>CM060682.1:197620972-198361805 GCA_030686995.1 Artemisia argyi
CCAAGATCAGTAATCTGAGCCCACATCCTACCAATCTCACCTAACTCTGCATGCTCAGCAGAAACCTCAGAAGGTGCATCCGACTCAACGGGACTACCAGGTGGCAACTCAACCAAAAAAGGATGATCAGGTGAATCAGGCTCAATCGGATGTATAGGTGAATCAGGCTCCTCAGCCTGAGCTGGCGGCACTAACAAATCATCATCATCAGGCATCTCCTCCTCCTGAGGGTCATCCTCCTCCTCAGGGTCATCATCATCACCCTGCTCAGCCTCCTGAGGGTCATCAGCCTCATCCTCACCCTCGTACTCCTCCTCCTCCTCATCGGAAGAGTACATCATCAATCATCGTCTCCTAACAGGTGAACCATGTGGTGAAGGGGTAGGTGATCTAGGACGACGACGCAATGATGCAGGTGGCGCCTCTGACAGAAGAGAGTGAGCATCTATCTATAAAGGTGGTGAAGTAGGGCGTACCGACATACGTGTCGTAGCTCGGTGGGCAAAACGTGGAGCCACACGAGCCAAAGCCTGATGAAGTGTAAGCTACCTCGATGTACCAGGGAGCCCTAGAGAAGATGAGGGTCCCTGCGTAGATGCAGCAGGTGGTGCTGAAGTAGAACCTGTCGGTGTCACAGTAGCTGCATGCATGGCAACCTGGTAAGGGTCATCAGGAGCCATGGTGAACTGTGCTGGCAATACCGGTGTAGTAAGAATATCCTCAACAACATCGGGCGTATGGGAGGCCATAGTCTGTGACAACGGCGTAGGGTAGGTGTAAGTGTTTCAAAACAACTAAACCGCGATCTCAAAATACCATATCCAAAAATCATCATATAATTCCAAATCATATATAATCAAGAAAGATTTAAAATACCGCATTACTAAAACCATTCGTAAAACAATTAAGCCATATAATTCCTCAAAAACGCATATAATTCCTCAAAACGCCATCACATCACTAAATCAATAAACCTCAAAACCTCAAATCATCTCAAGAAATCCCAAATCTATAATCATCTCATTAATCTCATAATACCTCAATAATAAACATTGATGCTTCGGCTTGGCGGGCAATGGTCGAGGATCATTTTCTATAAAAATCGGTTATAGTTTAGGTGTCTATTTACCTAGTTCTCTATAACCTTGGCTCTGATACCAATCTGTAACACCCCCAAAATTTGATACAGCGAAAGACTCAACAAGCTTTCGGGGTGCTACGGGGATTGGTATCCATTCAAAGTCATGAAAGAACGAGATAAAGTAAACATAAGAAAAATACAACCAAAACAGGTTTTAGAGTTTACATTTATCCCAACAATTATCCAAAGTAAGGCCCAAAAGAAATAAACATAGGTCCACAATAGTTTATCAGAGTTTTAGAAAGATAGATCCATAACCGGTGCCATTGCCAAGCCTCCAATCCCAAGCATCCATAGAGCATCACTTAATTACCTGAGAAAACGTGCTAAAAGTCAGCTTTCGCTGGTGAGATCATAGGTTTAAATTCATAATTCAATATAGTGGACATATACGCAAAATGCTTGCTAGCTAGACTAGGCCTCAATCATCCAACCAAAATTATCCGACCAAATCGAATCAACCCTATAGGTGCACACTCTAGTCCAATAACCAAATCCAATCAAATCAATCTGTATGCGTAAGGATACGACATACCCAACATGCGTAAGGATACAACATGTTCAACTTACCTAGATCTAGTCTAGGCCTCATTGTATAGCTTACCTAGTTCTTGACTAGGCCTCGCTCTATAACCAAATCATATCAATATGCATTCGCAAAGATGCGATATGCCCAACATTCGTAAGGATACGACATGTTCTTGCATTCGTAAGGATACGACATGCGCTGCATTCGTAAGGATACGACATGCTCTACACTACCTAGTTCCACAAGCATAGCAAGTTTTAACATAAATAAAGCGATAATAGTCCACATAAAACATTTGCACGTTTCTCACCCCAAGTATTGAAAACAAAGTTCAAGAGTAAAAAGTGGGGCTATGACTCACCTCAAGTCCATAAATCCTCAAAAGAAATCGATAGAAGAAAGACGTAAGCAACTCAAGCAACTCACGTAACGGTGACTACAGACTCAGCACTTCCTAACAATATCAAACTCGTTCAGAAATCATTTCCTCAAAGTCAAACATTCCCATTCCCGAACGTATTCCATTTTACTTTCCAAAAATATCCGTTTCTCGAATTAACTCCATATTAATTTGAAATTCGACGTTTGGTATCCATATGGGTGGAGGGTCGACACAACTCAAACCAAAAAGCCACAACAAGCAAAATAATAAACCGACTATAGGTCTAATATTAGCCCAACATATTATTTAAATAATTATCGAAGCTTATCAAATCCGTCGATTTGATAATATCCCAGATTTATTTACGTAATATATCGTTCCAAAATTATACCCAACCTAAAGCATATAGCACAAAGAATTCTATTTGGTATATATCGTAGTCCAATAAATTCCCTATATATATCGTCGAATCGGCCAAATTCCACGAGATACCTAGTAATTTATTACCCTAAAACATATACCACAACCTATGGGCGTCGTGGGATACGATGCCCATTAATATACTCATTTTATATCGTCAAATAACTCGATCTAATCCGTCGATTAAATAAGTCACTTGATATATAAAATGTTTATATTAATCGTCATATATCCGTGACAACACAAAAGTCACAATATAAAGCCCACTTGGACTTTAAAGAACCACAACTCGTATAACTCGATAAGTTTCCAAATTTATAAAAATCACGTTTTTAATTATTATTCACCCGACTCATTATTTATAGTTATTATTTATAACAGTATTCCGACATTTTATTACACTATTTGCATAGTATAATAACTATCGTTATATTGTTATACGTTTACTCGTGATCGTCTTATTATTAATATACGCATTATATATATATATATATATATATATATATATATATATATATATATATATATATATATATATATATATATATATATATATATATATATATATACGTTTAACACGTCTATATACGTATATAAACGATTATATTCTTAATAATAGTATTACGAGTATTATTTTTAATATTGACTTATAAATGTTTATCGAGTCATAGAATTTGGTCACATGTCCGAGTCATGACTCTCGGCTCATAGTCCAAGTCCAACAATAGTCAAAATAAATATATCATCTCCGTCCAAATCAATCCCATAATCACGTGCTACAACATGAGGGTCCGACTACGGCACCCAACTAACCTATCTCCGTCATCTAATCGACCGTCTCACAATCGGTCCCCAAGTTCCACATTCCACAACACATCTCCATATCAAAACACAAGTATACCAAGTCGAGACCACAAAGTGTCTCGACCCATCCAAAAGCTTCGGTCCAAAGTATGCCACAACAATAAAAATAATGAACACCACAATATAAACAATCGCCAATATAAACCATACATACGGGTCGACTTACCAAGTCAAACCCGGGTCAACAATGAGACCACAAAACTCACGATATAGCCTCGCCCGAGACCATTTGGTCTTGGCTAGCTCTAATTCGAGCCATTCGACCCAAACAGCCCACGTTGGGGTGTCGGCCGAGAACCATGACAACAACAACAACAAGTCGAGAATAACAATCCAACCAAGACACCAAATACCAATAACCAAACACTATAATCGGTCCAACAACCATCCTAGACTCCCAAACGAGTCAAGGAGAGGGTCACATCGAGACCTAGTGTCTCGGTCAAGCTCCAAACGAGCCACAACAAAACCAAACGCGACCCAAATGTCACGTATCGAGTACCAAACTCGCGTCACACCCAAACCCAAGATACCAAACGGACTTTTATTATCAAAACTTCATTTCCCCATCATTATTTCATCAAAACCCAACATAAAAACGGAAAGATACCCACGATTTGGGTATACATCGGGGCGCACGAATACATGTCGTGGCCACCCACCTCCAAAAATCCGATTTCTTCAAAGACCCAAAAGAAAAGATGGTGTAAGTGGTGATAACGTGGTGATTTTAAATCGAAAAGGGTGTTAGGGTGGTCCAAATCGTGTGTGGTTTGTACCAAAAGATAGATCGTGAAAAGATGGTTAAGATTATGGTGTTATTTTTGTTGTAGGAGTGGCGGTGGTGGTGCTATTGGGTGATTAGGGGGCGGTGGTGATGGTTGTGTTTTGAAGAGAGAGAGAGAGAGTGGTGATGAGAGTGTTGATGTTGGTGTTTTGCTTATGACCGGATCCACAAGGACGATTTGTGGTTTACTCTTTTAAAAAAAATTTAATAATACTAATAATAATAGAGAGAGGTGTAGTGGGTTAAGTAGCCCGGTGTCAATACACGGACCAAACCCGAAACCTTAAATAACCAATCGACTTTCTCAAACCGAACTCGTTCCAAAAATAATAATATCCGAACCAATATAAAAAGATAATTAAAATTGTTAGGTTAACCTAGTGCCAGAGTCAATGCAGTGCCAAAGTAACGATCTCAAAATAAATCATCACGAACGAATTAATCCAAACCATAAATAAATAATCAAATCCTCATAATGAACGTACGATCAAAAACACATTCCAACGTTCATAAAACATCTCGTCAAAATAAACTTTTCAAAAATTCCAAAATCATAATTTTTAATGTAATGCGGGTTTTAAAACGGCTCTCTAATTTGCCAGTTGTCACATGGGGGTACACGGGCGGAACCCATCTGAGGGTTCCGCCGTATCCGCCAGACCTGATGTTTGGTTTTGCTATAAGTATCAAACCACTTGCTAGTTTTTCTCTTGATGACTTTGAACACACTTTCTCTCCATCATAAAACACACATCTAGATCAGTACCAAACAATGTAGAAACACACATGAGTCACCCTTTCAATAATGATCATAATGCTTCTAACATTCATCTTTGTTGTAAGCATATCATACTTCATGATCCACCAAGAAGGTTACAAGATCTTGAAGTCATCATTCATTGAAGCATTCCAACATATGAAGATTCAAGGGCACTTGACATCCTCAATGGTTGAAGACTTCTTATTCAAGAAGTTCATGTAGATTAGGCATGCATATCCATTAGACTTTTATGTCTTGGATCATCATTGTATCATAACAATATAGATTAGATGGTTTATGTGTTTGTGCCATAAAACACAAGGTTTTTATATTGGGCCACAAAACATAGCGGGAGTGGTTGTACCATTGGTAAAGAACTCGACATCTAACTTAGTGTCGGTCAAAGTTGTGACAACCGGCAATTTAGGGAGCTATTTTAAAAACCCGCATTTCAATTTAAGTTCGTTTATAATTTTTATTTGAAATTTTCATTTCACAACGAACTTGTAAGACCTATTTTATGGATATTCTTAATCAATGACGTTATGGAATTCGTGAATTATGTTCATAATTCATTGTTGATTTAATGTTCGGTGATGTATATTTGAATTCTCGCTTGGTACTACGTTGACTTTGGCACTAGGATTACCTAACAAAAGTTTATGATTCGTCTTAACGAGTCTGACTATATTTTTAATTATTTACGAGATGTTCTCGAGTGATATTGAAGTTTAAAAATGAGTTCGGGTTCGGGCCACATGTTTTTACAATTACCCGCGTTACCCGCTCCACCGTAATAATATTATCATTATTACTATTATTATTATTAAAAAAAAGGGATAAAGGGTCCTTTGGTCCGGTTCTTCACCACAACACACAAACCCACCCTCACTTTTTATTCATTCTCTCTCTCTCAAACTCATCTTCATCCCTCATCCTAAACCCTGGCCGCCGACCACACAAATCCGGCCACCACCGCCGCATTTCCGACCACCCAACAAAACAAATACCACCATTTTATTCCTCTCTTCACCCTCTTTCATTTGGTGTATCATACTCATCCTAGAACCACCGTTAACACCATCAAATTTGTAACAATCCGTTCGAATTTTTAGTACCTTTACTAGATCCGTTCATTTGGAGGTCCAAGAAGGTGAGAAGGAGCTATTTTTGGGTTTTGGGTGCCACGATTTGGCATTAATCCGTGGCTACACGGATTATTTTGTTGAGAATTGAATCGATTGATATGGGAAATGATGTTTTAAAGATAAAAACTAAGTTTGGTATCCGGGTTTTCATGGTTTTGGTTGTGGTTGACTCGGAACCGAGAGCTAGGCTCTCGGCTTATTTTTGGTTCGAGCCCGGTGTGGCTTTGGTCTCTTGGGTGATTGTTGTTGGTTGTTTGTCGAGGGTGTTGACCTTCGAACCGAGCTAACCGAGACCGTGTGGTCTCGGGGTTTCATTGGATGCTCGAGATTGTCGTGGTTCGAGCCTTGGGCTCGTGGAAATTTTTGTGGTTCGACCCTTGTGGGTCGCGGCTTAGCCGCATATTATTTTGTTGCCGATTTGACCATTGGGTCGAATGGGTTATATGGTTACCTTGTTTTGCTCTTGTGAGCTATATGATGCTTATGTGTTGGCTCGAGTCCTAGTGACTTGCGGTTTGGAGCCGAGACTCAAGTGAGTCGAGGGCTCGGGTTTGCTTGGTAAACTGTAACACCCCCAATTCATGGTTGAAGCGGAATTCGAACTGGGTGTTACTTGACGGCACAATAGTCACAATAATAGAAAACGAACTCCAATTGAGTCGTTTTAAAAGATGTATCATTCAAATTATATAAATATCAGAGGTTACAAAATGAGGTCCCAATTGGTTCCATGTTTACAAATCACATTAAGTGAGTTTTTGAATGATAATAAAATTTATAGCCCTCTTGGACATCCGTGCCCTTCCGTGCCATCCTTGATCGTCATGAACCTGAAATACATGCTTGAGAGGTCAACACAAAGGTTGAGTGATATTCATAGAGTTTGTTAAATCGTTTGAACACAAAGTGTTGGTAGTAAATCGTTGAACACAATAATCGTAGTGTTTGTAGTTAAATCGTTTGAACACAATAATCGTAGTGTGAGCTATAGACTCACACCAATATTTGGAAAACAATGATGGGCTACGTTGTTATATGCCCGGAAAGGTTATTATACACTAAGCTTATGACACCATAACGTTAACGTGTACCAATATCGATCGGCAGATTTATCCCGGTAGGTACTTTGCTAACATACCTAAATCTCAAATATTAATGCATTTGTTTGAACTTAGTCAATACAAATGGGATTCGTCAATCCCAATAGGCCTATTATTAATATTCGCGCTCACTATTTCTAGTGATTAAATGGTTCATAATAAGGGATCTTGGTTTGGCAAGGATGGTACTCAGTGATAATAAAACATCGTCGTGAAGCATACATTAGAAAGCATCGTGTTCGAGTAGAAAAATAATAGCATGTATTCCCCCCAATGGTTTGTAAAACAATTAAGTAATCGAAAGTGGGGCTATGAACTCACCTTAAGTTAAGATAGCAAGTAATGAATGTAACGGTTGAATCGTGTAGGTTTTTACGAGCAACCTATAATTGAATGTCGCGACTTAGGATCGGAGTAAAGACTATGAAGTAGTGCCTATATATATATCTTGCATTTAGTCCATGATGTGGTATGATGTATAATGTAAGTCTTTGAAAGAAATGATTCATGAAACATGTATGTTTTGTATATCGTTCACTACCGTTCGGGCCGACATAATTCAGAAGTCATGTTAGTAAGCGTTCGAGGAGCCAGGACACTTTAACTCGTAAATCCACAACTCAACTCAACGGCTTACATAATGAACTCCTCACATGAGGCTCCCTACTATTGTAGTAGTTGATGAAATATATAGATATAAGTTTTGATCCGAAAGGTTACATGTCCGATATTTGAATAAACTTAGGAAAGTTTATTTGTACATGAAGATTGTTATTAGGGGTAGCTTCATAAGCCTTAAATGACCATGTTCTCTTGGTAAAATCTCATGGTTTCCTTTTAAGTGAAGTAGATCCAAATTGCTTGTTCAAGTTATCGCCTAACTCATTGTTTCATGTTTACGCCTATGTGAGTTGTTATGGTCATTTCGTCATGGCCTAGCCATGACCTTTGGTCCTTGTTCCAAGGTCATGAGACTCAACCTTGGTTCTAGTCATGTTTGTGGTCTTGATTATAGGTCATAAGACCTCTTGTTCCTTTCAAAGTATAACCATAATCTAGTGACTTTCGCCTAAAAATGGGCTGTTTAGAATTTGAAGAATTATATCACTCGGAAAGCGTTTTTAGGGCTCGAGCTTCTTTGTTCCTGAACGAAAACGTCGTTTCGGACAACTTTCGTGTTTTAACTTTTTGATGAATCGGACCAGAAGTGGGACTTTCAAAACCCAAATTTGATCAGGAAGCTATTTGGCAGTTTTGCCGGAAATCTTTGGTAATTTCAAATCGCCATAACTTTTGACTCGTATACTCGTTTTGGGTGGTTCAAATTGCTATGGTTTCCTTGTTAGGTCCTCTACCACAATATGTAATAATCAAATATCATATTTTTACCATTTTGGTCGTGGTTTTCCAAGAAAGTCACTAGTTTGCTTGTTTTAGTAACTTGTTGTAACAATCAATAACAATAACTTGTTTTGCTCACTTTTATACATCATGGACATAACTACAAGACATAATATAGCAATAATAACATGTAAATAACATGAACATGATTATTTAACAAGAATCAAGTTAGGGTTTGGCTCACAACTTTTGGCTTTCAAAGATGAAAGGAAGTTAACATGTAAGGATAGGACATTGATAGACTTGCTTCAACCCACTTCTTTTTATGCAATCTTTCTACCCTTGGTATTCTTGAAAGATGGATGATGAAGGTTTAGGTGACTTGAGTGGATTCAAACTCAAGAGAAATCACCAAGTATATGAGGTTATGGAAGTGTTTGATGAATCAAAACCAAACTAGGGTTTCTATGTTGTTTAAGCTCTTGATTCTCTTGGATAATACTTGGAGTGAATTAGCAAATGGAATGGTGTTTGTGTGTGTGTTGTGGACGTTCAAGGAGAGGCAAGGAGGCTTTATATGGCCTTGAGGAGGTTAGAAGTGTTGACTTGTCAACACTTGATCACCAAGTTTAACACATGGATGCAATCTAAGAGTACTTAGCATGAGATCATGCCACAAGTGTGAATCCTCCCCCCTAGAGGCGGTTCACAACCCTTGGAGAACAAGTGTGGACTTTTGATGGTATTATCCAAGGTATATGGTTAGTTTTGACTCCGGGAAAAGCCAATCGTAAATGATTAAGCCTCAAAACGTAAAACCGGGTGTCGTAAAATTATGGAACTTGAAAGTATTGATAAACATGTCAATAAGTTCCATAATAAAATATAAAATGAGTGGTAGGTTCCATCGGGTGCTAAACCCTGCTAAAAACTGGAAACACGGGTCTAAAACGCGTAATTCGCGTAAAACGCTGAATATTGCGTAAAATTGAGAAAAGTAAAATGTTACTTTTCTAATGTTATAAAAATGATTTAAAATGACTTATAATGTCTAGACTGGGCTCAGTCTAGTGTCGGTTGGTATTAAATGTCTTTTAGACATCAAACCGTAAGCCTAAAAATCACGAAATGACTTATAACATCAAGGGATCATTTTTGGTCAATGGAGGAGGGAAAGAATATGTTGACTTTTTCTAATAAGTTGAAAACTCAAAAAGTCTTAGAAACGCGTTTTGTGGTCTCACGGTTAATCGCCCAAATGGTTAAGCGTGCTCATGCGAGAGTAGTACAGGCATGGGTGACCTGCTGGGAAGTTTTTGGTCATATTTTTCTCAGTCACGATTAATTCTCAAATAAATCATGAGTGTGTAAAATATTTTACTGATGTGGGGTCACCTGACGGGGTTGAATTTCGTTGTGCGTAGAATTTCTGATTGACGTTTTACCCTAAAACGTGTAATTCCGTGTAATTCCTTAATAACTTTCACGAAAATGAGCTTATGAAAGTTAAACTTTTAATTTGCCATGGAAATGATTTATCACTCGATAAAATCAAATAAAAATCAACTTTCGGGAAAGTTTCGGGAAAAAAATGAATAGTAAAAGTGAATAGTGAAATTTTCCGGGAATGGTAATTAACCTGAAATTGTGAATTGTTACATAAACCGACCCAAACATTAACCTTGTTAATGTTATTTCTTGAAATATTTGTGAACATAATTTTGGCATTGTTGTGGTATTTCATTTTCGGCCGAATACTTTTGGTTGGGTCGAGACCGTGTTTGGTCTCGACATTGGATATTATAATGGTAATTGTGGAGTTGTTGTCGATTGGTAAGAGTTATTGGGGACCGATTGTGAGACGGTCGTTAGATTGACGGAGATAGGTTAGTCGGGTGCCGTAGTCGGACCCTCATGTTGTAGCCCGTGGTTTGAGATTGTGATTGGACGAAGATTTGTTATTGTATGACTTTTGCTTATTATTGGACTTGGACAATGAGCCGAGAGTCATGACTCGGACATATGACCATTTCGTATAACTCAATAACTATTAAAATTGAAACGAGAATAATAAAACTCGTAATAATAATTATTGATAATATGAACGTTTATATGAAAGTATATACGTGAATAACGTATATATAACTATATAAACGCGTATATTAATAATAATAATAATAATAATAATAATAATAATAATAATAATAATAATAATAATAATAATAATAATAATAATAATAATAATAATAATAATAATAATAATAATCACGAGTCGTATTATAAATAATACGATTAGATATATATTAGGCTACGAAAGTGGCGTAATATTATTAAACGTATTACTATTATAAAAATTGTGTTATAAAACGGGAAACTCCCGACAATTATGAAACGTTTAATAAAATGTCATTTCAAGATATATAACGGATAAACTTATTGAGTTAGGCGAAATTGTTGTCACTCGGGTCCAGGTAAGTTATCTTCTGTGACGTTCGTGTTGTCACGGATATATGACGACTAATATAGACGTTTTCTATAATTAAATAACCACTTAACCGTAAGGTTGAGCCGGGTTATTTGGCTATATGAAATGAATATATTAGTGGGCATCGTATCCTACGACGCCCATAGGTCGTAGTATATGTAAAGTGTAATAGATTGCGAGTGTATATATCGGGAAATCTGGCCAATTTGACGATATATATGAGGAATTTATTAAACTATGATATATACTATATAGAATTTATGTGCTATGTGCTTTAGGTTGAGTGTAATCTTGGAACGGTATGTTACGTAAATAAATATGAGGATTATCAAATCAACGGATTTGGTAAACTTTGGCGATTTATTTAAATGATATATTGGGCTAATATTAGATCTATAGTTTATTTATCTTTCTATATGTGATCTCTCTTTGGTTTGTTTTGAGTCGACCCACCACCCGTATGGATACCAAACGCAAATACACCAAACTAATACGAAATGGATTTTCGGAAATAAAACGGATTCTCGTCCGGGTTTGGGAATGTTATATATTTGAGGAAATGATTTCTGAAAGAGTTAATATTGTTAGGTCGTGCCAAGTCCGTAGTTGCTGTTTTGTGAGTTATCATACATCTTATTTCTACCGACTTCTACTTGATATTTTCTGGACTTGAGGTGAGTCATAGCCCCACTTTTACTCTTGAACTTTGTTTTCAATACTTGGGGTGAGAAACGTGCAAATGCTTTATGTGGACTATTATCGCTTTTTGATTTCAAAACTTGTTATGCTTATAGAACTAGGTAGAGCGAGGCCTAGACTTGAACTAGGTAAGCTATTTGATTTGGTTATAGAGCGAGGCCTAGACTAGATCTAGGTAAGCTATTGCTTTGGTTGTTGAGCGAGGCCTAGTCCCCGAACTAGGTAAGCTATTGGATTGATTATAGAGCGAGGCCTAGACTTGAGCTAGGTAAGCTATTGATTGGATTGATTTGAGCTATAGCGTGCACCTATAGGGATGATTTGATTCGGTTGGTCTATTTTGGTTGGTTGAGTGAGCCCTAGTCTAGCTAGCAAGCGTTTTGCGTATATGTCCACTATATTGAATTAAGAATCTAAACCTATGATCTCACCAGCGAAAGCTGACTTTTAGCACGTTTTCTCAGGAAATTAAGTGATGCTCTGCGGATGCTTGGGATTGGAGGCTTGGCATTTAGCACCGGTTATGGATCTATATTTCTAAAACTCTGATAATTATTGTGGACCTATATTTATTTCTTTTGGGCCTGACTTTGGATGTTTTTGGGATAATGTAAACTTTAAAACCCCGCGTGGTTGTATTTTATCTTGTTTACTTTATCTCGTTCTTTTATGTCTTGTGTTGGGATACCAATCCCCGTAGCACCCCGAAAGCTTGTTGAGTCTTCCGCTGTACCAAATTTTGGGGGTGTTACAGATTGGTATCAGAGCCAAGGTTATAGAGAACTAAGTAAATAAACGCCTAAACTATAACCGATTTTTATAGAAAATGATCCTTGACCATCGCCCGCCAGCCCGCCAAGCCGAAGCATCATTATTTGTTATTGAGGTATTATGAGATATTTGAGATGATTAGAGATTTGGGATTTCTTGAGATGATTTGAGGATTTGAGGTTTATTGATTTGGTGATATGATGCGTTTTTGAGGAATTAGATGCGTTCTTGAGGAATTAGATGCGTTTGAGGAATTATATGGCTTAATTGTTTTGAGAATGATTTTAGTAATGCGGTATTTAAATCTTTCTTGATTTTATATGATTTGGGATTATATGATGATTTTGGATATGGTATTTTGAGTTCGCGGTTTAGTTGTTTTTGAAACACTTACACCTACCCTACGCCGTTGTCACAGACTATGGCCTCCCATATGCCTGATGTCGTTGAGGATATTCTTACTACACTGGTATTGCCAGCACGGGTCACCATGGCCCCTGATGATCCTTACCAGGTTGCCATGCATTCAGCTACTATGACACTGACAGGTTCTACTTCAGCACCATCTGCTGCATCTACGCAGGGACCCTCATCTTCTCTAGGGCTCCCTGGTACATCGAGGCAGCTTACTCTTCATCAGGCTTTGGCTCGTGTGGCTCCACGTTTTGCCCACCGAGCTACGGCACGCATGTCGGTACGCCCTACTTCACCACCCTTACAGATTGATGCTCATTCTCTTCTGTCTGAGGCGCCACCCACATCATTGCGTCGTCGTCCTAGATCACCTACCCCTTCACCACATGGTTCACCTAGTAGGAGACGACGATTGATGATGTACTCTTCCGATGAGGAGGAGGAGGAGTACGAGGGTGAGGATGAGGCCGATGACCCTGAGCGGGAGGATGACCCTCAGGAGGTTGAGCAGGGTGATGATGATGACCCTGAGGAGGAGGATGACCCTCAGGAGGATGAGATGCCTGATGATGATGATGTGTTAGTACCACCAGCTCAGGCTGAGGAGCCTGATTCACTTGTACATCCGATTGAGCCTGACTCACCTGATCATCCGTTTTTGTTTGAGTTGCCACCTGGTAGTCCCGCTGAGTCGGATGCACCTTTTGAGATTTCTGATGAGCATGCAGAGTTGGGTGAGATTGGCAGGTTGTGGGCTCGGATTACTGAGCTTAGTGAGAGAGTTGCACGTGTATCTGATCGACTTGAGAGGGTTATTGGAGAGTTCATAGCGGATCTGAGAGTGGATATGACTGTGGTTGTGGGCAGGACTACTGAGATGAGGAGAGTTTTGATGGTGGTTCATGAGCATATCAATAGTTTACAGCGAGGTTTTGTTACAGCTCGAGAGGCCGACCGCAAGCTATGGCAAAGGAATGCCGAGCTGGAGAAGGAGGTGGCTGACCTCAAGAGAGACCGAGACACCCATAGCGTTGAGCTAGGATCGTTATGGAGGGATCTTGATGGCTTGAGGCAGGAGTTGAGTAGGCTCCGCCAGCAGCGTGGCTAGTTGATTGGTTTATGTTGTCTTGTTGCTTTCTTAACCGAGGAGTGTTCGGTTAGAAAAGCTAGTTATCCTATTTTTGATGTATTGTCCGTTGATTACTCGTCTTGTTGGAACGATTATTATCTTTGTGTTTTCGGTAGTTGGAATGATGTTGGATCTTTATTGTATGGTCGATGGTTATTATGATATGGTATTATGTAGTTTTTGGATATTATGGAAATTGAGTTCCTATTCGCCTTATTGATGCTTTACGGTGTATTGTTGATTTTCTTTCCATGACTTGGCTTCGTTGATAAATTCTTGTTGAGCATATGATAAGTCTTATCGGAGACTCACGAACTTGTATGATGTTTCAGATCAATGGCCCCACGAAGAAACCCTGTTAGAGCTACCAGAACTGGACCCGGAACGGCTACCCCTAGTCGTCGAGGACGCCGTCCAGCTCGAAATGTTGAGACCCCTACTCCTGATAACCTGGACACCACTAACCGCAACAACAGGAATCAGAATGTTGATGTTCAGGGAGACAATGATCATGTTCCACTTAATGCACCTACTGTGGATCAAGCAATGATCAACCAACTCGTGGAGCAAAGAGTTGCTGAACTACTAGCTGAGTCAAATCATTCCAACAATTCTGCTGGAACTTTTCCACCTGTTCGTGCTAATGGATGCCAATACAAGGAGTTTAAGATTTGTGGACCAATTGAGTTTGGTGGAACGGAAGGAGTGGTTTACTTGGTTAGGTGGATTGAGAAGACTGAGTCTGTGTTCAATGTCAGTGGTTGTGCGGAGAATGCGAAGGTAAAGTTTGCTTCTTTTACCTTCAAAGATGAAGCCTTAACTTGGTGGAACAATTACCGTAACTCGGTTGGGAGTGATGCGGCTTATGCTGTGACTTGGGAGCAATTTAAGTCTTTGTTGATTCAGACTTACTGCCCAAGGAATGAGATTAAGAAATTGGAGATTGAGTTCTGGAACCACAAGGTGAAAGGTACCGATATGGCAACTTACAATCGCCGTTATCGAGAGTTGGCCTTACTCTGTCCCGATATGGTTAGGACTGAGACCCAAAAGATTGAGAGGTATACCGATGGATTGCCGGTAGCTACCAGGAACGATGTGATATCTGCTAAGCCTGCAAACATACATGAGGCTATTACTATTGCTCAACAATTAATGGACTCTTTGGCATTGGAAGAAGCTGAGAAAGATAAGAATGGAAAGAGAAAGAGGGACGATCACTCTAAGAGTAATGATCGTCGAAACAAGCGACAACTAACTACTAGAGCTTATGCCATGGGAGATGGAGACAAGAAGAACTACAATGGAGATGCACCCAAATGTAACCGATGTTACAAGCATCATTCTGGTCGATGTACTGTAATGTGCAAGAATTGCTCTAAGATGGGACACATAGCTAAGGATTGTAGAGCTCGACCACTTGCTATGGTTCAAGCTACTCCTGAAACTATGAGCAAAGCGAATGTTACTTGCTATGGATGTGGAAAGAAAGGACATTATCGGAATGAATGTAGGGAATCGTGGAACCGAGGAAATCAAGGATCGGGTGGTAATGGGTACAACAATGGAAACTGTGGAGCTGGAGGAAACCGTGGACGACAAGATAATGGGGACCAACGTGTGGAAGCTGGAGTTGCTCATGGGAGAGTGTATGCACTCGGAAACGAGAGAGGAGAAGATCCGAACGTCGTTACTGGTACGTTCCTTCTCAATAATCGTTATGCTTCCATACTATTTGATACTGGTGCCGATAAGAGTTTTGTGTCCACTAAGTTTGCACCCTTACTTGAGAAACCCCCGATGGCCTTAGGAATTGGGTATGATGTAGAGTTAGCTAATGGAAACATAGAAAGGATTAAGACTATCATTCGTGGATGCACGTTAAACTTTCTGAACCGTCCTTTCAACATAGATCTTCTACCCGTCACATTAGGAAGTTTTGATGTCATTATCGGCATGGATTGGTTGTCAAGGTATCGTGCCCATATAATCTGCGATGAGAAGATCGTGCGTGTGCCTTATGGCCAGGAAATTCTGAATATATTAGGAGACCAAAAGGATTCTAGGAGCCCATCCCGATTAGCAGTTATATCTTGCACAAAGTTACCGAAGCTAATGGAGAAAGGGAATTACCTTTTCTTGGCCCAAATTTCTGAGAAGGAGAAGAAGGAAAGATGCATTGGAGATGTACCTATAGTTCGTGATTTTTCGGATGTGTTTCCCGATGATTTGCCAGGAATTCCGCCTACTAGACAAGTGGAATTTCAGATTGACTTGATACCTGGTGTTGCACCTGTAGCACGAGCGCCTTATCGTCTTGCACCTACTGAACTAGAAGAGTTGTCGAAACAATTAGCGGAGTTAGCCGAGAAGGGATTCATAAGACCAAGTTCTTCACCTTGGGGAGCCCCGGTCTTATTTGTGAAGAAGAAGGATGGATTGTTCCGAATGTGTATTGATTATCGAGAGTTGAACAAGTTAACGGTGAAGAATAGATACCCGTTACCGAGGATCGACGATTTGTTCGATCAACTTCAAGGATCGAGTGTTTATTCGAAGATCGATTTGAGATCGGGATATCATCAACTTCGAGTACGCGAGGAAGATATTCCGAAAACGGCTTTCAGAACCCGTTACGGGCATTACGAGTTTCAGGTGATGCCGTTTGGGTTGACTAACGCACCGGCGGTATTCATGGACCTCATGAATCGGGTGTGTAAGCCGTACTTAGATAAGTTCGTGATTGTGTTTATCGATGACATTCTGATTTATTCAAAGAGTGAGAAAGAGCATGAGGAGCATCTAAGACTTATCTTAGAATTGCTCAGGAAGGAGAAACTGTATGCCAAGTTTTTGACATGCGAATTTTGGATTCCGACGGTACAATTTCTAGGTCACGTAATTGATAGACAAGGAGTTCATGTTGATCCTGCTAAGATTGAAGCGATTAAAGATTGGGCTGCACCTACGACCCCAACAGAAGTTCGTCAGTTCTTAGGATTAGCCGGTTATTACCGAAGATTCATTGAGGGATTTTCGAAGATAGCAAAACCGTTGACCAAATTGACTCAAAAGAGCGTTAAGTATGAATGGGGAGATAAGGAAGAGGAAGCCTTTCAGTTACTTAAGGAGATGTTGTGTAGTGCTCCTATTTTGGCGTTACCCGAAGGTAACGAGGATTTCGTCGTCTATTGTGACGCTTCACATAAAGGTTTAGGAGCTGTGTTAATGCAACGAGAAAAAGTGATAGCTTATGCTTCCCGACAGCTCAAGAAGCATGAGAAGAACTACACCACCCATGATTTGGAGTTAGGTGCTGTGGTTTTTGCTTTGAGGATATAGAGACATTACTTGTATGGAACCAAGTGTGTAGTGTTTACTGATCACAAAAGTCTGCAACACATTCTGAACCAAAAAGAGCTTAACATGAGGCAGCGACGTTGGATCAAGTTGCTAAGCGATTATGATTGTGAAATTCGCTACCACCCTGGTAAAGCAAACGTTGTTGCTGATGCTCTTAGTCGAAAGGAAAGAGTACCACCATTACGAGTTAGGTCATTAGGAATGACTATCGTATCGCCATTACCGTCTCAAATATTAGAAGCTCAAACGGAAGCATTGAAAGCAGAAAATAGACCTGCTGAGAATATATTTGGGATGGCAGAAAATGAGAAAGGATTTGTTAAGCGTTCTGATGGAGTGTTATGTTTTGGAGAACGAAGTTGGGTACCATTGTATGGAGGAATTCGAGAATTGATTATGCATGAGTCGCATAAGTCGAGATACTCCATTCATCCTGGGTCGGACAAAATGTACCAGGATTTGAAGAAATGATATTGGTGGCCAAATATGAAGGCAGATATAACATTATATGTTAGTAAGTGCTTGACTTGCTCTAAGGTTAAAGCCGAACATCAAAGACCGTCAGGATTGTTGACGCAGCCAGAACTCCCGGTTTGGAAGTGGGAGCGGATTACGATGGACTTTATTACCAAATTACCGAGGACAGCTAGCGGATGTGACGCTATCTGGGTAATTGTGGATCGTCTGACAAAGTCTGCTCATTTCTTAGCTATTAGTGAAGATGATAGTGTGGATAAGCTTGCGAGGTTATATGTGAAGGAAATTATTTCGCGTCATGGAGTCCCGATATCTATTATTTCGGATCGTGATAGTCGTTTTACGTCAGCTTTGTGGCGATCACTTCAAACGGCTTTGGGGACGAGGCTTGATATGAGTACTGCATATCATCCCCAAACCGATGGTCAAAGTGAGAGGACCATTCAGACGTTAGAGGATATGCTTCGTGCATGCATCATAGACTTTGGTAAAGGCTGGGAGAAGTATTTACCCCTTGCGGAGTTTTCCTATAATAATAGCTACCACACAAGTCTTAAGGCTGCACCATTCGAAGCTTTGTATGGCAGGAAGTGTCGTTCGCCTATTGGTTGGGCAGAAGTTGGAGATAGTCAACTTACAGGCCCTGAGCTTATTTTGGAAACTACAGAGAAAGTGGCTCAGATTCGTGATCGGTTGCAAGCGGCCAGAGATAGGCAGAAGAGCTACGCCGATCAGAGACGTAAACCTTTAGAGTTCCAGGTTGGAGACAAAGTAATGCTGAAAGTCTCGCCTTGGAAAGGTGTGATACGTTTCGGGAGACGTGGTAAACTCAACCCACGCTACATTGGACCATTCTTGATCTTAGAAAGGATTGGGCCCGTGGCTTATAGGTTGGAATTACCATCCGAACTGAGCAAAGTTCACGACGTGTTTCACGTGAGTAATTTGAAGAAATGTCTTGCTGATGAAATGCCCATCATTCCAATGAGGGACATTCGTGTTGATGAGAAACTGAATTTCGTGGAAGAACCGATTGAGATTTTATATCGTGAAGTTAAGCGACTCAAGAGAAGTCGCATTCCGCTCGTCAAGGTTTGTTGGAATTCCCGACATGGACCAGAGTTTACGTGGGAACGTGAGGACGAGTTCAGGAAGAGATATCCGAAGCTTTTCACTTCGTAGATGAGTTTTTCCGAGTGAAACCCGGGACGGGTTTCCTTCTGAGACGGGGAGGATGTGACAACCGGCAATTTAGGGAGCTATTTTAAAAACCCGCATTACAATTTAAGTTCGTTTATAATTTTTATTTGAAATTTTCATTTCACAACGAACTTGTAAGACCTATTTTATGGATATTCTTAATCAATGACGTTATGGAATTCGTGAATTATGTTCATAATTCATTGTTGATTTAATGTTCGGTGATGTATATTTGAATTCTCGCTTGGTACTACGTTGACTTTGGCACTAGGATTACCTAACAAAAGTTTATGATTCGTCTTAACGAGTCTGACTATATTTTTAATTATTTACGAGATGTTCTCGAGTGATATTGAAGTTTAAAAATGAGTTCGGGTTCGGGCCACATGTTTTTACAATTACCCGCGTTACCCGCTCCACCGTAATAATATTATCATTATTACTATTATTATTATTAAAAAAAAGGGATAAAGGGTCCTTTGGTCCGGTTCTTCACCACAACACACAAACCCACCCTCACTTTATATTCATTCTCTCTCTCTCAAACTCATCTTCATCCCTCATCCTAAACCCTAGCCGCCGACCACACAAATCCGGCCACCACCGCCGCATTTCCGACCACCCAACAAAACAAATACCACCATTTTATTCCTCTCTTCACCCTCTTTCATTTGGTGTATCATACTCACCCTAGAACCACCGTTAACACCATCAAATTTGTAACAATCCGTTCGAATTTTTAGTACCTTTACTAGATCCGTTCATTTGGAGGTCCAAGAAGGTGAGAAGGAGCTATTTTTGGGTTTTGGGTGCCACGATTTGGCATTAATCCGTAGCTACACGGATTATCTTGTTGAGAATCGAATCGATTGATATGGGAAATGATGTTTTAAAGATAAAAACTAAGTTTGGTATCCGGGTTTTCATGGTTTTGGTTGTGGTTGACTCGGAACCGAGAGCTAGGCTCTCGGATTATTTTTGGTTCGAGCCCGGTGTGGCTTTGGTCTCTTGGGTGATTGTTGTTGGTTGTTTGTCGAGGGTGTTGACCTTCGAACCGAGCTAACCGAGACTGTGTGGTCTCGGGGTTTCATTGGATGCTCGAGATTGTCGTGGTTCGAGCCTTGGGCTCGTGGAAATTTTTGTGGTTCGACCCTTGTGGGTCGCGGCTTAGCCGCATATTATTTTGTTGCCGATTTGACCATTGGGTCGAATGGGTTATATGGTTACCTTGTTTTGCTCTTGTGAGCTATATGATGCTTATGTGTTGGCTCGAGTCCTAGTGACTTGCGGTTTGGAGCCGAGACTCAAGTGAGTCGAGGGCTCGGGTTGGCTTGGTAAACCGACCCAAACATTAACCTTGTTAATGTTATTTCTTGAAATATTTGTGAACATAATTTTGGCATTGTTGTAGTATTTCATTTTCGGCCGAATACTTTTGGTTGGGTCGAGACCGTGTTTGGTCTCGACATTGGATATTATAATGGTAATTGTGGAGTTGTTGTCGATTGGTAAGAGTTATTGGGGACCGATTGTGAGACGGTCGTTAGATTGACGGAGATAGGTTAGTCGGCTGCCGTAGTCGGACCCTCATGTTGTAGCCCGTGGTTTGAGATTGTGATTGGACGGAGATTTGTTATTGTATGACTTTTGCTTATTATTGGACTTGGACAATGAGCCGAGAGTCATGACTCGGACATATGACCATTTCGTATAACTCAATAACTATTAAAATTGAAACGAGAATAATAAAACTCGTAATAATAATTATTGATAATATGAACGTTTATATGAAAGTATATACGTGAATAACGTATATATAACTATATAAACGCGTATATTAATAATAATAATAATAATAATAATAATAATAATAATAATAATAATAATAATAATAATAATAATAATAATAATAATAATAATAATAATAATAATAATAATCACGAGTCGTATTATAAATAATACGATTAGATATATATTAGGCTACGAAAGTGGCGTAATATTATTAAACGTATTACTATTATAAAAATTGTGTTATAAAACGGGAAACTCCCGACAATTTTGAAACATTTAATAAAATGTCATTTCAAGATATATAACGGATAAACTTATTGAGTTAGGCGAAATTGTTGTCACTCGGGTCCAGGTAAGTTATCTTCTGTGACGTTCGTGTTGTCACGGATATATGACGACTAATATAGACGTTTTCTATAATTAAATAACCACTTAACCGTAAGGTTGAGCCGGGTTATTTGGCTATATGAAATGAATATATTAGTGGGCATCGTATCCTACGACGCCCATAGGTCATAGTATATGTAAAGTGTAATAGATTGCGAGTGTATATATCGGGAAATCTGGCCAATTTGACGATATATATGAGGAATTTATTAAACTATGATATATACTATATAGAATTTATGTGCTATGTGCTTTAGGTTGGGTGTAATCTTGGAACGGTATGTTACGTAAATAAATATGAGGATTATCAAATCGACGGATTTGGTAAACTTTGGCGATTTATTTAAATGATATATTGGGCTAATATTAGATCTATAGTTTATTTATCTTTCTATATGTGATCTCTCTTTGGTTTGTTTTGAGTCGACCCACCACCCGTATGGATACCAAACGCAAATACACCAAACTAATACGAAATGGATTTTCGGAAATAAAACGGATTCTCGTCCGGGTTTGGGAATGTTATATATTTGAGGAAATGATTTCTGAAAGAGTTAATATTGTTAGGTCGTGCCAAGTCCGTAGTTGCTGTTTTGTAAGTTATCATACATCTTATTTCTACCGACTTCTACTTGATATTTTCTGGACTTGAGGTGAGTCATAGCCCCACTTTTACTCTTGAACTTTGTTTTCAATACTTGGGGTGAGAAACGTGCAAATGCTTTATGTGGACTATTATCGCTTTTTGATTTCAAAACTTGCTATGCTTATAGAACTAGGTAGAGCGAGGCCTAGACTTGAACTAGGTAAGCTATTTGATTTGGTTATAGAGCGAGGCCTAGACTAGATCTAGGTAAGCTATTGCTTTGGTTGTTGAGCGAGGCCTAGTCCCCGAACTAGGTAAGCTATTGGATTGATTATAGAGCGAGGCCTAGACTTGAGCTAGGTAAGCTATTGATTGGATTGATTTGAGCTATAGCGTGCACCTATAGGGATGATTTGATTCGGTTGGTCTATTTTGGTTGGTTGAGTGAGCCCTAGTCTAGCTAGCAAGAGTTTTGCGTATATGTCCACTATATTGAATTAAGAATCTAAACCTATGATCTCACCAGCGAAAGCTGACTTTTAGCACGTTTTCTCAGGAAATTAAGTGATGCTCTGCGGATGCTTGGGATTGGAGGCTTGGCATTTGGCACCGGTTATGGATCTATATTTCTAAAACTCTGATAATTATTGTGGACCTATATTTATTTCTTTTGGGCCTGACTTTGGATGTTTTTGGGATAATGTAAACTTTAAAACCCCGCGTGGTTGTATTTTATCTTGTTTACTTTATCTCGTTCTTTTATGTCTTGTGTTGGGATACCAATCCCCGTAGCACCCCGAAAGCTTGTTTAGTCTTCCGCTGTACCAAATTTTGGGGGTGTTACAAAAGTGTAAGCGACGATGGGAGTGGTTGTACCCTTGTAAAAGAACTCGACATCTAGCTTAGTGTCGATAAAAGTGTAAGCGACGATTGTAAGGTTTTCTCCGCCGATAAGGGAGGTTGTCGATCTAGGGAAGTAACTCTCGAGTTGGGTACTCGAGGAGTGGAGTAGGGCGGAGAGGAGATCCGTGACCGAACCACTATAAATCCTCGTGTTCGGTTTGCACTTTCCTTTTACTTATTGCCTTACTTTAATGTTTGCATTATGTGATTGTTTGTGATGTGACTTGTTGATTATACTTGTGTGATAACATGTTTTAAGTTATGTTAGTCATAAACTACAAGTAACATCTTTTATATTAGAACAAGCTAAAAATGGACATTTGATACAACAAGTATAAAGTTTTTAAACGGTAAACTATTCAACCCCCCTTCTAGTTTTCCACACCTGGTTTGTGTCATAGTGGCGGTGGGTAATGATGGATCTTCAACTGAGCTATTGGAGAGGCCAAGATTGACTCCCAACATTACAAAAGTGAAAAAGGCTAGCATGGTATTTTTAGTATTGCATTTTACAATAAAGAATTACTTTTATTAAGGCTACCCACAGCGACCTACAATTTTCCTGCCACTTCAACTTTCTCTATTTTTTGACCTACATGTGATCTTTTAGGCACAATAAGGCGACAAAAATACATTTTAATTAAATTAACACACACGCAAACAAGCACAAAACTCATCGAGTTTTCGACCCGTTCGTCCCAATTCTTGCTTCACGACCAACATAGACTTTTGGGTTGCAATGGAGGCGACCCGGTCCCACTGCGCCCAACCTTAATGCGGATAAAGTATCCGTGAAAGCAACATGCCAAAACTCTAATAGGTTTGATTTATTTATTTAGATAGACAGCCACATGATCCATCATCCTTGTTAACTAGTACCATAGGGTACATTTAATTGTAGAAAGATTTTCTTAATTTTCTTTCTCTAGTTTTCCTGAGAACGGAGTAACTCTTCTTACTTCAAGGAATCTTTTGAAAACTGAAGAACTCTAAACTCAAGTTCTCTAAATCATAGTCATAATAGCAGAAAACACTTTATGTTTTCAATTTCAGAAAATACTCATTTTGAACACGTTTTCTATTTTTCTTGTGTTTCTTAGAATTTTTTTTAAAAGACTTCAAATTTTCCGACAACTAAACACACCCATAGCCTCCTCCTGAAGCAATCATGTTTCCAAGCAAAAAGGAATTCCTGTTTTGATGCTATACCAAAGTTCAATTTTTCAAACATTTATTCTATGCTTATTATCATTGATAAAGTTAAGGATCTTTAATCATTAAAAAGCATACAAGTTTTAGTATAATGTATTTCTGTGCATGATCGAACATCATCTATAAAAACTGGGTCCTGAATCTTAGGTATTGTATGCCTTAAACTATATAACACTTGCTTACAATCAAAAACCATTTCTAAGTTACATTTACTCAAAGAAACGGATGGTGGAGGCTCTTGAGGAGAGACTTAGCATCGAAGAGGTTGTCTGCATGACTACCATAAACACTGTAACAATTCGCAAATTCAGGTTAATTTCTATTTTCGGAAAATTTTACTATTCATGTTACTATTCATTTCTTTCTGAAATTTTCCCGAAAGTTGATTTTTATTTCATATTCTCGAGTGATAAATCATTTCCATGGCAAATTAAATGTTTGACATTCGTCAGATCAGTTTCGTGAAAATTATTAAGGAATTACACAGAATTACCCGTTTTAGGGTAAAACGTCAATCAGAAATTCCACGCACAACGAAATTTGATCCCGTCAGGTGACCCCACATCAGAAAAATGTTTAACACATTCATGATTTATTTGAGAATAAATCATAACTGAGAAAAATCATGGCCCAAATAAACTTCGGCCGTGAAAAACTGGAATTTTCAGTTTTACGCGTTTTTACTCAGCCGTAACCCTAGCCTTTACCTGCACCGCATTTCTAAGATGATTTGAGCTTTCAACTTATTTAAATAAGTCAACATATTTTTCCCTCCTCCATTGACTAAAAATCATTCCTTGATTTTATAAATCATTCCTTGATTTTTAGGCTTCCGGTTTGATGTCTAAAAGACATTTAAGACCAACCGACACCAGACTGAGCCCAGTCTAGACATTATAAATCATTTTAAATCATTTTTAGCATATTAGAAAAGTAACATATTACTTTTCTCAGTTTTACGCAATATTCGTACATTTTACGTATTACGCGTTTTAGACCCGTGTTTCCAGCTTTTAGCAGGTTTTACCACCCAAATGGAACTTATCACCCATTTTATATTTTATTATGGGACTTATGAACATTTCTAAAAATACTTTAAAGTTTCATAATTTTACGACACCCGGTTTTACGTTTTGAGGCCTAATCATTTACGGTTGGCATTTCCCGGAGTCAAAATGCATCAAGTATCTAGATATTTTATCAAGCCAAGCCACCTCCCCCCTTATCCCTTTGTGAACCACCACAAGGGGGGGGGAGTCACACCCTTGGGTGGCTTGATCTTAGGGCTTGTTATCTAGGATGGTTACATGTGGATTTTTGGCTAAAAGATCTTAACTTTGTAACCTCCTCAAAGGCATATAAATACCCCCCTCTCCCCCCATATGGCCGGCCATCCCAACACACCTAAACCTCTCACACTTAGCTTATTTCTTCTAATTTGTTGCAAGATTCAAGAGTTAGTTCAAGATAGAAACCCTAGATAGCTTATTTTTCACCAAAAATCTTCCAAACCCTAACATACTTGGTGTTTTCTCTTGAGTTTAAATCCACTCAATACACCTCAACTTTCATTACATATCTTTCAAGAATACCAAGGGTAGAAAGGTTGCTTGAAGTGAAAAAGGGTTATAGCTTGTCTATCAAAGTCCATTTCCTTACTAGTTACTCCTTTCTTTAATTAGAAAGCCTAAAGTTGTAAGCCTAAAACCTACCATGCTTCTTGTTTATTTATCATATCCATCTCATTTACATGTTATCTTTGCTATATTATGTGTTGTAATTATGTCCATGATGTATCATGATGAGTAAAAGATGTTGTTGTAATGAATTATTGAAACAAGCTACTAAAACAAGCAAACTAGTGAATATCTTGGTATAACCTGATCAAAATGGTAAAAATTTTATATTGGATTATTACATATTACAGTAGAGGACTTAAAAAGAAAACCATAGCAATTTGAACCACCTAAAAAGAGTAAACGAGTCAAAAGTTATGGCGATTTGAAGTTACCAAAGATTTCCGGCAAAACTGCCTAAATGTTTCTGTGACAGAACCTAAAACACGCAAAAAGAGGCCTTTCTGGTCCGATTCATGAAAAAGTTAAAACACGAAAGTTGTCCGGAATCATGTTTTCCTTCAGGAACAAAGAGGCTCGAGCCTTGAAAACGCCTTGTGAGTGAGATATTTCTCAGTTTCTTAACAGCTATTTACATATTTTAAGTCACTAAGTTATTGTCATACTTTCAAAGGAATAAAAGGTATTATGACCTATAACCAAGACCCCCACCATGGCTAGAGCCAAGGTTGTGTAACATGACCTTGGAACAAGGACCAAAGGTCATGGCTAGGCCATGACGAAATGACCAAACCAACTTACAATGGCATAAACATGAAACAATGAAATTGGCGATAACATGAACAAGTAATTTGTATCTACTTCATCTAAAAGGAAACCATGAGATTTTACCAAGACAAATGGTCATACAAAACTTATGAATCAAACCCTAATAACAATCTTCATGTACCATAAACTTTCCTAAGTTTATCCAAATATCGGACATGTAACGTTTTCGGATCAAAACTTATATCTATATACTTTATCAACTACTACAATAGTAGGGAGCTTCATGTGAGGAGTTCATTATGTAAGCCGTCGAGATGAGTTGTGGATTTACGAGTTAAAGTGTCCTGGCTCCTCGAACGCTTACTAACATGACTTCTGAAATATGTTAGCCCGAACGGTAGTAAACGATATACCAAAACATACATGTTCATAAATCTTTCTTTCCAAGACTTACAAATATACATCATACCACATCATGGACTATAATGCAAGATATATATATAGGCACTCCGTTATATTCTCTACACAAATCCTAAGTCGCAACATTCTATTATAGGTTGCTCGTAGAAACCTTCACGATCCGACCATCACCTTCATTACTTGCTATCGTACTTAAGGTGAGTTCATAGCCCCACTTTACATTACTTCAATGTTTTATAAACCCTTGGGGGGAATACATGCTACTTTTAAACCGAACACAATGCTTTGAAACTGTATGCTGCCTGATTGTTTTATTATTACTAAGTACCTACCTTGCCAATCCTAGGCCCCATCATGAACCATTTAATCACTAGTATTAGTGAGCGCGAGTATTGTGAATAGGCCTATTGGGATTGACGAATCCCATTTGTTTGAGCAGATTAGTTCAACAAATGCACTATATTTGAACATTTAAGTATGACGGCAAAGTACTTACCGGGGCAACATAACCGCCGATTGATATTGGTACCCGTTAACGTCTTGGTTGCATGAGCTTAGTACATAATAATAACTGTTTTGTTTTCTAACATGAGTATGAGTCTAATTAACTCATTACTACCAACATATTGTGTTCAACCGTTAAACAAACTCTATGAATATCACTCAACCTTTGTGTTGACCTCTTAAGCATGTATTTCAGGTCCATGATAATCAAGAATGGAGCGGGAAGGGCACGTACCGAAGGAAGAAGGCTATAAACTATTATGTCATTCGATAAAAACATCATAGACTTTATATTGATGTGTTTTGAAACAATGGATCATTTTGGGACCTTACTATGTAAACTTTGATACATTTGAATAATATGAATGACAACTCTTTTTATTACGATTCGTTTAGAGATCGTTTTCTATTATTATGACTGTTGTGCCGTCGAGTAACACCCAAGTTGAATTCCGCTGCATCATGAATTGGGGGTGTTACAGATTGGTACCAGAGCCATGGTTATAGAGAAACGGGTCTAAGTGAGACCTAAACTATAACTACAATAACAAGCAAAAACATTTTTATAGCCTTCCGATCTTCGTGCCTTCCGTCCTCCAGAAGATTATGGACTTATTACACATGTTATCCTACATGAACATATTTGTATATTGTCATATGCACATTTCCTTAGTTTGAGCATTTTCCATAAACATTTGATTATTTTTGACATCATAAATTGTAGACATCATGTCCGCACCTCCATCTCCCGATCATCTTCATGCTATGCCCGAGTATTTACCAATTCTTCCCGGACCCGATGATCCTTACTTTGAACAAATTGACTATGACGATGAGGAAATACCTTATGAGGATCTAGACAATGAAATAGATTCGGACGAAGATCCTGAAATGGATTTGGACATAAATATCGATGAGTACGAAGAGGATCCTGAAATGGATGTTGACATCGAAGGCATCGATGAGGAAGCGGAGGAACTATTAGTGGTGCCACATTTATCACCATTGACATCTCCACCTCCGGTTTCACCAATTTCATCCGAATCTAACCGTACCACTCCAGCTCAAATTCCGAAATCTACTTACCAAACCGGCGGAACATCTACATCTCCACATATGTTCGCGAACTCAGCTCAATACGAAATCTACTCTTTGAAACAAGCTCTCAACCTAACCCAACTCAAGGTTAAATGTATGGCAAGTCAAATGCACGAATGTATGTCCAAGGTAAATTCTGCTAGAATGGATGCCATGAATGCTCGAGACGACCTATATTGGTTTAAGCTTGACATGAGCTACGTGAAGCGTGACTCGACTCATGTTGGGGAAGAAGTCTTAAATCCTTTGACGGGCTTGGATAATGTCAAAGATAGACTCACTTTGGTTGAGAGGGCCCAAGAACAGGATGCGGTTCAAATTCACCAACTACTTAACCGCCTAAATACCGCCGAAATCCGGTTAGATGTGGCAAACTTTGACAGGTATCAACTTAGGAATGATTTGTGTGGGATGCAAACTCAAATGAGTTCCATACAACAAAGGTTATACCGAAAGGAGGTCAAAGAATACCGTCCAAACGAAAGCGTAGACGTGCTAGCAACACGCGGAAATGATAATCCGACCGGACCGCAACAACCTCCCAACCGACGTTAGACTAGTGTTATAGTACTAGTTAGCTTTTGTACAACGTTGTAATTACTAACTGAAAGTATCAGTTAGTAAGTTTTGAATGAACTTGTAATAAGTTCGATTTTGTAAACAACGTTATATAAATAAAACTCTTGTTTTATATACTATCATGTGTTATGTGTTTAAAGTTCCAACATTTATTGTCCTATCATTCTTACCAAAATTGTGCTCATCTCACAACTCTCTAATTACAACATATCTTTTGAACAATAGAATCATGGCGCCAAAGAAAAAGACCCCACCAACGATGACACAAGCCGCCATCCGCAAACTGGTGAAGGATAGTGTCAATGCAGCACTTATCGCTGAACGAGCAGCCGTAGCTGCAGCAGCTGCAGCAGCTGCCGATGCCACCACAGCTGCTGGTGCTGCTGATGCTGCAGCAGCTGCTGATGCTGCAGCCGCTACTGATGCTGCAGCAGCCGCAGAAGCCGCCACTGCTGCGGAAGCTGCAATAGCTGCAGAGGCTGCAAGAGTTGCCAGTCTGAACCTTGGAGGACCTACCCCTCCGGTGACCAATGTTACTACAGTACCAAAGGGTTGCTCGTTCATTTCCTACCTGAAATGTGAACCCCTCAAATTCAAGGGTACTGAGGGGGCTGTAGGTTTGACCCGTTGGTTCGAAAAGGCAGAATCGGTGTTCATTGTTAGTAAATGTATCGAGGGGGATAAAGTTCAGTATGCCACAAGTACTCTGTTGAATGAGGCCTTGTCCTGGTGGAACTCAATTGCTCAACCCATGGGCATTGAGAATGCCTACAAAATTACTTGGGCAAATTTGAAACAAATGATGATCAAGGAATACTGTCCACGCAGTGAGATACAAAAGTTGGAAGTTGAGTTCTGGGATCATACGGTTAAGGGAAATGATATCATGACCTACAACCGTAGATTCCAGGAACTGAGGATACTTTGTCCATCAATGGTTTCCCCAAAGGAAAAGATGTTGGAAAGGTATATTTGGGGACTTCCCTCAAGCATACAGGGGAATGTGACTTCGGCAAATCCCAAAGAACTTGATGAGGCTATGCGGATGTCCCGTAGTCTCATGGATCAAGTGGTACGTATGTCGGAAACCCGCAAGCAAAACAACCTCAACACCAACAACAACACCAACAACTCCAACAACAGCAATGCCAACAATCCCAACAATTCCCACTACCGTAACAACAACAACAACAAGAACAACAACAACAAACGACCATATGATGGTAACCGTGGGAATAACAACAACAACAACAACAACCAAACCCAAAACAACAACCACCACAATCAACAGAACAAGAGACAGGAAGCCGCGACAGCTTATGTTGCTGCACCAGCTGGTGGTAGGTACGTGGGTAATCAACCACAATGTACCAAATGCAATTACCATCACGAAGGTCCTTGCCCGGCCAAATGCCACAAGTGCCAAAAGCCCGGACATCTTGCCAAGGATTGTAGGGGCAAGGGTATAGCTACTGGGGCTAACACACAGCCCATAGTTACATGCTTCGGGTGTGGTGAAAGGGGACACTACAAAAACAACTGTCCTCAAAACCAAGGGCCCCAAGGAGGAGGTGCTCGTGCTAGAGCCTATGTCATAGGAAAGGAAGAACCACACCAGGACCCGAACGTGGTTACCGGTACGTTCTTACTCAATAATATTCCTGTTAAAGTATTATTCGATTCTGGTGCTGATATGAGCTTTATATCTACTAGAATTGCGCCTTTACTTGATATTCCATCAATTACTTTAACCACTAGTTATAATGTTGAGCTAGCTACCGGTGACTTAGTAAATACCAATACCGTAATCCCAAACTGTACCCTTAATCTCTTAGACCACCCCTTTAACATCAATCTTATGCCAATCGAACTCGGAAGTTTCGATGTTGTTATTGGCATGGATTGGTTGTCTAAACATCAAGCTAACATTATTTGTGGTGAAAGAGTTGTGCACATTCCATGTGACAATGAAACTTTGATCATTCGTGGTGATCAAAGTGAAACTCGAATAAACATCATCTCATGTATCAAAACCATGAAGTACATTGAGAAAGGATGTTATGCTTTCTTAGCCCACGTAACAGAAAAGAAAACCGATGAAAAACGTCTCGAAGATGTTCCTATTGCCCGTGAGTTCCCTGAAGTCTTTCCAGAAGACTTACCCGGACTACCACCACATCGACAAATAGAGTTCAGAATTGATTTAATACCAGGAGCGGCGCCAGTTGCCCGCGCACCATACCGGCTAGCACCTTCAGAGATGCAAGAGCTATCAAATCAATTACAAGAACTTGCGGACAAGGGATTTATTCGACCCAGTTCCTCACCTTGGGGAGCTCCAGTTTTATTCGTGAAGAAGAAAGATGGGTCATTACGAATGTGTATTGACTATCGTGAGCTAAACAAACTAACCATAAAGAACCGTTACCCATTACCAAGAATTGATGATTTATTCGATCAATTACAAGGTTCAACCTATTACTCAAAAATTGACCTACGTTCAGGTTACCACCAAGTTAGAGTTCGTGATGAAGACATTCCAAAAACGGCCTTTAGGACACGATATGGTCACCATGAATTCCAAGTGATGCCCTTTGGGTTAACTAATGCACCGGCAGTATTCATGGATCTCATGAATCGGGTGTGTAAACCATATTTGGACAAATTCGTGATCGTATTCATAGACGACATTCTCATATATTCCAAAAACGAAGAGGAACACAAAGAACACCTGAGAACAATTTTAGGACTACTCAAGGAAGAGAAATTGTATGCAAAGTTTTCCAAATGCGAATTTTGGATTCAATCCGTACAATTCCTTGGGCATGTGATTGACAAAACCGGTTTACATGTCGATCCCGCTAAAATTAAGGCAATCAAAAACTGGCCAACACCTACCACACCTACAGAAATTCGTCAATTTCTGGGTTTAGCCGGGTATTACCGAAGGTTTATTGAAGGATTTTCTTCAATAGCAAAATCTTTGACCAAGCTAACTCAGAAAAACAAGAAATACGTGTGGGATGAAGACGAAGAAAATGCTTTCCAAACCCTTAAACAAAAACTTTGTAGTGCTCCTATCCTAGCATTGCCAGATGGGATCGAAGATTTTGTAGTCTATTGTGATGCATCGTACCAAGGTTTAGGTGCCGTGTTGATGCAACGTGATAAGGTCATGGCTTATGCTTCGCGACAACTCAAGGTTCATGAAGAAAATTACACCACTCATGACTTAGAGTTAGGAGCTGTGGTCTTTGCACTAAAAATCTGGAGGCACTATCTATACGGTACTAGATGTACTGTGTACACCGACCATAAAAGCCTACAACACATTTTGAACCAAAAAGAACTAAACATGCGACAACGTCGTTGGTTGGAATTACTAAGTGATTATGACTGCGACATTCGTTATCACCCAGGGAAAGCAAACGTAGTAGCCGACGCCCTAAGCCGAAAGGAACGAGTTAAACCACTACGAGTCCGAGCCTTAGTTTTAACCATAAATTCAAACTTTCCTACTCAAATCCTTCACGCTCAAGCTGAGGCGGTGAAACAAGAAGACATCCAAAAGGAAAGGTTGGATGGCATGATGCAAAAGAAATTCGAAACCCGTTCAGATGGAACTCTATGCTTCCAAGGTCGAAGTTGGTTACCACTTTATGGTGGCTTACGAGACTTGATCATGCATGAATCACACAAATCTAAATACTCCATACATCCAGGATCTGATAAAATGTATCATGATCTTAAGTTACTTTATTGGTGGCCGAACATGAAAGCCGACATTGCAACATATGTTAGCAAGTGTCTTACCTGCTCCAAAGTAAAAGCCGAACACCAAAAACCATCCGGTCCATTGCAACAACCAGAAATTCCTACTTGGAAATGGGAAAGAATTACTATGGACTTCATTACCAAACTCCCAAGGACATCAAGCGGTTATGACTCCATCTGGGTCATAGTTGATCGTCTCACAAAATCAGCACACTTTATACCAATCAAAGAGACTTACAAAATGGAACAACTAACCCGACTGTACGTCAAAGAAATAGTCTCAAGACATGGTGCACCGATATCCATCATATCCGACAGAGATGGTAGATTTACTTCCAATTTCTGGCAGTCACTCCAAGACGCCTTTGGAACAAATCTAGACATGAGTACAGCATATCACCCTCAGACCGATGGTCAGAGTGAACGAACCATCCAAACACTTGAAGACATGCTTCGAGCATGTATAATAGATTTTGGAAAAGGATGGGATACTCATTTACCATTAGTCGAATTTTCCTACAACAACAGCTATCATACAAGTATTAAAGCAGCTCCATTTGAAGCACTTTACGGTCGAAAGTGTCGTTCACCTGCTTGTTGGGCTGAAGTGGGAGAAGTTCAACTCACTGGACCAGAACTTATCCGTGAAACAACGGATAAGATTGTACAAATCAGAAGTCGATTACAAGCCGCAAGAGATCGACAGAAAAGTTATGCCGACACACGACGCAGACCCCTAGAATTCCAAGTCGGAGATAGGGTTATGCTAAAGGTATCGCCTTGGAAGGGCTTGATACGATTCGGTAAACGAGGAAAACTAAACCCAAGATACATCGGACCATTCAAAATCTTAGCCAGGGTTGGCCCTGTGGCGTACAGACTTGAGCTTCCGTCAGAACTCAGTAGTGTACACCCCACTTTCCATGTATCTAACCTAAAGAAATGCTTATCGGATGAATCACTTGTGATTCCACTCGATGAAATTCAACTCAATGACGATCTTCAATTTGTTGAGGAACCCGTAGAAATCATGGACCGAGAGGTCAAACAACTCAAACAAAGCCGTATACCAATTATCAAAGTTCGTTGGAACTCACGACGTGGTCCTGAATACACATGGGAACGAGAGGACCAGATACGAAAGAAATACCCACACCTTTTTACCAACGAAGCTTCTACTTCCAACGCTAATTGATCTCCGGGACGGAGCTCTCATATGGGGTGGAGACTGTAACAATTCACAAATTCAGGTTAATTTCTATTTTCGGAAAATTTTACTATTCATGTTACTATTCATTTCTTTCTGAAATTTTCCCGAAAGTTGATTTTTATTTCATATTCTCGAGTGATAAATCATTTCCATGGCAAATTAAATGTTTGACATTCGTCAGATCAGTTTCGTGAAAATTATTAAGGAATTACACAGAATTACCCGTTTTAGGGTAAAACGTCAATCAGAAATTCCACGCACAACGAAATTTGATCCCGTCAGGTGACCCCACATCAGAAAAATGTTTAACACATTCATGATTTATTTGAGAATAAATCATAACTGAGAAAAATCATGGCCCAAATAAACTTCGGCCGTGAAAAACTGGAATTTTCAGTTTTACGCGTTTTTACTCAGCCGTAACCCTAGCCTTTACCTGCACCGCATTTCTAAGATGATTTGAGCTTTCAACTTATTTAAATAAGTCAACATATTTTTCCCTCCTCCATTGACTAAAAATCATTCCTTGATTTTATAAATCATTCCTTGATTTTTAGGCTTCCGGTTTGATGTCTAAAAGACATTTAAGACCAACCGACACCAGACTGAGCCCAGTCTAGACATTATAAATCATTTTAAATCATTTTTAGCATATTAGAAAAGTAACATATTACTTTTCTCAGTTTTACGCAATATTCGTACATTTTACGTATTACGCGTTTTAGACCCGTGTTTCCAGCTTTTAGCAGGTTTTACCACCCAAATGGAACTTATCACCCATTTTATATTTTATTATGGGACTTATGAACATTTCTAACAATACTTTAAAGTTTCATAATTTTACGACACCCGGTTTTACGTTTTGAGGCCTAATCATTTACGGTTGGCATTTCCCGGAGTCAAAATGCATCAAGTATCTAGATATTTTATCAAGCCAAGCCACCTCCCCCCTTATCCCTTTGTGAACCGCCACAAGGGGGGGGAGTCACACCCTTGGGTGGCTTGATCTTAGGGCTTGTTATCTAGGATGGTTACATGTGGATTTTTGGCTAAAAGATCTTAACTTTGTAACCTCCTCAAAGGCATATAAATACCCCCCTCTCCCCCCATATGGCCGGCCATCCCAACACACCTAAACCTCTCACACTTAGCTTATTTCTTCTAATTTGTTGCAAGATTCAAGAGTTAGTTCAAGATAGAAACCCTAGATAGCTTATTTTTCACCAAAAATCTTCCAAACCCTAACATACTTGGTGTTTTCTCTTGAGTTTAAATCCACTCAATACACCTCAACTTTCATTACATATCTTTCAAGAATACCAAGGGTAAAAAGGTTGCTTGAAGTGAAAAAGGGTTGAAGCTTGTCTATCAAAGTCCATTTCCTTACTAGTTACTCCTTTCTTTAATTAGAAAGCCTAAAGTTGTAAGCCTAAAACCTACCATGCTTCTTGTTTATTTATCATATCCATCTCATTTACATGTTATCTTTGCTATATTATGTGTTGTAATTATGTCCATGATGTATCATGATGAGTAAAAGATGTTGTTGTAATGAATTATTGAAACAAGCTACTAAAACAAGCAAACTAGTGAATATCTTGGTATAACCTGATCAAAATGGTAAAAATTTTATATTGGATTATTACATATTACAGTAGAGGACTTAAAAAGAAAACCATATCAATTTGAACCACCTAAAAAGAGTAAACGAGTCAAAAGTTATGGCGATTTGAAGTTACCAAAGATTTCCGGCAAAACTGCCTAAATGTTTCTGTGACAGAACCTAAAACACGCAAAAAGAGGCCTTTCTGGTCCGATTCATGAAAAAGTTAAAACACGAAAGTTGTCCGGAATCATGTTTTCCTTCAGGAATAAAGAGGCTCGAGCCTTGAAAACGCCTTCTGAGTGAGATATTTCTCAGTTTCTTAACAGCTATTTACATATTTTAAGTCACTAAGTTATTGTCATACTTTCAAAGGAATAAAAGGTACTATGACCTATAACCAAGACCCCCACCATGGCTAGAGCCAAGGTTGTGTAACATGACCTTGGAACAAGGACCAAAGGTCATGGCTAGGCCATGACGAAATGACCAAACCAACTTACAATGGCGTAAACATGAAACAATGAAATTGGCGATAACATGAACAAGTAATTTGTATCTACTTCATCTAAAAGGAAACCATGAGATTTTACCAAGACAAATGGTCATACAAAACTTATGAATCAAACCCTAATAACAATCTTCATGTACCATAAACTTTCCTAAGTTTATCCAAATATCGGACATGTAACGTTTTCGGATCAAAACTTATATCTATATACTTTATCAACTACTACAATAGTAGGGAGCTTCATGTGAGGAGTTCATTATGTAAGCCGTCGAGATGAGTTGTGGATTTACGAGTTAAAGTGTCCTGGCTCCTCGAACGCTTACTAACATGACTTCTGAAATATGTTAGCCCGAACGGTAGTAAACGATATACCAAAACATACATGTTCATAAATCTTTCTTTCCAAGACTTACAAATATACATCATACCACATCATGGACTATAATGCAAGATATATATATAGGCACTCCGTTATATTCTCTACACAAATCCTAAGTCGCAACATTCTATTATAGGTTGCTCGTAGAAACCTACACGATCCGACCATCACCTTCATTACTTGCTATCGTACTTAAGGTGAGTTCATAGCCCCACTTTACATTACTTCAATGTTTTATAAACCCTTGGGGGGAATACATGCTACTTTTAAACCGAACACAATGCTTTGAAACTGTATGCTGCCTGATTGTTTTATTATTACTAAGTACCTACCTTGCCAATCCTAGGCCCCATCATGAACCATTTAATCACTAGTATTAGTGAGCGCGAGTATTGTGAATAGGCCTATTGGGATTGACGAATCCCATTTGTTTGAGCAGATTAGTTCAACAAATGCACTATATTTGAACATTTAAGTATGACGGCAAAGTACTTACCGGGGCAACATAACCGCCGATTGATATTGGTACCCGTTAACGTCTTGGTTGCATGAGCTTAGTACATAATAATAACTGTTTTGTTTTCTAACATGAGTATGAGTCTAATTAACTCATTACTACCAACATATTGTGTTCAACCGTTAAACAAACTCTATGAATATCACTCAACCTTTGTGTTGACCTCTTAAGCATGTATTTCAGGTCCATGATAATCAATAATGGAGCGGGAAGGGCACGTACCGAAGGAAGAAGGCTATAAACTATTATGTCATTTGATAAAAACATCATAGACTTTATATTGATGTGTTTTGAAACAATGGATCATTTTGGGACCTTACTATGTAAACTTTGATACATTTGAATAATATGAATGACAACTCTTTTTATTACGATTCGTTTAGAGATCGTTTTCTATTATTATGACTGTTGTGCCGTCGAGTAACACCCAAGTTGAATTCCGCTGCATCATGAATTGGGGGTGTTACAAACACACCTCAAGAATGGTGTAATTCGATATTGAAAGCCAAGTCGACACCATCTCGCCCAACACAGATTCACAAAGTTCAAATGATCTTAAAAGAGCACAAGGATCATGACACGTATTATGTGCCAAAAGTGGTCTCTCTTGGTCCATACCACCATGGTAACCCGAACCTTGAATCCGTTCAGAACTTCAAGCCTCTTTTTACAAACAAGCTTCTGAATGAGAACCGAGAGTCTATTCAGTTTTTGTATGATAATCTTGTAGAGATGGTATTACGAAGATGAAGTTGATCGCTTACCAGACGATGAATTCACAAGAATGATGTTGCTAGATGGTTGTTTCATTTTGTATTTCATTGAACAGATCGTCTTGAATAATGAAAGACTCTCTAGAGATGAAATGGTACCAGATTATGTTCGTTAAACAAGACATGTTCCTGTTGGAGAACCAAATTTCGTATCTAGTTCTGATTGAGGTGATGAAGTCAGTGCCCGATGAGATGTGGGATTTCATGATCAAACAATTCATTGATGGAAATATTTTAGCAACAGAAAGATGCAAAAGAACACGAGAGTATACTCCTAAACATTTCCCAAGCCATCCAATTCCAACCAGCATAAATAATCTTCTTCAACTTCTTCAAACTAGGCTTACAAAAGACAAAACTTTTGGTCCAAGAGCGAACTGTTGCATATTGGCTCAATAGTGGGACCCAATCTTGTGAAAATCTCATCCAAAATCTGTGGAATCTTAGCAAGTTGGTTGCAAGTTGGCATGTGGGAAAGTTGCGATGAAAGAATTGGAGGCTATAAATAGGAGCCTTGGCATTTGGTTTCAAACATACCAAAAACACATACAAGAAACTTGTAATGTTATCTTTCTCTCTTACTTTGTAGTATGTTTTCTTTCCTTAAGAAACATATAGTTAGTGGTGTCATTTGGAGGAGTGCGGCAAGCTTACAAGTTTAGACGAACCTCGTGTTGGTTTCCGTATTGTTTAGTTTTCAATAAGCTATTAAGGGTATAGTTGTAGACTTGTAGTGATAATTGTACTAGTAAATTATTGGAATATATTTATTAGTGTTCAATCATTCACACTCTTTACCTAGTAGGTGGGGTATTATCACAGTTATTCCACAACAAGTGGTATCAAGAGCCGAGGTTATTCTTAGTATGCTCTGTGGTTGCAATTTATTTTGATCCTCCACATTAGAAAAGAATTACGTTGGTTTTTTGGTTGAAGCTATTGAAAATTTATTTGTACACGAAATGGCGGATGGAAAAGTTGACAAACCTTCCACATCGGTGGATCCAACATCTCCAAGTTGGGCTAGACCGGTCTTGACGAATGCAAGATTGGCGGTGGAGGTTTTTGATAGCACAGGCCATTCCGGTATCTGGCAAATTGAGGTTCTAGACGCTCTTTTTCAGTAAGGTCTAGACATTGCCGTTGAAGAAAGTAAACCAGATGATGTAGAAGAGAGGAATTGGTTAACCATCAATCGGTTAGCTTGTAGTACGGTTCGTTCATGTCTTTCGAGAGAGCAACGATATGCTTTCTCAAAAGAAACATCTGCCTATAAACTGTGGGTGGCGCTGGAAGAGAAATTTCTGAAGAAAAATTGTCAGAATAAGCTCTTTATGAAGAAGCGACTCTTTCGCTTCACTTATGTGCCAGGTACCACAATGAATGATCACATTACCAGTTTTAACCAACTGGTAACCGATTTGATGAATATGGATGAGGTGTTCAAAGGCCAGGATCTAGCATTAATATTGTTAGGATCGCTTCCAGAGGAGTACGAGTTGCTTGAAACAACTCTACTTAATGGGAAGGGTGATGTGTCTCTTAGTGAAGTTTGTGTTGCTTTATATAGTAAAGAACTGAGAAATAAGGACAAGCATATTAGTTCAAGTGGAGACGCAGAGGTTTTGCTAGTCAGAGGTCGTTCGCAGAAGAAGGGCACCGATAAGAGATGGAGATCCAAGTCGCGACAAAGACTAAGCAAAGATGAATGTGCTTTTTGTCATGAAAAAGGCCATTGGAAGAGAGATTGTCCAAAGTTGAAAACCAAGGACAATCATTACAAAGGGAAAGCTGTAGCAGAGGCGAATGTCACCAAGTGTGATGATGAAGAATCAGATCTCTCACTTGCAACATCGTCAACGAAGAATGCTTCTGATGTGTGGCTATTAGATTCCGCATGTAGCCATCATATTACACCACATCGAGAGTGGTTTAGTAATTTTGAAGAACATGAGGAAGTTGTTTATACGGCAGACGAAACTCCTCTTACTACTCACGGGATTGGTTCCGTTCGATTGCAGAATGAAGACGGAACAATTGTGACCTTGAAAGGTGTTCGTTATTCGCCAAAGTTGAAAAATAATCTCATTTCCGTCGGTACCTTAGAATCTAAAGGATTCGAAGTAAGATCAAAGGATGGGGTTATGAAGATAATCTTTGGCGTACTTGTAGTAATGAAGGATATTCGTAAAATAAACAACACGTATCACTATAAGGGTAGAACGGTTGTTGGAACTGTAGCAGCTGTTACGGATGGTGATAGAAATTCAGAAGCTATGAAGCTATGGCATATGCGCTCAGGACATGCAGGAGAGAAATCCTTGAATTTGCTCATAAAGCAAGGATTATTGAAAGGAGCGAGTTCCTGTAAGTTGGATCTCTGTGAGCATTGCATCAACGGGAAGACAACAAGGGTGAAATTTGGGACAATTATCCACAAGACGAAAGATATCTTGGATTATGTCCACTCTGACGTATGGAGTCCCTCAAAGACAAGCTCTTTAGGAGAGAGACACTACTATGTGACCTTTGTTGATGACTTTTCTCGAAGAGTTTAGGTGTACACGTTGAAGAAAAAAGATGAAGTGCTAGGAGTGTTAATCAAGTGGAAAAAGATGATGGAAACTTAGACGTGCAGAAAGATCAAACATCCCCAAACAGATAACGGCGGAGAGTATAAAAATGATCACTTTACAAAATTTTGTGAAGACGAAAGCATTGTCAGATACTTCACTGTCAGGCATACACCACAACAGAACGGGATGGCAGAACGCATGAACCGAACCTTGCTGGAGAAAGTTCGGTGTATGTTATCCAATGCTGGATTGGGTAAAGAATTTTGGGCTGAAGCTGTGACGTATGCGTGTCACCTCGTTAATCGTTTGCCATCTACTGCTATTGATGGGAAAACACCATTTGAGAAATGGTATGGAAGACCTGCTACGGATTATGATTCCTTGCATGTTTTTGGTTCCGCTGCATATTATCATGTGAAGGAATCAAAGTTGGATCCCAGAGCAAAGAAAGCATTGTTCATGGGGATCACCTCTGGAATCAAAGGCTATCGTCTATGGTGTCCAGAGACGAAGAAGATGATATTTAGCAGGGATGTCACCTTTAATGAATCTACCATGTTAAAGAAGGTGAATGCTAAGCAGTTAGATGGAACTCCCAAAAAGGTGGAGTTTGAAAGAATAATTGTACCAGATGATAGAGAAACAGTTGATGATTCTCCTGTGGTAGAAGGAGATTATGAAGAAGAGGAGGTTCAAACTGAAGAACCTCCACAGCAACAACATGAATCAATTGCTACCAGCAAGCCCAAAAGAAACACTAAAAGGCTTGCTCGCCTTAATGATATGGTGGCTTGTGCATCTTCAATTGCAGCTGATGATGTTCCTACTACTTACTCTGAAGCGGTTCGAGACTCGAGAATGAGAAGTGGAGGATTTCCATGAGCGAAGAAATGCAGTCTCTTAAGAAGAATCAGACATGGGAGTTAACCAACCTCCCAAAAGGGAAGAAGGCAATTGGATGCAAATGGGTGTATGCAAAGAAAGAAGGATTTCCTAACCAAGATGATGTTCGCTACAAAGCAAGATTGGTAGCTAAAGGCTACGCTCAGAAAGAGGGAATTGATTACAATGAAGTTTTTTCTCCAGTGGTAAAGCATTCCTCTATTAGAATTTTGTTGGCTTTGGTAGCACAGTTGGACTTGGAACTAGTTCAGATGGATGTGAAGACTGCATTTCTACATGGAGACTTGGAAGAGGAAATCTATATGGTTCATCCAGAAGGATTCAAAGTTGCTAGAAAAGAGCATGAAGTATGTAAGCTTCATAAATCGTTGTACGGATTGAAGCAATCCCCAAGACAGTGGTACAAGTGATTTGATAAGTTTATGATGGAGTCGAAGTACACAAGAAGCAAATATGACCACTGTGTCTATTTGAAAAAGCTACAAGAGGGGTCCTTCGTATATATTCTACTATATGTAGATGATATGTTGATAGCTTCTCAAAGTCTAGACGAGATTGAAACGTTAAAGACACTATTGAAAAGCGAATTTGAGATGAAGGATCTCGGTGAAGCAAAGATGATTCTTGGCATAGAGATAGTCAGAGACAGAAAATTGAGGAAGCTCTGTTTGACTCAGAAACAATATCTGAGAAAGATTCTAAAGCGTTTTAGGTTTGACAAGCAAACAAAATTTGTTAGTACTCCACTCATTTCTCAATTTAAGATCAGTGCTGCTATGTCGCCGAAAAATGATGCAGAAAGGGCTTACATGGAGAAAGTGCCTTATGCAAATGTTGTCGGTAGCTTAATGTATGCTATGATATGTACTCGACCAGATATTAGTCATGCTGTTGGGATGGTGAACAGGTATATGCATAACCCTGGTAAAGGACATTGGCAAGCTGTTAAATGGATATTACGGTATATCCATAACACGGTCGATGTAGGGTTAGTATTCGAACATGGAAGTAATCAGTGGGTAACAGGATATTGTGATTCCGACTATGCTGGAGATTTAGACAAGTGAAGATCTACTACAGGCTATGTTTTTACTCTAGCAAAAGTTCCAATTAGTTGGAAGTCTACCTTACAGTCAAATACTGCTTTGTCAACTACGGAAGTAGAGTATATGGCGATTATAGAGGCTGTAAAGGAGGCAATTTGGCTTCAGGGGTTGCTTGGTGAACTTGGAATTAAAAAAAAATTCGTCACGGTGCATTCTGGCAGTCAGAGTGCAATTCATTTAGCGAAGAATCAAGTTTATCACGCAAGGACGAAGCACATTGATGTTCGGTATCATTTCATACGAGAGATACTGGAAGAAGGTGGAGTCAGAATCTAGAAGAGCCATATTTCAAAGAATCCTACGGATATGCTGACTAAAGTAGTAGCTGGGATCAAAGTTGTCAAAATCGCGCCTAAGGCGCGCCTAGGCGCTAAGTCGCACAAGGCGCTAGCCTTGGGGATTTTTTTGACTCGAGGCGCACGACATGCATGACTCCCACAAAAAGCGCGCGACTTGGCGCTTTTTGCGCCTTGGCGCCTCGGGCGATTTTTGCGCCTAGGCCATATTTTGCGCCTTGGGACTTTTTTTTTTTTTTTTTTTTTTTTTTTTTTTTTTTAAGATATAATGCATGGGCCTTTTAAGTCATAGGTGAGTATTTATATGATTTCTAAATTTAAATTGATTTTATGTTTATTTTATTGATTGAAATTTTCTTTAAGAAGTTATTTTGTTTCATTAAATATTTTTTACGACATATTATCATGAAAATGTAGCATTGTGCCTTGAATATTAATATATTGCTTGCTTGATATTTTGGGTTAAATTGTGAGCTTTGTTAGATGTAAGCTACAAGTGTAGTACACAAACATATTTAGTCTGATATGGATTTTAATTTCTATATAGGTCATCGAGCAAAAGAGCTGATCAGTTCTAGAAGTGACAACCAATCCATTTTAATATTTATAATGGCAATATGTGTTGTGCATTAAGTATTTTAATGTTATTTTGTATTATTTAAGATACATAAATGGTCACATATGTTATAAAAAACTTAATGCTTTTAGTGCGCCTCGCATTCATGAATCCCGCGCCTTGGAATGCGCCTCGACTCGAGGCTCTTTGGCCCCCTTTGCGCCTTAGTGCGCCTTGAGCTTTTCAGAACACTGGCTGGGATCAAGTTCAAATATTGTTTGGACTTAATCCATGTCGTTAAAACTTGAATATTGGTTTAAGGACACCATCGACTTTTGTTGACAGAGAGGTTGAAGAAATTGGTATTTCGCTAAGGTGGAGATTTGTTGCATATTGGCTCAATAGTGGGACCCAATCTTGTGAAAATCTCATCCAAAATCTGTGGAATCTTAGCAAGTTGGTTGCAAGTTGGCATGTGGGAAAGTTGCAATGAAAGAATTGGAGGCTATAAATAGGAGCCTTGGAATTTGGTTTCAAACACACCAAAAACACATACAACAAACTTGTAGTGTTATCTTTCTCTCTTACTTTGTAGTATGTTTTCTTTCCTTAAGAAACATATAGTTAGTGGTGTCATTTGGAGGAGTGCGGCAAGCTTACAAGATTAGCCGAACCTCGTGTTGGTTTCCGTATTGTTTAGTTTTCAATAAGCTATTAAGGGTATAGTTGTAGTGATAATTGTACTAGTAAATTATTGGAATATATTTATTAGTGTTCAATCATTCACACTCTTTACCTAGTCGGTGGGGTATTATCGCGGTTATTCCACAAAACGAACAACATGTACACTTTTCGAAATGTTAACGAGCTTATAGAAGTAGGGATTCGCTTCAAACCAAGTAAAATCAGGTCTTTGGCACATATTAAGTTCACTAAGCATGGGTTTTGCGCAAACGTTGAACTCCCTCCCATCACTATCGATGATGCCACAAAGCCAATGCTATTAAACATGGCAGCATATGAAATGTGTTCCAACGAGACAAATGCTTCATGGGTCACCTCATACATTTGCCTTATGGATTCTCTGATTGATCACTCAGAGGACGTGAAGGTTCTACGAAAAGCCGGGATCCTCGACCACCACCTTGGGAGCGACAAAGAAGTTGCAAGACTTTTTAATGAGTTGGGCTATTAGATACAATCTATATCTATATCTATATATATAATAAAAGAAGATTTATTTGAATTTTTGTCCACCTCATTAAAGCCATGCTGGCAATTAAAGCCACATCACTTAATCCATGTGGCAATCACAATTGAATTTTCTAGGCCTTTGTACCGACATTGTTTGAGTTTCAACATTTATTCAATAACAACCAACAATCAGGAAAGTAAATTAGGAAAGTTACTTTTCATTGTCTTTCATCTCAAAATTCAAACTTCCGTGATCTCAAATCTGTTTAAGGTATAATTCGATTTTTTTTATGGGTACTCATAATTACAAGGTAAGTTTACAATTATAATATTAACATCAAATGAATTGTACTATGAGTATTTAGTGAATACTCAATTTGGTTTTTTTTCAGGAACCACATGTTTCATCATTTTTTTTGTTTTTGGTTTTGCATAAAAAATGACGTTAGTCAATTTTGATTACTAGCTTTTATGTAGGTTATTTTTTGTGGGTACTAATTGTTAGTTGATCAATCGATACTTTTAAAGGGATCTCACAAATAAGTTTTTGTAAGTTTTTTGATTGAACTTCAATGTGTCAACTTTGCGCCTACTGAGATTTGGTTTGCTTTATTTCAGAAATTTCAGGTGAAACAATTGCTTCATTGTTTTTAAACTACAAATGCATATGTTTTGTTTTAATGAATTTGAAGTTGACATTGATATATTGAATCCTTTTATGGGATGTTAGTCAAGTAATTTAAGAAGTGTGTGAAAGATGTTTGATGAAATGTCTTAAAAGAGTTTTACTTAACATGTATGAATAATCACTTATGCTCAAGCAACTTTGGTTTTGAAGGTTATTACTTGGATGTAATTGTGTAGTCAATGTTTAAATATTTTGTAAACATAATAAATTCCTATGTTTCAATGATTTATGTGTTCATAGTTAGAGCTAAAGAAATCAAGGATTCTACAAGATTTTGTTCTCATTTAGTTGCTTTGATACAATGTTAGGCTCTCACGTAGCTATTTTGGTATAGAGCATGTGATTGTTTTTTTTTCAAGCCAATGCACTTTCATGTTAATGTTACGAGGCTTAATGAATTTAAATGGTTCTGGTGTATTCATGTCCATCTCTTTTACCATATTTAGTAGAATTTGGTACATGTGAATTAACCAAAGTTTACTTTTACCAAACACACTATATATTGTTCTATTCAAAAAATGACCCATGAAAGAAACACATATTGTGACCCAATATTTGAGCAATTGGCTACCTCTAAAATGAAATCTACAATGTATATCTTTTAGTAACTTTACCCTTTTAGTGTATGTTTGAAAACCATGTGTAAGTCTTGTGTTCCGCTGGTTTTGTTGCATATATAACATATTCCAAGCAGGAAATAAAATGCAACTCTCAAGCTACTGCTCTTGAATTGGTGTCACAACCTTCGAGCTCATTCATGTCCCCTCCTTCAGGAAGCAAACATGCCACGGTATGTATATCATACATGATCAACGCTATTCCATGTCAAATCATTTATTTGGAACGTTGGATGAATGGTTATAATTATGTTTTTTTTTTTGTTTTTTTTATTAACATAAAACCGATATGTCTAACAAGTATTTTGGAAGTATTCTAAGGTACGTGTTTTAACATTCATTTGTGCTCGTGAATTGAACATCTAACTTATATTATTCTTTTACATGTATTTACAGGTGAGTCGAATGGCCACGATTTTGCTTTCTTCATACAGATTTCTCCCAGACATCATATATGCTTGCATTGTTTTATGTTCATGTAACTTGAAATAGCAGGCATATAATCATAGTATTCCTATGCTTTCTTTATTCAATTATCTAGAAAGATCAATAACTCAAAAATGGTGTCCGGAGTTTCCCGGAACTAATATCATATTTGTAATATGTCTCAATTAATTATAAACTACATGATTTTTTTTCAAATTTATAATACCACCATTTCTTTCCAGTACTTAAAAGAACAATATATCTTATGATGTTTTTTTTCACAATACCAACACATATTTTATTGTGAACATGAATTAAAAAACCATGTGAACACATGAAAATCTTGCAAATCACCAAAAGTCAAGGCCAATCTTTATCAAAGGTTGGAATTTTTTTTTGCCTAAGTCAGTCTTCACACATGGCCAGCTTTACATCGTTGTGTCTAGAGTCAGAAGTCGAAAAGGATTGAAGGTTTTGATTTACGCCAAGGATGGTAAAGTTTCAAACAATACTTTGACCATTGTTTACCATGAAGTGCTACAAAAAATTTGATCCGCCGTACAATTAAATAGCTATTTATGAACTTATGTTTCACATTATCCGTTTTTGTTTCTTGGTTTATTCTTCTTTGTTATTTTTTAACAAATTCAATGTTCTCTTACTTTTTTTTGCTATGAAAATGCACAATATTATTTGAGAATTAATATTAGTTTTTTTTTTCTATGTTATATTTTCTAACTTTCATAAGCCACCTGTGATTTATCACGGGTTTATAGGCTAGTGTTCTTATATACATTCAATTTGAGCTCAAGCTTTAATCGAATTTTTCAAGCCATGCTCAAGCCTTTGTGATTAAAGCTCGTCAAGATATCAAGCAAATCTCAAGCCTAAATAAAAATTTCAAGCCAAACTCAAGCCCCGTTAAGCTCGAGCTCGGCTCGACTCGACTACACCCCTACTTGTGCCTTGTGCCTAATAATTTTGCATATTCGAAGGCAATGTTTGATATTCAAAGACATTATGAAGGGGTGTAATCGAGTCAAGCCGAGCTCGAGCTTGACAGGGTTGAGCTTGGCTTGATAGCTTGACGAGCTTTAATCATCTAGGCTTGAGCTCGGCTAGTGTAAGGCTCACATTAACATTAAATTTGATAATCAGACTCATCAATAAATTCAAGAAAATACGTGATTAACTCGAGAGGAAAAAACGTATACAAAACATTTGGGAGAATTAGAGTTTAAATGATCCTCCTACAAATATTTAATTATTATACCATTATTCACGTTAGTTTTAAGTTGTTTATAAAAATATTTATACTAAAAATATATGTGTTCTTGAAAGCTCGATAAAGCTCGAGCTATTAAAAGCTCGAGCTCGGCTCGTTATGTGTTTCGAGCTTGTTTATTGGGCTCGGGCTTGAGCTCGATAAAAGCTCGACTCGACCAAGTCAAGCTCAAGCTCGAGTTGCTTGATAAAAGCTTGGCTTGTTTGCACCCCTAATTATGATAATAAAAGGAATACATGGATTAGGCAACTGATGCGGAGTATATCAAGAGCCCTTCCGCATTTGTAGCACTTTTAGTTGGAGTTGTGGGTCTCTTTCTTAGTGGTGTTCAAGCTTATTTCAGTTTTTGGGTAATCCAAGTCATTGCGATTCTCCTTGTCTGTCTTTGAAGATGATCATATGAGCGATTCTCCTTGTCTGTCTTTGAAGATGAATCATATCCCATATGATCATCTTCTTAAATATAGTCTTGTTATTATAAGTAATTTCTTAAATTTTTGGGTTTGTTTGCTCTTGTTTTCTATATAAAATAGGATCATTATAATAACTTCACTTTTATGGTCTAAGTTTCTAATCATGGTGTATCATTTGAACTTGTGATGTTGTATAGATTTTTAAGCACTTAATATTTATGAAGAAACATAAGAAATAAATTAGATACTCATACTATAAAAATGTGTTATAGTGGCCTCGACATTGAATAAGACTACCACACGCGCGATATAAAAACACAATGTATAAGGATAGAGCAGATACAAAGTCAAGGCAACCAGAGTTCAATTCATAATGTAACCATATTATAGAAAAACCGTCCAAAACAAAACGTATAAATAAACAAATTGCAAACATTAGCTTACAAAAGCAAGTACTTGTAACTATTCTCATAAGGCTAATCCTCAACTCACCGACCACCATAATAAACACTTCTCGACTCTAACTCAAACGCGCAAGGTGTAAGAGAGCTTACATTATGCCACCATATATTGTTTGGAGTCAAGGGTAAAAGGGTAAATTATCACTCTTCAAAAGTGATAAGTTCAAACTCAACAAGAGACTGGTTGCAGTCTACGTTCACTACAAGAAAAAAGTCAAATAGTGACACACAAAAAGTGTCAGAAAATGTCTAAAAAAGTGTCACTAAATATATTTTTTTTCACCAACACTTATAAAAAATGTCAATAAAAGTCCAGGCGATAAAAGTATATAGTGACACAGTTATTGACACTTAAATAGTGTCAGGATAGGTTTGTTTCGGTTTTCAGTTGATTTGATACACTTAAAATCTAACGATCTTGTAAACAAAAACGGGCCTCGTATTTACATTTTTCAACAAGTACAAAACTACGTTTTTCCTAAGTGTGGGTAAAAGTAAGACTATTACTTACATTTTTCAAAAAATGTGAGTAAAACTACACTTTTTCTCACACTTTATGTAAAGTGTGTGTGTAAATTAGACTTTTGCTCGCATTTTTTAAAAAGTGTGGGTAAAAGTAAGACTATTACTTACACTTTTCAAAAAGTGTGACTAAAACTACACTTTTTCTCACACTTAACGTAAAGTGTGTGTAAAAATTAGACTTTTGCTCACACTTTTTAAAAAGTGTCGATAAAAGTAAGACTATTACTTACACTTTTAAAAAGTGTGTGTATAAATTAGACTTTTGCTCACACTTTTCTAAAAGTGTAGGCATAACTAGAATTTTACTTACATTTTATGTAAAGTGTGGGTAAAAGTTAAACTTTTGCTTACACTTTTTTCTAAAAGTGTAAGTAAACATGTACTTTCACTTACACTTTTTTTGTGTGTCATTAAAAATGGTGTCATTAAAAGGCCTTTTTCTTGTAGCGGTTGGCAGAGAAATCAGCCGAATCGGTGGTTTCAACACGACCCCATCTGTCCACTGCAAGTCTCATAGACCCCTTGTACATCTAGATCTTTGCATTTCTCATAATGACAATACTGCCCTCCTTCATAGCGTCCACTAAAAAGTTGAATATTTTTGTGAGTTTCACGTCATAGAATAATCACCCACACACTAAAGTAATAGAGGACATAGATTTTTTTAAACGGTATAGTCCATGATATTTCATGTATTCTATAACGCCAAAACAGAAAAGACGACATACTTAACAACGTAAACTTGTCTGCACTTAATTTTCAGATACCATATCAACAATTTATGCTATTTATTTATGATCCTATACGAGTAACTATAGAAATGAAAAATAAACTATTATGCACACCTAGTCATCTGCAAGTGTTAGGCAGACATTTGACTTGTCACTTTCTAACACATTTTAGTGATTTAGAAGTGCATAAGTAAACACAAGATTTAACGCCCATAAATAAGTATATACAAATTATTCATTGGCGTAATAGCGACAACGCTTTGAGTGCGACAACTTTCGCACTTTTAGCGACAGCTTTCCATTGTCGCTAAAATCGCTTAATGGTGTAGTTATGGCTGGTTATGAGTATGTATAAAACTGTAAAACAATATATTCTAATCCTTCATAAAACTTTGTAAGATTCATAATCACTATATCTAAGTCACTTTACATTTTGTTCAATGGTGTGTTTATATTCTGTGGATGCCAAAACAAATTTTAAGTACTCTATTAGATATGTCATTATCAAAGGTTAAACATGTCTGATACAGTACGTGTATATCACATGCTAAGTGTACTGTTAATGAAAATTAAGATGTATCGATTGAATGAGTAGTGATAAATTGTAAAAGTGTATCTGATTAAAATGACTCATCTAGAATTTAACTCGAGTTTGTGTGTAATTTTTGACAACTAGAATTTTGAAAACAATGGAACTGTAAAAGTAGCTAGCTTCTAAATGATTATTAATCGCGTTTACATAAAGTACATGAAATCGATCAAGTTCAGGACATGGAGAGACTCAGAACCGACCTTTCGCTATAGTTTGAGTAGCTATATGTATTAAAAATGTTCATTTGATAAAAGAGTTCAATCGATAAAGTACATGAAATTGTTTCAATAGAATTTGGTTCAAATGAGAAATAATGTCATTCAAACAAAGTTGAGTTAACACTACATGATTTTTCCAGGATTTGAACCTGGGTTAGTTGGTACCTTAATGATTCAAGTTTGTCAAGTGAAGCTTACATCAAAGCGTTTGTAGTCCAACAGTTAGGATAATTGCCTTCCAAGCAATAGACTTGGGTTTGACTCCTGGCAAACGCATTTTACTTATTTTTTATTTTCAGTGGAACTATAACGAAAATAATTTTGTGTTCTGAGTCTCGCCATCTCATGAACTGGACCGACTTCTTTTACTTTAATGAAGCGTAATTCAGGGTTCCAATGTTCTTGAAATTGCGGTTGTGTACATTTGAACATAAACTTGACTTGGATTCTCAGATGAGTTTTTTTAATCGTTATGTAATATGTAAGTGTTAGATTTGATGAAAACTAAAAGCATGTTTGGTTAACTAGCAGTACAAAGAACAAGCACATAATTTGACCAGATTCACTTTACAGATTCTGAATACTGCAAATTTTTTTTACAAAGGATCAGCCATTTATTTCTTCAAAACACAAGATACTCTTAACAAGTGGTAAAAAGATGCCTAGCAGAAGCATGCACTCCATTATTAATACGAGTTTCTAAAGCAAATAAATGAAAGAAAAAATAACTTCCTATTGCGCGCAGTATGCAATGAAACACATCTCAAACTCTAAACTTGATCGATGAACCCATGGTTCTCCCTTCAGTTAACTTGACTGATAAATCAAATAGGAAGTTTTATTTTAATGCCCATAATTTATGTTACAAGTAAAAAAGTAAATAATGAAATAACATTGCGTATCTGCATTTCTTGTTAGATATCCATTTTTGGTGTCTGCATTTAATTTCCCTCCATTTTTGGTTGCAATTTTGTTAATCAAATCATGAGCGATACAGAAAGAGCAAAAATCAAATCAGAAAAAGACCGATGGACCTTAGAAGTCTCGATGTTATTCTATCATTTCCTTCCTTTTTCTCTTGTGTCTCCCCTCATTGCCATTGGCATCTCCCTCTCTCTCTGACTCCTCCCCTTCTCCCTCCTCCTCCTCCTATCCACTCTCCTTTCATCGTCATCGGAAATTGAAGATACATGGCTTTGCCTTTTACTCTTAGCTCTCCCTCCATCAGAACGGTGAAACACAAGCCTCTCCCTCTTCCTCTCACTCCTTTTCCTCTCCACTCTCCTTCCATCGTCGTCGGAATCAGAAGATACAAGGGTTGGCCTTCTACTCTTAGCTCTCCCTCCATCGGAACTATGAAAGACACTGCTCTCCCTCTTCCTCTCACTCCTTTTCTTCTCCACTCTCCTTCCATAGTCGTCGGAATCAGAAGATACAAGGGTTTGCCTTCTACTCTTAGCTCTCCCTCCATTGGAACTATGAAAGACATGGCTCTCCCTCTTCCTCTCACTCCTTTTCCTCTCCACTCTGCTTCCATCGTCGTCGGAATACGAAGGTACAAGGCTTTGCCTTTTACTCTTAGCTCTCCCTCCATCAGAACTGTGAAACACAAAACTCTCACTCTCCCTCTCCCTCTCTCTCCTTTTCCTCTCCACTCTCCTTCCATCGCCATTGGAATCAGAAGATACAAGTCTTCGCCTTTTTCTCTTAGCTCTCACTCCATCGGAACTGTGAAACACAAGGCTCTCACTCTCCCTCCTTTTCCTCCCCACTCTCCTTCCATCGTCATCGGAATCAGAAGATACAAGGCTTTTCCTATTACTCTTAGCTCTCCCTCCAGCGGAACTATGATACACAAGGCTCTCCCTCTCCCTCCTTTTCCTCTCCACTCTCCTTTCATCGCCATCGGAATCAGAATATACGTGGATTTGACTTTTACTCTTAGCTCTCCCTCCATCGGAACTGTGAGACACATGGCTCCCCCTTCTACTCTCCACGCTCCTCCCATCACCATTGGGAGATATCACGTTTTGCCTTTTTCTCTTCACTCTCCCCTCATTACAATTACCATTGCCATGTGGAGATACAAGGCTCCTGACAAATACATGGTCATTATAATTATAATTACATTCCGAAATTGTGGATAACCGGATATGAGCATTTCGAATATACTCGTAATATGAATGGGAATGTTCGTGGGGACGTTCAATGTAAGGTTCATGGGGACGTTCAATGCTTCCCACCAATACTGGATCACGTGAACCTTCTTCTGACAGCCATATGTGAAGATGACCAGACAAAAAATTTCCGTGGGGAATGTAATCTATCGTTGTTTTGTTCGCGTCATAACCAGTTGGCGGTAACTTTAGTTCCCAAGACTCTTGTGCATTGTAGTCTCCTCTGACCCATATCCCCCTTTCCTTATTTTTGCTTAAGTTGTTTATATCTGGTTGAGGAAAGATGCATAGACGGTCTTTCATAGTCCCTAAAGTCCATGAGTCATATTGATTATCCAATTTTGGTAGGGGGATTTTTTTGAAAACCTCTTTTGATAAATCAAAAGAAACAATTACTGATGGCTTTTTCCAATCCAACCAGTGAATCGCCCCATTGCATAGGATACCTTCCCCATCCAAACAATCATAACCACAAGATAGATCAACTGATCTCCAAATGTTTGTCTTCAATTCTAACACTTTAAACATAAAGCCTGCCTCATTAGGTAAATACTTGTATCCTATTACAACCTTGAAATCATCTATGGATGAATCATAACCAAAACCTGACGCATATACATAATACTCTTCATAATTTTGAGGAAGTTCTCTTAGTTCTTTCACCACGCGAGTAGAGGGATTAACAACTAAAAAATCATGAGAGTGATGACGAGAGATGCATACCAGACCATTAGAAGAACCAACAACTGTACTATAAGGGGAAACGATGATTCTTGTATCTCCAATTTCATTAGTATTCTTATTGAGTATCTCTTCATAAATATCAAGACCAAGCTCTGTCATTGAAACCATAGCTTAGCTCTAGACTAATCGTAGCTAGGTTTGGAATTGAATGAATAGAACATTCGACATCTCCTTTTATACATTCACATTGTCGGTTAATTTTTTCATAATCGTATCTTTTCTTTACCTATTGTAACGGGCCTTGTGTTTCTTTTTTCTTTACTTGGGCTGCATTATGGCTGTGCAGCTCACTAAAACCATATTGCCATAGAATAAATGTCCATTCAAGCATGGACGAACCTAGGGGTGTTTATCGGTTCGGTTCTCAGGTTAATCGGTTTATTCGGTTCGGGTTGTTCGGTTATTTTTTTTTTGTCATAACCGAAAACCGAATCGAACCGAAAATATCTGTGACCGAACCAAACCGAAAACCGAACTGAAGTTCGGTTCGGTTATGGGTCAAAACCAAAAACCGAATTTTGTACTTGAATTACACCATTTATACTTTTTTAAATTTACTTATATAGATATTTGGCAAAAAAATTCATTTTAAGTATAAAAAGTGTTTTTTATATTAGGATAAAAATTTAATGGTATTTTTTTATATATAATTATATATATATATATATATATATATATATATATATATATATATATTCGGTTTTCGGTTCAGATAGCAAAAACCATATCCAAACCGAAAACCGAATTTTTAGCTCGGTTCAGTTCGGTTTTGACAAATTCGGTTCGGTTCTAAGTTCGGTTCGGTTCGGTTCGGTTTTCGGTTTATTCGGTTTATTACCCGAACCATGAACACCCCTAGACGAACCTTAGTGGAGACCGGGCTCTCCCTAAACTTTGAGGCTTTACTTATATTTACTTGGAGTAAATACAACTTTAGTTATCCCAAATTAACTGATATGGCACGGCCCTCCCAATAAATTCATCAAAGTTCCGTCAAGTTCATTGGAATGTCATTGTATGCTATAAAATGAACTCATAAATAAATTCTATAGGTATACACTTTTAATCGTTTCAAACATAATATGTGATGTTAAATATGGAATGTTTTGAGATCATTAAATATTCATGTAAACATGAAATGCTTAAACAACACTCATATGTTGTTATTAGCAAATCAATATTAATTATTCTACCAATTATAAATCGTAAGAAAGGTAAAGTACTAGACAAGGAAATCAACTAAAAATGTGTGGATATAGTAGAGCACAAACAACAAAAACTATGTCACTTAATGAATTCTAGATTTGTTATTCTATAATCTATTCATCAACTTCTTTAAGGCTTGAAAGAATTCCTGGTTTCCTAAGAGTAAAAATGATGAAAACAAATTAAAAGATTTGGACCCTAAGAGTAAACCCTAAACCCCCAAATGTTATTGGATTATAGCTATATAAAAATGGTCAAGTGTTTGCCAACTATTTAAGTTATAATAATAATAATAATAATAATAATAATTTAAACATGTATAAGGATATTCATTTTGTGATTTATAGGAAAACTATAGAGTATGTAGACTATATGATTGGACATGCACTAGAATACTAGATGGTAATTGGTTGATGTCAAACTACGTTACAGTTTTTATATCCGCGCCAAAGTTATTTGCCGTAAAATTTTTAGATGTTTCAAATTGTTTTAAGTTGAAAAAGGCATTGTCCTGACGCTACCATTTTTCTTCGAGTTGATCTGGTCAAGGAATGTCTCTTAAAGAGAATTGTGTATGTTCGATCTCAACTTCCGTCAAAAGATCACTTTGACCACTAAGGTTGTGAAAAAAAAATCACTTGGCACTGAGGAGAAGCGGGATTGATGATGTACGAAACAAATCTCTTTACGAAGAAGAATAAAACAAGATCAAATCAGTAAGACATTAACTATCGACTAGCAATGAGTGAAGAATAAAACAAGATCAAATCAGTAAGACATTAACTATCGACTAGCAATGAGTTTAATCACACGGGAATGACAAAAATGGAGCCCTTGAAAGGCTGTTATCTTTAACAGGTTGAAAATATGGTACATAAGGGGGGTGGCAACCCTTCGGCATTTAGCATTCGGCAAGCTTCACCGATCGGTAAAACCCAATGCCATCCATTCGGCAAGCAATAATCGGCATGAGGGGCGGTATATCTCACCGATTCGGCATGTTTCATTTCCAAAAAAAATTCGAACGTTACATTGAATGGAGTTTACGTTGGGCTGTTTTCCAAAACAAAAAAACAAAAAAAAAAAATCCCTTTAAAATCTCACAATTAACAATCTAAAATACACAAATATTTCAAATACATTCCACACATTCAAATCAAACTCTTTGAAAAAACAACAATGGATCATCAATCCAAACATGGTTCAACCTCACAAAAAGGTCGAGGACGTGGGTCTCGATCACAACCCGGTCCATCCCAATTCACGCGTCCGCAACATCCTAATCAAGCTTACTATCCCCAACCTCCAAATCGAGCCCAAATTCCAACTCAACCTTACTATCCCCAACCTCTTCAACGTCAACCACAACAGCAATATTTTCAAAATCCTCCTCCAATGAATCCGGCCAATTATAATATTTTAATGACTAATGAATTTAATCCATTCAACGAATATCGTGATGGGCGAGCAAGACGTGAACCGAGTGTAGAACGTCAATTACCTATTTACGATAATGAAGATGACGAAATTGAATTTGTCCCCGAAACGCAATTTACGAATACAACGGGTAAGGTTTACTAATTTTTTTAGTCGTATATGTATATGTATAAATCTTATGCATTTAATTTTTTTTATTGTATAAATCGTATTTTTTAATTTTAAATAAATCGTATTTTTTTTTATTAAATCGGATTTTTTTATTTTATTAAATCGTATTTTTTTTTATAAATCTTATGCATTTAATTTTTTTTATTGTATAAATCGTATTTTTTAATTTTAAATAAATCGTATTTTTTTTTTATTAAATCGTATTTTTTTTATTTTATTAAATCGTTTTTTTTTTTTTTTTTTTTTTTTTGTGGTTAATTAGGTGACGGAGAAAATGATGATGAAGAAATTGTGGAAATACCAAAACCGAGTAAAGCTAGAACCAAACCTTGGACAACGGAAGATGAGGTCGCTTTGGTAAAAGCTTGGGTGCACATCTCGACTTGTCCAAAAATCGGGAATCAACAAAAGTCGGCAAGCTTTTGGGGAAGAATCCTTGAACATTTCTCTCAAAACGTACCAAATCATGAACGAACACACCATGGCTTGAACACAAAATGGAAAAATATGAATGCGGAAATGAATATTTTTAACGGCCTCTACATCCAATCGGTATATTTTTGAATTATTATTTTTTTTATATAGTTTATATTTTATATGATTGTATCAAATTATATTTATTACTTTTATAATTGTAGAACCGTCTTCGAGATAGTGGTTGTGACGATCTTGACGTGATGAAAAATGACATGGCCGATTTTAAAAAAAAAATAAAGGCAAGACTTTTGGACACATTGATGCTTGGGAAATTGTAAGACAAAATGACAAATGGTTGGAACAACCAATTGTCGGACAAACATCATCGTCTAATTCTGATAAACGGAAAAAGTCGTCTGAATCTAGCAACGACAATGTTGAGACAATTATTCCGGATTTGAATGAAGACACTACTCCTACCCGTAAAAGACGGGGCAAAAAAAGTGTTTCTGAGTCGTCAACAAGTAATAGTGTTGCTGCGACTTTAGAAATTTATGCTTCAAAGAAATCACAACTATTAGCGGAGTCGCTAGATAAAAAACGTGCAAAGGATGAGTTAGCCGAAAAATTGATGGCGGCACAAGTACAAGGTGCACAAGAAAAGGCCTTTATTCGAGCTTTTAAATTTTTCAACGAACCGCACAATAACATAGAAGATCCGGATATGCGGGAAATTGCAATACAAAAAAAACGTGAATTCGCAGCAAAGTATGGATGGCCTTGCAATTTTTAGTTTTATTTATGTTTTTTTTAAGTATTATGTAATAATTATTGAATTATTATTAATAAAATAGTTGTTTTTTATTTATGTTTTTTTAATTTAAATTTTGTTATTAATAAATGTAATTAATGCTTGACTAGGCAAAAACTTAGGCAATGTTGCCACTAAAAATGAAGGTTTAGGCAAGATTAGGCAAAAAATGAGTTGGACAAGCTTGATTGGTTGTTTGGTTTAAAAGAGGAGGCAACTTGAGGCAAGGTTGTCACCCCCTAAAAAGCTAGCATACATCCTATTAAGGGGGGCCAGGGCCATGTATGAGAACAAACAAACAAAAAACAAATTTCCGTATGCCCTTTACCTATGTCAATCATATAATTTTGTTTAGTGGCTAATCTTTGTAATGGACAGTTTTATCGACTTAACAACCAATAAACTCCAGCTGGACCTGTTATCCTATTAGATATTTATAAAGTAAAACCCTGTTATCCTACTCGTATTAGATATTTATAAAGTAATCAATATTTTAATAGTTGTGTAAGCCAGACCCCTCCGCTCGTGCTTCTCCTTGCGTCTTGCACTAGAACAGGGAAATCGCTACTTAAGCACTTTCTCTATGTCGAACGGTTTTGCAATTCATTTTGTATACTAGTTGATAACTAACAATGTATAAAATTTGTATTATTTGGTACATACTTTCAAAAATATATTTGATTAACCTCTTGAGCTCGTGTCACGTTGTTTTGAATTTTGTAACCCTTGTGAACGGATTGTAAAAAAAAAAAAAAAAAATTACATATATTGTTGTAAAAGTAAATTTGTTACTTCGTCATATACTCTTTCCAGATGATCAGATTGACCACAATATAAGACTTAGGGGTGTTTGTTTCGGCTTTTATAGCCGGCTTACGACTTATTTGATTTTAGGCCTATGTTTCATAAGCTCACTTTTTGTGGCTGATTTTGAAACTTTTCGGGCTTATATAAGTTCATTATGACATAATAAACTTATATAGGTTGGAAAGTTTCAAAATAAGCCACAAAAATGAGCTTATGAAACATAAACTCAAGACCATATAAGCCATAAGCCGGCTATGTAAGCCGAAACAAGTACCCCCTTACTTGCCCAAGGTATAGTTTGAAGCCTTAAAGAAAAAATAGTTCGAAACTTTGAATTACTGAATATAATTCTCCAACACCTTATGTGCATATACTCTTTCCAGATGATCCGATTGATAAATAGTGTTTTGTTCTTAAGCTTGTACTTGAAAGAACTCGATGATATATAAGTAAAGTCTAAAGCCAGTTTCAAAAAACTATTACTAAAAAAATGTGTTTAAGTGGCCTCAACATTGAATAAGACTACCACACGCGTGAGATAAAACACAATGTATACGGATTGAGAGCGCAGATACAAAGTCAGAGCAACCAGAGTTCCTAATGCAAGGATATTATCGAAAAACCGTACAAAACAAAAGGTATAAATAAACAAACCGCAAACATTAGCTTACAAAAGCAAGGACTTTTAACTTTTTTTTTTTTTTTTTAACCATGGTTTCCAACCATTTGGCAGACTAATTTATAAGGTTTGAACCCACCGCCACACAGACTCAAACCGGGTAAAACCCTCTTATTTCAGAAGGTTGACGTTGCCACTTCAGGGAGGTTGACGTGGCCACTTCAGGGTTGTTTCACCTAGCACGAATTGAACTTGAGACATCACACATCTTAAAGTGACTAGAACGGTACCCGCGCAATGCGGCGGAGGGTACATGTGACTATATTTTGCGTTATTCGGTTACACATTTAGTTGTCTTTATGCTTTATAAGTAGAGATGGTAGAGATGGTTAAGCAAAATAATTTTAGTTTGAAAAACCAACCTTAACAAACTTCCTAACCAACCTCCTAACCAAGTAATTTTGAAATCATTCCATAATAAGCAAGTAAAATTTTGAATTTTAAGCCTTTTTAATTATAAAATAGTCTCAAATGCATTATATAGTACTATAGATAGTCACAAGTCCTTGTGCCACTAGGACACCCAGTTTAATACTTTTAACTATTCTCATAAGATTATAAGAATAATCCTCAACTCACCACACCACAATAAACACTTCTCGACTCTTAACTCAAACGTGCAATGTGTAAGAAAGCTTACATTATGCCAGCATATCGAGGGCTTAACCCAGTTTGTGTCATAGTGGCGGTTGGTAGTGACGGATCTTCAACTAAGCTATTGGAGGGGCCTAGATTGACATATTTATTTTTAAGGGTAGGAGGGGTGTTCAATCAATTCCATCTCCCTTCAAAAGCTTCATCTGCGGTGATGGGCTCAAACCCCATATGAAGCAAAAGTCGGTAACTTTGGTTAACAAATAAAAAGATATGTTCGTATAGGTACTGTTTCCCAACATTACAAAAGAAAAAAAGGCTAGCATGGTATTTTTAGTATTGCATTTCCGTATAGAAATACTTTTATTAATGCGGATAAAGTATCCGTGACAACATGCCAAAACTCTAATAGGTTTGATTTATTTATTTAGATAGACAGCCACATGACCAATGTTTACAAGTACCATAGGGTGCATTTAGTTGCTGAAAAAGTTGATTAAATTTTTCTCTCTAGTTTTCTTAAGAACGGAGTAACTCTTCTTTCTTCAGGGAACCTCTTTTGAAAACTTGAGAACTCTAAATTCAAGTTTTCTAAATCATATTCATAATAGCAGAAATAGGTTCTGTAGAAAATTTTCCAAAATACTCATTTTGAACACGTTTTATGTTTTCTCTGGGTTTCTTAGAAAACTTTTCTAGTAAACTAGTAATCATTTTCCAACAACTAAACACACCCTACCCTCCTCATGAAGCAATGTTTCCAAGCAAAAAGGAATTCCTGTCTTGATCCTATACCCAAGTTATTTTTTTCTGACATTTATTCTATACTTACTGTCATTGATGAAGTTAAAGATCTTTAAGTTATTTTTTTCAGACATTTATTCTATACTTACTGTCATTGATGAAGTTAAGGATCTATAATCATTAAAAAAACATACAAGTTTTAGTATATATGTATTTCTATGCATGATCCAACATCATTTATAAAAATTGGGTCCTCAAACTTAGGCATATGCCTTAACCTATGTCACACTTGCTTACAATCAAAAACCATTTAAGTTACATTTACTCAAAGAAACCGAATGGCGGAGTCTCTTGAGGAGAGACTTGACATCGAAGAGGTTGTCAACATGAGTACCAAAAACACACCTCAAGAATGGCTTAATTCGATACTGAAAGCCAAGCCGATACCATCTCGCCCAACACAGATTCACAGAGTTCCAATGATCTTAAAACAGCAGAAGGATCATGACAAGTATTATGTGCCAAAGGTGGTCTCTCTTGGTCCATACCACTATGGTAACCCGAACCTTGAATCCCTTCAGAACTTCAAGCCTCTTTTTACAAACAAGCTTCTGAACGAGAACGGAGAGTCTATTCAGTTTTTGTATGACAATCTTGTAGAAATGGCTCCGAAATTGAGAGGGTATTACGAAGATGAAGTTGATCGCTTTTCAGACGATGAATTCACAAGGATGATGTTGCTAGATGGTTGTTTCATTTTGTATTTCATTCAAAAAATCTTCTTGAATAATGAAACAGACTCTAGAGAGATGAAAAGCTACCAGATTATGTTCGTTCAACAAGACATGTTCTTGTTGGAGAACCAAATCCCGTATCTAGTGCTGATTGAGGTGATGAAGTTAGTGCCCGATGAGATGTGGGATTTCAAGATCAAACAATTCATTGATGAAAATATTTTAGCAACAGAAAGACGCAAAAGAACACGAGAAGACACTCCTAAACATGTCCCAAGCCATCCAATTCCAACCAACATCAATCACCTTCTTCAACTTCTTCAAACTAGGCTTACAAAAGACAAAACTTCTTGTCCAAGAGCGAACGACAGGTACACTTTTCGAAATGTTAACGAGCTTATAGAAGTAGGGATTCGTTTCAAACCAAGTAAAATCAGGTCTTTGGCACATATTAAGTTCACCAAACATGGATTTTGCGCAAACGTTGAACTCCCTCCCATCACTATCGATGATGCCACAAAGCCAATGTTGTTAAACTTGGCAGCATATGAAATGTGTTCCAACGACAATGGTTCATGGGTCACCTCATACATGTGCCTTATGGATTCTCTGATTGATCACTCAGAGGACGTGAAGGTTCTACGAAAAGCCGGGATCCTCTACCACTGCCTTGGGAGCGACAAAGAAGTCGCAAGCCTTTTTAATGGAATAGGGACAGATCTTGTGCCTAATAGTTATGCATATTCGAAGGTGATGTTTGATATTCAAAGATATTATGATAGTAAAAGGAATGCATGGATTACAAAAATTAAGCAGAGTATATCAAGAGCCCTTGGGCATTTGAAGCACTTTTAGTCGGAGTTTTCTCATGGCGTGTCCTTTGAATTAGTGTGATGTTGTATAGATTTTTAAGCACTTAATATTTGTGAAGAAACATAAGAAATAAAGATATTCATACTATAAAAATGTGTTATAGCGGCCTCGATATTGAATAAGACTACCACACGCGCGATATAAAAACACAATGTATAAGGATTGACAGAGCAGATACAAAGTCAAGGCAACCAGAGTTCATAATGTAACCATATTATCGAAAAACCGTCCAAAACAAAAGGTATAAATAAACAAACTGCAAACATTAGCTTACAAAAGCAAGTACCTTTAACTATTCTCATAAGACTAATCCTCAACTCACCGATCACCATAATAAACACTTCTCGACTCTAACTTAAACGCGCAAGGTGTAAGAAAGCTTACATTATGCCACCATATATTGTTTGGAGTCAAGGAGGGTAAATTATCACTCTTCGACGGTGATAAGTTCAAACTCAATAAGAGACAGGTTGCAGTCTACGTTGGCAGAGAAATCAGCCGGCTCGGTGGTTTCAACACGACCCCATCTGTCCACTGCAAGTCTCATAGACCCCTTGTACATGTCGATTTTTGCATTTCTCAGAATAACAGTACTGCCCTCCTTCATAGCGTCCACTGGGAAAGTTGAAAATTTTTATGAGTTTCATGTCAAATAATAATCACGACACACTAAAGTATTCAGAAGACATAGAGTTTTGAACGCGATATACACATAGTTCAACAGTTTGTCTATTTTCACAAGCTTGTCTGCACTTAATTTTCAGATACCATATCAACAATTCATGCTTTTTATTTATGAATTATGATCCTTTACGAGTTACTATAGAAATGAAAAATAAAACTATCATGCGCACCTAGTCATCTGCAAGTGTTAGGCGGACATTTGACTTGTCACTTTCTAACACATTTTAGTATATTGACTATCGAGGGCTATTCCAATTTGGCAATTTCTATATATATGTTCAGTAGATGCAGTGGGAAAAAAAAGGATGCCAACCCCATATAACAAAACTGATAAAGATGAAAACAAACAAAAAAATTCACGTGTTGGAATAATTTTAACAATTCGAAAAGCGTGTTATAGTGCACGGCTAAAATGTGGACAAAGATATCCACAGTTTCCATTTCATGATTTTGTGATTTAAAAGTGCATAAGTAAACGCACGATTTAACGCCCATATATAAGTATACAGATAAATTCATTAAATACACCTTGAGATGATTCATTGGATTAAGTAGCACATACCTTGTTCATTTCTAGCAGTAAAGACAACAACTCCGGTTTCATCACCAACCAAACATTCAGCGAGACGCATGTTGCGTCCTTGATTCCCATTGCGACCTCCTCGTGTCTGTATCCCTCCTCGTGTCTGTATCGCCTTTGAATCAACCACTTTTACAGTGAGGTTGAGACCAAAAGCACCAGGACGAAGTTCATTGATCTTAGTGAAAGTTTGTTCAGCCATTTCCCAAAAATCCTGTAACAATAATTCCAAAAATAAAATCATTAAGAACTCATTAAGAAGACTCGTTCCTTCTAAAGCCAAAGCATGAACCAAATCTACAACCAACTTTCGAATTGGAATTATACTACGTGTATGACATAGTCAATAATTAGAATACGACAATGTTCGATCAAAAAGTGTATACCAGACGACATCTTTAGAAAAAATAAGTAACCTTTCCATGATCTTGTTTACGGTTTAGAATTTATCAGATATAAAAGTATAAGAGCATTGACAACTTGGAGCAAAGTCAGCAGTCTAAAAAACCGCATACAACATACACGCATTGAACTCAAATCATACATAATGTAATAATCCAAAAGAATTTAGCTAGCAGCTTAAATTCATTCTTTTATATTGACCAACCAATGACACAAGATCAAGACCCAAAAACACATAATGCGGACCACAATCGGCAACTCTGTTGAATTTTGACAGTGGGAAGACAAAAAAGTAATTTCAAATGTAAGATTCTAATCGTACAACAAAGTTATACAAATTGCAAAATTATTAAAAGTTCATGAACTTTGATACCAAAATATAAAACTTTGAATCAATATATGATCCTACAAAAAGGGAAAGCGAAGAAATGCTATCACTTTTTTTGATACTGTGATTTATAACAGTTGACTATCAATATCAGAAATATAAATCAAAACAAATTTTATGTATGCTTCCGCAGATGTAATAATTCGAAAAAGAAAGTGTGTGAAGATCATTGGAAGACACTCTCTTTGATTAAATCAGTCAAAATACGAGTCTCGCTAGTTCACAATGTTCAAAAGAAGCACACTATGATTAACATTTCCTACCTAAAAAGCTGTAATCTTTAGTCAAAATAAGATCACTACTATAACAAACTAAAAAGCTTTCATCTTTTTTTCTAAATCCGATAGCATAGAACCATACTCTTTGATTTAACTAATACCCTTTTAGACCGTCATACTTACAAACGCATTTTGCTAAACATGCTGTTCACAAAAACCAGCATGTAATTAACATTTCCGACAATAAAATCATTTAGAGAATGTCATACAAAATAAACACCATTATACCACAATCAACACTACATACATAGCTTATATACCAACCTAAAAAACTTTGATCTTAATTCGATTGGTTACATAAAACCATACCACCATTAATCAGCATTCGCCGGCCAAACAATGGATTTCACAAACTTTTACAAAACTTAGCCAACTTAAGATACAACAAATTACTCGCTAAGCGCAGTAAACACCTTTGATCGGCTATGTATTAACCGTACTTCTACCAGTAATCAATCGGCTATTGGCCAATCAACAACTTACTAATATAAAAAACATATAGATTAACATAAATTACCTAACTTTTAAAGTTATATAAAAAAAGCTATGATTTTTATCCTAAATTTCGTAAAACCAAACTGCAACCATTAATCAATCAACTTTTTTCCAATCATTTACAGTACAGTAAAAAATAATTTACTGATACAAATATGCATAGATTAACATTTATAAACTAATACAAATAAATAACAATCTTTGTAAAAAATCAAGAAAATTTATAAAATTACAAAAGGATTTGGATCAAATTAGTAGAAACTAAAAGATACCCATTTAAGATTACAACTTTATAACAAAACCCCATGAGGCATTAATCAAATAAGTAGCTAAAAAATGCATAAAGATACAAACTTTATATAAAAAAACAATAAAATTTTATAAAATTACAAAAGGGTTTGGATCAAATTAGTAAAATAACAAAAACCCATGAAGCATTAATCAAATAAGTAGCTAAAAATGCATAAAGATTCAAACTTTATATAAAAAAACAAGAAAAATTATAAAATTACAAAAGGGTTTAGATCAAATTATTAAAAACTAAAAGATACCCACTTAAGATTACATCTTTATAACAAAAACCCATGAGGCATTAATCAAATAAGTAGCTAAAAACATATAAAAACACAATCTTTATTATATAAAAATTAAGAGCCATAGAGCTTAATCTTAAAAACTAAAAGATACCCACTAAAGATTACACCAATATAAACAAAACCCATGAAGCATTTAACAATTATTAGCTAAAAAATGCATAAAGGTACAAACTTTATATAATAAAAAACAAGAAAATTTTATAAAAAACAAAGCTTTTTCATGATCTAACTAAGCATAAACAAAATAATAACAATAAAAATTGTGAAATCAGGGCACATGCATTGACTTTAATTTAAATGGATCAGGAATCAATAATCAGAATAAAATTGAAATTGGGATCAATTGAATAATTGACTGACCTTATTTGATTTGATTTGGTGATTTTCGGAAAATTCGAGGAGGAAAAGAAAGAAAGAAAGAAAGAAGATCTGTTTTGTTTCAGTAGTAGGGTTTTTATACGACTTTTATTTTAGATCCCCAAATTTATATCTTTATTTACTTTGTTATAAAATTATACAAATGTACTCGTGCATAGCAACGGAATTTTATAATGATAGATAGTTTTAGTGATAAAAAATAGTTTATGGGTTATAAACAAAAAATAATAAAAGTTTGAGGATTTGAGGATTAAGCATAATGTTTTGAAACCCAGTTCGACCCGAGTGATTCAACCGATTGAACTGTTCCGGTTGAAAAACGGCTGAATTTGAACAAGGTCAATCCAACTAGTTGCGTCAAAAAAACGGGTCAAATTAAACCGAGTCAACCCGCCGGTTTGAAGCATCTCGGGTCAACCCGCCGGGTTTGAAGGGTCCTGGGTCAATCTGGTTTTCGATGTGTATTAATATTTTCCTTTTAAAACATATGTTTCAACATTTTTTTGTTTATTTTCAATATTTACTTAATATAAATTTTTCAACATTTCAGATATTGATTTTTTCACTTTTTTACATTGACCATTTTGCTTTTATATGTAGTATAGATAAAAGTTTGAGTAAATTGCAAAAACAGTACACGTTTAGAACAACTCGTGTTAGTTTTTGGCACAAATTGTTGGGTATGCTTCATAGCAAGCTTTTTGAAGCAACCAATAACTAACGATTAGTGTTTTGCACAAAATGATTGTTTAGAAACAAGCAACTAGCATTTTTATTTTTTCAAAACGTTTCAAATCAAAATGCTACTTCTAGTAGCATTTACGAGCAGCTAGCATTTTCACTTCTATATAGCTATGTTATTAAACGCTTTATTAAAACAAATAGTTGTTGCTTCGTGCTATTGCTTTTTTGCCATTATTATATTCGCCAAACATACCTTTGATCCAAGTTGTTATAAAAGTGGATGGTACCAAATGACTTGTGTCTCAATATTATCTTTGTTATGTAGGAAAATACTCAACTAAACGGTTAGGACGTGTGAGATAGATTTGTTGACTTTTTAAAAAAAAAAAAATTGATGATTATTGCATACATATCTAATAAAACTTTAATATTTGCATATTGGGTGTTGTTATAGGTACATCTTTTCTACATTTCTTACCTCACTTTTATAAACGGGAGAAAACAGTTTTTTATCAGTTTTTGTTTCATAGTTTCTGTCTTTAATACTTTTAGCTTGTCAAACTTTATATTTTATAGTTTTTGCCACGGAGGTTCACCTGCGCCGACTCCGGGCTATCCAAAAAGGGTAGTCGCCGTGGGATTAGTCGGCTCGCAATATCGGGTCGGAAACCCGTGTTTACCAAAAAATAAAAATAAATAAATAAAAACTTTATATTTTATATTTCGTATTTTACGTTCTGTAATTTTATAATGAAAATAAAGTTATATAAGTTAAAAATGTAATAGGGGAACGGGGATAATTTTAAGAGGGTATGAATATTCTAACCGTTGCATTTATTATTATTATTATTATTTTTTATTTTATTTTTTTTAATTTTTTTTTTTTTTTAATTTTTAATTTTTTTTTTTTTTTTTTGAAAGATAACCTTTTGATGCATAATTCATAATAATTTTTAGGCATGTTTTGAGTAAATAAAACAACTTTAATTGATAGATGCAAATAATAAAAAGTTTAAGTTTAAGTTAACATTGATTGACCCATAAGGCCATAAGCCAACCACAATTACGGAACAATAAGTGAAAAGCTCATATAAGTCATAACTATGACGGTTTTGAACATATATTAGTTATGTTATCAAGTATACAACTTGGAGAATACATTCATATTTTTAGTTTGGAAAAGTCTAAGGCTAGCTTCTTTTATTCATTTTTTATGCAAAAAGAGAAATAGGTTGAATAATGAATAAGTCAGCTCATGGACCAAACAAATTGTTGGGCCAGTAAGCTAAGTGACTAGCCCAGAACAAAAAACAAGCCCAAAAACAGCTGTTCAAAAAGTTCAGAAATAATTCCAAGAGTAAAATCAGTAAATTGCAAAAACCATCCTTGTGGTTTGGCCAAATTGCACACAACTTCGAAAGTGTTTGTGTAGTCTCTGTGGCAACTTTTACACTCAATTTGCATGTAAAGGTTATCAGCAAATAGACAGTTTTACCATAAATATACATAAGAATGCAACTGCTGTAATTCTGTCTATTTATAGTTTCATGTAGTCAGATCTTACAAATGAATATTTGGTATAGGTAATTTCGGGTAGAGGTAGCGATATTATCATTGTGAGCCGTGGAACCATAAAGGCAGCTAATCCTTTTGATGCAGCCCCAGGCTACAAGGATGAAATGCATATTTGGCTAACTGCAAATGAGTGACTTCGTATGTTAAATGAGCTCACATTAGACATGGGCTTGAAAAGATAAAAAAATGCAGAAAGAAAGACTTCCATCTTATGCGTTTTTATCTGTACTTTTGTTGCCGAAGTTATTTCTGGCATGCATATAATTAGGCGATAGAAACGTATGTGGATAGAATTTGCTCCTTGCAAGCCAAAACTTCTGCAACAAGACCACTCAAACAACCCATTTAACACCTCCAAAGTTGACTGTTGCCTCATCACCGCAGGACACAAATTCTGGGCGTCCTGACAAGAATAGTTTAGCAGTGAATCAAATTGAACCATTTCCATCAGTATCTTAAACCTTAATCACAATAGTACCATATTAATATAAGTAATCAATAACAAGTTATAAAACGCGATTAGAATCTTATACTCGTGCATATTTATATAAACTTTCCTTTAAATGAAAAACATAATACATCCATATTGGTAAGAAGTCATCCGATAAAACCGGGATGCCACACATAAACCAACATTATTCAAAAAGGATACAACCAAACTCAAAACATATATATAGAAGAACAACAAAAGCTTTACAAATTTTGATGCAGTCCAAAAGACTTAGGTTTAAGACTTTTAAGCCTAGTTATTCAAAACATGTATAAAAAGCAAGTTATGTTATATAAAGTTCAAAGACTTGTTTAAAGGAGAGACGCTGAAATGCCAAAATCAAGATTCCAAAGATCAAAAGCTCCCTTCACAAAGTCATAGTGTCCTCCCTTAAGTGACAGCTTTTTGTTCACCACTGCTTCTCTCACGAAAGGATACGTCAAAAGGTTTCCCAAAGATACATTCACAGCCTCCTGCATTTGTTGGAAAACCACAAAGTCGGTAAATAAAACTAGTGTCGTTTAAAAGAAAATGAGTTATTACAGTTTGAATTTTACTGATAATTAAGTGGACGAATAGGTACAATAGACGGAAAGAGTAGCTATAGATGATACAAGTCAAATGGGTTAAGCGAGTTGAATATCAACTAGAGGGTATTCAAAATTAGATTACCCTATTTAGTAAAATCAGTCTTTGTATTTAGCTAATATATTTACTACAATTTGCTATTTGTGAATTCATTACGAGAAACAACAAAAGAATGTCGGTAATCAGCCTAAATCAACTCGTTTTGACTTCACTTAAAAAATGCTCATACTTTGACCCAAATCCGTTTTCATATGTTGATCACCCAACCCATTTTCCCATTTCTAACCAGATTTCTCGTTACAAAGGATTCGACGGTTTGTTATTCATGTGAAACTATTGTCCATTAGTCACATTGATTCTTTAGTTATTTTAATATGATTTTAATTATGAAAAGTGGGTGTGAACGTACCTTCTCACACTTGGTGCATAGATCCGAATGATCCATATCGCTGAAATCTGTTCTCACCTTGCTCTTGGCAGGCAACCCGATTTTGACCCATTGTTCTATGAAGTCACTGTTTGTTCAATATACACAACGAAATTGTTAGAATGTATTAATTTTTAGTACAAGACTAATCACATACAAATGGTGGAACTTTGGTTGGTGATATAGGCGTTATTCATCTTACAACATTAGTGTCTTAGGTTAAGCAAAATCAACTTAGATTCTTTATAGACTAAACATGTATGAATTCACATTATCTCTATAGGAAAAGCCGAAAAGACAAAGTAGGCAAATTCAACGGTTTTCATCATTGAGCTGGTAATGTGTGTCATTCAAAGAGTGAAAGGCAACTGAATAAGACATGCATGTTTTGTGGACACAAATCATTGAATGATTCCTGATTACTCCAAAGAAATAGATGCCAACAACGCAACAATACTTATGCGGTAGTTTTTAGGCCAACGCTATCAGTAGTTCAATCCAAACTCTAAGTCGCGAGTTCAAATCTTTATTGCGGCATCAATGAAATAATTTGGTATATAGTTTCAAAAATAAATATCATGGGATTATGTCAGATCATTTAAGGGTTATCCAAAGTTGTGAAACATCTTATTCTTATAGATTCTTTGTATTTGATGAAAAAGCCAAATAAGAGACGGGCATGATTATCAATCAAAGGTCTGAACTATATATTTTAATGATAAGAAACTTAATATAGACGCAACTCCATATCATATTAAAACTTAAAAAGTTACTTATAAAATGGTAGGATTTCATACGAGACCCTAAATAATTAAACTATTGTATCTTTCATTGCATGAAATGTATGAACAAAAGTTAAAAGACTTCTAAGTGCAGTAAAAAAAATATAAAATTGTCGGCAAAGAGGCGTGTGTGCTGTGATCCTAAAATGTGAATACATATGTACCTTGGTATGTTCAGTCCTAGATGGAAAACATAAACTATTACTAATCATATTATATAACTTCATTCAATGACAGATATTTGCATTGTATCATATGTCGTGGAGTTACAAGCAACTTTGGCCTGTATCACTACGGCTAATAAACTATAAGGGATGATAATCACCCGAACCAAGCATATAAAACCACAACCAACCATGTTACCCGAATAACACAGTTATCTAAACGGGTCAATGGGTTGGCGACGTAGTGGGTTGTAAAAGTTTTGTGAGGCACTTAAGTTCTTGGGTTGAATATATAACTTTTTCATTTTAATTTTTCTATCACAACCCGTTCTTTATTATACAGGTCAACCATTTACTATTCTAAAGTCTAAAGCATATATTTTGTGTCGGGTTCTTGTTATATCAGGAACTGCCACCACTAGTATTTGTTGCAACGTGTTTGTGGTAAATGAAAAGTAGCTGACTTACGAGGCAGTACTTCCATCTTCAGGGATGGACATGAGTCCTTTGATTCCACCACAACAGCTATGTCCAATAACTACAATATTCTCCACCTGAAAGTACAACATTAACACCATTTAATCCATAGCTACAGTAGAGTTAAGGAATATTTCCAACAAAATAATGAAACTAAAAGTTACAGTTAATGAATGTTGATCAGTCTCCCATTTGCTGGGATGACTAATGACACCTTTAGAGTGGTCCATGTCAAATTAAATACAGTAAAGATAAAAGTAGTCAGATTATTAAAAAGGATAACAAATACAACTGTACAAGTGGAGCCTCCTTCATTTATTGTAACAGAAACCGTTTAAGGAAGGTAACAAATTTTTTTTTTTTTTTTTTTTTTTTTTTCCTTTTAAATATAGGTGTAAAGAAAAAGATGGAATATGCTAGTAAATGTTAATAAAAGGGTAACTGTATGCTTTTTTTACATTCTTTTCTTGGTGAACTGCTTATGTAAAAGAAAGCTACTCCGTATCAGTCATGAACGCTAAGATGGTTTCAGACTTATAGTAAAGGTCGTCTAAAAAATTTGTGTGTCGTTCATTAAAACACTTTTCTTTATATTTTCCTAGCTCGAGAGCTCACAAAGAAATAAGTTTCATTTCTCGTTTCTTTTTATCTTTTCTCTTTTCTCTCTAGAACGCAATTAGGAGCGAATTTTATTCATGAACACAAGATCTATGAATACAATACAAAGATTATTGATACAGATAAATACTGTCTAGATGTCCCAGTCTTTGATATAAAAAAATACTTTTCAAATTAGAGACAATGAGGCATGATCAATAATTAAGATACCCTTTAACCCCAAATAAGTTATCTTTGACTTAAGAGCATCTTCTTAAACTCTATGATGGGCATATTCCAAAATATGGGACTCAAAGGAGGTATGTAAGTGGGGGAGTTGGCCAATTGACTACACCCCATCCCACCACCACATAAATCTTCCTTTCCTAAAGATAAAATCAACTCTCACTAAATAGAATAAAGGTTAGGCATGCTACATAGGGTCCATAAGTCACAACATATGTCTCTCATATTTATTGTTCATTTTGGACTTTTTTAGCATTTAAAATAGTCTGGTATTTAATTTTGATATAGACAATCATCATCATGTTGGTTATTTTAGAAAGCAATAGGTTTAATCTTCATAACTATAAGTTGACTAGTTGCTTTATCGAATTGAAGAGTGTCTCAATGCTAACCTTTAGGTGCACTACTGCATATTCAATAGCCGCCCCTGCTCCAGAGTGTTTAACCTGTATATTGAGATTACAGCAAGAGCCAATAAGCAACGAGGATGGTAATCGACTAAAAAAAGCAGATTTGGTCATAGTCTAATAGATCAGTTGATCTTTTTGCACTATTTGTCGTTAATCTAAAAACTTAGGCACATTTTTAGACCATTTAAAACATACGAGGAGGCCGATCACGAACGCTATAGGTGTGGGAGCGATCCTGGTCAATGTTCCCATTAGATAGGAAAGAAGTCAAAGCATGGCCTAACCATGTGCTTGATAACGTGTTAGCAATTATGTTTGAAGATGCTTATGGGGTTGACTTCATATGAATGAAACACCATTAATTTAATCATAATACTAATAAATTTCCTTGATCTTCTATATCTAGAAAGTAAATGAAACAATAGTTTAGTTTAAATGATTACCGTGTCATAAGGAGGAACCATGTTAGCAATGTTTCTGACTACAAAGGCTTCACCTGGCTGGAAATCCAGGATGTGTGATGGACAAACTCGAGAATCCGAGCAGGCAAATACCAAAAACTGCGTTAACAAAAAAGAAGTTAAAGAAGATGAATATAAACATCAATCAATATTTTTTGGTTTAGCGGTATACAACGGTTCAACGTGTTTGTAAGATGCACTTCAACCAAATATTTGCGAGTTTTAGGTACCAACTAAGACAAGATGTATCACATTTTTTTGACTTATTTTTTTCACATTTAAGTCTATATCATATTTGCTTTCATCATTTTTGTATTGTACATCATTCACATGGGTTGAAAAAAAATGCAATAATACATCTTTTCTAACTTATGTGAGGAAGCCATGGCTGACACCTATGAAATAAAAGTTTTTTTAAGAATAAAAAAAGTTTGTAGACTTTGAATAGAACCTTCTATTACTTTATAACATTTTACAATTCTATTAAGATAGATAATTGTCAATACTTGCCAACAAATACAATGACAACCAACTATTGTGGTCTTCTGTTATTATAGTGACAAATGATTTTGAGATAAATGGTATACCTTGGGGCTTTGGCCTGTGGCAAGCTCACCATACAAAGTGGGGTTTGCTCTACAAAATAAAAAAGAAGGAAAAGGTTAGTTAGGGTCAAGTGATAGATAGGGGTATATATTTCTTGTGGTACATATCCCTTTCTACAGCATAAAGAACAAATTAAATATAACTTTAGGCATAAAAGTTTATACTACCAACATAAGATTCAATTATACAACCATGCAAAAATGAAATTATCTCCATAAAAAAATTTTCATTTCACTAACACATAGTTTAGCAGTACAAACATTTAGATAACAACCGTTCACGAGGATAACCTTCATGTTTTGCAGGATTATAAAGAGCGTCTAATCCGTTTAAGGTTGCATGTTTTCGTCAAATATGATCATACCCGTTTAGTATTCTTATTCTCTAGCTTCTCGTTGGTTTATTTCTTGCTGGTTTATCTAATCCGTGAAGTACACTAAGTAGTGATTATAATTTCTTAAAAGCCAAGCTTAGAGACAATCAGACAATACTTCTCGATATGGCTGGCATTTCACCTAACAAATAATCTATAACTAAAACTTAAACCAAAAACATCCAACACTTTTTCAAAGCATTAATAAAATATACAAGTGGATGATGACTTATCTAATCAATTATTCACTATATAAAATTATATAATAATCTGTTTCAGATATTAGTGGGACCACAACAAGACCACCGCGTCAACTTATTTATTTTCTCTCCTATACCAAACGCATGTAGTAAGGGGCCTGCAATCACAACCAAAAACATACCAAAACACTCACTTTCAATATTTTCGGTCCACTCACACACATAAACACTTTCAATCTTTCGGTCCACTGACAGACCGAAAGAATGCAATGGTCTAAGGGGGTCGCGTTCCATTTGGTCTCGGGGTGGGGGTGGGGGAAGCGTTCGGTAATTGTTTGGTCTTGTTATTACTAGTCTCATATCATGTGTTTTTTTAATTCATATTAAGATGGATAACCTATAGGGTCATGGACAGTGACAAAATGGAATCAATAAATCATGGGGGACCCCTATATTAACGGGGTCTACCCCTAGCCCTGCCCACTTGTCCCCCACTTTTGTCCCCTTTTTTTCGAGCGCAGCCCAGTTTCTATTCCGTATTTTTGACAGTTTTAACAGTTTGACTTATTAAACTTTATATTTTCTGTTCCGCACTTTCAGGTTTATAGCTTTTTGATATAAACAAAATTATAAAAATTAAAAAAAAAAAAAAAAAAAAAAAAAAAAAAAAAAAAAAAAACGTCACAAAATGCCAAAAAAGGCATACCCCCGTTAGAATAAAAAAGTAACCCCCGTCCTTATAACTGCCCCCAAATCATGTTGCATGTAAAAGTGGCAATAGTACAGTCTGCCCACTATAAAAAATGCTGTTTACATTATATGCTCAGAAATGATCAGTACTAATCATTTTCAGTACAAGATAAAGGTACAAAAGATACGTACTCATATTTTTCTTTCTTAAACCAAGCGAAACCGTCACGGATTCTTTCCACCGGGTTAAATGCATCCGCATCAGCTCCCTTTAGCTCGGCTGTGAGGAGCTTGATCTTTGCCGCGGCAACTGCTTGAAGGTCGTTGTTCTCACTACATAATTGTTAAATTCGAATATTAGTCTTGACGTAACTAAACTTGATTATATATAGGTAATTCGCCAACGCCAACAAATAAGTCACCTTAACATTAACATCTACAATTTTTTTTTTTTTTTCCTATTGTCATGCTAGGATAAAAGAGTAACTAACAGTCATTTGTCATGGACAGTGACTAAACAATTGTCGTTTATGCTAGGATAAAAGATTAATAGCTGTTTAGATTAACGGAAAGCGTTTATGAGCATTTAAGAACGATAACAGTAGATGATTTTAATGCTCGATTGGCAATTAGCAAGTAATTTTTATCTTATTTTTTTAAATACTTCTTTTCTTTCGCTCCATAAAACCTCATCTATTTTACCAAACGTTTTTATAAAAAGTAATAAGTACTGCTTACAGCTACTGATACTGATACTTTTATCGAACACAGACATCATAAAATTTTGTTAAAAACGTCAAGAAAAATGTGATTGGGACACGCGTGATGACGGCCGGCTGACGGCAGCTGTAGAATAACCAATTCAATCATATTCAACGGTGACAAATTCAAAGCATTTTATTACTTAAATAATCAATTTAAATTATTCATTTATTTTTTTAACAGTTACTCCTGTTATTTCGGAGTAATAGATAAATTAATAAATTCTGATCCTGTTATTCCGGAGTAATAGATAAATTGAGTCAAGAAACACAACCGGCCGACGATCACACTCAACAACAATAACACCAAAAACTCAGTCTCGCGAAAACGAGATATGAGAAAAGTAAGATGTAAACAGTAATATCTCAATCTGTAAATAAGAAAACGGATAATAACAAATAAATGTATTTAACTTGTCATTTTTTTTATTTTTTATTTTTTTTTGTTATTAAAACAAAAACCTTTCAAATTTCAACTTTTGTGTGTACGTTTTCTTAACCGTTTTGCTAACAAAATGAGTACTACTTTTAGCAAAAAGTTTTACTCAAAAATAAAAAAGCTGCTTTTAACAAAAGCTTTGATGATTATAGCTAGGGGTGTAAACGAGCCGAGTCGAGTCGAGTATTGACAAGCTCGAGCTCGGCTCGACATATAATACTCGAGCTCGAAGCTCGGCTCGAGCTCGACCGAGCCTCAAAATTCAAGCTCGAGCTCGGCTCGTTCACTAAAACTCGAGCTCGAGGCTCGGCTCGGCTCGTATATATTAAATAAAATCAAGTTTTTGAAAAAGTCACTATAGAAAAGCTCGAGCTCGGCTCAAAATTCAAGCTCGAGCTCGGCTCGTATATTCTTGAAGGGCATATATGTAATTATAGAAAAGCTCGTTAAGGCTCGCGAGCTTCACGAGCCGAGTAACATAGAACTCGAACTCGACTCGACATCTTACACGAGTAGCTCGAGCTCGAGCTCGACTCGTTTAAAATCGAGTCGAATCGAGTATTTTTCGAGTCGATCTCGAGTTACTCGCGAGTTGTCTCGGCTCGATTACACCCCTAATTATAGCATAAAAAAGTATATTCCAAAAAAACAAACAGTAAAAAACACACAAATAGTGGAGTAATTAGTTACCGTACAATTTACAAGACAGTCAGTCAGTTACCTGAGAAGCTTCTTAAGTCCGTCAATTGCGTCATCAATTGTGTATCCATTAGTCGCTGCCATATCTTCTTCTACCTGCACAATTTTAATCAAAATCAAAATTTTATAAAATTATAATAAAATTTTTATAAAATTGTGTCAAATTTTATAAAATTTTGAACGGATCAGAAACGTGCATGCGATTGTAACTGATCGATCAGGTTAATTAATGATTGTAACTGATGAAACGATAATTAATAAAATTTGAAAATGAAATGATATAAACCTTTTTTTAGTTGTTAATGGAGGGAGGAAAAGGAGGGAGATGAGTAGACAAGAGAGACTTTTTTGAGTGTGGTAATGGGGGCTACTGGATCTATTATTTATAGTAGCATTTTACCCAAACGGTTTAGTTTATATTTTTTTATTTTATTTTTTATTTTTTAAGTTTTCTGATTCATGTTTTTTTTTCTTTTGAATTTTGTACACGACTGTTACAAACTATTTTTAGTAATTGGGTATCTTTGAGAAATGGACCAAAGTTAGAGTAAATATTTATATGGTTTTGCTAACAACAGTTTTAAAGGTTGTCGTTAAGATGTTTTGTTTTACTATAATTTTTTGTAATAATATAATTCATCAAATCACAATTAATCGTTAATTGTATTCGTAATAGTTCCAGGATTTTCTCCATTTTTTTGGGGTTATCAACCAATCAGAATCATTAAAAGAGATATTGTAATTAAAATTATTTGCTTAACGACAACCCTTAGGGCTGTTGTTAGCAAAACCTATATTTTTATATACGGTTGTTTAGTGAATTAGTCGAAGTTGAAACTTATTAATAAAAGAATTATACTCTTTTCGTTATAAAAAGAGTGTTCACAAATAAAAAATAAATAAATTATGATATCTGTAATTAATGCTAGCTTTAAATAATAAAAGGTCATTTTTATCCTTAAAGTTAATAAAGAAATTAGAAATAAGTAATTAATGCAAGTTTTAATTAGAATGATTGTTTAGACATAGTATGTAAATCCAATTAAAGATGAAATGACAATAGTTTTGTTGTTTGGTTTCCCGTGTTGAACGATAAGGACTTGATGAGATTGATATATACCAAGAAGCTTGGGTAACACTTAAACAACAACCATGCTACAATGTTGTGAGGCAGTATTTGCCCAAGTGTGTAAAAACTTATGTGATAGTGTGTGTTGATCTCCTTTTATAGAGAGGCTTGTAGGGTTTGGAGATAAACCATTTTGGGATGATCAACGGCTGCCAGGGATCCTAGTGTTGATCATCCTAGAACAGGCAAGGATGACAGATGTCATGCGTCCCTGGGCTCGTACAGGAGAGTGCTCTACTCTCCTAGTCTCCTATTCTGCTGATCGTCTGTTCCCCACTGTGCTATGTCAGACTCGTACGTCTTAACCGCTAGCGACAGTTGTAACAGTTGTCTCTTTGTGCATGTATTATGCTACCTAAGAAGAGTTGTCAGGTCTAGTTTAGCCTGAACTTATGTTGTTCTAGTCAGTGATGACTTCGCGAACTATTTTGGGCTTGACTCGAGCGTGTGATTAGTGGGCCTTGGGCCATTAATAATGATACGATGTCAAAGGTAAAGTAGAAAAATCAGTAATTATCAATTATAATTATTATCCATATATAAAAACTGAACATTTATTGTGTGACAAACATAAATAATAAGGTCGACACTTTTTATGGGATAAAGAGAGTAAAGATATATCACATTAAATTCAGTATATTTTCATCTTTTGCGAGACAATCCACCACACTTTGAATGTAATTTAATTAGTTTCACTAAATATAAGCCTTCGTAAGCTCACATCAGTTGGCTTGGGCTTGTGGAGGGTTATTGCGTATAAAAGTTTTTATAAGTTATTGTGAGAAACAAAGTTTACTTTATTTGCTAGCTTATTTTAGAAGCTTAAGCACATATAAGCCTCGTGTCAAACACAACTTAATTCTCCTTCCGTCTCAAAACTATTGTCTTTAGACAAAACACAAAGTTTAAGTAAAATAAAACCGTTAAACTACTCAACAATCAAATATAATCTTCACTCGTTAAACTTTCTTTTGATTGATTGAAATTTGGAAATAGACAATTATTTTAACTAAAGTTCCGATCATGTTTGATGTAAACAATTTTGAAGTGGTTATTTCAATCTTTTTTAGTGAGAAAGTTTTACCGATTTGCGTGTGTGATGGTGATGATGATCTCAAACCTCGTGAATAGCCAGTCAAAATGTTAAAAACCATAATTTCTTTTAAGATTTGTTTATACTTTTTGTCAAATTTTGTAACTTTTATAATCGAACTTTTTTAAATTTGGTACACGGCTATACAAACTATTTATAGTATTACATCAAATTTAACCATGGTTATACTTTTTATAAAATTTTGTACACGGCTACGGAAACTATTTATAGGATTATATCAAATTAGACTTTCACTGAAATTCATGTATGTAAACTTGTATTTGAAGTTTTTATACTTTTTACTCGTCAACAAAACTATTTTTAGCCCAATACATTTAATTCCGAAGTAACAATCGTTAGACTTTTTGGAAATTTATGCAACTTGTATTTGAAGTTTTTATGACTTGTCCACAAAATACTATTTATAGCATAATACCAAGTTGGCCATGGTTAATTTTTTTGTGAAAATTTATATAACTTGTATTTATTGTACTCTATCCATCCTAAAATAAATCTCTACCAACAAAAAATACATAGATTAAAAAAGTATAATTATTACTGTTTTTTGCTGACAATTTTTATCTTTAACTATTTTTTTATTTTATTTTTTTTAAGTTTGTTATAATAACTACAAATTAAGGTAATACAGGAAACTCAATTAATTTTTTTTTTTTTTTTTTTTTTTTTTTTTTTTTTTTTTTTTTATCTATTTTAATAACAACCTAGGTGAACAATAATTTTAAGATGAAAGGAGTATCGTGGTCGTGCTAACAACGAGTATTTTGAAGCGTTTAACATTTAGCTTTTAAATTTTAAAACTTTATGATTTCCGATACATTTGTTACTAAACACAACGCATAATAAAAACTACAGCTTAGAAATACAACTAATTTATAATAACTTGCCGTTAGTTTTACGAGTTTCACCGAACACAAGCGATAACTATTTATAGCATTATCAAAACCAACCATGGTTTGACTTTGTAAGGAAATTCTATGATTGTATAATTGAGATGGCTAAATGATCCCTGCTGTTTTACAGCAGGGTATTTGTCTGCTGTTATGCTATAGCCAAGGGCCAAAAATGAAAATTATACTTATCTTGAAAGGCCAAAAATGTAAATATTAAAAGAAAACTTGCCTTACTGCAGATAACTCATCTGCTGCACACAGCAGCGATGAGCACCCCAATTGAGATACCATAAAGTAGCTTTTCAAGACTAACCTTGGTTAGACTTTGTATGAAAATTTGTAATAAATTAAGTAAAAGGAAAATGATTGGGAGACTTAAATGTATGTCTAAACTTATGTGGCATGATCTTGTTGGTTGGTGAAAAAGTGGTCCCTTTACTGCAGCCAATAGGATGATGCCACATAGGTTTAGGCATAAATTTAGGCATATCTTTTAGGCCTCCCAATCACCTCTCGTGAGTGAAATACTCCGTAGTATTAATCAGGTTTTAAAGGCGCGTAATAACGTTACTAAAGTGTAAGGCGTGACCTCCATGTTATGAAATAGGCTAAGACATAGGTTCTAGGCGTGGTGTGAGATGAGGCGTGAAAAGGCGCGCTAAGACGCATGGTGTGACGTTTTTTTTTTTTTTTTTTTTTTTTTTTTTTTTTTTCTTATTTCTTATCTTTATTTTTTTATATAACACTTTTTGTAAACTCGATATATATAAAACATGATATAAATATATAAATTTATAAATATTTTCATTTTTGTGTCGTTTAAAATCACGACTTAAAAACACAATGAATTCGTCATGGCTCTTAAAATGCGAGGCTTATCATGCCGACATACCACATCTCATGCTATTTATAACTTTGGCATTAAGAACTAATTAAGCATTAAGATTTTGATGGGATTAAACGACCCATGAAAACCGGTCATTATTAAGGGCCCATTAATGGATATATTTATCCATTTAATTAGAAAAATATCTTTTTGGAAATTAAGATACTATAGAATTTCTATTTGGTGAGGGTGTATTATTGACTCTTTCTAATTATAGATTTTTTTTAAAGGAGGTAAAGCATGATTTAAAAACAAACAATAATTTTCTCAACGCGTTTTAACAATGAAAGGAATATTAGAGGCTGCGGTGATGTTTTGGACCCATGAAATATTTAATTTGGTCATGGTCCGGTCTAGTGGCTCGATTGGGCGCACATCAACCTTGGCTAGCTCGTTCGCACTGGCGCACGATGTTGATCAAGTCAATATCATAAACAACATTACGATGATGTTGCATAACAATAAAAATTGGGTATTAATAGAGTTTGATACGTGTTTTGTACAAGGTTGTAAAAATCGGTCGGCGATACCGCGGCGTTCAACCACTTTCAAACGATATATCAGGTTTTTCGGACCATGAATTATAAAGAATTTATTTAAGAAAAAAATAAATATTAGCAATTTTAATGTTTTTATTATTTTTAATTATATATCTTTTATTATTTTTAATTATATATCTTTTGTATATTTTGCAAATGTTACATTATATGTGATTTTGATTAATTTTTTGTCTACTTTAATAAACCTACTAAGTTATTTGCTTCAGCGTTATAAGCTTTCTAATGGCTCAATAAATCTATTACACAACCTCAAAAACACAGCCTCCACTACACATTTCCTTTCACCTTCTTCAACTCTTCCACTTCAAGAAACCACCACTAGCTCAAATTAAAACAAAATCAAGAAAATTAAAGTTGACAAGCATTCCCGGCGTGAGTATGAAGGGGAAAAAAAGATCTGAACACCTGACCGCGTTGACTGACCCGCCGCATTGACGATTTTAACCGCCAAGCACCGATTTAGACCATGACATTAGACCGATATGTGAATTGGCGTAGCAGTGAACACCCGCCAACCGCCATGACACTTGTATTATACGATTATAGTTTTAAATATTCTTATCCTTAAACTTTCGATGACAATTAATTTAAAGAAAATACTATTAACGTCATGTTATATTTCAGCTTTAGTTTAACCTGATTAACCTCTAGTGCGAAAGTAAACAATATATTTATGAGAGAGGACCCAAATAATAATGTCAACAAGAAAATTTACATGTGCAACTCTTAAATGTGTCCATTCTAAATATGTCCGTTCTAGACATTTAAAGGACATCATAGTTGTCATAGGCCCCTTAAATAGAAAGTGGATGTGTTAGATAATCAAAATATAGATAAGAAAATGGTATACTTCATTCCTATTAGAACTTGTTTTGCTTTAATGTTGTTAACTTGTTTTAAAGGTTTTTTCTTATTTAAACAACTAAAGGCACCTACAATAGCAAATACATTTAAGGGTTTATAAAGGTGACATATCATAAATTCATAATACCAAAGACTATAAAACTTTCTGCAATATAAACATATCCTCATTTTGACAAGAAATTTTTAACACTAAATGACGATTTCACATAACTCATATGCATGTAGTTATGAAAAGGTTAAAGAGATAGAACATTTTCACTCAACATGAAAAGTGTTTGGCAAAACTAGTTATAGTAGTGATGCTAGTTACAGTAGTGATGGAATAACAGTGAGCAGTAGCTGTTTTATTTAATAAAGATGTATGTGTAATAATAATGTGTTAAACATCTCAAAAATGTTCGACGCTTCTAAATGCTACTTCATGAAGCGTTAGAAAATGAGCATTTAAAAAAAAAAAAAAAAAAAGATAAAGCTACTTGTTTGCGAAATGAGTATTAAAAATTATAACGCTCAACACCTACCATTCACCGCTTCTAAATACTCATAAATGCTATGCGTCACTTTCAATAGGAATGAACCGGATAGGAAAGCTTTTAATGAGTTTTAAATCTTTTTATTTTTATTTTTATTTTATTTTTTTGCAAAAAAACAGAATTTATATAAATAATCAAAACTTCAACAAAGTTGAAGTGCAATTACAAAAAACTTAACTAGAGATCCTTACTCAACTACAATACAACCTACATTGATACAATAAACTAAAATTTCAATAGAGCTCTCACTGTTAGTCAATTCAAATATGATATTGTGAAACATGACACACTTTTTGCTCAAGTGCACATTTAAATCTTTTTATTAACCTCTATCTGTAAGATACTCTTACCTTTAATAGTATATATATTATTTATCATGTATTTGACATGGAAATAATAATTGAAATTAGGTTTGACCATTTTATTTCTTAAATAACCCAATGTGGTATGTTTGTGTGCCTTGTGTGACCTCCCAAGGGACTAGCAAGGAAAAGTACAGGTGCAATAAGAACTAATGGATATGTTAAATTATTATTTATACATGTATAAACAATAATATTTGTGCATTATCGGTTGAAGTATGCAATGGGACGCCTTAGGGATGTTATAATCGTTTTGGTCGGTTTGTAATGTCTTTGACATTACAATGGAGTTAGAATGGTTTAAGGTTGAGCATCGGGGTCAAAACCGACTTGAACCGATAAAAAACGAACCAAAGTGACTCATTCGGTTTCGGTTTTATGTCGGTTAGTTCGGTTCGGTTTATACAGTTTTAGGTGTGTTTTTTTTTCGGTTTTGCCTTGAACCAAACCGAACCAAATTGAAACCGTAAATCATAAATACATAAAACCGAAAATTGAACCGAATATGATCGGTCTGGTTCGGCTTTTTTTTAGTTCGGTTCATGTATGTTTTGCTCAGCCCTAGCTAGAATGATTAGTGTAGTAGATTGTAATTGTATATTTTACATTGTACATTTTGTCATGAGGATCATTGCATTCAATTCCTTGTGGGTCATATCATTTATAGGCAAGAAGATATGAAAATCAAGTGTTTAATCTTTTTTGTAACTTTCATGTGAAAATCATCATCTTTACAAGCGCACAAATTAAACCCTCTGTCGATTTTAGACAAAATTGCCGTTTTTTCTAGGCTCGAGAGTCACGTATGTATATTCGACGTATGTTATAACATCTTTACATCTATACATCATTTGATACTTAAACATAAATCATGAACAATTGACCAATTGTATAAATGATCGATTAACAATAATGTATACGATAAGGCTATCATTATTAGTGATAAACGTAGATTACTTAACATATTTTTTATTAGCTCAAGACATGTACTTTAAATGCTTGTTGCACACACGTACTATACAGTATACACGTTCCTTTTTTTCCTTTATATATTTGCTTACACCTATAATCTTTTAACAACATTACATATCATATACTACTATATAATGTATTTGAGACTATTCTATAATTAGAAAGGCTTAAAAATTCAGACTTTTACTTACTAATTATAGAAACAACCACCCCTAACAATCACCCTCAACAATTTATAACCACTTCAACAACCACCCCCAACAATTTATAACCACCTCAACAACCACCCCAACAACCACTTTCCACCACCCCACCTCCCTCCTCTTCACCCCAATAATTCGCCCCCGCATCGCGCGGGCACCTTTCTAGTCATCTTAAATGCATATATGACCATACTTGTATGTGCCATCATTTATGACAAATATTCAAATGACAACATACAACTTGGATAGAGAACTTTATATGTGTGTGAGTGTGTACGTTAGTACGTAGTATATAAATTTGCACTTATCCAAATGGGAGGTGATTTGCACACTTTTAAAAATAATTTGGACACCCAACTGTATAAGCAGATAAAACACACTCTAAACATAGTACAATTATATAATGTATAGAGTTGAGTGTCCCAATATTTTTAAGATTGTGCAAATCAATTCCATATCCAAATATACCTTCAAGATTTTGACATTTAGTCAAAAACGAGGTTTTTTCTACCCGCGTTCGCTGCAGGGGCGTGGGAAAGGATTGTTTCTGGAATTGGTAGGTAATTATAGAGACTATTTATGTAACATTTCGTTACACATACAATCCTTCAGGGATTGTTTTGTAAACGCAAGTAATGACAGGGACGATTCTAGTAAAAAATTTCAGATTGTTTTTGCAATGCAAGTAGGGATGGCAAAAAAATCCGAACCCGACGGGATAACCCGAAACCCGAACTTATTGGGGCGGGGCGGGGCATGCTTATCGGGTTTCAGGGCAGGTTTTGGGGCCTTAATGGGGATTCTTATCGGGTTTGGGGAGGGGACGGGGCACACTATCCCCGCCCCGAAATATATACATATATCTATATACCTAAAATATTGTGCTAGTATTTACGTACTAAATATAATTCTCTAATTTTTGTTAATTTTTATCTTTATAATATTTCAAAGTGTGGTTATAAAAGGTTGTTTTGTATCATAATATTCTAAAAAAGTGGTGATTTATTTAGGGTTGTAAACAAACCGGACGAACACGAACGGAGCCTTGTTCATGTTCGTTCATTTAATTTTAACCGGACAAATAAACGGACACGGACGCTTAAACGGACGAATTTTCTTGTTCATGTTTGTTTATTAAGAAAATGAATTGTTCATGTTCGTTTATGTTCGTTCATTAAGACACTAAACGAACGATAAACGAAAATAAACGATCGAACATAAATGAAAATAGACAAACAAACATAAACTTTATAGAATTCTTCACAATATATTGTTTTATAAGTGTTATTTTGTTTAAACTAACCAATTTTTAAAATTATAAAATTAAAAGATATGATATATGAACATAAATAGATAAATAAACATAAACGAACTTTAAAGAACGCCTAATCGGACGTTCACGAACATAAATGAACAAACGAGACTTTTGTTCATATTCGTTCATTTAACTAAACGAACGTAATATATTATTCATGTTTGTTCATTTAATAAACGAACTTTTTACCGAACGTTTCATGAAATGTTCACTGAACGTTCAGTTCGTTTACAGCCCTAGATTTATTCTAATGCTTAATATATCATTAATGGGTTCTCGATTTTTTAAGTTATTCCATAAAATCATATTGTTAATAGTGTAAAAATAAGAATAAACGGGGAATGACACGAGTATGATGGAGCATCGCGCTCAAAAAAGACAACCTGATAAGACCCCAATGAGAATGGGGCGGGTTTGGGGGAGCATCTCGCCCCAACAGGGCGCCCCGATAAGATCCCCAATAAGGATTAGGGCGGATTTGGGGATGATTTTTGTAATCGGGTTTGAGGATGGGGATGGCCGCCCCGCCTCAAACCCACCCCATTGCCATTCCTAAATGCAAGTAAACCAAAGGAACGTGTATGTACTTTTTTGTTATAAAAACAATCCCTAGACATAACTGAAGGGCTGTTTCTGTAATGAATAGTTAACGACAAGGGCTTTTTTGCAATTTTTTTACACTGTTTCTTCGACGCAAGTATACTGAAGGGACTGTTTTTGCTTTTTTCCCCATTTTTATTGTTCAATGAACAGTAAATTCCTTTTTCTCCATTTTTATTGTTCAATGAACAGTAATTTCCTCCGGGAAATCGTTTATATTTAAAATGTAAATGGATATTTAAAAGATCCTATATTACTTACAAGCTTTTCTGATTTCAAGTAGTTCACAACTTCACATAATCATGATCCAATACATATGTACATATCTTGTTAAGTGAAACACAACACTAGGATATATAAGCTCTTACCGAGGGCTTTTTGGCGCAACATAGCGCGATGCAGTTCTTAAATTTCGCAGCCATCTATAATCCTTATTCAAACCTGTTACAATTCGTTAAAATCGTTATCAAACATTGTTATAATTCTGAAATGTAGTGTTACAAGTTATATAAATTTTACATAAGCATTGCAAACGTTATGAAACACCAACAAATATTGCAAAAAAAATCATATGAACATGGTCTCATTAAGTTTCTAGAGTCGATGTTTGCGCGCAGAATGTATATCATAGTTTCGACACACTACTCATGTATAACACGTTAACACGTACACACTAAGCCACCATTACACAATAGATGACACAAGCAAACGTAGAGTAGAAACTCCATATTTTGATATTTTCTTATAAGAAGCATATAATATGCAATTAAGAAGGTAATGATAGTATTACATCATCAATAGTTCCTATAAAAGAGAAGATAATACCTTAGAAAAAAGTTGTTTCTCCAAATGAAGCAAATGGGCTTTTCTTCCAAGAGAAGTGCTTCATGGGGATATGGGGCTTAAAATGAGTGAAAACAAAGGAATGGGCATGTCAATGAATATTGATAAAATACAATGTAACTCTTCTATCTCTTAGCTTCAACCGATAAACCCGAAAAAAGTATGCTATAGTAACTAGTACGTTACGCAACAAACGTTGTGTATTTTTCGGTTTTGATAGATGTATTTCTTGAGAATTGACATGTATTGGACAAGTTTAAGGAATGAAGACAAATTGGATAAAGAAAGTGATAGGGGAATTCACCTAAGCTTCTAAATGTGTTATCTTCTTGAGATGAGGGAATCTCTATGTGTTACACACATTTACAAATTTGCTCCATACGTCCATACATATTTTAAGGCCAAAATAACGGCCATACAATCCTATATCCCAACAACATTTCAAAACAAGATTGTGTTATTTAGCCTAGTCAAAAGAGTACTAACAACCTTTTTTACATGTTATAAGGCAACAAAGTGTTAGAACTTAGAAATGTCATAAGTATGTAAAAGACACAATGAAAGCAATAATTCAATCTTTGACAATCTATAAGTTGGTAACGAAAAAACATTGGGGCCATACTCCAAATTCTGTATCAGAAAGCAACGCTAACGGATGAGGTATTTGTTGTTGAGGTTATCCGGAAAGGACAAAACTTTAACTCAGATGTTCGCAACATAACTGGGATATTCATATAAGCGTTCCGACATTTTACCAAACCACTCTAAAGTGTGTCCTTAAAGAAGTTTGAACCGTGCACCTCTTGTAAAGACGTTAAAGTGTAGATAAAGCAAGAGCATTTATCTAGACTTTGAATACGACTACACGAATAAGTAAGGGAAACTTTATTTATAAGTCGGGAACATAGCGATAGTATATGTAACTAGATTATGTGAATTAGTCCGAAACATGTACTTTAATCACAGTAGAAGATGTTTTTTACAGGTTGATTACATGGAACCAAATATAAGCACTCGCTCAAATTTCCAAATAGTAACTTAGTTTATCATCAATAAAATTTTATTTATTCAAGCACTTTATCATCTGTATAATACATATCGTGTCCCATAATGGAATCGTCGAAGTCCAAAAAGAAGTTACTTTCTTTGCTTTAAACAATTTGACTTTGGCACACCAAAACTCAAAACCAAAAGTTGGGCCGAGCTAATAAAGGGACTTGTGATTGTTGATTGATTGATTGATATCACTGAATATTGTATAATATATCATTTGTCGAGGATTTTGGTTCTGGCACGCAATCCCAGTTTTATTAAAATAAACTTTCCTCCGACCCTTTATATTTTATATCTTTCCGTTTCTTACTCATCAAGATCTCTAATCCTTATCCCATTGTCTATTAACATGAAAAAAACTATATACACACCATGAATCAATATTTGTTAACCCTTATCCCGATGGGAACATTACTAATTTCATAAGGATACATGCATCAATATTTGTTTCAAGCTGTTTAAGATTTACATATGGGTAACAGGTCATCAAGGATCTCAAAATCATTTGAGGTTTGTGTTTTACGCTTTTCAGTTAGGTGGATTTTAGGTATAGTTTGATATTATATTCAGGCTGCATTTTTTTTTTTTTTTTTATATAATTGGAGTTTATTATTTTTATTTGATTGGTGATTCTGTTGGTGGTTACTATTAGGGAAGTGGCTTGCTGCGGATGGTTTTGAATTCTGATGACAGTCGAATATGTTTTTAATGATATGCTAGGCAGGTATCGTGTTTGTTAGATTTTATTTCAAAATTTGTTTCAAGGTTATAATTTTACATTTAATTGTTGGTTTCAATTATTCATCGTTATTGTTTTACGATCTTTGGTGGTAACAGGAAAGATTGGGAGTTGTAAGGGATCAGTTTGAATCAAAAGTCATGGGATCAGTTTAAGGTACTTTTTGTTTGTAAATTGATTAGACTGTGCAAAGGAATAAAAGGAAGGTATTTAAATTCATGTATTTTATAATTACACATAATTCCTTTTTATTTATTTGTTGTCTTTTTGTTGTGTTATAAGCCAAAGTTGGTATGTAGGAATGTTGATGGTGACGCTAATGGTGACGGTGATATAATACTAAATGATTTATGGTGTATAGTTTCGCTTTCATCTTTTACTGGATCATTGACTGATGGTAAGGAGTTCATGGCTCACAACAAAGAACATGGTTCGGTTTTTTCCTTACCTTTTTTTCTTTTCCATTTTGTAGATGTTAATCGTTTCTCTTATGCCAAGCTTGGGCATGAATGATCTGTTTAATGTTGTGAAGGAAACTTGCTGACCTTAGATAGACCATCATAGGTAACGCTGTCGGATTCATTCACTAAAGCTAAATAAAATTCATGCTACTCTGACAAGGAGGAAGTCGGTGATTGACTGATACCGCAATATGTAGAGTAGGTGCGATTGAACATATTTTGAAGTGAAATTTGTTGTATAGGTAGTTGTTTAAGCGTGACCTAATGATTATTGATTGTTGTACAGACCAACAACAAATGGTAGGGATACCATAATAATTGGCAGCGATCTGGACTATCCAAATTGTATGCGTTTGTTGAGAACATGCGATTCTTGAATGGCTTGCGATAATAGCCCGTCTCTTTGTACTGAGTGGTCAGCGTCAGATAAAGACGTATGTGATCTTTCCTCTTTTTTTTTTTTTTTTTTGTTTGTTTGTTTTTTTTTTTTTTTTTTGTTGTTGCAGCCGATAATTGTGTGCATATAATGTGAAAGGTTTGAGGATGGATGTTCTGGTAGCCAATCAACTATTTTGTTGACCACTATTTATGCTTAACCTTTTACTGAATTTGTGTTCTTATGTATGCGTTTTGTGGAATGTAGGTAGTGCTCCGGATGCGTGCCTGGACTGTATGATTGCTGGAAATGTTTCCGTCCAGCAAATTCCGGTTAGCGATACTTCCAAATGAAAAGTAGCTGACCATCATAATTTAGATGCATAAACATTTTGGAAAAGGTTAAAGCAATTCGAAACGTTGCAGGATGGATCTCCTGGTAAGCAGACAACTATTTTGTTGACCATTATTTCAACGTAACTTACTGTCGGTTCTCACGTGCGTGTTTTGTGTCCAGATTTATGGATAATACATTCCACCGCCTTTATCCATCTACCAAACCAACCTTCCACAGTTTTCCACAGAGTTCGTTGTTCTGGAATGTCGGTATGCTCCTCTTTTTCGGATCTCATGTCGTATTTGACTAATAGTTATTCATATGATTTGTTGTGCTCTTGACTGTTAATTGCTCGAAAGTGATTATTTACAAATGCTTACTGATTTTGCAGATTCATATGTTGGTGGTACATATCAAGATATTCCTTCACTGTAAGCAGGTACAACTTCAAGTTATAATTTTATAAATGAAATAGAAAGTTATAAATTTATAAGTCATCGATTTTATCTTGGGCAGTGGGGATATTTGTGGAAGATTGAAGACTAATAGGGAAGAATCAATAATGGTACAGGTTTTTTAGTTTTTTATGCAAGGTTTATTTTATTCTTGATTTATCTGGTGTTAATGTTTTCACCTAATTTATGTTACAGTTGGACGTTGGTAGACAGACTATTTGAGGGTGAAATTAAGCGGAATGCAAGGAAAAATGATAAACTCAAAAGGGTATGTAGTCTCATAAGTTTTGCTTCTATTGACTTTAAATTTGAAATAATTATGTCCTAAATGATTCAAACTTTTTTATATGCCGGTTTTTGCTTTTGCAGGTGTGAATTTTATTGAGGTTTGAAGCTATGAGGGTCCATGAGTTTGACGATATAATTTTCGTTTATATCCAGATTTTCTTACAAACTTACTATAGGAATTTGAGACAGATTGGTAAAGTTGGAATTTTTTGTTCATATTATGGTTATATGTTTATTAGTCGTCATATTTATTTAAAAATCTTATGAAACCAAATGATTTTGTTGCAATTTTCACTGCAGGCCGAGTACGTCTTAGGTTGGTTTGTAAATTATTTCAGAAACTGAGGTTAGTGTGTCGAATGAAGAGAGTTTCATACAAAATTGAAGTGTGTTTTTGGCATTTGAGTTTTTGTATAATGGAATGTAGGTTAGGGATATCGAGAGAGACGGTCGTGAAGAAGTAGAAAGTGGGCAAGGGAAACATGCAAAACAGACTGCTGCAACTGATTTGATATCAACGCTCAACAACCTTGGGTCCTATTCCTACTCCGATAATCAGAAAGGTATTTCTTTTCTTGAGTGCACTGTCAAGTCAGCATAACATATAATCATGGACAATTTTACAGCGTGTTAACTGTATGTATTTTATTTTTTTATTTTTTTTATCATGGTCGTGAGGGATCAATGAGAAATAGTCTCATTAAACATGAAAATAAAACTGGAAAATAGGTCAAAAAGTGGCCTTATGAAGCAAGGTTTAATTATTATATTTTACCGTGAAATGCTTAAATATCTAATTAGATGATTCATTATGTTGCAGTAGACAGTAGTTAACAAGAAGTTTATAGCGTAGGTGTTATGGTTTGGGCTTTGGAGTTGTAAACCATGAAATAGATGTCGTGACTTAATAAGTGAATTTTTTTACTGTATTTGAATGTATTATCATAAGGAAAATGGAAGCTTCTTTGAACAGGATCATAGCAATAAGCCGATAACCTCCTTGGGCATATAAGTCGTTGCATCTTTGTATGTTTTTGAGATTGCTTTCTGTTTATTTGCGATTGCTTGGGCATATAAGTCGTTGCATCTTTTGTCATTTAAACAAAGATATGAAGGCGATGTTTGGAATACCTTATTATTCAGCTAATTAAAGGGAGTATTTGAATGAAACTACTTATTTCCTACACTTTCGAGTCTCTGAATGAAACTAATTCGTCCAATGATGGCTTATTTCCTACTTTTGAGCCTAAAAATGTTAGCGATGTTTGGAATACCTTATTATTCAGCCTTATATGCCTATACGAAAATTGGAAAAAAAAATGAACAAAATGAAAGTTATCTTTCAGTGAATACAGTTTCTTTACAGAAAAGTCAATAATCTTCTGAATTTGTTTAATCTTAATTTTTTTACCTGATTTTTTCCGCATTTTTTACTTATCTTTGCGGTTGATACATGGCTTGGTTGACAGAACCATGGAGATAACCGGTAATCCATCTGTGTTGCCTGGGGACAATAATCGTTACTACATTGAACTGTCAAAAGTAAGTACTTTTTCTTTTGCAATCACAGTGTGGCAGCTTTAACCCAGTTACTACATTGATCTGGGTTTTGTTTCACCATGGATGGGTAAACTCAACTTGAAGGGAAATAGGTTAAATGAGTTGGAACGGGTCAAAACAGCTAGAGTATTAACTCTTAAATTGCTTTATTTTACCATCTACAATATTACTGTAATATACTAAAGTTGTGGTAAACATATTAAATGCTTTAAGTAGATGTATTTCTTTTTTAAAAGTGTTTGCGGGTGATTTTCGGCAAACATTAAAACTTAAAACATACCACCGGCTTTCATCAGTGGCCCAAGTCGACGAATTTTCCACTTCCTATAGCACCGCTGGCCGTAAACCATTGGGACATTGTACTTTGTTGGCATCAGTAAATGTCAGGAGCGGGATTGGGATATGATTGTAAGTGACAATTGAAATAGGAGTTATTGTTCATTAGCCGGGTTTGAATAGTGGCTCCTACTCACACTACCAAAATCTCAGATTCAGGGAGCAACTGAAATACTAGAGACATGTAACAAGACGAGCTCTTATCGAGCCTTAACTAATATGAATTTAATGAATAGAACAGTTACTTTTGATTCATTTTCACTTTGTGATTGTTGTACTTGATGGTTTTTATAGATGCTAATAACATTCGACAACTGTTACTAACAGATGAATTGTGCAGAGAAGTGGAACAGTGGTGAACAGTAGCATTTCAACTGAGAAATGGTGTTTGCAGTCACAACAGTTAACTCATCCTGTTGGCTAACGGCTGCACACAGTTAACTTATCCTTTATATATATATTTAGTGTACGTGAACTTCGTAGGTACGTAACGACTCCTGTAATATTTGCACCAAGTAGCTCTAAGTTAGAGCGAACCAGGATGTAGTGTGCACACCTGATGCTGCACGTGCAGGCTATTCTCTTATTGGTTGGGCCTCTTCATGTGTAATACTTCTGCCCTAAACATTGGTAACATGTTGTTTTGAACAGTCTTAACCATGAGATATTGACAGCCTTTGGACACTTCAGGTACGACAATATTCTTATGCTCCTTTACTAACCCATAGTACAGGAACTTAATCAATGTTGAGGTTCAAGGCAACATGGCCATAACGGGTGTGCTAACTTTTTCCCTTTGTTTGTTTCCAGATTACGTTGAAAATGTCCCTGTGCTCCGTGTAGGATCAGGTGATCAACTGGGATTGAACCTCGAGGTTAGCATCTTTATTTCAGATATTTTAAGGATGGAATTCTATTTATTACAGCTTATGTTTTGAAGTTGTATCTGAAAAGCTACATTCTGATTTTGTTTTTTTTTTGTCAACGATGTAACACAGCCGTGTCTCTCTCATGCAATTTTATAGGAAGCAAGGGGCATCCTGAAAATGAGATATTGATTTGAGGTATATTGAATAATACACCTTCTGCGTTGTTGTTTCCATAAGTAAGTCTTTAAACATAGTGCCAACATATTGTTTACACAGGTTCATGAAGAAACAGCCAAAGCCCCTCCCCAGACTGACGACCCGCATGAAAAGAAAGAATACAATGCGGAAGGCATATCCAAGACAGTCTGAAAAGAGTTGTTCACCCAAACTACTGACGAACCAGTCCCAACACCAATGCCGCAAACAGAGGCGACAACAACATAAGATGAAGCAACCTCGACGGCACATGAATAAGAAGCAACCCCCGAGCCAGAAGACAAGACAATAACCTAAATCACCAAGAAAGACAAATACGAGTAACGCAGCATACCAGATGTTTCAAAATGTATAGTAAATGAACCTAGGATACTGCTGCATATATATCCAGTAGCAAGTGTAAGCCCAGTAGCAAAAAAACTTGCAAAGTTTTGTAATCAGGGCCCTGATAATACATCTATCCAATTTTTTGAATCTCATGACATTTGCAACCATGCCAAACATGCGCAGAAGTTCGTCAAACATGTATAGAGGCCCCCGCCGCAACGCGGCGGGTTTCCTCTCCTTCTTGTGTTTATTGATTGATCCATAACTGATTTACATGATACATATATATAGATACATATAGAAGGATCTAGATTCGGGCTTGAGCCCGTTACACTAATACATCAATATACGGGCTAAGACTCCCCCGCTGTCGGAGCGGGAGGACACCGGACGCTCAGACTGGTCCGAAATTCCTCAAACAAAGCGGATGGTAATCCTTTCGTGAAAATGTCCGCATATTAATATCTTGAAGGAACATGTAGAACCCGAACCTGACTAGTAGCAACCAAGTCCCGAACAAAATGGATATCAATCTCTATGTGCTTCGTTCGTTGATGCTGAACCGGATTACATGATAAGTAGACTGCACTAACATTGTCACAGTAGACTAGCGTAGCGGAAGATAAAGGTGTGTGTAGCTCACGAAGTAAATTCCGTAACCAACAAGTTTCAGCAACAGCATTTGCAACCCCACGGTATTCTGCTTCGGCACTAGAACGAGATAGAGTCGGTTGTCTCTTAGATGACCAAGATAGAAGGTTGTTGCCAAGAAAAACACAGTAGCCAAAAGTGGATCTCCTAGTAGTGGGGCAACCAGCCCAATCCGCATCAGAATATGCTACCAAGGATGAAGTAGAAGAAGCAAACAACTGTAACCCATAGTGTAATGTACCCCGGACATACCGCAAAATCCGTTTAAGAGCCGAGAAATGAGGCTCGCGAGGGTCATGCATATGGAGGCAAACTTGCTGGACTGCATAAGATATGTCTGGGCGAGTGAATGTGAGATACTGAAGAGATCCCGCAAGACTCCGATATAAAGTAGGATCAGATACCGGATCGCCATCATCCCCCAGTTTAGACTCAGTGTCAACAGGAGTCCGACTGGGATTACAATTAACCATATGTGCTCTCTCCAAAATCTCAATAGCATACTTCTTCTGAGATAAGAACAACCCTGAAGAATCACGTGTGACAGAGATACCCAAAAAATAATTAAGTGGACCTAGATCTGTTATAGCAAACTCTTGATGTAAGGATCCAATATTCTGTTGTAACAAACTCTCAGAAGAAGCAGTGAGTACAATATCATCAACATATAATAACAGGTAAGCAGTATCCATCCCATGTCTGTATATAAATAAAGATGAGTCACAACGACTAGGGGAAAACCCCACCCGAGTGATATAAGATGCAAATCGTTGGAACCAAGCTCTAGGAGCCTGTTTGAGCCCGTACAGAGACCGCTGTAGTAAACATACATAATCAGGATGCACAGGGTCCCGAAACCCGGGAGGCTGATGCATATAAACTGTCTCGGACAAATCACCATGTAAGAAAGCATTCTTGACATCGAGCTGATGAATCGGCCAATGTCGAGAAGTAGCTAAACTCAGAACAGTCCGAATAGTACCCGGTTTAACCACCGGGCTAAAGGTCTCATCTACATCAACCCCTTCTAACTGATTACTGCCATTCGCCACAAGGCGAGCCTTGTAGCGACTAAGAGTGCCATCAGCCAAATACTTATGACGAAAAAGCCACATAGAGCGAATAATGTTGGTGTCCGTGGGTTTAGGCACTAAAATCCAAGTTCCGTTCTTAATAAGTGCAATGTATTCATCACGCATAGCATTTTGCCAATTTGGTTCAGTAAACGCATCACGATAGGTTTTTGGTAATGGTGAAACCGAAGACACATACATGTTAAGACGTTGAGTGGGATGATTAGTCCCGACACGGAAGCGTGTGACCATGGAGTGAGTCGAGACAGGGTTTGGGTTTTGAGGAGGATCTGGAATAATATGTGGGTTTTGTTCCGCAACTGGATTTGGTATTTGTGGTTGAGTTGGTGGTGATGGGTCATGTGTTGCCTCATGTTGGGCCGTTTGAGGATGAGTTGTTATGGGTGTGGTTGGTTCATTTGTGGGTTGAGGCACACTGGGTTGCATAATGGGGGCGGATGGGATGAATGGCGGATTTATATCGGGCGAGTCATCCAGAAAATTGTATTTTGGTGCCGATGTTGGTTTAGAAATGACATATGGAAAAACAGTTTCATCAAAGGTTACATGGCGAGAAATGATTATTTTATTGGTCTTTATTTCGAGGCAACGATACCCGCGATGATTTGAAGCTTGACCCAAATAGATAGAGGGTGTGGCGCGTGGTTCAAGTTTGTGATTAGGGTATAAGTGAGGGTAACATAAGCAGCCAAATGTGCGTATAAGGCTCTAATCTGGGTTTTGGCCAAACAGTCGGGTATAAGGGATTTCGTTGGCAATAGCAGTTGAGGGCAAGAAATTAACTAAGTGAACAGCCATATTCAGAGCTTCAACCCAAAATGTTGGTGGAAGGTTAGCTTGAAAAAGCAAGGTCCGAATGAGATTATTAATGGTGCGAATCATTCGTTCAGACTTGCCATTTTGTTGTGATGTTTTGGGGCATGAAAAGCGAAACTGAATGCCCTTGTCGGCAAAAAGTGTATGTAGTTTACGGTTGTCGAATTCGCCACCATGGTCACACTGAAAGGACCGGATTTCACACTTAAATTGAGTGTGAACATAATTACGAAATATTACAAACTTAGACAAAACATCAGATTTGTTAATTAAAGGATAAACCCAAGCAAAATGAGAATAATGATCCAAGAATAATACATAATACTTGAAACCCGAAAGACTTGGAATTGGTGAAGTCCATACATCCGAGTGAACGATATCAAAACAAGCATTAACGACAGTATTGGAACTAGCGAATGGAAGTCTAACGTGTTTGCCAAGCTGACAGGCATGACAAAGCACGGGAGGCTTCTATTTATTACATGAAATGAGATTATTTGAAACTAGACGACGTAACACTTCGCCTCCTGGATAAGACGCTGATGCCACGTATGTTGACTGACTAGGAGAGCTTGAGGAATGGGAGACGGAGGTGTGACAGGATAAAGGTCCCCCGTGCTATCACATCGGAGAAGCACCCGACGTGTCATGAAATCTTTAACAGAAAATCCAAAAGGATCAAATTCGACAGTACAATTGTTGTCACAAACAAACTGACGAACATATATTAGATTTTTTACAATATGAGGGGTAATAAGTACGTTATTTAAGTAAAGAGGTCGAGAGGGAGTTGGCAAAATGCTACGACCCGTATTAGTGACAGGAATAGAATGCCCGTCACCAATCGAGACGGACGGATACATGCATGTATTAAAAACATTACTAAGACTATTAACGGAAGCATTAAGATGTGAGCTCGCACCTGTGTCCATATTCCAAGCGCCATTGTTCAGGTATTGTGGTGGCATAATGTGAAATGCGTGAGGTAGAACTGTCGCGTTGCCCGAACCAAACGTAGGACCCGATTGTCCCGAAGCTAGCGAACCATTCTGAGAAGGTACGAGTTCCAGGAATTGAGCTTGACCATTATGATTGAGATGTTGGCCCATTAACCCTTGTTGTCCATTTGATGTGTGAAAAGCTAAAGGGCCAAAACCAGGTTGAGGCAGAATACTATAGATGGGCTGGTAGCCTTGGAAGCCCAACTGAACCGGCGCACCATGTTGTGTAATTGCATTCCCAGGTGCAATATTTGACCAAGCATTCATTGTATTACGTATCACCTTATTTGACCAAAGCCAACACTAATGGGGTGAATTATAGACAAGCAAGCAACCAAGTACCTTATTAATTACTCCGTAATACACAAGTTGATTATTTGGGAATGAGAATTGATGAAAAGGAGAATATACGACAGTGGCTATGAATTAAAATGGAGCAGTGGACCAAAAGGACTTGTGACCTTGAACGCACAAGTAACAATATTTAAAACGACTTGTGACCTTAATGCACAAGTAACACAAAGACAATGAGGATTGTGACCAAGCACAAATCTCCTAATAATGATAATACAGGAAGGAAACAGGTTTTTTTTTTTTTTTTTTTTTTTTTTTTTTTTTTGTGGCTGAAGAATTTTGTAGCGGTAGGGTTTTGGTGTTTATGAGGATCGAATTATTTTGGCTCGTGATACCATGTTGATTGATTGATTGATATCACTGAATATTGTGTTTATTGATTGATCCATAACTGATTTACATGGTACATATATATAGATACATATAGAAGGATCTAGATTCGGGCTTGAGCCCGTTACACTAATACATCAATATACGGGCTAACAGTGATGTTATTGAAGTGTGGACTCACAAGTTCCAATCATGTATAATGCAAAGAAATATGAGGGCCTAGCAAACCAGAACGAAAACAGAGCCGAATAAAAAAAAAAATTGAGCTGAACCAGTCTGATCAAAATCAAACCGATCATATTTGGTTCACTTTTCGGTTATATATTTATGATTTTCGGTTTCGGTTCGGTTCGATCAAAGCCAAAACAGAGAAAAACACACCTAAACCATATAAACCGAACCGAGTCACTTTGGTTCGGCTCTCGGTTCATGTCTTCAAAAAAAATCGGTCATCAGTTCGGTTTTTTTCGGTTCGGTTCAGTTTTGACCCAATGCTCAGCCCTACTTTATTCTGAAGTGACTAAGTCAAATTTTTAGAAAAGAGAATTTTACCTGATTTAAGTTTGTGTGACGATGGATTTAAATATAATGAACTAGTCAGACAAAATATCAAAAACTATTATTATTCGGAAAAAAAAAAATGAAGGATTGAAATTCTCTCAAACCAAAAGCCCAAACGAAACTAACCATCTATAACGGATGTTTGGGCATGCATTTTCAAAACTAGATCATGCTTTTACTAAACTACATATTGAATAAACATGTCATATGATCATAACATATTTTTTTCAAAACTATGTTTGTCTATAAGACTCGTATAACCATTTTTTTGTCAAAAGTTACCAAACATTATGATAAGTTACGTCTTAATCAATAAATAACACACCCTAAAACTAAACCCATATGGGTTTTCAGTTTTAAATCGGGCTTAACCCAACTTCACCATGCTCACCCAACATTATAATTTTGTGTACCAATAAAGGATCAAATAAATAAAATGCATTTTACAATGATAAGACTAGTGGTAATAAGCATCTTAAGACGCGTGATCAGGATATGAAGACGCGTGCTCCTTATTACCCTTACCACATTAAGAGGCGTCTTAGGTGCACAAATGGGAGAACTCGGTTGTTCAGATGACCGAGTTGTGGGAGGTGTGGAAATTTGGTTTTGTGTGTGTGTGACATTTTGATTTTTGTGAGGTATATTTGTGATTAACTCAGATATGTTTTAGTGGTGATGCTGGTTGTTTTATTACACTATGTTTATGGTATTGAAAGTTGATATGACGTTGAGTTGACGATGGTGATGTTGATCACTATTACCACTACCGTAACATATGCAACTTAACCGATATTCATGTAATCTGGGGCGGATCGCACAGGTTTTATGAGGGTGTTGCCATTAAAAAAATAAATTTTTTCTATATAGTGTTAAATTATTTTAAATATAAGGATTTGTAGCGAAACACACATGATCTCAAATATTTGTCAATAAAATGCACCACATGACTTTCAATCTTGAGTCCGTAAATTTAGGGTTGAGCATAATAGATCGCGAAACGAACGGAACCAATAAACCGGATTGAATTGGACTTACCGGACTGGACCGAACGTATTTCGGTCCGGTCCTCGATCCATCATTTTCCTCATATTCGGTCTTCAGTCCGGTCCTGTTCGGTCTTACGCAAAACTGGACATTATGCTTTGAAAACCAAACTGACGAACCGGACGAAACATTTGATCCGATCTGGTCCGGTGTTTTGTGCAAAATTGGTTTTTGATAGGTCCAATTTTAGTCGGTCCAGTCCGATTTTTGGACCGTGCTCGGCCCGTCAATATGTGTGATATAAAAACCAACAAAGGGCTAATTGGTAAATACATACTCCACCATCATTCATTTCATCATGCATATGCTGTGAAAGGTAGGAATATATATTTGTCGACTCTTTATACCCAACAAATGTGACACACCCACTCACAAAAACACACGCACTATAAAGAGATAAGTACGTGACATAAAAAAAAGATGCTATCAAATACAAAAAGTTGCACAAAGCGATCGATCCAATAATTTAGACTTTGAGATCAACAAATTTTGTTCATCGTTTTTGCTGCAACGTTCTAATTCAGCTCAGTAAGCACATTTTTTTATATACAAGTTATTTTTTGTAAATATTATGGTCTGAGTAGGCGGGATGTTACATTATTGGTTCGTGAAAAAGTGAGACCAATTGACATACCATATATATTTTGTCATGTCAATCATTTCTCACATATTTTTGTTCATTAGCTAGTGTTCATATTGTAAGTGTTTAGGAGCGTTTACCTTTAGCGTTTATGTTTGGCGAAAAAGCAGTAGCAGTATCGAGAAACAGTAGTTGTTTGTTTTGATAAAACGTTTGGTAACATAGTTGTATGGTTGTAATTATTGATTGTAAACGCTAGTTGCTTGTAAATGCTCCTTCAAGTAGCATTCTCATTTGGAGCGTTTAGAAAAATTAGGACTGCTAGTCGCTTGTTGCCAAACAAGCATTGTGTACAAAACGCTAGACGCTAGTTGCTAGTAGCTTCAAACCGTACCTAAACACTCGCAGTCAAAGATACCAATATACTGTCTGTTTGGCAGCAAGTGTTTACCTTTGGAGTTTGTTTAAACTACTACTCAAAACGAAAAATAATGATCGTTAAGTACAAAAAAAAAAATGTGGTAAGATCCACATATCCTCAAGCTAAGACATTAGCAATGCTATAAGAGCACTACTACATGTATATGACATGCCATATACACGAACCAACTATGATAAAACCTAAGTGAATCAATGACATAATGAAATACCCAATAAGACCAGCTACAAAACCGCGTATAACCCTTTACCCAAAAAATTACTATTCGAAACGCTAATAAAAGAAGCATTTAGCTTTATCTATTTCTACACCTCATGATTACGCACCTACAACTATGTTACCAAAACGTTATTATAAAACAGTCATCTATCATCTACGGCTATTTTTTGCCAAACATAGCCTTACTAAACTTTTTTTCAAATACTAGCAACAATTTTAGCTCATGTTAGGCATGACTAGTGACAAAATGCATGTACAATACTATTATTGATAATTTTCATAGTACATTAAGCATGTAAGTTATGTTAAGTTGCTATTCCAAAAATTAACTGTATCCATAACCGAAGTTTACGTTGGAGGTTAGGACTAAAAAGAGATGTGTGTTTTGAATATGACTCAAGTATAGAGAGAGAGAGCTGCATGTTAAAAGTGATTAATGCAATTTGATGAATTAGAACAAGTTACTCACATATAGCTAATTAGTTTTACCGTATTATGTCGATAATCACTATTCTGTAAGGCCTAAAGCGTTATAAGTTTCAATCAAACAGTTAACTTAATTACCATAAACGCACATGTGAACACCCAATATTGGGGGCGTTTGGTTTGTTAATGGGAATCACTATGGGTTTGTAAACCCACCATGCTTGGTGGGTATGAGATTTGCCAATTTGTATAAGTTTCATACAATGATACCCATATCTCAAAATCCCACAAACCAAACAAAATATTGGGAATGGAATCCATTCCTTCATTCTCATTCCCATTAACCAAACGCACCACTATCTGATGAAAGATGTGGTGCTTAATTTTCGCCTATCTAGGCTGTGGAAGGGAAAATATCCGGTGAGAAGAAAAACTAAAATAAGAAGAATAGGAAGGATTTCTAGCCACATATTTCAAGTAAGAGGGAGAATTTTAAGGGGAGATGCGTCTACTTTCGTAGGTGCACTTGAATTGTGTGGTTGTGGTTTCTTCTCATCTTTCTCATTTTGTTTTTTCTTCTCATTTGATTCTAACTCGGCTGTGGAAAGCATATGAATATGAAACTGCTGCTGAACCTAACATGAACTCATTGCTGAAACTTCATTGTTCCATATTCTTGTAATAAACCGATAATACTTTTGGCAACAAGCCAACAAGGTGTGGTTATCGTTTGGGTTCTCTTTGCACCTACATAACAAAATTCCTGCAGTAACTGGTCTTGGTAGCGCTTGCCTGTAACTCGAGTGAGGGTATAAAAGTGGTTGAACTTTGTCTTGGTCCAGCTGGTTGGGTCTGCTTGTGCAGTATCTGGCTTTCCCGTTCCAAGTCGATAGTTGGTTCATGTGGCTTGAGCGAAGGCTTGGGTCACTTGGACCCTAGAGTAGGGGCAATGCGTTAGGCTGGTTTCACAGAGCTGCGATAACCCCTCGCTTTCGATAGTGGAAGGATAACAAGCCTAAGCTCATCAGATTCGCTTGCCAACTGGTCCGAAACAAATGAACAACCATTGTATAAACAAAATTCCTGCAGTAAATTATATGAGGTCTCGCACGATCCACCATTATAAATAAAATACGCACTCTTATAACTGACTTCACGTATACCTGCGGAATCGAGTAAGGTTATTATGGTGTTAAACTTAAACCACCGTGATTCACTAAACTGATTGTGTCAAGTTTCATCATGGCCAGTAGGAGCAAACACTTCTTTATGATCAGTAATAAATCATTCCTAGTTATGTTTAGCCACCAAACGGGCTTTGCTACTTTATACTGTCAACTTTGATCTTTAACAGCACCTTCAAACTTTCAAAGGTTACAGGATCACATGTAAAAGTAAAGCAAAATGAGTGAACCTATATTCAGATTGATCAATTTCATATTACATTTCTGCTAATTTGAGGATAATCAGATGTTGACATCATTTGTTTGGGGTTAGCTATAGCTCCAGAATAAGTTGTTTATTCTTTCCAAAAGTTTAATGGGTCGTCATCTGTTTTCTGTGACAACACATTCATCAGTGTCAAAACTTGTTTTCTCCAGCCGTACAAATTTATCGGATACAAATCTTGTATGAACAACAAGTTGTAATCAAAGAGCATTCCTCGTACTATTCTCAGTAAAAATTACTAACTTTTTAGTATTATTTAAAAAATGGCCACCTGTTCCGCAAATCCATATATTGCCAACCGCAAACTACCCCACAATTCGCCAAATACTTGATTCTTTTGGAACTCGATGAATTTTTTCGGGAATTTGTAGAATCTTCACAGAAATTATGAGTTGGTCGTTTGCAGCATGCAGTATACTAATTTGCGTTATAGGTGGTTGTTAACCATAAAATCCTGGAAAAAATGTCACTTTGTAGTAGGCCCACTGAAAAGTGGTGTGATGAGTAACATTTACATATTCTTAAAGCTTTACGAGCTTCTTTATCAGAACTTATTCTTATGCTTGTTTTCCGAAATGCACATATCTAAGATGTTAACTAATAATATCCCACATTATTCCAGGCATACTGCAATAAGTGGTATTGGCTCATGCAGAAAAGTGGTTTTATGCAGCCTAGTTTATGCAGAGTTACTCACTCTTATCCTTCTCCTGTAATCTCATGCATACACGAGGAACCGCATGCAACGGAGGTCTCACGAATCACAAATCCAAGTTCAGAGAATACACATCAAAGATCTAATGTCCTTAAAGATCTGCACATAGTAAGATTTAGAATCTTTTCATTGTTTGACTAATTGTACTGCAAAATCGTAACAAACTGTAATTGACCATTGTCTTTCTAGATTATATGCTCAAGTGCTCTACTTCTATTAGATGTGGAAAAATGGTCGGGTCGAATAGGTTGGGTACTGAGTCAAACGGGTCATGTATGCGTTAAAATGGTTCATGGCTTGTTGACGTGGACAACCTTTTGAAAAATTTTCTGTATAAATAGTTCATTTGTCAAATATTTATTTTAGTAAAATGATGAAAGATTTTTATGCATTAAAAATACAGTATGGGCAACTTTCTGACCCGTTTGACCGTTCGACCCATTTGACCCGTTAGAGATAATACATAACCCAAATTCACCCGTTCATAAGTAAACGGGTCAAAATTTCCCCTCTAATTTCACCCTACATCTCTACCATAGTGGCATAGTGCAACTGCTTATCGGAACCAACAAAGTCGTTCATTTTACTAATGTTTAATTTTGTACAGTCGACACAGTTGCTAGATGGCTTTCTTGATCTTGCCAAAGACAACACAAGCAAGGATCTGGAAACCTGTGGTGTGCTTGGCGCTTTTCTTGTAAGATCAGTACTCACTGCGACCTTAAATTTCAGTTACTGTAACCTTATTATACATTGAAAATTGTTCATGAAAGCTGAAACTATGCAAAATTTTCAGACATTTCTTATAGAACTTACTTGTAACTGCTATAAATAACTCATATTTTAGTCTTATTGCTTAACCTCAGTTAATCATAGAATCTGTAATAACTCGTTTTATAGCTCAATTTTTTGCTAAAATGACGATAATCTAATATTCTTTTGCATGCTTCAAACGTCAGGATCTTCTAATATCATAATTTAACATATCGTTTTGAGGTTTCGGATCCTAATATTTCATAAAATGGTACTGCATTTCTCCTCTTTTTTAACAAACGTCATGGAATGGAGGTGGCGGCTTGACTGTCTACGGTCCCATTGCCTGTGCACGGAGAAAATCAATCAAGACGAATAATTATTTTTCTTTTTAGATGAAGCTTTGTTGTGTGTTGCCTCGTGTTGGTCTATTTCTCGGAAACGGTGGCTCGTTTTGCATTTATATGGAAGTTCTCTAAATAGATTATAGAAAGTTGGCTATCGGACCTGAGTTGCTTTTTCAAATTTGTTTCAGAAAGAAGGGACTTACTATGTAACTACTCTTATAATACCAAAACAAGATTCGACCTCTAACTCTGTAAGTCAATGTTTGTTTCTTTTCTTAAAAGTGTTGTAGATTGATCTATGTTTCTAGATTCTTTTCATACTCATGATATCCGCTATGTGAGGCATTATGTTATTCTGTTCGTTGGTAGTGTCAAGCTGTTCATGAGGAGGAGATATTCGCCATTCAAAATGAAGAATCCCTCTTTCCTGTTGGATGGATCCATGTAAGTCTATCTGTGTCTTTTACTTTCTTTTGTAAGCTGTATTTTGAGCTTTAATGGCGATTGAAGGCTATATCCTAGATAAAAATGTACCGTAAATTTAGTGTTGGTGTTCTAAAGGCGCTACTATTAAACCTTTACAGGTAGCAGTTTCGATTCATTTTCCTAAAAATGGGTCAACTTGTATCTAGAAAATGCTTATAGCTTCCTAAATCACTTCAACTATCTATAAAATCAAATACGCAAACTGCTTATGAAGTTAAAATACTAGACAAAATGTGTTGGCAGGTCTACCCGACCCATTACCCCAAACCGACCGGCGTGCCCTTTTTGCCACTTCTCTAGCCATAATAGTGCATTTTCTATTCTTAACATCATATGTTTGAACTGATATTCTGTACTTTGTTCAAATGTCTCACCTTTACTTTTTGTTTAATACAAAGTATGGTCTCTTGATAAATTTACGCCATCTTTATTTTTTCGTCTACAGACACATCCTTCCCAAAGTTGTTTTATGTCATCAGTCGATCTACATACTCAATATTCTTATCAGGTACAACTATAACTCATTAGTTTAAAATTTATGTATTGCAAGTGTAATAGCATGTCTTTAGTCACTCGTGCACATCAAACTCGAACTATTATGTCCATTCATTTACTATTTCTAGGTGATGGTGCCAGAGGCTGTCGCTATTGTCATGGCTCCTACAGATACATCAATGTATGCCTCTATTGTGCTCCTTCTTTCAGTATCCATTACTCAACAATTATATATAATATTCTCCTTCTGCATATCCTACTCTCTCTAAGTTACATAATGGGCAGAGTTGCCAAAATGGGTGGTTGGATAAAGAGTCAAAATGGGTAAGTTTTTAGTACATGGTGGGTTCGGTCGGGCTGATCCATTAACATTTTTTGAAATATCTATCTAGTAGGTTAACTATTACGACAATATCCAATTTTCTCTTAGTAAAGCCATTCAAGAGGATGCAAGCATCCGAGTAAACTCTGGGCAACTTCTGAACCCGCCTGACATGTTTTCTTCTAAGCCAAACTTTGAGTTATACCCAACAGGGAAAAAATACAACCAAATTGATATATTTACTTCAAAATGGGTCAAATTGCTACCGTTAATTAGTGGTTTGGATTGAGAACAATAATCAAGTACTCGTATCATAATAGACTTGCATACTGAACTTTTTACTTTGCTTATGGTGTTACAATGTTTACAATTCGAACAACAATTTCGCTCATGGAAGTTATTGCATATCAGGAGTTATGGGTTTTTTCGATTATCTGACCCTGATGGGATGAATATTCTGCGGGAGTGCCAAGAGAGGGGATTTCACACCCATAGAGAACCTGCCAATGGAACTTCCCTTTACGAAGAGTGCTCAAGTATATATCTTAACCCTAACTTAAGACTAGAAATATGTGATTTACGTCAATAATATTCCAACAATAATAACCATCTGAAGGATAAACTAGTAATTGACCCTGGTGTGATTCAAGACAGCAGTTCGACTACTTGGAGGAACACTATTCATTTAGATCTTATCATAACATGTAACTTGTATGCATCACAGCATCAGGACTACTGATAGCTTTTCATCCTTGTATCCGCCCATTCTTGCACCAATTACTGACATGTATGCATTGGCATCTTATTGACCGCCATGCTCATAATAATCAATGTAATCATTACACTTCTAATACTTCGGTTTACATTCAGAACATATAAGAAGAGGGCTTGACTTCTATTAGTGCTTACTAATGAAATGATAATCATCCTTGTGATATTCACCCCTCTTCTAGTTTTCTTCTATTTGTTGTAATTCTCATACAATCATATACTCAAGTCCATAGTGCATTATACCCTATCACCCACTGTATAGACCGAAGAAACTACATGAGAGACTTGTGTATCTTTCTAAACGAAAAGGGGTGTACTAATAACAACTCTCAGTATCTTAATTCATTCGCACTCAAAAACGCACCTTCTTCTCAGTCATGAATACTTCTCTAGTTACTCCTTAAGTGCTTTACTTATATCAGCAGATGCATACACATTGTAAGCCTATTTGAATAACCAAAACATTACTTGATTATTAACATTTGCTAACTTCAAATGATGCATAGCGCCTCAGAACCTCGCTGATAACATGGCCTTTTGATCTCAAAACCTAAGTTGGCTCCCTAGTGTTTGTTCTATCAGCAAGAAAGGATTTTGGCCAATTTTACCAGTAAGGTAGTCGTGTCGATCAAGTCACACACATGTTATCAGCAAAACTAAACATAAAACACTTAACACAAATCAACTCATTTAAGTGAGCCAAAATACTCAAAACTTTCTTATATCATAACTGAATTCCAATCTTTGATTGTCTTAAACATCTCAAAGAAAAAACTGTTAAAGCGAAACCTCACACATACATTTACAATCGGTTTCTCTCAAACCAACAAACACCTAAAAACTTAAATCAAATATCAATATCATATAACAACAATAACATTACACAAAAAGTGTAACAAACTTAAAAACACCCCGATCATCATCCTCATCCGTTTACCCGTTTATAACCGGTTCTATTAAAACGGATGCACATTCTTACTCAACCCCCCATTCACATTCGTAAAAAACCCCATCAACCCGGGCCTATACGGCAAATACGACTTCCTCTTAAACTCCTCCTCCCCTCCCTTGGCCTTTTTCATATACACCTCATGCGCCGAAGCCACATTCGCCTTTTTCACCTTCTTCTTAACCACCACCACTTCTTTCTCTTTCCCCTTCCCCTTCCCCTTCCCTTTTCCCTCCGTTTTCGCATTATTTAAAAACCCCCCCTCTTTCCCCTTCCCCTCCGTTTTCGGATTATTTAAAAAAACAAAAGCGTCACGTCCATCACTATTACTCCTATTCATATTATTATTATCTCTAAATCTCCAAAGCTTAGAGAAGCCTGTTGAGTTGCTCTTGATGTTCATTTCGGTTGAGTCTGTTAAGGCGGTTAGAGTTGTTGATGATGATGATGATGATGATGAGGACGTGTCGGCGCGTGAGTCGCGTGGGGACTCGATGAAGACGTTGTCGACAGGTACGTTTATTCGCTTCCCGTCTTCGTAGTTGATATTGTTATTACATAACAGACTTTGGTCGAATAACGGAAATACGGTTTTTTCGGTTAGTTCCGTAACTGTATTGTCTTCGTTTAAACACATGAATGTAAATTCTTCACCTTCCACGTCATCATCTTCCTGACTGAATCCGAAGGTGACGTCATCATCGTCGCTGTCCACGTCATCATCTTCATCCTCCACGTCAGCATCTTCCGGATTCATTTCTTTGTTATTGTTTATATGAACCTGACTGGATCCAAAGGTGACGTCATTATCGCCGCTGTCCACGTCATCTGTTTCCGGTAACTCTTCCACGTCATCGTTTTCCGGTGTTAACTGTTGTGATACTGAACCGTTTTTACCGTCGTGATCCACGTCATCATTTTCCGGCGAGTTTTCCGGTTTAGACTGTTGTGATTTTGAATCTGTTTCAACCTGACTGGTATTGAAGGTGACGTCATCATCGTCATGATCCACGTCATCAGTTTCCGGCGTCAACTCTACTGATTTCGAGCCATCATTTGCTTGATTAAATCCGAAGCTGACGTCAGCATCTTCATCGGTTAACTGAATCTGATTGAACTGGAAGGTGACGTCAGCATCTGGATCTGGATTCATATCTATATATTATTTTTTTGTGTGATAAGTTTAGAAAGTAAATGAAATGAAATAAGATATGAAGTGTAATGAATTGGGTGGTGTTTGGGAGATGAGTTTAGGTGAGATACTGAATTTGAAATGAATGGGTGTGGGCAGGGCTGGATGGATAGATTGTGACGGCTAATATAGGTGGGGGAGTTAGTTGAAATGCAGTAGTAGTACTAGTAGTAGGGATTTAGGTTAGAGGTAAATAATACAATAAAGTCAAGGTTCTAAGGGGGTTGGCAACACTTGGCACCACACCACCATCCCTCACTCCCAATCAATCCCCTTGTGCCACATCATTCACCCATTTTTCCCATCCCTCACCCTTTTTTTTGTAGGCATCACTTGTGGCACCACACCACCATCCCTCACTTCATTTTTTTTTCTTTTTTTTTAATTCCTTTAAAATAAAAATAAAACTAAAATTCCATTAAATTTCATAAAACATTACATAATATTCCTAAAAAAACATAAAATAACATTACATACTATTAAAATACTAAATTTCATAATACTAAAAAAACTAAACTTCATCGTCAGAATCATCCATCTGGAGGTATGGTAATTGTTGAGCGTGAATATGCTCCATAAGATCAAATCGAAGATGAAAATGGGTGTTCTCATCTCGTATCTCGGCCATGGCTGCTTCATCAAACACCGGTTGGATCGGATGATCCCGAATATGAACTGGCGAGATTGCGGGTACCGGCGTTTTTTATAATCATGTTGTGCAAAATCACACACGTATACACTATTTTGCTAATTCTTTCTACTGTGTGTGGCCGTAAGGGTCGATTCAGTATACCCCATTTACCTTTAAAAACACCAAATACCCGTTCAACATCCTTTCGAGCCGACTCTTGTACTTTCTTGAACTTTTTCTCTTTCGGGTCGGTTGGAAATTTGAATGCTTTAACAAAAGTCGACCACGTCGGATATATGCCATCGGTTAGATAGTAGCCACGCTTGTACATACGGCCATTCACAACAAATGGGCACTTAGGTGCCGTACCATTACGCTCGGTTGAGAATAGTGGAGATTGCATCACAACGTTTATATCGTTGTTTGAACCCGGCGGTCCAAAGTACGCGTGCCATATCCACAAATCCTGAGACGCCACTGCCTCCATCATAATCGTCGGGTATTGATGATCACCTCTTTTAAATTGACCCCTCAATTCCACTGGACAATTCCTCCAAACAAAATGTGTGCAATCCAAGCTACCGATCATACCCGGAATGTGATGTCTCTCTTCGTGTGCTTCGTACAAACGTGCAACATCATGGCTTGTTGGCGTACGTAGGAATTCTCGAGCGTACAATTGAATAATAGCATCACAAAAAATTTGAAGGCATTCACGTGACGTTCTTTGTGCCATTTCTAAATATTCGTCAAACTCATCCGGTGGTGCACCGGTTGCGAGTTGTTTAATGGCAGACGAACATTTTTGGATGGATGTGAAACTTTTTTTCGATCTACCATCATAACCTTCTTGAAAATACTCGAATCTAGCCTCAATAGCGCGCGTTATTTTTAAAAATAAACTTTTAGGCATACGATACCTATCTTCAAAAAACTCATCGTCGAATTTGGGATCTTCACAAAAATAATCAAGATGCAATCTTTTTGAAGCTTTGACCCGATCACGTTTTACTGATTTGCGCTTCGACCGTCCCGTATCAGCTGCCTCATCTTCGTCAATCGCGTTAGCAAAAACCTCGAGGCTACTATCGTCGGACCACTGAAACGGTTCATCCAACAATAGAGTCGAACCAATTCTTTTAAATTCCATTTGGTTGAGTTTTTTTTTTTTTTTTTTTTTTTTTTTTTTTTTTTTTTTTTTTTAGATCGGATGGAATGGGGATTAGGAAGGTATGTTTTTTTTTTTTTTTTTCTAAGTTGCCATCTTTGTGTAGCTATGTATATATATAACAAAGTAAAAATAAAAAAAATAAAAAAAAAATAACCGTTGCTTCCAACGTTCAAAAAAGTACTCCAAACGGTCGAATTTTTCCTCCTTTCCCGTGCCAGAAAGCTTGCCGTGCGGTACCGCAAGGAAGGCGGCGGTGTTCCCGCACGGTAGGGCGGTACCGCTGCTTCCTTCCCGTGTGCAATGCCGACCCCCTAATACTCGGTTTCACTACTTTTTTGACTTTCAATTTTGAATTTTCGGTAAGAATACTTTGTTTGAATATTAAGTCTTGTGAAAGTTCAAAAAAAAAAAAAGTCTTGTGAACTTTCTTGAAAGATCTAATGCTCGGCTTTTAGTAAATATTTTTAGCTTAATTTTAAAAGAAAATAATTTGTTTTAAAATTAAGCAAATAAATCTTATTTTTCATTTTTTATTTTATTTTTTTCTCTTTTAAGTGATATTTGAGAATATAATTTTTTTAGTTTCATTTTATTTTATTTTTTATTATTACTATTATTTTGAACGGCAATTAACTATTTCACAACATACAACTACAAATTATCTCATTTTATCTTAAGAAAAACTTGAATCTGCAACTATTTGCTTGGGGAGCTTCTCACACAACAACGGATATCATTGAGACACAAACTTTTACTTTTTTTTTTTAAGTGATACTCAAGAACACAATGTAGTATTAGGTTAGAGGTGAATAATAAATTCAAGCTTCTAATACTCGGTTTTACTACTTTTTTGACTTTCAATTTTGTTAACCTTTTTCACTTGTTTGATCCAAGAAAAATTATTTTGAATTTTCGGTAAGAATACTATGTTTGAATATCAAGTCTTGTGAAAGTTCAAAAAAAAAAAAAAAAAAAGTCTTGTGAACTTTCTTGAAAGATCTAATGCTCGGTTTTCAGTAAATATTTTCAGTTTAATTTTAAAAAAGAAAATAATTTGTTTTAAAATTAATCAAATTAAATTTTTTTTTTTCATTTTTCATTTTTTTTTCCTCTTTTAAGTGATATTTGAGAATACAATTTTTAGTTTCATTTTATTTTATTTTTTGTTATTACTATTATTTTGAACGCCAACTAACTATCTCACAACATACAACCACAAATTAGCTCATTTTATCTTAAGCAAAACTTGAATCCGCAACTATTTGCTTGGGGAGCTTCTCACACAACAACGGATATCATTGAGACATAAGCTTTTACTTTCTTTTTAAGTGATACTCGAGAACACAATGTAATATTATAGTTATGTTTGGCGCAAGCGTATAAAAACTTTTATGAGTTATGAACATCTATAAGCTCAAGCTATTTAGTTAAATTATGTAAATATTCTTCCAACTATAAAGAATTAACATGCAAACGCTTGAAATATATCTTATTCTAAATTAATGACTATCTAAAAGTAGTTATCTATCCTTTTTAACCTTGTTTAAGTCATTTGTTAATAATGTTGTCAAAATCACTTGTTAATGTTGTCAGACCTAGTTGATCAAATAATATTGTATCACACTTCATTGTTATACGCCATATAATCACCAGACAAAATAGTTTAGATCCAATCAATTAAAAAAAAGAAAGGACTAAATCAGTTTAATAAACAAATTCACACATGTTTCTTATTATAAAATTATCAACATCTAATCATCATTAATATATTATTTGGAATTTGGTTTAGATGATGCCAAACTGAATATTTCAATAGTAGTTGAGCTTGTTTGAATTGACTAATATATTTCTTTATTAAAAGTAGATATTTCTTGAAATTTCAAAAAGTTATGTGGAAATAGTCCTTTGACTGTGATAAAGTTTCTAACTTTGATCCTTTGAAATTCTCATTATGTACTTGCGGATTAGTATTTTCCATTTAGATTACATGCCAAGTATTCTATGCTATGACATTCTCGTTCCAAGTATCCTCGGCTGTAACATCCATTTTTCGACAACACTCCATATCATCAAACAACCACTCATACACGAATTTGCAAATTGGATAGAACTCTGTCACCTCAAAATTCATCCTCAGTAATCAGTATATAGTCACATAAAATGAATACTTGCATCTTAAAGTAGATTTAATAGAGTCCTCCCCTACCGGTTTTACATTGTTTATTTATTTTGGAGACAAACACTTTAAGGGTATCTACCTCAAGCCCCACATACCCATATGAACATAAGTTAGAGCTTCTAACGATTTTAGGAAGCATCAATACACAAGTTCTAATGCCCGAGACTCGTACATTAATTGTGTTTAGCAAAAATAAAGCAATAGCTCAAACGACGTGTTTAAAACGTTCGTTCCAAACATTTTTTTATTCGAAAGGTTTGTCTTACTGGTGCTCTCAGGACAATGGTTAAGGTGAGTATTAAAGGAAACTTTAAGTTAATTAAACTGAAAATAACGTTTTATAAATTTAATTTATGTGTATTATATGTGGTGATTAATTTAAAAAGAAATTTTTATTTTAACAAATACACGTTAAATATTTCCTTTGAGGCATTCGTTAGACAACTCTTTTTTGAAATGCTTACGTTTGACTGTTATTTTTTCGAAAGTTCAAGCTTTCAAGGGCCGGTTTTGTAATTCATTCAACTTTAAACACATAGGTGTTCGTTGGAGAATAGAAAGAAGAAGTAATAAAAGAAATGTTGAAAGTGAAATATGGAGTTAGAGATGTTAACAAGACGGATTTGTAAGGTCAAATGATTTCGTTTGCATTAAAATTACGACAAATAATGGTAGCAAAATTAATGTTTGATAGTAGTAATAGACTCGTGGGGACTACTCACTTTGTTCTTATGAGAAAAATAATGTACAAATAGACAAAAGCAAAGCATATAAACCTCACAATAATTAAACATAAAAACCATGATTTCAACCCATATGGCCATATGTCTTGTTAAAGTAGAGTCACACACTTGTATAGTATATGTATGTAGGGACAACGAATTAAGACAACACATCGATACTTGTAGGGACAACGAATTTTGATAAACATGTTTCCTATTCGTGTTAGTAACATCCAATATTATTTACGTTGCGAATCATAAGGTTCAAGTCTTGTGGTGCTCTAAGGCTAGCAGCAGTGGACTGGAAAAACTCAGTCAAATGAATAAGTCGACTGATATTAACATCGGTCATGGTCAATGTGACACTTTGGTCATGGTCGGTCACAGGCACTCAAAAACACTAGTCGGTCAAAAATATTGACCGATTATCAAAAAAAAAAAAAAAAAAAACAAAAAAAAAACTCGGTCATTGACTGTGGCAATTTGGTCGTATCTGGTAATCGGAGAGAGAGTTGATGTGGCAGCCGGCAGGGTCATGACCCGGTCACGATTGTGCCCAGCCTAAGGTTTTTAACATCTTTCGCTTGAGTAAGTTTAACATCATAGGTCGCTTGAATAATGTATTTGTGTCTACATGTACAACAACGATACGTAATTCTGCTTGAACGGGGTATGAAAGACGTATATGTGTATGCAGGGGCGGAACTAGGAGCCAAGTTTAGGGGTAGCGAAATACGAAAATTTGTTTAGGGGTAGCGAAAATTTGCTTCAGGGGTCGCGAAATCGCCAAAAAATGGCAAAAAATGGCCAAAAATCGCTAAAATTAAACTACCGGGTAAAAGTTCAGGGGTAGCGACCGCTACCCCTGGCTTCTACATACATCCGCCCCTGTGTGTATGTGCAAATCATTTATTTGTCTTTTGATAATTATGGTACTTGAGTAACTCTTTCGGTTTCGATTCAACCGATTTTTTGCTCGAAACTAGTTTTCAATTGCTAAATTGGTTTTCAGTTCAAATATTTCAACCGGCTAGGTCCACCTGGTTTCAAAACATTACTTAATTCTATAATATCCAAACAATAAATGCCAAAATATGAGGGGCAATATTGTTAAAGGCTTAAAACTATAGGGTGGATCTGGAACTAAACTTGTACTACCAACTTTTACAAATTCAAGAAATCTTGGGAGGAAAATTGAAGTTGTGTTTATTTGTTTTTTAAGGGAGGTAGTTAATTAGTCAAGTGGTACATATGATTAAATTTTAAAAAATCGTTACAAATGGATGTTTCTTTAATTGGGAAATCAAGTTTGTACATGTACTTTTATTTAACTTTCATCTATACAAGTAAAGGACTATAGCATTTTTAAATCAAACCCGCAAGTGAAACGGATTTCATACGTTTCCTAACTTTTCCTCCTTTTTCTTCAGTTGAACAAGTGAACCAGACGAGCCGGCTCGCGTCTTTTTCTGGTTGAACTGGCCGATTAAGTCTGGTTTTCAAAACATTAATATTTATAGAAGCATATATTTTGTTACAACCCGTGTTATTTTAATTCAAAGAAAGACTTCACAGTGCTAACGTTAACAAGCTTTGTATGATTTATGATAACTAGGGTATTACGAGTATGTTTGGCACAGAGCTGTGTGGAGCTTTTTGAAGCGGTGAGAGCTGAGCAATGAACATTTTTTTATTTTTAATGGTCGTTTGTTAAAATAGCGGTGAGCTGTAATTATTTTTTAGAAAGACTAATTCTTCAATACGTGTTTAAGAAGCAGTAAGTTGTGGCTATTTTTTAACAATTACTGCTCACTGGTACTGCTCATTGCTACTGATATTTTTAACAAACACACCTTACATGTAACGAAAAAGCTATAATTAAACCTGCCATGCTCAAGAACAACTATCGTTATTATTAATCATGAGTAAAACACAAACATGATTGTAACTTGGTCAATTTGAAAGTTTGTAGTAGTCATGTTAATGATCCTAAACCAACTTTTTTAGTTGTCGACACTTATAAAATAAGAATTGAAACAACACCCAGTAACCTTACGAATAAGTATTTGTATGTATGACCAAGGATCAAATGAGAAGAAAACTTAAAATGAGAAGGATGAGAAATAATTATAACTACATATTTGAGATGCATCGACTTGAATTAGATGCATCTATAGTCTTTTAGATGCATCATAATATATTTTCTAGCAAAAAATTAGATGCATATACATATATTAGATGCATTTCATCAAGTTAGACGAATCCTTTACATTTTTCGTCCTCTGCGGGTCAAATTTGTTGTTAGTACTACTTTGCATCGTTTTCACTTCAAAATCACTTTCGAAACTAATTGGGATGCATCTAAATGAATAGAGATGCATATAAATCAAGTCGATGCATGTAAAATGTGTGGTTATAACTATTTCTCATCCTTCCCATTTTAAGTTTTCTTCTCACTGGATCCTTACTCTTGTATGTATAAATAAATCTAAGTCAAGTATTTATATATTGCCTACTAGTTAATGTCTTATCTTACTAAATACGAACACTTCTTATGATCTTATCACTAAAAACGCAACATAGATGAGTTGATTTATATTATTATCAATATAAAATGATTAAATGGGGTTGTGTACCAACAGGGCCGTCTCATGAATTTTTGAGTACCCTGGTCGAAACTAAATAATGAGGTCTTTCGATAAGGAATGTTATATATAAAGTGTCACTATTTATAAGATATAATGCAATTAGTTAGCTAAACATTCTAACATATTACTCATTTAAGATATTTTCTCATCTAAATACTTTTTTGTTTGTGAAAAATATGCGTACAAATACATATAATTATTACAGGGACAAATTTCGAGGCCCTTAAAAATTTTGAGGCCCTGTGCGGTCGCTCAACTTGCACACCCTCAAAGCCGGCCCTGTGTACTAATAAAAAAGATTTAATAGAGATGTCTGTACACTAACTCGCTTGCATGTTAGTAGCATTTTTTTATCTCCGAGATTTGTACCATGTGTGTGTACGAGCATCAATACATAGACATAAATCCATAATATATGATTACTAATAATTTTTAACTACAAGAATATGAAGAACTGGCGAGGACACGATGTCCTCGCCAAAAGTCATTACACGAAAAAAAAAAAAAAAAAAAAAAAAAAACCCTTCGATTTCAGATTTTAACTTGTTTAAAAAGCAAAAATTTTGACCGAAAGCATTGGCGAGGACATGTTTCGCCAGTGGCGGAGCTACACTAAATATTTTAAAATAGGATAAATTGTAAAAATGGTCCCTAACGTTCCACAAATTTGCAAAAACAGGACCGAGACAAAAAGTAGCGCAAAAAAGCCACCCACGTTCTACATTTTCGCAAAATGGCCACTGAGAGCTCTTTTCCGTTAATTTTCCCGTTAAGTGCCACGTATTTGAGGGTAGTATCGTCATTTCACTGTTCATCGCTTATCTCCCGCCAACTTTCGGCTCTGTGCTTGTTATCAATGTTATTAGACTTCAGTGGCTAATTTGCAAAGGTATTTTCAGGTTTCATATTAAATTGTCAACGCCTTCACAGACACACAAACAAGCAGAAAAACACACACACACACACACCCGTAATCAAACAATTATCATTTCCATTTCCAGAAAAATGTCTCGCTGTCTTGATCTGATGGTTGCTTGCAACTCGTTAGTCATATCGGAAATGATGCTAACCCATTACCGGCGAGAGGTTGAGGAGGACATTCATCATGCACAAGAGTTGATGTGTAGGTGACAAAGGCTGTCTAATAGGTTAGGTGTTAGGGGGGACCTGATTGCGGAGCTCCAACTCATAAGAGGCTCGAGAACTGCAAGGGCCAATGTGAACAAGCTAAGGAGGATTCAGTCGGCTGATATGAGAACGATGAGGGGGTTGATGAGGATGCTGAGGCAAACAAACGACAGCATTGTGTCCAAGATTGAGTTTGCTGTGAGGCAAACTTACATGTGAAGGGGTTGGGTGTAGGGATGACACCCGTGGGCAATGGGCATGGGTACCTCTAACCCGTCACCCGCCCACGTAGTTTTTTTCTCACCCGTCACCCACCCATCACCAGCTAATGGGTACAATTTTCTACCCATGCCCTTGCCCGTGGGTATTTGTCCCATGGGTTAGTGTTATGCAATAAAATTACAAAAGGATGATATAAAAACTAACTATGAAACTGCGTAATAAGACACCAATCAATTTGCAAAATACAACTTTGATTATTTGATCTTTCATATTCTCTTTTTAACCTTGAAACTCAAAAAAAACTTTTAGGTTAATGCGTTTTTTTGAGGGTTTGTGGTAACTATTAAATGTATACCTACAATATCATAAATATCTTAATTAGTATAATTAATTTTAACATGGGTTTATAGGTACACCCATGGGTATTTTGACGGGTATACCGATGGGTATTTTAAATATGTGTCATGGGTTTACCCGCGATGGGTATGCCTCACCCGCCACCCACTAATAGGTACAGAATTTCACCCACAACCCACCCATGGGTGAAAATTAACGCGTTTACCCACCCATTTATGGCGGGTACCCGCGGGTTGTGGGTTTTTTCTCGCCCATTGCCATCCCTAGTTGGGTGCTGGGTGCTGGGATTGGTTGTTTTGTTGTGTATGATGAATGTAGGTAGTAGGTGGTAGGTGGTCGGGCATGTTTGGTTTCTTTTGTTCATTTTGGTGCCCTTGTCTTAAGGTTGTAGGTGTAGATAGGGGTTGTGGTTTCCCCAATGTTATGGTTGTAAATGAATGGGTATGAATGGAAGGGGTCGTTTGATCCCAATTTTTTTGGTTTATACTTTATACTCTTCGATTCGTATCACAAACAATGAATTGTAACTATAAGATACAAACATATAACACAAACACAAAAGTAACAAACACAAACAAAGAAACAAAGACAAACATATATAGCAGAAACGCAAAACAGAGTATTGATAGTAGTGTTGATACAAAAGTTAGGCGTACCTGGTTATGGGCTTATGCTCTCGTACCAATTCTCTTCTTAGCGCTTGTTACCTGCGTACTAAGTAAATAAAACAACACCGTTAGGCTTATCGAGGGATTGTCTCCCCCGATTAGACTCCGGCGTGAGAGTAAGTAATCGATTTAGGGTTCTCGTGAAGAGTTAGGGTTTTTATGTCGTACCTTGAATGAGAATCGTATGATTCTATATATAGGGGCTAAGAAACCGTGTTTCTTGCTCCTTACTCTTCGCACGCGTGGTGCTTATCCGAGGTAAGGATATCTATTCCGTGAATAGATAATCCTTATCGTGTACCCGGTGGGTTGGATTGGGCATTGGGCTTCATGAGCCCAAAGCGTTAATACTGCGGCCCGTACCATTGTCATGGTAGCCCACTCATGGTGGGCTTAGGTGTGAGTAATGTCTATCATTTGGGCTTGTGGCCCAGATATAGGCTATACGTCATCATGTCCCCCCCAGTCTAGTGTGCGCGGCTCGTAGCCGTGAGTACTAGACTTAATACCTTCAGCGGTAAGCGTGGCGGGAGATCGAACAAATATTACCGCCTTTTTGTAGGTGCAATGCACCTAACTAATAATAATTTCAAAATGGATGCCTCGAAAATCGGGGGTGGTGCCCACGTAGCCCTCGGAATTCGGGAAAAAGTGCATGTACCCGTTCAACTTCTAGCCATACGTTTGCTGTGAGTGGGTTCCACGTGGATAGAAATTAGGGTTTTTACCACTCCCTATATAAGAGTCACCGCCCCCTTTTTTACAAACACACAGTAAAACACACACTTAATCACTATTCACCTTCTTCGAGAGCATTTTTTTGCAAATAAGCTACTTCACTTTCGTAGGTAATTTGTGTGTGTCCCACTTAGTTTTCAAATGAAAATGGTTGCTCAATTGGAGGATTTTCGCTCCGTGATGTCCATTGAGGATGTTACCCAGTTTGCGTCCGACTATTTCGTGCCTTTGGATGTACGTCCAGAGGCTCCAGATGTCGACGCGTGTATAGCTGACTTCCCCGAAGGGAAAATAGGGCTATACACGAAATTCTTTGAGTACGCGAATTACCGCGTACCCATATCTATTTTTCTGAGCGATTTGCTCAATCACTATCGCCTTCACATCTCGCAGCTGCACTGTATAGGTGCGGCGAAGGTGTCGAATTTTGAAGTAAACTGCCGTTTACTTGCGATAGAACCGACCGTGGCCTTGTTCCGCTCCTTTTACCACACAACATGGTCAAATGGTTGGGTTTCTTTTGCGAAGCGCCAGGGGGCGCTTCAATGTTATACGGAAAAAGTTGACGCCCTAAAGAATTGGAGGGAGTACTTCTTTTGGGTTGATGACGTGGTCTTTCCCTTTCCCTATGAGTTTTATACTCAGGATTCCTTACCAAGGGATGGGCGCCCCGCACCCGGTTCCTACAGGCTTGCTGACGCGCAGACTCTAGATGCCAATCGACTGGCCATTAACCCCTATCCGGAGGAGTTTTTGGTACATGTGGGGTTGAGCCGCGCTTATTTTGGCGCTGCAGATGAGGTTCCCACTTTCTTAAGTGAGGATGGCCGGGGTGGGTGTTCATCCCTTATACTTCATGCTTTGTAAGTATTTTATTCTTGTCTTCGCGCCTTTAATAACTAATCCCTTTTGGTTTTTTTTCTTGCTTTATTGATGCGCGCAGAGATGGATCTGTTCGCGGTGGTCAAGCTGGACAAGCCGAAGCAGGTGACCATAGGGGTGCGTCCTCTGAGGGAAGGAGAGCAGCCCCTGCTGGAGGCGACGGAGGGGCGTTTGACCGTCCTTCCTGATGCGGTCCCGGAGGACACGCCACCACTTCAGGTGACGCCTGTCCAGAGTGTGGCGCCTGATGCGGGAGTGGCGCCCACTGTGGAGGTGGTGCCAAATGTGGAAGTGGCGCATGAGGAGGCGCGATCAGGGTCGTCCGACAGCATCAAGATCCTGAAACCTGAAGAGGTGTTGAGGGAGGAGGTTGCGCATAATATGAAGCGCAAGGGAGAAGCTGGAGCCAGTGGCACCAGGAAGAGGCGTCGACACGTCATCAGGGACGCGGAGTCGAATGCGGAAGAGACATCTACTTATGGTGCACGGTTGAAGGTTGATGATGTTTCTCCATTTCTGTAAGTGTCCATTTTTATCATCCTTCTCCCCTTTTTTGTTTTATCATATTACTTGTTGTAATATTTATTAACTGTTTTTTGTTGCGTAGGGATGATGCTGCGAAGGATGATCGGGTCTTCGTTGATGAGGTTTCCTCGCGACGTCTTCCTCTTGACTTCCAGTGTCCTGTTTCTTTATCCTCGTTGTCTGAGGAGTCGCTGGAAGGAGAGTAGTCTCTTTTTCGGCGCTTGCGCCGGCTTCTTTCAGAAGAGGAGCTTGAGGGATCTCTGCTTGGGGATCTTCTTCTCCCCAACCTGTCTTGAATCCTCCTACTCCCAGGTTTGGAAGATCCTTGGCTTGGCGAATGTTGAGGCCCTAATCGATCTTGTATTCCCCGACTGCCAAGTCTGGAGTGGACATTGGTGCGCCTCTCGCTGTCTCCTGAGTATTGTGAATCAGATATCGTACCCAATCTATCATGGATAGTGGTACGTTCTGCGCGTCTTCCTCGTGGGTGACGCGATGGTGATGGTTTGCGTTGAGGACCAAAATTGAGTCGGGCTTGTAAACCCGCGCTTGCTCTTCTTGTTGCTTCTTCTTGCATGAGGGCGGTTAGGGTTTCATAATTTTGGGATACAAAGTTTCCCAAAGTTAGATTAGGTGCGTCCTCAGTTGTTGCAAGAATTTCTGCCTCAGTGTTTGGCGCCCTGTTTCGTTCAGGCGCGCCTGGCGGCGCAGTGTTGTTCACTGCGGGTGTAGCCTGATGAGGAGTGGTGAAGAGGGTGCGTTGGAGTTCCTCAACGCTTGGGACCACTGGTGTGACTTGAGTAGTTCTTATAGGTAGTTCTACTGCTAGGCGAGGGGGGGTTGTTCCTGCCTCGTGGTGACCAGGCGTGCTGGTTGTCCCAGCGACTTGTCTGGAGGTTGGATCTTGTTGATTCTTCCTCTGATGGTCACGTTTTTCTGACTGCGGAGTCCGCTGGCTTGAATTCTTATGTTTCGTCATTCTAGTTCTTAGTAGGGTCCCACGGATGGCGCCACTTATTGATACAAAAGTTAGGCGTACCTGGTTATGGGCTTATGCTCTCGTACCAATTCTCTTCTTAGCGCTTGTTACCTGCGTACTAAGAAAATAAAACAACACCGTTAGGCTTATCGAGGGATTGTCTCCCCCGATTAGACTCCGGCGTGAGAGTAAGTAATCGATTTAGGGTTCTCGTGAAGAGTTAGGGTTTTTATGTCGTACCTTGAATGAGAATCGTATGATTCTATATATAGGGGCTAAGAAACCGTGTTTCTTGCTCCTTACTCTTCGCACGCGTGGTGCTTATCCGAGGTAAGGATATCTATTCCGTGAATAGATAATCCTTATCGTGTACCCGGTAGGTTGGATTGGGCATTGGGCTTCATGAGCCCAAAGCGTTAATACTGCGGCCCGTACCATTGTCATGGTAGCCCACTCATGGTGGGCTTAGGTGTGAATAATGTCTATCATTTGGGCTTGTGGCCCAGATATAGGCTATACGTCATCAAGTAGTCAATATTGACTGAAAATTTAACCCATTTGAAATATCGTTCAAGTTACATACTATTGGTCGGCATGTACAAAAACAGATGAACCCATCACAATGCCGCCACACACCCTTTGGTGTATTCGAAAGGGAGGTAAAATAGTTCAAGTTATATTAGTCAAATTACATTACTAAATACAACCAAATTAAAACTGATATTGTTCTTTACACATTACATGATCCCAAAAGATTAAACCCATATGTCAATCTTCAAAAGCTTCTACTGGATAGGTGTGCAACTATACCTGCACAATCAAAATATGCAATGAAATGAGGTTACTATAATAGGCAATGCAATGTATCCACAAAAAATTTGCTAATCAATTCATTAGACTCACCTAGTCAAAATAAAACCACATTGTTTCCCATTGATCTTGGTGCCCTTAGAGCCAGCACGCAATTAGTGATTTTTACATCACTTCTTGGCCTCATAAGACCCGCACCCGTAGCTCCCGCATTCACTGAACCACTTGCACCTGCTGTCTTCTTCATAGAACCACCATCTCTATCCGCAGACCTCTTCACACTCTTTTTTTGCTTGCTGAATTCAGGCTTTGAATCATCAACATCAGCCACAACTCTATAAGGTTTTGAAGTGGTAGTCCTAAAAGGAGTTGAAGTAATAGAGCACCGCAAGCTAGCATCTTCTTCTACCCACCTAACAACCTCCCCACCATCACCCTCTGTATCAATATTGTTTAAATAGTAGGGAGATAACACCTGTTTTGTGTGAGCAACAAACAAATCTACAAAACCGGCACAACAACCTAGCTCAATCATTGTATGCACATCATTGTCTGTGTGAATCAGCTTCAAACCTTCTTCTAATGATTTACCAGGCACACAAAAGAACACAACCCATTTTTCTCCCCTAATGCGTGAAAACATATCATCCAGACCTAGGAAAAAGATATGTCTATCACAGACAAAGCCACACATTGTAGAAACATTCCCTTGTACATACCTTAATGGACCAAATTCAAAGACTCCATTATTGTGCATGCGAAACAGAACTTCACCCCCATAACCAAGTAAATCTGCCACAATTTAAAATTCAAACTGTCAAGACATACCAGTACCTACGAAACTAATGGTATACATGCTAAAGTCTATGCAGAAGTAGTCAATGAAACAATTATGCACGCTCGAGTGAAGCAGAGCAATGCAGTGTTGTATATCTCACCACATAGTTGTAGTTTAGGTAATAAGTTAATGTGGTGATATAGAAACCAATCTATTTTGTTCCTGATACACTCAAGATACACAATAACCAATGTGAAGACTTACTTATAACCAATGTGAAGACGCAGTACTTTCGTAATGCAAAACACTATCTATAGCAGTATTTAGTAATGCCAAACACTCTCACTTATGATATTCTAACACCCTACTTAATGCAAATACTCTGTTTATCCTAAACCTAGGAAAGGGGATGCATATAAAAGTCTATCAAACATAGCATAGCATTCTACGTAAACAATTTTAAAATGGCACATAAATGAAGTATACCACATTAACATACCAAGATCCGTATGCTCTTCCTTCACCTTCCTCTTCTTGCCAGCCTCCTTCTTCTTGCCACTCCCAACCGGCCTTCCCCTCTTTCTTTTTCCTGTGACTGTAGTCGGAATAGGACTCCCCTCCGTATTCTTCTTGCCACTCCCAACCGGCCTTCCCCTCTTTCTTTTTCCTATGACTGTAGTCGGAATAGGACTCCCCTCCATCTTCTTCTTGCCATTCCCAACCGGCCTTCCCCTCTTTCTTTTTCCTGTGACTGTAGTCGGAATAGGACTCCCCTCCATCTTCTTCTTGCCACTCCCAACCGGCCTTCCCCTTTTCCTTTTTTTCTCTGCAACTACTTCATTGGAGCAACCGCTAGCAACCACATTTGGTTTGTTGAAGGTTCTATTCCACATCCATTGAAGAATTTCTTCAATCATCTCCTTCCCTATGTTTGCATACGAACCATACTTGGCAATAACTTTTTCACCAAATTCATCCAAAACAACCTCAAAGACTTCATCATTTAATAAAACCTTGCCCCACGACATTTCGGATGATTCCTCCCCCCCCCCCCCCCCTCAACAAGCACTTTCCCTTTTCACTCTTATCATTATTCGCCATAGCTGGGTTTAGTTGTTCCGATTTGATTTTTTTTGTATGTTAGGGTTTGACGGTTGATTATCTACACAATCGTTGGTTGGTTTTGGGGATTTATTGCACCCTGAAAAAGCACAGCTTTAAATGTACATAGTTTATGTTGTTTGCAAAAATAGTCCCCCGAAAGTTGGCGGGATATAAAAAAGACAGTGAAATGACGATACTACCCTCAAATACGTGGCACTTAACGGGAAAATTAACGGAAAAGGGCTCTCAGTGGCGATTTTGCGAAAATGTGGAACGTGGGTTGTTTTTTTGCGCTACTTTTTATCTCGGTCCCGTTTTTGCAAATTTGTGAAACGTTAAGGACCATTTTTGCAATTTACCCTTTAAAATAGCATATACAATCTTGTATACTAGATGGTCAAAGGCCAAACTTTATTATTTTACACATAAAATGCATAGAAAGTATAAGTACTACAAGAAGTTCTAGGAGGGCCATCACTCTCGCTAGTTTTCAAGTAGCTCTGTCTGTGGTCCTCACAAAAGACCTTTAACGAGGAAATGTCTTCGCCCAGCGCCGTCCCATGAATTTATGAAATTTTTTAGGGCCCTGGACGAAATTAAATAATGAGTCATTTCGATAAGGAATGTCATATATAAAGTGTTATCGTTTATAAGATATAATGCAATTAGTTATTTAAATGTTCTAACATATTATTCATTTAAGATATTTTATCATCTAAATATTTTTTTCTTCGTGAAAAGTATGTGTACACATGCATACAATTATTAACGGGACAAATTTTGGAGCTCTTAAAAATTTTGAGGCCCTGAGCGGTCGCTCACCTTGCACACCCTCAAAGTCGGCCCTGTCTTCGCCAATGACTCTAAATCGCCCTCACCAATAGGGCCGACAGTTGTAGTGTTTGTTGTAATTCTTTTGCTATAAGCAAGCAGCAAAAGAAGATTAGTACTCATTAATCTTACATCCTACAACTTGTTATTACTCCATCATTCTATTATGTAACTACATAATTTAACATTACATTTATATATACATGTCATTAATTGTGTATGATTCAAAGTTTGTCTCTAAGTTTTTGGGTACATGCATGTGTTAAAAAGAATATTTAGAGTAATTGTTAACTAAGAGCTCTTTTGAGTAATTAAATTGCATCTCATGCAAATTTAATATATGTGTACGTCTTCAATCATGGACCTTGTGCCTCTTTTATTTATTGGCCATATGAAAAGCATTTTCATTGGCATATATTTTGTAGTATTATTTTCCAAAAGGTGAAGACGGTACAAGAAAAAAAACACCACACATGTTTGGCCACAATATATTATAAGAAACAACACGAGTTTATATTTATAATACTAGTAAAAGGCTAACAAACAAAAAGTAATTGGTAAAAGACAATAAGATGTCGGTTAAGCCATCTGACAGCAAATCAACGAATGGAATGACAGATCGAAAAGAATTACTTTGGGACAAATTTAACCAAAATCTTTTTGAGTTTTTTGTTTTCACAATATTGGGTTATAAGAGCATTACGTATGTGACACCGGAAATTGGTAGTTATCTATCTGCTCTATGTTAGCACGACACCAATAATAACGTCGCATCATGTTTTACTCGTACTCATAACATTGAAAATTGAACACGTTAAAACGTAAAAACACAAACATACACACCTACAAGATGGGTGTGAGATGATATGCAGTGTCATTGGATGACACTGTGAAATGACAATGAGACACAAAAGCTGAATCTATTTGAGTACATTAAGTGAGATTTAACGTGGTTTGAATGGGATTTCGCGTCTAGAAAGCATCGTGCGACAATTTCAGAAAGACTTTTGTGTGTTCTTCATTCACCCCTTATTTTTTATCTCCAAAGAAATACGGAACAACGGGATTACTTATTAAAGAAAATGTAAATCCGTATGATCTAGAGGTAGCATGATTAACATTTTTGTATAATTAATGGAGGTCAAGTATGACTTTAGCGTAAAGGTTGATAAAAGGTAGGTTTAAAATCACTCTTCACTAACTAAAATATGATTAATCTAATTAGCATGCAATGTTCAACATTAATATTTTAAATAAAAGTAGATATAAACCTGCTCTAAAAATACTGCCTATGTTTTATTAACATATCTAACTTATGATTATTAAATACTTTTATAATATTAATTTCTAAGAGTGTTACGAAAAAAAAAGATTATTGAAACCTAAATGTCCCAAGTTAATATGTTATAATTAGCTAGCAGATATGTCTAAACTCTAAATAGGGCCAACGCCATCGACCCATATAGTTGGGCTGTTGCCTTTTAAGCCCAACATAACATTGTTCTTAAACCATCAACTCATAAATTGTGTTTTACAGTATATGTTTGTGATTATTTTTGGAAATAAAATCAGTTCCATATTTATTATTCATGATTTCCGATCTACTAGTCGACTAATCCATGGGTAACGGGTTTTGAAGTTTTGAAGCACCCCCACATCTACTCAAACTAGGCAAAACACTAGAGGTGTGTAAAATGGTTCTTTTAAAAATACTTCGTTACCAACGACTAAGTACATGTTAAACAAAGCACTTATTTAACTTTTAAACATGTCATAGTCTCTTAAACATAAACTATCAAACTCTTTCGTTACTAGACTGAGATACTAATTTTCATTTTTTTTAACCCGTTTTAGGTAATAATGTATATACCAATTTACATTCAGGGAGGGCAGTAAACTCAAGATGTTCGATTAAGTCACTCACTAAAGTTACTAAGAAATACCTTCATTAAACGCATATCAAGTAACTTATGCAGCTGGTAATCTTAACCCTCGTTGAATGTACACAAACAGAATACAGAAACTACGGAACGTGTATCAATCAAGTTTTTTCTTATTCTCATGCATTTGGAAGAGTTAAGGGGATGTTTAGGATTTGCATATTTTTATGTATTTATTGGCTTAGTACATATTTTGTAAAGAACGTGTTTGAATGAACATATATTGCTAGGTGCCTATCTGCTTATATTTGGAGAAAACGATTACTATTAAATAAGCACACCATAAGCATAAGGCCTTAAGCTAAAAATGAACACATTCTTTAATATAAACAGTACCGGATTTGATCAGCAAAGACATGAGCACATTCTAACTCAGTCTACAGTTTGAAAATTTTGAGTTGAAGCATGTGCATCTTTTTCATATTTGCGACGGCATCTCCTTCTGTATCGGGAACCCTTTATTCTCAATCAAGATGCTCAAAGTCGTTCAAGGTTTTTGAATTCAATGTTCAACCCAAAATAGATATATGGCAAAAATATAATTCTGAGTGAAATTCAAGGATTTTCATATAAGTTCGACCCGAATTGACCTGAATGTGACCAACCTGACCTGATTAGCACTCGTGCTTGCAACATCTTGACCATCATAAACACGTCTACAAACAAGAAATAGCAAGGAAAAGAAAAACCCTTTTACACAATCTTGAATCTTTATACACATATAAGTTACATAGTTAAAAATTCAACCAAACAAAATTGATTCAAATAAATCATAAAAAAAAAAAAAAAAAAAAAAAAAAAAAAAAATCCTTTTGGATAGTCGGCGGCTAAAGGTTACGTGGAAGACAGCGTCTAACACAATAGGTACCTGGTGCTCTAACTGCGTCTAACTGGAAAAGATGTTAGAGGCGAGTCTGAGACTTTTTTTTACAGAAACATACAACACCGCAGTCAATCCGTAAGTCCCCGGTTGGGGTCTTTTACTATATGCCAAGTACGATTTTTTTCTCTTCTCCTCTTCCCCTCTTCTCAAGTACTCCTCAAGCGCCGAACCCGATGACTTTTTCACTTTCTGTTTCCCGCGCATCTTCGGATTTAAAAAAACGAAAGCATCACGTCCATCACTATTACTCCTATACATATTATTATTATTATCTCTAAATCTCCGCGGATTTGAGAAGCCTCCTGTTGAGTTACTCTTGATATTGATTTCGTTTATACGTTTTTCGTCTTCGTTGTTACATAACAAACTTTGATCGAATAAGGGAATTACTGTTTTTTCGTTTATACTCATGAAGGTGAATTCTTCGTCTTCCACGTCATCATTTTCGCGCGAAAACTGTTGTGATTTTGATTCTTCGTTAGTGTTTGTTTGAACCTGACTTAATCCGAAGGTGACGTCATCATCTGGATTTGGATTCATATTATTTTTCGTAATTGGAAAGTAGATGAAATGAAATGAAGTGTATTTAGGTGCATGGGGAGGGCTTATATATATAAGTATATATAACAAAAGTTAAGGTTATTATACTCGTTTTGATTTTATAAAGCTTATACACGTTTTACTTTTTTGACTTTCAGTTTTGGAGTACTCTCTTTATGCCTCCTGGAAAATATTTTGTTTTAACATCACTTTTTTGAATATTAAGTCTAGAGACGTCTAAAACCGGGCGTAAGTAAACTGTTGGATTACATAATTCGGGATATACGTTTTATTGATACGATATATATAGAGCCAATACATAATGAAACCCTAATGGACTCAACTCCACATACCGAGCTTAGGCCTTATTTATCATCTAATACCCCGCAGTCCAAGCGGCGAAATAGCGAAAGGTCGAACTCGAGTAGTAAACTAGTAAAGAAAAGAAAACATCAACATAATAAAAAAAACATAACTTTAGTCGACTCGTAACAAAACCGTACCAACGGTCGAATTTAATCAACTGGTACCAACGGTCGGCTAAGTCGACTGGTAACACAACCATACCAACGGTCGACTTTAGAGACTGGTACCAACGGTCAACTTTAGTCGACTGGACAAACAAATAATAAAACAACTACAGTATAATTTTTTTTTTTTAACAATAAAACAAAAACATATAAAAAAAAAATGATAAAAACATATGTCAATAAAACATCTCAACCACAAGTTGCTACTACTTGCCGCCAACAGTATAAAACACCAGTTGAACATTAACAGTGAGAGTTAGACCAAAGCCAGGTGGGCTTGATAAGGCAGTAGCTTAGCTATTAGGCACACGCTAGAAAGGTGGAACAAATGAAGTAGAATGCAATGGATGACCAATTCCATAGTGTTCCATTTAATAAGTAGAAAAACAGCAAGTGCAAGTTAATCGTTTAAAACAAAAGAATAGTCGATCTTGGTGGGGACTACTAAACACAAACAAAAATAATAATTAGACGTGGTGGAATTTGGTGTAGACTAGAAACAAAAGGTAGGATTTTTTTTTTTTTTTTTTTTTTTTTTTTTTTTTTTTGGTTGTTGTTGTTGTTGTTGTTGAGATCGGCAGTAAAAAAAATGACGGCAAAGATAGTTTGATATAATTAGGGTTTGACGAGGCGGCTAAAGAGAGGCGGCTCAACATAGCCACCTAGGTCTGAAGATCAGACCCGCTCTGATATCATATTGGATTACATAATTCCTCGTGGGATATACGTTTTATTTATACGATATATATAGAGCTGATACATAATGAAACCCTAATGGACCCAACCCCACATACCGGTCTTGGGCCTTATTTATCATCTAACATAAACGAAGATCGAGTTTTCACCCGTCTTCCTTATTACAGCCACTCTCATCACGCGTTTTGGATGATAAAAAATAATATTCAGTTGTGCAGACGACAAGTTATGAGAGGTTTGTAGTGTGTTTCTTTTCTACGAGTATTTTTTTTTTGGGTTATATATATATATATATATATATATATATATATATATATATATATATATGTTTAAATACGGTATGTTTTTTTTGATGAAATTGTTTGTCTTATTGTATATTAAATTAGTAGTATAGTAAGAGATTGGTGACAAAATATAACCAACTCAAAAGTCAAAAAAGTAAAAACGAGTATAAGCAACATTTGTTAGCTCATTAGACGGTACTTAGGGTGCGTTTAGTTGGGGGAAAACATCATTGTTTCATACAAAATGTTATGTGAAAAATAAGGAAAAGAGAGATCGCGTTCAAATCAACGTTTTTTAACAAATGTTTTGCAAAACACAAAATCCCATATTTCCTAATTTAACAAGAAAAACTACAAAACAAATTTTAGTTTTTTTCCTTTGTAACTTGCAACCCTCCTTCCCCTTCTTTAAAATAGAAATTACAAACATCAACTAAACGCCTTTTCTACATTTTCAAGTGTTTTGTGGAGATAATTTTTTTTCAAGTTTTTACAAAACCAGAGATAGAAAACAAAAGGATGTTTTCTTTAACTAAACGCACTTTTAGTGATTTTTTTTCGTAGTACTTTAATGCAATTAGTAAAGCATGTAGGCTGAGGTAAATAAAGTCAAGTTTATACTTGTTTTTACTTTTTTGACTTTCGAGTTGGTTATATTTTTACTCATGGTTTTAGGAGAAAAGTAATGTTTAGGAGTTGTGTTAGTTTGAATATTTTGTTTTGAGATCCAAGACAACGTGTATTTTCCAGTATGTTGAAAACTAGACCGGACCAGTTGGCTTGACTGGAAAACGGTTGGGTTGGAACAGGATGGTTCAATCAGGTTGAATCGAAAAAAATAAAATAAATACAGTTTGGACGTTTATAAAAACGTGCATTTCTTAGACACCAATACTTATGTCTTATTGTTATTTCAGTGTCACATTATTATTTTATTTCTAACTCACTCACTACTAACTCTCTCGTAACACAAACATCTTCTTAGTCGAGCCACCACCATGACTAAACCATTTCAAAAGTCACCAGCCACGCGTAAGAGGAGAGGACTTTTATCCATGCTCACTCCATGACATTATGCCCCGCCTAATACCATGTGCCTGATTTGCAGTGTTGCAAAAAAAGGTATACAAGGCCGATTAATCACCGATTAGATGCTATAAGGCCACCGACCTTGCCGATGTATGTAACTGGGTCAAACACATAGGTCAACCATTGTCAACGGCGGTCAATGGTGGTCAAACTTTCTGAAAACATATAAATCTTGCCGGAAGTCCCAAAACTCACTGTAAACTTATTTTGATCACTTATACTAACTGTTTAAGTGTATTACAAGTTGTTTTTTAGAAAATACCTTGGCAGAAATACCTAAAACTCACCGGAAATACATAAAACTTGCTGGAAATAACCAAAATTTGTCAGTATTACCAATCCGATTATTTACCGATTGATCCCACCTAGACCGATTACAAGCTACATGGTTGTTGACCGCCCAACTACCGATTCGCGATTTTTGCAACCTTGCTGATTTGTGCTTAAAACATGTATGACATTAATTTATCGATTTGTGAAAAATAAATAAGTCGTTTTCCTGTAGGACTAGATGTTGTTGAGTGAGTCAGGGGGTGAGCGAGGCTCTCAGCCTATCACTCACGTGTGACCTTTATAATCTGTTCCAAAAGGCAACTCACCTCAAGGCCGTTACACAACTTGTATTTGTATGTGTGTGAGAGAGATGGAGAGACACGAACATGAATGTGTCGTGTTTATTTATATTTAACATTGTTGTATGTGTAATTGATGAGTGAAAGGTATGTATAAGTGACATGATTTTACACTACGCAAGAAAAATCCACGTGGTTCAAGCAAACTCTCAAAACCTTTCATCGGTCCGCCCCTTAACTAAAATATGTATAATTGATGGAAAACGCAAATTATACCGGGTTAACCATTAGCCATTTGTGACTTGAACTTTAAATGGTGACGAACTTAAGAAAATTGATGACATGTGATATGAATTTTGAAACCTCATCAAAAATGACGAGCAAACATTATATTGTAAAGCGTAAATGTCATAAATCGTCCTTGTGGTTTACCGGGTATAATGAAAATGGTCCCTAAACTTTTTTCCCGGATCTTCTCCCTGTGGTTTTGACCCGTAACGGGTTTGGTTCCTTGACTACTAATTCTACTAGTTTGACTATGAGATGCATTTTTGAAGGACTGAAATGACGAATATACCCTCATCTTCATCCTCTAATTTTCTTTTGCAATATATAATTATTTTTTATTTCTATAATCCAGAAAGAGGTAAAATAAAAATCAAACCACCCAAAATCAGTTAGCAAAAATAAATAACAGAACAAGTATTCTCATAAATTTATCCTTTCTTCCAAGTTTTCATTTTACCATAACATTACTTTGTCTTTTTTCTCACAAATACACATTTATGCATGCACTCATGTACTCATATATGTTGGTAACCATTTAATAACACTCTAATATTCTAATTTTTCCAGTTTCTCTTTCTGCATTATCTTTGTCTTCAACATTTTTAATAAACAAACCACATAATCAAAAAGCAAAACACCCAATTTGAATTAAGAAACTTGAATTAATTTCAAACAAAACCTAAATCAAAACCCCAAACTAACTTCAATGAATAAATTGTCTAACAAGATTTTAACATGCTTCCAATAATTTGGAAACACTTTCCTTCAAAAAAATTTATAAACACTTTCAAACAAAATCGAAAACCCCTCATAATCTAAACACATTCGTTCAAGAGTTTTTTTTTTTTTTTTTTTTTTTTTTTTTTTTTTTTTTTTTTTTTGGATAAAGGAATTATACCCGGTGAATATATTAATAAAGAAATTCGAAACACAAGAGAGTGGTAATGAGCCACTCTAAAGGAAAAAAAGCATGTGCTTTATACAAGCACAAGACACGACAACCACTAATTAGAAAACTAAACTAGAAAATACATTGATTAAAGTAGTGCTTCTAATCAAAACGCCTAACAGCTTCGAGGAAGATCAACCAGTAGCAATATTCCATGTGGTTTTGAGTTTAGCAACTCTAGCATTCCTCTTGAACTTGATAGACGCAAGCTTAAGTCTCACAATGTCAAGTATAATATTCACCAATTGCTCCACACTCCTAACACCGCTTGAATGCAACCTGTTATTTCTTTCTTGCCAAATGTAATAAGAAGAAGCAGTGATAATCAATCGGCCGACAATACTAATCACATTGTTCTTCGATGCAATGTACAAAATCCATCCCATAATATCACTCCATGATGGCGAAATACAAGGAATATCTTTTTTTTTTGCACAACACGACTCCACACCTGTGATGAATAAGTACAAACAAAAAACAAATGGTCATGGGTATCTTGTTGCACCTGAACGCGTGGGTAAGTAAAAAAAAAAAAAAAAAAAAAAAAAAACTTCAAAGACCAAAAGGAAGGAATTTTAGCATACCTGAGTTTTCAATAACAAAAAACACTGCAACATGTATCGACTATGTCTGTCAATGGGGCCGACAGATCAATTATAACCCACAAATCTCAACTAATATGTTCTCATGCTCATCATAATCAGAATAACCATCATTGTCATCATTATCATTAAGCTCATAGTGATATGTTCAAAAGTCGATACATGTATATCAATTATAACTCACAAATCTCAAGTGATATGTTCTCATGTATCGACTATGTCGCCAAATTTTTTTGAAGATGTTTGTGCCGTTCTTTTTTGGGATATCACAGCCAGTATTTTTTCTCTAGATTTTTCCAGCTTATTCAAAAGTTTTCAATGTTTTTTTGTAGCAATGCACAAGCTCAGATATAGAAATTCAACACAATTATAAAACTCCCGCTATAGCTTCAGCCACATCTCTAGTGTGGATGTAACGCCAAAACACAGAGTTAAGCAAAAGGTGGTGATCATCATTGCCTTAATGGTCATATTTAAAAATTCCACGTGAGTTAGTGGAAAGTGAGGCTCAGATCTGCTTTTCCTTGGGTGACTTGACACACCCGCAATGGCTGCACCCACGTAACATTCGTGGTTACAACGCCAAGATATGAAAATGTGTCAGCCACACTCATGGAAGAGTTAATTTGAAGAAACATTCATCATCGCCCCGGAAACATAACGTTAATGAGACGTCCAAAGGTTGATGCTTCAGACATGATCATGCATACTCGATTTTAATCAGACATCATAAATATAAAGAATGATCAACCCGAAAAGACGCCTCAATTTTAAGCAGGCTGAGCTCAGCAACAATGGAAGTGGTACCCGAAAAATGGCATGGCTGCAACCATATGGTCACCTCGCCAAAAAAATACACATAGCCGTAATTTTCAAATTCAGTATATTTAGAGGATAAACCCGGCAAGGGATGCAAGCATAGCAAGCTTGCCCCGACACAAATAAATGCGCCTATGAGGCTCAGATAGATTGACAATGGAAGAAAACGGATACATCCACCATGGCTGCAAATGTAATAATTTGCCCTGCCAAGACACGAACGATCACAGCTTTAATCGACAATCACAGCTTTAATGATCTTTTTCATATTCATCATAGCCCCTTATAACCATCATTACCATCATTTTCATGTCACCATGGCTGCAAATCTGACACTTTGCCTTGCCATGGCTGCAATTCAGTCCAATTGATTCCGTGGGCTGCAATCACAGCGGTAGCAAACACCCGCAATGGATGCAATCACACTATTAGTGTGACTGCCCAGCCAAGATATGGGCCTACAAACGCAGGTGCAAAAACGGAATAGCATCCCATAGTTGCACCCACAATTCGGATCATTTTGCCTCACCAAGATAATGGGCTTCATAAATTGCAGCCTGCCAAAATAATGTCATTGATAAATCATAATCATAGAACATATAACCGCAACGATAAAAGCTATAAATGAATAATCTATTGAAGGCTATATTATGGGGGTGTTTATGTATTTAACTGTTTCACTTCCAGAAAGACATATTATTTAACTAAACACGGTTGCAACTATTACGAAAATTAAACGAACTACAAACATCACTTGACAACTGATCAAATTTCACTTTGCACTACACAATCATAAACTGTTTTGAGTAAATAATTTAGGGGAATTCAGCTAGACAATTGCCAAATCTTTTTCCTTGTTCGTTGCAGTCACAAACTCCCATGACACGTTACATATTAGGTAAATGGTTGCTGAAACTGGAACTCGGTTTACCTGTGGCTGAGACGCACTCCAAAGTCCAATTGCCACCGATGAATCTCTGACCAACATTATCACTGCCACAACTGGGCCAAATATTACCCCTGTAAATCAAAGGTTTTCAACCGCTCATAAGCCGGGAAAATAAGCTATTCCAAACATAAGAAACAACAATCAAATTATTTCAGACCCATAGAAAGGCACTGTATTCTACTTTTTAGATGTCCAAGTATTCAGTAATATGCAGTTATAGGCTTTAAATAAGCTTCAACTATAATTTTTTTTTTCCTGTTAAATGTAGCCACGATACTGGCCAGAAACTTCAAGTTTATCTCAGCTAATAAATTTTCATTTTCATTCTGGTTGAACAATTTTATCAATTTACATTTTTGTTCAACCTTTTTCAAGCTAAAAGTATTGATCTCAACCTCTTAACGCAAGTGAAACTGAAGTATCGATAGTTTTATTTTGAAAAACAATGAACGAAAATGTAAAACAATCAATTTTCATTTTCATTCTAGTTGAACCAAAATGAAAATTTACTGTTTTACATGTAAAGTATCGACACTTCATTTTCATTGTAGCTGAACAAAACAATAGGATTTAAAATTTGAAACATGTAAAATGATCAGCATGTTTCAAATTTCAAAGTATCCAATACCTGAAATTTCAAAAAACAATTTTTTGATATAAAACTAAGACCATAATCCTGACAAATAAGCAAATGCAAACATCCCCAATAATTAAATAATGACCTCCGAATCCTGATAAATAAGCGTATTTGTGAAATTCAATTTGATCACCTGTCTGGCCCACCGGCCTAAGAGTCTAATTTCAAAACATGTATTAATATAATGTATAAGCACATGTAAGTGATCAAGGTTACTGGCATGTCCAAACGTAGGAGTACGTGGCTGCAGTTACACTATTGCACTATTGCCTCCGTCCAGGATACGTTGAACATTGATGCAACTGCAACTGCAGCAACATGTCTTGCGAAGATATTGGCCATCTGATAAAACAATGGGATTATTTATTAAAGAAATTGTAAATCCGTATGATCTAGAAGTAGCATGATTAACATTTTTGTATAATTAATGGAGGTCAAGTATGACTTTAGCGTAAAGGTTGATAAAAGTTAGGTTTAAAATCACTCTTCACTCACTAAAATATGATTAATCAAATTAGCATGTAATGTTCAACATTAATATTTTAAATAAAAGTAGATATAAACCTGCTCTAAAAATACTGCCTATGTTTTATCAACATATCTAACTTATGATTATTAAATACTTTTATAATATCAATTTCTAAGAATGTTACGAAAATATTTTTGTAAAAAAATAATATTGAAACCTAAATGTCCCAAGTTAGTATGTTATAATTAGCTAGCAGATATGTCTAAATTGGGCCAACGCCATTGACCCATATAGTTGGGTTGTTGGCTTTTAAGCCCAAAATAATTAGTTCAGATAGACAACATTGTTAAACCAGCAACTCATAAATTGTGTTTTACCGTATATGCTTGTGATTATTTTTGGAAATAAAATCAGTTCCATATTTATTATTCATGATTTTCGATTTATTAATCGGCTAATCCATGGGTAACGGGTTTTGAACCACCGCCACATCTACTCAAACTAGGTAAAACACTATCTTTTTTTAAAATTGTCGTGATCACTTCAGAGTTTTTTGCACCTTGCAAAAATGAAATTTAAAATCTCTCACATTTTATTGATGATAGTCACAAATTTACCATTAGACCTAGCGACGATAGCTTAAATTTTAGCACAACTCTTTATTTGATTATCAGACATTCAAACATAAATTCATACAGAACAAAATATTCTCAAAATGTGAAGAACGGTGGGATCACCCTGGTCCCCATACAGAACAAAATATTACACATAACATCTAATTACATTATCCATTATTACATAACCACTTCATAATCATACATAAAATCATCATTCATATCAATCTTAGTGAAAATTAAGATCATATACTCCCTCCGTCCCATAAAAACTGTCCAGTTTGACTTTTCAAGGTCAAACTAGTTTAACTTTGACCTTAAATATTTTTTATGTGTTATATAATACTTGATGAAAAATTATACCAATGAAAAACACACTTAAAACTCAATCCATTCATATATTTTTCATCAAATATTATATAATACCCACAAAAATAGATAAGGTCAAAGTTGAACCAGTTTGACTTCAAAAAGTCAAACTGGACAGTTTTTATGGGACGGAGGTAGTATGACTTAACACCATCGACCCCGAAATGCCCAAATGTTTCTCAAACTCATTGCCTATTTTCTCATTCTCATCAAACAAATCAAACAAAAATACCTCAATACCAATTCCTGGTCTTTTCGGCGTGCCAACATCGTTCAAACTCCATTTCACAACATTCCCATTGTAAGCCAATGCATTTTCGCTACTAGCAACATCACCACCCGCCGTAGGCCATCCTGTCTCGGTCACCACAACCGGCCACCAAAGTCTTCTTTCTCCATAGCATATATAAAAGCATCAATAGATGGATATTTATTAATTGTTGATTTTTCAATTAAGGTAACTTTAATCATTACCCCATGGGTTCCGGTTAGCAAAAAACCCAAGAAATTATTAGGTTAAATTGGGGGTTGCACGTGCCAAAAAAGTATATATATTTTATAAAAAAATTTACACTTCCTGACTTAAAATCGGGTGTGCCCTGCTCCACCCAACTCCCATGCCTGTATACCAATTTACATTAAGGGAGGGCAGTAAACTCAAAATGTTCGATTAAGTCACTTGCTAAAGTTACTAAGAAATAGCTTCATTAAACGCATGTCAAGTAACTTATGTAGCTGGTAATCTGAACCCGCGTTGAATGTACACAAACAGAATACAGAAACTACGGAATGTGTATCAATCAAGTTTTTTCTTATTCTCATGCATTTGGAAGAGTTAAGGGGATGTTTAGGATTGCATATTTTTATGTATTTATTGGCTTAGTACATATTTTGTAAAGAAAGTGTTTGAATGAGCATATACTGCTAGGTGCCTATCTGCTTATATTTGGAGAAAACGATTACTATTAAATAAGCACACCATAAGCATAAGGCCTTAAGCTAAAAATGAGCACATTCTTTAATATAAACAGTACCGGATTTGATCAGCACAGACATGAGCACATTCTAACTCAGTCTGCATTTTGAAATTTTCGAGTTGAATTGAAGCATGTGCATCTTTTCCATGTCTGCGACGGCATCTCTATTCTCAATCAAGATGCTCAACCGGATAAATTCAGTTGTTCAACCCAAAATAGATATATGGCAAAAATATAATTCTGAGTGAAATTCAAGGATTTTTATATAAGTTCGACCTGAATTGACCTGAACGTGACCAACCTGACCCGATTAATACTCGTATTTGCAACATCTTGACCATCACAAACAAGTCAACAAACAAGAAATAGCAAGGAAAAGAAAAACCCATATGCACAATCTTGAATCTTTATACACATATAAGTTAAAAATTTAACCAAAACAACATTGATTCAAATAATTAAAAAAAAAAAAAAAAAAAAAAAAAAAAAAAAAAAAATCCTTTTAGATAGTCGGTGGCTAAAGGTTGCGGGGACGACAGCGTCTAACACAATAGGTACCTAGTGCTCTAACTGCGTCTAACTGGAAAAGATGTTAGAGGCGAGTCTGAGACTTTTTTTTACAGAAACATACAACACCGCAGTCAATCCGTAGGTCCCCGGTTGGGGTCTTTTACTATATGCCAAGTACGATTTTTTTCTCTTCTCCTCTTCCCCTCTTCTCAAGTACTCCTCAAGCGCCGAACCCGATGACTTTTTCACTTTCTGTTTCCCGCGCATCTTTGGATTTAAATAAACGAAAGCATCACGTCCATCACTATTACTCCTATACATATTATTATCATCTCTAAATCTCCGCGGATTTGAGAAGCCACCTGTTGAGTTACTCTTGATATTGATTTCGTTTATACGTTTTTCGTCTTCGTTGTTATATAACAAACTTTGATCGAATAAGGGAATTACTGTTTTTTCGTTTATACTCATGAAGGTGAATTCTTCGTCTTCCACGTCATCATTTTCACGCGTAAACTGTTGTGATTTTGATTCTTCGTTAGTGTTTGTTTGAACCTGACTTAATCCGAAGGTGACGTCTTCATCTGGATTTGGATTCATATTACTTTTCGTAATTAGAAAGTAGATGAAATGAAATGAAATGAAGTGTATTTAGGTGCATGGGGAGGGCTTATATATATATAAGTATATATAACTAAAGTTAAGGTTATTATACTCGTTTTGATTTTATAAAGCTTATACACGTTTTACTTTTTTGACTTTCAGTTTTGGAGTACTCTCTTTATGTAAAAGTAACTCCCAATACCGTCTTCCACGGGTTATGGGTCCCAATACCGTCTTCCACGGTGTATGGGGAGGTTGAGATGTAGACAACCATACCCCTACCTAAGGTAGAGAGGCTGCTTCCGGTTCTACCTAAGGTAGAAAGGACCTCCGGCCTTTTGTAGGGAGTGAGGATCGAACCCTTGACCTCTAGGTTAAGAGGCAAGGGGTTTTCCAACTGATCCAACCCTACTTGTTTTGTTTAAGAGGCAAGGGGAGTGAGTACTCTCTTTATGCCTCCTGGAAAATATTTTGTTTTAACATCACTTTTTTGAATATTAAGTCTAGAGACGTCTAAAACCGGGCGTAAGTAAACTGTTTGGATTAGATAATTCGGGATATACGTTTTATTGTTACGATATATATAAAGCCAATACATAATGAAACTCTAATGGACTCAACTTCATATACCGGGCTTAGGCCTTATTTATCATCTAATACCCCGCAGTCCAAGTGGCGAAATAGCGAAAGGTCGAACTCGAGTAGTAAACTAGTAAAGAAAAGAAAACAAAACATCAACATAATAAAAAAAAACATAACTTTAGTCGACTCGTAACAAAACCGTACTAATGGTCAAATTTAGTCAACTGGTACCAACGGTCGGCTAAGTCGACTAGTAACACAACCATACCAACGGTCGACTTTAGAGACTGGTACCAACGGTCAACTTTAGTCGACTGGCGTACCGACAATCGACTAACAAACAAATACGTAGTAATAAAACAACTATAATTTTTTTTTTCAACAATAAAACAAAAACATATAAAAAAAATGATAAAAACATATGTCAATAAAACATCTCAACCACAAGTTGCTACTACTTGCCGCCAACAGTATAAAACACCAGTTGAACATTAACAGTGAGAGTTAGACGAAAGCCAGGTGGGCTTGATAAGGCAGTAGCGTAGCTATTAGGCACACGCTAGAAAGGTGGAACAAATGAAGTAGAATGCAATGGATGACCAATTCCATAGTGTTCCATTTAATAAGTAGAAAAACAGCAAGTGCAAGTTAATCGTTTAAAACAAAAGAATAGTCGATCTTGGTGGGGACTACTAAACAGAAACAAAAATAATAATTAGACGTGGTGGAATTTGGTGTAGACTATAAACAAAAGGTAGGATTTTTTTTTTTTTTTTTTTTTTTTTTTTTTTTTTTTTTTTTTTTTTTTGAGATCGACAGTAAAAAAAATGACGGCAAAGATAGTTTGATATAATTAGGGTTTGAAGAGGCGGCTAAAGGGAGGCGGCTCAACATAGCCACTTAGGTCTGAAGATCAGACACGCTCTGATATCATATTGGATTACATAATTCCTCGTGGGATATACGTTTTATTTATATGATATATATAAAGCTGATACATAATGAAACCCTAATGGACCCAACCTCACATACCGGGCTTGAGTCTTATTTATCATCTAATATAAACGAAGATCGAGTTTTCACCCGTCTTCCTTATTACAGCCACTCTCATCACGCGTTTTGGATGATAAAAAATAATATTCAGTTGTGCAGACGACTAAGTTATGTGAAGTTTGTAGTGTGTTTCTTTTCTACGAGTATTTTTTTTGGGTTATATATATATATGTTTAAATACGGTATGTTTTTTTTGATGAACTTGTTTGTTTTATTATATTAAATTAGTAGTATAGTTAGAGATTGGTGACAAAATATAACCAACTCAAAAGTCAAAAAAGTAAAAACGAGTATAAGCAACATTTTTTAGCTCATTTAGGCATGATTGGTGACGAAAGGCGGGTTCGATAGACGGTACTTAGGGTGCGTTTAGTTGGGGAAAAACATCATTGTTTCATACAAAATGTTATGTGGAAAATAAGGAAAAGAGAGATCGCGTTCAAATCAACGTTTTTTAACAAATATTTTGCAAAACACAAAATCCCATATTTCCTAATTTAACAAGAAAAACTACAAAACAAATTTTAGTTGTTTTCCTTTGTAACTTGCAACCCTCCTTCCCCTTCTTTAAAATAGAAATTACAAACATCAACTAAACGCCTTTTCTACATTTTTAAATGTTTTGTGGAGATAAATTTTTTTTTCAAGTTTTTACAAAACCAGACATAGAAAACAAAAGGATGTTTTCTTCAACTAAATGCACTAACTCTTAGTGATTTTTTTCGTAGTACTTTAATGCAATTAGTAAAGCATGTAGGCGGAGGTAAATAAAGTCAAGTTTATACTTGTTTTTACTTTTTTGACTTTCGAGTTGGTTATATTTTTACTCATAGTTTTAGGAGAAAAGTAATGTTTAGGAGTTGTGTTAGTTTGAATATTTTGTTTTGAGATCCAAGACAACGTGTATTTTCCAGTATGTTGAAAACTAGACCGGACTAGTTGGCTTGACTGGAAAATGGTTGGGTTGGAACAGGGTGGTTCAATCAGGTTGAATCGAAAAAAATAAATAAATAAATAAAATAAATAAATACAGTTTGGACGTTTATAAAAACGTGCATTTCTTAGACACCAATACTTATGTCTTATTGTTATTTCAGTGTCACATTATTATTTTATTTCCAACTCACTCATTACTAACTCTCTCGTAACACAAACATCTTCTTAGTCGAGCCACCACCATGACTAAACCATTGCAAAAGTCACCAGCCACGCGTAAGAGGAGAGGACTTTTATCCATGGTCACTCCATGACATTATGCCCAGCCTAATACCATGTGCCTGATTTGCAGTGTTGCAAAAAAAAGGTATACAAGGCCGATTAATCACCGATTAGATGCTATAAGGCCACCGACCTTGCCGATGTATGTAACTGGGTCAAACACATAGGTCAACCATTATCAACGGCGGTCAATGGTGGTCAAACTTTCTGGAAACCTATAAATCTTGCCGGAAGTCCCAAAACTCACTGTAAACTTATTTTGATCACTTATACTAACTGCTTAAGTGTATTACAAGTTGTTTTGTAGAAAATACCTTGGCAGAAATACCTAAAACTCACCGAAAATACATAAAACTTGCCGGAAATAACCAAAATTTGTCAGTATTACCAATCCGATTATTTACCGATTGATCCCACCTAGACCGATTACAAGCTACATGGTTGTTGACCGCCCAACTACTTATTCGCGATTTTTGCAACCTTGCTGATTTGTGCTTAAAACATGTATGACATTAATTTATCGATTTGTGAAAGATAAATAAGTCGTTTTCCTGTAGGACTAGATGTTGTTGAGTGAGTCAGGGGGTGAGCGAGGCTCTCAGCCTATCACTCACGTGTGACCTTTATAATCTGTTCCAAAAGGCAACTCACCTCAAGGCCGTTACACAACTTGTATTTGTATGTGTGTGTGAGAGAGACGGAGAGACACGAACATGAATGTGTCGTGTTTATTTATATTTAACATTGTTGTATGTGTAATTGATGAGTGAACGGTATGTATAAGTGACATGATTTTACACTACGCAAGAAAAATCCACGTGGTTCAAGCAAACTCTCAAAACCTTTCATTGGTCCGCCCCTTAACTAAAATATGTATAATTGATGGATAACGCAAATTATACCGGGTTAACCATTAGCCATTTGTGATTTGAACTTTAAATGGTGACGAACTTAAGAAAATTGATGACATGCGATTTGAATTTTGAAACCTCATCAAAAATGACGAGCAAACATTATATTGTAAAGCGTAAATGTCATAAATCGTCCTTGTGGTTTACCGGGTATAATGAAAATGGTCCCTAAACTTTTTTCCCGGATCTTCTCCTTGTGGTTTTGACCCGTAATGGGTTTGGTTCCTTGACTACTAATTCTACTAGTTTGACTATGAGATGCATTTTTGGAGGACTGAAATGACGAATATACCCTCATCTTCATCCTCTAATTTTCTTTTGCAATATATAATTATTTTTTATTTCTATAATCCAGAAAGAGGTAAAATAAAAATCAAAGCACCCAAAATCAGTTAGGAAAAATAAATAACAGAACAAGTATTTTTATAAATTTATCCTTTCTTCCAAGTTTTCATTTTACCATAACATTACTTTGTCTTTTTTCTCACAAATACACATTTATGCATGCATTCATGTACTCATATATGTTGGTAACCATTTAATAACACTCTAATATTCTAATTTTTCCAGTTTCTCTTTCTGCATTATCTTTGTCTTCAACATTTTTAATAAACAAACCACATAATCAAAAAGCAAAACACCCAATTTGAATTAAGAAGCTTGAATTAATTTCAAACAAAACCTAAATCAAAACCCCAAACTAACTTCAATGAATAAATTGTCTAACAAGATTTTAACATGCTTCCAATAATTTGGAAACACTTTCCTTCAAAAAAATTTCTAAACACTTTCAAACAAAATCGAAAACCCCTCATAATCTAAACACATTCGTTCAAGAGTTTTTTTTTTTTTTTTTTCTTTTTTTTTTTTTTTTTTTTTTTTTTTTTTTTTTTTTGGATAAAAGGATTATACCCGGTGAATATATTAATAAAGAAATTCGAAACACAAGAGAGTAGTAATGAGCCACTCTAAAGGAAAAAAAAGTATGTGCTTTATACAAGCACAAGACACGACAACCACTAATTAGAAAACTAAACTAGAAAATACATTGATTAAAGTAGTGCTTCTAATCGAAACGCCTAACAGCTTCGAGGAAGATCAACCAGTAGCAATATTCCATGTGGTTTTGAGTTTAGCAACTCTAGCATTCCTCTTGAACTTGATAGACACAAGCTTAAGTCTCACAATTTCAAGTATAATATTCACCAATTGCTCCACACTCCTAACACCGCTTGAATGCAACCTATTATTTCTTTCTTGCCAAATGTAATAAGAAGAAGCAGTGATAATCAATCGGCCGACAATACTAATCACATTGTTCTTCGATGCAATGTACAAAATCCATCCCATAATATCACTCCATGATGGCGAAATACAAGGTATATCTGCTTTTTCTACAACACGACTCCACATCTGTGATGAATAAGTACAAACAAAAAACAAATGGTCATGGGTATCTTGTTGCACCTGAACGCGTGGGTAAGTAAAAAAGGACAAAAAAAAAAACTTCAAAGACCAAAAGGAAGGAATCTTAGCATACCTGAGTTTTCAATAACAAAAAACACTGCAACATGTATCGACTATGTCTGTCAATGGGGCCGACAGATCAATTTAAACACCCGAATTTTGCATTCTTAATATTAGTTCAAAAAAAAAAAAAAAAAAAATCATCTAAAGGGTTTTAACCCATTCGAGACTCGACGATCGTCTTCATCATTCACACAATTTCCGCAGGTACAAATCTCTATTTTTCATTGATACAATATCATTATAATAAATATCAACATATACATCAGTTAGTAAACGACAAGTTCTTTAGTTTTCTTTAAGCAATAATGCTATGATTTCTATGTACTAATTTCTTTAAGCAATAATGGGTTTGCATTGATAGCGATTGACTCGAGAGTATTGAATATGAAGAGGTGATCGACAACTTTGCTTCAAAGAATGCTAGAAGAATTGCATTATTTAAGAAATAGATAGTCTAATTTGTACCCATGATTGAAAGTACTTTGTTATCGTTAAATTAACTTATATAGATACTTATAGTTTTTTTTTTTTTAAGAATATTATGAATTTATTTGCATTAGCTTAAATTTTAGGTTTAAGGAGGGTCTCTTTTTTGACAGCCGCACGGGACGGCCCTATTCACTTTTTTTTTTTTTTTTTTTTTTTTTTTTTTTTTTTTTGGGCAAAATCCTTCAAAATGCATTATACTTGCCACAAATTTTACTTTCGTGTACTGAACAAATTTTTTTCCTTATATGGGTGCTAAACGTTCATTTTTTGGTCTTTTTGATGTACTTTGTGACGTTTTTGCCTCTCAAATTGTTAAAAATTCAGGGGCAAAAATGTCACAAAGTACATCAAAAAGACGAAAAAATGAAAGTTCAGTACCCATATAAGGAAAAAAATTTGTTCAGTACACGGAAGTAACATTTGTAGCAAGTATAGTACATTAATAGTGTTTTTTTTTTTTTTTTTTTTTTTTTTTTTTTTTTTTTTTTTAACTATATAGAAACCCTAATTTGTGTTTCGTTACTCACTTGCAATTGAATCATCCCTAAGTCCACTTTCTTGTTTTTTAGGTTTCGCAAATAACAGCATAGTAATACTAATAACTTACCTCTGGATAATTAATCGTCTTTGTGAGGTTTGAACCCTAGATCTCTTGTTAGGTGCTTATAGCTAAACTAATATCACTAAAGTCAAAGAAAGTATATAGTTATTGGTTGAAGCCTATAATGTCATTCTGCGTAAAGCCGTAAGATTAGGAAAATGATTGACGGGCCTCACCAATTTTATGCCTAAATCAACAGGATGCTGCCAATTAAGTTAAGGCAGGCCAATCAATGCTCGTAGGATTATAGTTTGTAATATGTTACACGGTAATAAGAGTTCCACACAATTTACACGCACTTTAATGACACACACAAGTTCACACAAAGAACACCTCTGTCGAGTACTCTTATTTTATAACCTAAATATACATACATAGGCTATTTTTGGCAAAAGTAGCTGTGAGCTGCGAGCAGTAGCTGTGATCAGTAGCCAAAAAAGCTCACAGAGATGTGAGCAGTAGTTGTGATCAGTAGCCAAAAAAGCTCACAGCTTCATAAAGAAGCATTGGGAAAATGAGCTTTCCTAAAAAATAACAAAGCTCACAGCTCTCATGCCAAACGAACACTAAAAATAAAAAAGCTCATTGTTCACCGCTCATTGCTCAAAAAAGCTCCAAAAAGTTTTGTGCCAAACATAGCCATAGTATTTGGGATCTTCCCCCTTTTATACTATTACAATTTTGATATCTATCCAATATAAGGAAATGACAACAATGGTCCTCAGACTAATAAAACTAATCGTAACATAATAAACTGTATGTTTTCTTTTGTATGGCAGGAAGTTGTTTTGGGATGGAGGGAGTTCTAAATACTGTAAATTGATTATTTGAAGATCGAAATTTTAAGTGATGATGAAATACAATTGTTGCGTTCTATCACTCTTACATTGTTAATAATCGTCTTTGTGACTTACTTACGGTAACATGTAGGTAGCTGGTGAAGGAATCAGTATCTGTGTTTCAGTCTTGTGATGGCGTCAAAGAAGAAGGAATCAGAAAGCATTGCGCTTCTCTCTATGTACGGAGACAAAGATGATGATGATATGGAACAGGACGCCAGTGATAACGAAGCTGTTGCGGTGGAGAACAAGGAGCAGAGTGAAGTGGGTGCGAGTGAAGCTGCAGATATGGAAGAAGATGGTATAGCAGACGCTGATAAAAGCTGTGGTTATGGAAATAGTATTGACAGCAGGACGCCGGTTTCTAAAGATAGATTAACGTCTCAACAAGTGATTAGTGCGGAGCCAAGTAGAGGTAGGAAAGAGACTTTAACGATTGTTGATTATGGGCATGATGAGGCTGCGTTGTCGCCTGAAGCCGAGGTAATGTTATATCGCTTGTATTTCTGCTTGTATATATTTATCTGATTTATTATGTTGTTAAATGTCGAGTGTGCTCTTAATTTTTGTCCTCTGAAGAATGTCCTATTAATTATTTGGGAAGGGTACAATTTAAGATGTTGACACCCCTCACGTCCAACCTCAGCGGAAAATGGGGATACAAAAGTGGGCTGTTGATAACTAATAGCATACTAGTTAATAATGCAGTGGAAATATATGATACAAAGTGAGAATGTGTTTACAACATTGACTCTGGCACGTAATTCCATAGTTATAGTAACGTACAAACAAGTACTATCATTAATAACAACACAGTTGTAACATAGACCAAGTCCCATTTGTATGAGAACATTTTTGGACCTAACTCACTAGCATCTGCTTTCGCCTTGGTACAAATACTGACGTTCAAGTGGTGCTTAGCAAGGCGTTGATCTACCTTGTCAAAGTGCCATTTTAGTACTGGTCTCAATAAGCTTGGATCTATACTCATATATATTGTTGATGCCACTTACACAACCATAGATATACTCTCATCTCTATTTCTCTGTACATGCATCAAAGATATTGATAATAAGAACTAATATTTATTATGCTTGTGGAATATTTAGTTGCCGGATTGGGTATTCTTGTTGTGGAATTTTTAGGCAAACATTGTAATTAAAAATTCTCATTTATTTCTAATATCCGTCATGCTTATTGCAATATGAGCAGACTCCAAGACTTGACATATTAGGTTTGGACTTATCAGTTGGATATAGGTTCAAATGGATGCAACTGTCAGTTTGTTTATGGCTGTTTGCTTCACTTTAGGTTGCACATATCTAGGGAAGCATTAGGGTTGTTCAACTAGCAGGGCCTTAATATAACACGAGGTCAACAATATTTTGTGAAAATAGTTACAGTATATAATTTTACTGATATTTGGGTTGTTTCCTGTTTTGTAACTTACTGAAAAATGATTTGGGTTGCAGGAAGGAGAAATAGCAGAGACAGGTCGTGTAATGTTTGGTGCAGAGCTTCAAACTGTAAATGGTATGTACTTGTAATTTTGCATTTTTCCATCATATCACCTTATTATTTACTTGTTAAGTATGAGAATTAATTGTTCTAATGTAGGCTCATAATGAAGTAATTACAATTAAGATGTTTCTGCCAGTTTTTCAGCCATCACATTTATTTACACCTATGGATGATAACTTGGTAAGGCATATAGCTTGTTTTTTCAAGAAACTTGTAGCCTCCGTCATAGTTACATGATACTAATAAAGTTTGGTGGTTATAATAAGAATGATAATGAAGGGATTGCATGAGATATAATATATTGTTGAGGTCAATCCAGGCTTAGCATTTTAATATAGGAAATTTTATATTCACTTACAAGGGATGGAAGACTGAAATACTTGATAGTACTTTGTTCATGATTTTTATCTGATAGCCAGTATTGAAGACTGTTAGCCTGTTGGTTATTGATCGTCTTACGACTCTTATCGTTGCACTAATACATGTGTAGGTACTTGTTTTCAATCTCGGTGATGGATCAATTAGATCATCACATGGTGGTGTACTGCCATGCTTTAATGGGTCAATTATAATAAATAAGTAGATTGGGCCTCAGCATTGCAGCAACTAGGAACTTGTTAAGTGTAATAAAGCTCTTATTTTCCACAAATCCTTGGATTCCAATATCTAGTAGCGTCAAATTGTTGAAGAAATTGTAGCTTTTGCTGGAAAATATCTCCATTCGTGAGGCGAGTCCAGTGCACTCCTTTCTCATGGATTTTAGATGTACATTAGATTATTAGAAGGATACATAGGGTTCACATATTTTTGTTGCTAGCTACCACTAATACTGCTTTTATGTGTATACTATTGGGAAATTTCAGGAGAAGGTTAATTTGCTTGTGTGCCCATCAGGAACTCACTGGAATATCACAGTTAGTATGGAGAGTGGTGGGCTATCATAAGTTAGAAAATATACCACTGTAAGGTAAAATCATGTAGACATGGAAGCTTGGGGGAAACACCTCAATATGGTTCTTCTAAATGCATCAATGGACTTCCTGTTAGAGTAATTTAAGTTCTAGGTTAACAAATAGAAAATAAGACGTGCATTTGCGCACCTCCTCTAAAAAGTCTACGTGGGTAAATAGTGCCAAAAGAAGTTCTAAACATTTTTTCAGTATGATGTATTAAGATCTAAGGGATATGAATTAGAAGATGCTTGCGTGCTCATTGTTTATTTTAACTTTACAAGAAGGTATTGATGTATAAGTTATTAATAAAGGCTCATAAGAGTATATGCCCCCTGTTGTGAAGAAATAACAACATTAAGTATTGAGTCATCAAATGCTTGATGAGCTATGTAGAACTTGTATGTGCACTAGTGAAAGCAAATCTCATGGTAAATATTCCCAATATGAGATATACCGTACTTCAATGCTGTTCAATTGTTTAATATTGATGGATGTGAAGCGCTTGCCACTGATTTACTCTAAGGCTGTGAATGGCATGTCGCAAGGTTTAATAAGCCATTGTTGCTATAAGACGGATTCCTTCAGTTGTATGCTTTTAGAAAACACGGACCGTGTGGGTACAAAGCAAAATGTTTCATGTTTTATTTAACTTAGTTATGTGGATATGACATAAAAACAATGTATAAATACTATTGAAAGAGAGAAATTATCTTTAGGGCTATATTGAAACACAAACATGAATTTGTAATTTGGAAGCTATTTTTAATAGTAGTTCCTGGAAGTGGGTCAAGAAAGAATTTTTAATTCACATACACGGATTTACCTTATCCAGTCATCTTAGTAAAGGATATTTGTGGCTTGTACGAGGCTTTAGCCACGATAATCTCATCTATAGAGAATCCCTTGTTTTCAGTAATAATTTAACATTGAAGACTGAACATTTAGAAAAAGCTAACGCTGAAAGTTAAACACTAGCATCCAATCCTGTTCTATAATAGTTTACCAGGGTAACTTACCCTTTTACCCAAAACATAAAAAAAAAAAAAAGCTAACGCTAGCGTCCAATATACGGCTAACAACTTAGAAACCATTTGGATTCAATCAAGCATTAACTCATGAACAGAGTAACATAAGAGACGAGAGGTACATACCTCAGGTGAGGTGGTATTGACAAGTACTTATCTCTCCTTGTCTGTTTTTCTGTTTTACAAATACACAGGTACTTCGTGGGCTATAGTTTCATTAGAAAATGTATGCGGAATTTTGCTTAGTTTCTTCAAATGGATCAGCTGTCTTGCTTTGCCCTCAACGAGGCTCAGTCAAGTTTAATATTTGATACTAAATAATTTTTATTACGCTTCACATTAAAGAGCTGTGAAATCCTCTAGTTCACATCGTTTTATCTTTTCTTCATGTATTAGATTTTCTTGCATTCGAAATTGGCTAAGTAGCCTAAGTTGAAAAAAAAGATTCTGAGTCTGAATATACATCATGTGTAGGAACACCACCAGGAACGGTACAACTATTAACACCAAACACGCAACCAACTCCTCAGTCATCTGAACACATTGATCAGTCACAATCTGATGCTATCAACTATAAAGGAAATGAATCAGAAGCTCAGGGACGGAACTAGGGGGTGTCCCGGGGGTCATGGGACACCCATGGATTTTTATCTCGTAGTGTTAATTTTGTTATAAAACCTCTATTTTTCTAAAAATGCACCCGGTCCCAAAAAGTTGTGCATGTAGTCTTGTTTGATTTCTGATAAATGCACATGGTGACTTTGTCTTCTGATTCCGTCCCTGCAGAAGCTGCAGCCCCTGAAGAAGCTGTTAATATTGCGGAAGATGGAGAGAAAGAAATGGATCCGTTGGACAAGTTTCTCCCGCCACCACCAATGACAAAGTGCACTGATGAATTGCAAGTAAGTTGATGCAGCATTTACATTTGTACGTATATCATCTTGTAATTTCTTTTAAGCAAGGTTATTACATTCAGAATCCTCTAAAATGGAGAAATTATAGGATACTAATATCAGCCTGTGACCCTGATTAGTTGAGGCAGCACATATTGAAGTCTGTTGTGTTTTTATACAATAAATCTTGGTGGTCGTAAAGGAATTAAGGGGGTGTTTGGACTTTGGATTAGCTTATCTTCGGAGCGTATGGGGTTATTTAAATTTTGGAAGAGTTCATAAGCATACGTTCTCCGGCTTATGAGCTTATCAAGGTGAGCTTATGTACTTAGAAAGCTATAAGCTCAAGTTGATAAGCTCATAAGCCGAAAGAATTGAGCTTGTGTAACTTTTTCAAATTCAAATATAACCCCGGGAAATACGCTAATAAGCCAAGTAACTTTACAAGTTGACTACTTCACATGATGATAGTCTTCTCTTAAGATTTACTTGGGAATTATATTTATATATGTGTTGGCTGGAGATTGTTGTGCTTTTCTATCTGTTTTTCCTTTTCATTTGGCATTTGTGTGCTAGCATCTAGGTAGGTATTTAAATGTTCAGAAGCATAGTTTTATTAGGAAGGATTATGGGCAACGAAATCCATATAAAAGGGGTTTGGGCTGTTGTTCAATTATGTTTATCTGATAAAGTAGTTTGGTATTGCCAACTCGGTGAGCCAGTCGACCTCTTAAATGGTGACGGACCTATTTTGATTCATTTTATTCACAATATCCTAGCTGAGTCTTTTCAGGTATCATTTGTGTTTTGCTACCCAAATCTTACCGCCTGATAGGAACTTTGCCACAATGGCACACAATTATACCTCACCTTTTAACTAATATGTCTTGCAATTTACTTCATGTCTTTATACTTGGATGCTAATTACTTTTTATCTATTATAAGGAATCCATAGTGACTTATTGAATTGTTAGAAGACTGGTCTCTCAATTTGCATATTAGATGTAACTTTCAGTTCGCAAATTTTCCTGAGAAATATTAGTATTGTGTCTTTTGGTGCAGGAAAAGATCATCAACTTTCTGAAGAAGAAAAAGGAAATTGGGAGAAGGTTTAATTCAGATGTGCGCAATAAGAAAGGATATCGCAACCCGGACTTCTTGCTACATGCTGTTACTTATCAGGACATTGATCAGATAGGGTCTTGCTTCAGTAAAGATGTTTTTGATCCTCATGGTTATGACAAAAGTGACTACTACGATGAGATAGGTATGCCTCTATTCTTTCTATTATTTTATCTTAATCTATCTCAATAAGTCCTTCTTTAAAAGTTTATAAATAGTTGACATGACACGTAATTTATTAACAATGGATAATTGTTTCGAGGATGAGTGGCCAAATAGGCAGATGGGTGCAAAACAGGTAGGTCGGGTTGGGGTGGCCTTCAAAGTTTGCTTTTTGTTTTTGATTTCGTAAATATGTAAGGTGTTCAATTATTACAATAGTGATCTAAATTTATGGATAAAACAGTTTAAGAACATTAGGAGTTTGGGTGGCTTTGTACTCGTTAGTTTGACGTGTTCCCTTAAAGCTAATTTCTTCATTGACCACTTTTAGATAAAGCACTATATGAATTGACCCATTTGTAAATTTGATTATTATTATTTTATTGGAGTCTCATTTGAAAATTACTTGGTCAAAATTGCCTCTTTTTAGATGTGGTTTGAAATGGGTCATATCAGGTTGACCTGAAACATTTTGTCCAAAAAGTTGTCATTTTATTATAGATAATTAGCGTGTATAATATGCTTAGGAAATTTCTTTATTATCTAGATAATAATATAATATAATATAATCTTATATAATGAAATGAATACCTCTACTTTTTTTAAATCGTCTAATGCATAATTGTAGGCTTCATAATTATCTGTTCGTGAAGCTCTATTGTGAGGCATCTTTTAAACATTAGAAGTGTGTCCTGCGAATATCTAGTTTTTGATATTTTTTGTTGGATGATTTACAGGCAACAAAGACGGAGAGAGGTAGATGAAAGAAGGTCAAGCGACAGGAAGTTAGATAGAAGATCATGAGCGACATGTGTCTCTACTCCAATCATGACTCTGAAATTAGAAAGAATTTCTTCTTTTTCTGAATGAGGTTTTCAGGGAAGTGATTATCTGTATTTTTCAAAAATGTGCAACAATGTATTACAGGATATAGTAAATTTTTGGCTCCTACATCTGTCTAGATTCTTAGTTTTAAATGAAGTCGGTTAAATGTGCATGTTACTCACCTCAAAAGTCTATAAACATGTGGTTAAGTTCGTGGTAGCAGTATATATATTATCCGTATTCACAGTTGATATATTGTTTAACTATAAAACTAGGAAAAATGGACATAAAAATGTTGGCGGGTCTAGGCAACACGACTAGGAAATTTTTGTATGTCGACTTTAAGTTTTGTTTCTTTAAGGTACTGACGATCCACTTTGAGAGTAGCAGCCATGTTGAGTAGTGCACTTGGAGCTTAGACCTCCTTTTCTAGCCTACCACTAGACATGGAGCAAGCTATACATGAAACTCCTTAGGCTGAACGGCAAGGGGGCCGGTTGGCCTTCGGTGACCTTAAGTGTCACGCGCGACTCCTTGTCCAACCATCATACTTACGCGCGAGTCACGCAAATCGAGAGGAGATAAAGTGAACGGTTCACCTAATTGCTTTTGAAAATTCATAGGTCCCATGTGATATATCCATTGCTATTTATTAAAAATAAATAAATAAATAAATAAAATTACACACTACCCCAATTTTTTACTTATAAATACCCACCAATTCATTATTTTTTAAACACAAACTCACCAATTTATACTCTTGCACTCTCAACTCATTTTACTTCACATTTTATTAAAAAAAAAGTGTCTCAAGAAAGCACTCTCCGAAACACCAAATATACCCAACGAAGAAATGCCCGAAGCAATCCCCGACACCTGAAGGAATGTTTAATCTAGGAAATACTCCCTCGTCAAACCAACAAATCAACTTACGACCACAATCATTCTATTTTAACCAACCTTACCCAAATCATAGTTTATGTACTATTTTTAATATTCGAAGTTTATGTAATGTTTTAATTTCGTACGTTCGTGTTTTTAATTTCGTTCGCTTACATTTTTATATTTGTACGTTTACGTTTTTAATTTCGTAAGTAATTAAAAAAAAGGAGTCATGGTGATCATAAGGTGACCATGTCCACAAAAAAGTGAGTGAGAGTGAGGGGAAGTGAAAGGAGAGGGTAAGCTGATGTGGCGTTGATGTGTAAGATGAAAATGAAGGAAAAAAAAAAAAAAAAAAAAAAAAAAAAAAGTCCTTTTACTAATGTGCTATTTGTGCTCTAAAAATTTACTACAGGTATGAGTATTAAAAATACAATGGCTACAATATATTCAGTATAGATTGTTTCCAAAATACATTTAGTGACTCAAACTATTAACCAAAGTTCGGTTCTGAGTCTCGTCATGTCCTGTCCTGGATCGATATCATGTACTTTATTGAAGCGTGGTTAATAGTGATTAGGAGACTAGCCGATTTTACAGTTTCAATGTTCTCGAAATTCTGGTTGTGTACATTGCACGTAGACTCGACTTAGATTCTCAATGAGTTTTCTAATTTTCATTTAATATACAAGTGTTAGATTGATTAGGACTTGGAGCCTATTTAGCATCTATCAAACATCGTCAAACTTGTTCTATGCATAACCTTCTACTCGTTCAATTCATCCTAAATTTAATTTAGCTCTACTAGTTGATCATTAAACATGCAGTATGAGAGTGAGACCTGTTTGACTATGAAGAGATGTTTCGACTACCGCGGAATAAAAACAGTTTCTTGAACAAAACAGAAACTGATTATATCTACTGATTTTGAATCTTGCAAAGTTTTATTAAGGAGCAGGGTATAATGTTTTATAGTTTTATACATACACATGACCAGCCATCCAACCGACTCGTCCAAAGCATGGCCTGTGGTCACATAAGATGGCTCACTAGATGCAAGAAATCCCCACGGTCTGGGACATGCTCCAAATCACACCAAAGACAACCAAATAAAAAACACGAAAACTCTAATCTTTACGACTCAATACCCTATCAACTTAGATATTCAAGTCTTCAATATTCACTTCTTCCATCCGAGGTCTTCAATCTTTACATTCTTGTTCTGCTTTCTTTACCTGTCACGATGTATATACATAATGACTCTATGATTTCTTATTACTTATTCAACATACAAACTCGGCATACCAATATACCATCACATTGTATAACGGTAAATGTTTCAACCATTTAAAGGGCCAAACACACAAATTACTTAAAATGCATTTCCTCCACTCAACATAAGAAAGAAAATTATATAACAGAAGCATGGACAGTGATGGACTGGATTTTCAATACCAAAATTTGTAAAACAAAGAAAAGAAACAAAGAAAAAAGCATAGTTCATTCATACTGTAGTGTGGCACTTGTCCACAATATCAAATTCTGCTACTCGATCAAGTACCCAAGGATCTCCCTTAAGAGCATGTGCATTGTATGCACTAAATTTTTTCACTATCTTTGTGCAAAAGAAGAATCTTTTTTGAAATATATGCTTACACTAAAAATAAGTTGCTCCAAGGTGTTTCACTAAATCTTGCACTAAAATTTGTTTCATTACTTTAAACAAGTATCATTATAACTTAGATTGAGCCCAAATACAAAGTGAAGGAACATGTTCACATCAATTCTGGTGTCAAAACAGACTTGTTGACATCAAAATGAATGCAATTACCAAATTTTCTAAAATGAGCTGAAGAGAATTATAGACCATGAGTTAACAAAACATTAAAAAGGGAACCACACCACTTAACTAGGTTTGTAACTGACAATTTTTTGAACTTTGATTTCTTTGAATGTTATACATGTAATTATTCTAATCTATTAAAAGTGAAACATTTAGGCAATGAATAGTTTCATTGGATGGCATATAACTTAAATTTAAAGGTAGCAAATTTGATGTGTGTAATCAAAATATATGTACAAAGATGTCATGCATTCATCTTGTAGCATATGTTTCATGTAAAAAACTTTTACTCATTAGTTTCTTTACGAGCTTAAATCTCCAAAGTTTTGATTGAGGCGTTGAAAAACTTACAACTTTGCCTTAAGTGCTTCGTAGTTATCATGGATGTTAGGTAAAACTGAATTTGACTCACAGGCGAGCGTTAAGCCAGAATGTTGGCTATCTAAGGTCACAATTTAATGCGAAGCCAACCTTATACCCACTTTAATAGTTTGTCAAAATAGTTTCACCTTCCAACCACTTAATACAGTCGCGATCAATCGACCAAAAGTTCAAGATTTATATATAAGCTCAAAACTAGATTTCACCATTATTAAGTCCGTTTAATATTTTATTTTTGAAATTACCCTTTTGTTACTATCATGTCACATAACATATAAAACAAAAGTAATTAAATAAAATAAACAAACAACAACAATAATGGACATGCAAATTAAATCAATTTAAAACACACATAATTGATTTATACACGATTTATAATAGGGTCTTCCCTAATTTTATAATTAATCAAATTTTAGTAATCTTTATTCATAATATTTACTAAACAACTTATCAATTATAATAAAATCGCATAATATAAGCATGAAATCTATAAAACCATATCATCATAATCCAAGACAACACATGCATGGTTTGTCATGGATGCTCAAATAGCACATATTATAAACATATAATTGTTAATCAGGAACGCAACCAAAACGGCATATAACCAATATACATTTATATACACATAAATATTACATGCAACCTAGGGTTTCTACAAGTTTTTATTCAAAATTCCAAAACCCTAATTTTATTAAAAAAAAATTCGACAATTATAAAAAATAGAAGTCGACATAATTAAAAAAATCTAGGGTTTAAGAAAGATTTTAAAAAAAACATAAGAACACCAAGCATGTAATAATCAAACGATTCAATTTTATGTGTTTCGGTAATTCATTATAATGTATTAACGGCTCTGATACCACTGTTGGAATATGTGAATCATAACAATAATATAAACACATAAACATCAAAGAGTAGGCAGCGGAAAAGATCAAATACAAATAATAAATTAACCGAATATAAAAGATGCGTACCTTTGTGATTTTTAGCAAGAACAAGAAACCAATGGAACAAGAACTATAAACCTAATTAGGGTTTGTAGGTGGATCGACTATGTACTAGTCGAATAGGGCAATCACCACTTTGTTAACAAAAGTATCCTAACACTTCGTTCTCGAACACACGTACTATTAGCGTTTCAATAAGAAAAGCTAGGTTCTTAATTCACAAGCAAGCACTACTAATGAGCCTTAGTTGATCACGAGGGATCTTCTATAGCTCAAAGAAAAGAGATGAAAGAAAGTGAATTGGCTTGCTAATGAACCAAGGGATGAGAAGAATGAATACAAGAGACCATGTATTTATACTATCTCAAACTTGGAGCAAAAGATAATCCCAAACCATGTGGGATTGGGTTTCGGCCGATCCTAGAGCCCAAGGGGGTTCTAGATCCTTCTTGCCTTATTGTTTCATCTCTAGTCCTTTAACTTTCGTCTAACGGTCGTTAGTTACCGTTAAGTGCTTGTTTCGTGAATTTAATAATTATTCGTCACTAAAACAATAATTATTAATTAATTGAAACTCATATATAAAGTGTACAATCCCGAAGTCTCGAGTTCGAGTCCGGTCATGATATATTAATTTATAATCCGTTAAAACTAACACTCAGTACATCACACAATTTTGCATGTTAGAAAACATGACCGGTCATATTCATTTTAACTTGAGAGAATCTCAATCTTTTAGAGATATTAACAAGACAATTTGTAAGGTCAATTGATTTCGTTTGCATAAAAACTAAGACAAGTGCATGGTAGCCAAATTAATATTTGGGTAATAGACTCGTGGGGTCAACTCACTTTCTTCTTTTGAGAAAAATAATGTACAAAAAGACTAAAGCAAAGCATATAAACCCCACAATAATTAAACATAAAAACCATGATTTCAAACCATATGGCCATATGTCTTGTTAAAGTAGAGTCACACTTGTATAGTTGATAAATTAAGAAGACACGTCGATACTTGCAGGGACAACGAATTTTGGTAAAAATGTTTTCTATTTGTGTTAGAAACATCCGATATTGGTTACGTCATCAGTTGACACCCATGGACAAGGCGTTTCGAACATTACACCCCATCCTCTTGAGGATGCGTCCTAGGCAAAATTATTAAAAAAAAAAAAAAAAAAAAAAAAAAAAAAAAGTTGGTCGAAATAACGGCCAACTTGTGTGAGCATGTTTGTGTACGTGGGTGTTTTTTTTAAGTGATTTTTGTAAGAAATGTTTTTGTCGTGTCCTCTGTCTTCTTATTATATTAAGTTGGCCATTAAGTTAATGTGAAGAGAGAAAACTGATGTGTCAACGATGCTCCTGGTTGTGTACATTGCAGGTAGACTCGACTTAGATTCTCAATGAGTTTTCTAATTTTCATTTAATATGCAAGTGTTAGATAGATTAGCACTTGGAGCCTATTTAGTATCGATCAAACATCGTCATACTTGTTCTATGCATAACCATCCTAAATTTAATTTAGCTCTACTAGTTGATCATTAAACATTCAGTACGAGATAGGGATGGCAATAAAACCCAAACCTGACGGGGAAACTTGAAACCCGAACTAATTGGGGCGGGACGGAGAGCGGGGAATTCTCGCCCGGCCCCGCCCCACCCAATTAATATATACACATATACAAATATATCTATACTTATATAGTATTTGTTAGTATTTACGTGATAAAAAAATATTACTCTAATATTATTAGTTTTTTTTTTTTTTTTTTTTTTTTTTTTTTTTTTTTTTTTTTTTAATTTGTAAGAATGCAAAATTGTAATTATAGAAACTAGTCTAGTGTCATATTTTTAAGTTTTACTTTTTGGCGGAATAATTCATCATTATTTTTGTATAATATTATCGTTGAAAACTTATTCAACTTAATAAGCCTTGGTTGTAATTGATTATTAATAACTTCGTTATTGCTAACGGTTTAAACGTAACAGTAAATGTGAAATGGTACGGCTTTGGTCGAGAATTGCACTCAAAGAGGATACCCCGATTAATACAGAGCGGGTTTGGGGGACCATCACGCCCCAACGGGGCGCCCCGATTAGATCACCAGTAGGGATCAGGGCGGGTTTGGGGAGAACTTTGTTAATCGGGTTTGGGGATGGGGATGACCGCCCCACCCTAAACCCGCCCCGTTGCCATCCCTAGTACTACTAGAGTGAGACCTGTTTGACTATAAAGAGATGTTTTGAATACCGCAGAATAAAAACAGTTTCTTGAACAAAACAGAAACTGATTAGATCTACTGATTTTGAATCTTGCAAAGTTTTATTAAGGAGCAGAATATAATGTTTTACATACACATGACCAGCCATCCAACCGACTCGTCCAAAACATGGCCTGTGGTCACGTAAGATGGCTCACTAGATGCAAGAAATTCCCACGGTCTAGGACATGCTCCAAATCACACCAAAGACAACCAAATAAAAAACACGAAAACTCTAATCTTTACGACTCGATATCCTATCAACTTAGATATTCAAGTCTTCTATACTCACTTCTTCCATCCGAGATCTTCAATCTTTACTTTCTTGTTCTGCTTTCTTTACCTGTCACAATGTATATACATAATGACTATGATTTCTTACGACTTATTCAACATACAAACTCGGCATACCATCACATTGTTATAACGGTATATGTTTCAACCATGTAAAGGGCCAAACACACAAATTACTTAAAATGCATTTCCTCCCCACAACATAAGGTAGAAAATCATATAACAAAAGCATGGACTGGATTTTAAATACGAAATTCGTAAAACAAAGAAAAAGCATAGTTCATTCATACTGTAGTGTGCACTCGTCCACAATATCAATTTCTGCTACTCGATCAAGGAACCCAAGGATCTCCCTTAAGAGCATCTACAATGTATGCACTAAATTTTTTCACTGTCTTAGTGCAAAACAAGAATCTTTTTTGAAATATATGCTTACACTAAAAATAAGTTGCTCCAATGTGTTTCCCTGAATCTTGCACTAAAATTTGTTTCATACTTTAAACAAGTATCATTATAACTTAGATTGAGCCGAAATACAAAGTGAAGGAACATGTTCACATCAGTTCTGTTGTCAAAACAGACTTGTTGACATCAAAATGAATGCAATTACCAAATTTTCTAAAATGAGCTGAAGAGAATTGTAGACCATGAGTTAACAAAACATTAAAAAGGGAACCACATCACTTAACTAGGTTTGTAACTGACAATTTTTTGAACTTTGATTTCTTTGAATGTTATACAAGTAATTATTCTAACCTATTACTAGTAAAAGTGAAACATTTAGGCAATGAATAGTATTGCAATAAATTCAGTGTTTTTTGATCAATAGTATTCATTGCACTAAAATAGTGCATACATTGAAGTGAATTTTGTGCACTATCTTAGTGCAAAAATTACATATAACGCAGGCATTGGAGATGCTTAGTTAACTGATAAATCAAATGGGATGTTTTAAGTTAAAGTCAAAAATTATGTTACAAGTAAACAGTAAATAATAAAGGTGGCCTGCAAAAAAAAGCAAAACAAATCATAAATAGAAGCCCCCCTTTAGAAGTCCTTTCTTTTTCTTTTGAGTCTTCCCCCATTGCCACTGTCATTGTTATTGCCATCACCATCACCATCATACGTGCCATGAGGAGATACAAGGCTTTTAACAAATACATGCTCATCATAATTATAATTACATTCCGAATTTGTGGATAACTGGATATGAGCATATGCACCGGGATGTTCAACGCTTTGAACCAATACAGAAGCAGGTGAACCTTCTTCTAATAGCCATATGTGAACATGACCGTAGAAGACATTTCTGGGTATAGTGTACTCGATTGTTTTTTTGTGTGCATCATAACCAGGTGGTGGTAAATATTGTTCCCAAGACTCTTGTACATTGTAGTTTCTCATTACCCATATTTCAAATTTCGTGAAGTGTTGTTTCCAGAAGTCTATATCTGGACGACGAAAGATGCATAGACAGTCTTTCACAGTCCCTAACTTCCATTGGCATAGGACCAAATTTGGTTGGGGGATTTCTTTAAAAATCTCTTTGGATAAATCAAAAGATACAATTACTTGCTTGTCATTTTGATCACTCGAAATCCAGTGAATCGCCCCATTGCATAAGATACCATTCCCGTTCAAATTATTATAGCCTGATTCTACAGCAACTGATCTCCAAACGTTTGATTTCAAAGTTAAAACTTCAAAAACAAGCTTTTTACTATTTTCGAACCCTATTACAACCTTGTAATCATCTATGGATGAATCATACCCAAAACCAGACACACGTTCCGACCAAGAATTTTGATACACTTGAGGAGAAGCTTTTAGTTCTTTCACTTCACGAGTTGAGGGATTAACAACGTAAAAATAAGTATGGTAAAGACAGATGCATACAAGACCATTAGAAGAACCAATAAGTTGATATGCATCAGTTCTCATATATACACAATCATCAGGCAAAGTAATCCTTGTATCTCTGATATCGTTAACTTGCGATCTTACGAGTATCTCTTCATGAATATCAAGGCCGAGCTCTGTCATTGAAACCAATGATTCCTGAAACCAAGAAAAAAAAAAAGGAAAAAACCCTAAAAACTTGAACAAAAGCTAGGTTTGGAATTAAATGAATAAAAACAGTCGACATCTTCTTTTATACATTCATTTTGTCGGTTACCTAGGATATAATCGCATCTTTTAATTTATTGACCTTATATATTGTATGTGGGCTGTCAATTTAAGGCCACCCATTGATGACAACAAGTTTATAGTTCATCGTATGTATTAATTTAAGGACACCTATCGTGTTTTATAAATTAACGTATGTGAACAAAATACCCTTTCAGTAATATGTGAACAAAGACGAGTTTTTTACCAACTTGAGCTTAAAATACTTTTTTTTTTTTTTTTTTTTTTTTTCCTATTCTATGACTTGCTGACAAATATCTTACTATTTTAAAATTCACAAAGCTCATTTTTCCTTAGACCACTCACTCCTTCACCCCCACGTTAAGCATTAACTTGCTAAGTTAAAGTGAGTTAACCACACCGCCCTACCAAGTTAAAGCCAAGTTAACGTATCGCGTTAACCCCTTAACGCTGCGTTAAAGGCTAAAATAAATTCACTTTGCCTGCGTTAAGGTGAGTTAACCACACCGCTCCCCACATTAAAGTCAAGTTAAAGTGAGTTAAGCTTTAACTTGCGGAGTTAAAGTGAGTTAACCGCACCGCCCTGCCAAGTTAAAGCCAAGGGTGAAAGGTTAAATGCCAAGATGGCGCTGACGTGGAGTGGGTGAAAGGTTAACTCGGTGTTAACACACCTTATGCTCTTAAAGCTTAAATTTAAACAATAAGCTAAAAGCACAAATGCTAGATTCGACTTTTTCCTTGCACATATTTTTATTAAATGTCACTAATTAAAATACACCCCTTCAATGAAATTAAAATTAAAAAAACCCATTTTACAAACCAAACAAGTTACTAGACATAAAAAACAAACAAATAAAATAAGACGAACTAATCAAAACTCACCAAACTTTTGACATTGTTTATAATCCCTAAATAAACAAACTAATCGCTAAAGCTATTGTCAAAAATCTACAAATAAAATAAATTATTGGCCGAAAAAATAAATTACAAAGTACCTGCAACCACATCGCACGAGAAGCCTACTAGTTTTCTATTATCTAGTTTCATTTTTCAGTTTTAATAGTAATATAACAAATATCTTTTCAAAAACTAAAGATTTTTTAGGGTAAATTGCAAATTTCGTCTCTAATGTTTGCTAAAATTGCACATAACACACCGAGAGAAAAAAATTGCAAATTTGACACCGAGACCTAAAGTTGCTTGCAAAATTGCCACCAAGAGGTAACGAGCGTTAGTACTCCGGTTAAGTGGACTCAACCGATTATCTCCTAAGGGTAATCTCATCAATTCACATTTTCCCGCTAATTTATTCACTTGACAAACTTTAGTTCCCAATGGTAGACTTTATTTCAAGGACTAAACTTGCAAACTACAACTTAAACTCACAAAAACTAATTGACTAAACATTTAAAACAACATTTAATCCCAAACCAACCTAATTACCTCCAAAACACAAATCTTTTTGATAAAAATTGGTGAAAATATATTATTTCAAAGCAAAAAAAATTGACAATACAAAGCATCCAAAACACAAAAATCAACTTTGGCAAATAATGATAAGGGAAAGGCTTTGTTAACTGGGACGGATCAGTTGTCGGAAAAGACGTGGGCGAAAGTTGTATTAAATGATGAAGTCTTACCGGAAAGGGACAACTATAAAAACGGCGACCAAGATTTTCCACTGTCTAAGAAGTTTTGATTATGGCAACTCGACCACACCTACAGAAAACCATGGTTGGAGAAGAGTTTGTGTGTGTGTTACAGGGTTTTTAATTTGTGTGTGTGTGTGTGTTCTTGGGTTTTTAAATTTTCGAGATGGATTGGGAGAATAAATGGGGTGAGTGGCTTTAATATTGTAAGTGATAAATAGAAAAGACAAAAATGCCCTCACCATTTTTACACTTAACGGAGAAACTAACGTGCCATCCAAAATAGGGACTGTCTGGGTAACAGGTTTCAAAATAAATATGTGTGATGTAATTAAAATGAAATAGGGACTAATTGTGATATTTTGGGTAAACCACAAGGATCAAACATATAATCTTTTCTAAAAACTTTTATAATGTCTCAAAATATTAATTTTGGAAAAACTTTTAAAAAAATATTGACATCTAAACAGAGGCGAACTGGGGGGTGGGGGGGGGGGGGTGGGGGGGGGGGGGTTTCAGAGGTTCATGGGGATGAGTGTTTGTTGCCTAGCGTAAACTTTTCTTAAAAATTACGATTTTATTGAAATGAATCTGGTCCCGAAATTTGTATCACATAAATATATGACTTGTTTAGTTACATCACGAATATGTCAAACGATTTTTTTTTTAACTAGTTTTTATACCTTTTAGTTCAATTTGATTTTTATTCGAAAAAAAAATGTATATCTACCGGCTTAGACCTTAGAGTCCTGAGTCTATTGAGCTGAATGTCTCGTACTCTCATGTAATATTTTCTATAGCAGATGTCTCTAAACGAGGCCAACGGCATCAACCCACATATAGTTGGGCCTTCGGCTTTTAGGCCCATAATATTGGTTTTGAAGCTTAAAATAAAGAAATCAGTTTCATATTGTTTATTATTATTATTATTATTATTATTTATTTTTTTATTTTTTTGAAATAATATCAGTTTCATCTTTTTTACGAGTAATCATGATTTCTGACTTATTTGCCAATTAATCTACTGGTTTGAAGTTTGAATCCACCGTCGCACAGACTTAAACATGGTAAAACACTATCTTTTTCAAAGATTGACGTGACCACTTCATAGTTATTTGCATAAATCTCATATTTTATTGATGATAGTTACAAATATTTTACCGCTGGAACTATAGTGACGAAAGCTTCACACTGTTAGTAAACCTAGTACAAAGTCTTCTATTTTCTTTTACAATTCTCGTTTTTTAGCAAAACAAATGCTATTTTGTGTCAATCTATCTATTCACTAGTAATCACTACAAAATTTTCACACATTTACACAACTCTATTTGATTACACATTCAAACATAATTTCATACAACACATAATATTACACAAAATCTAATTACATTATCCAATATTACATAAAATCATCATTCGTATCAATCCTAGTGAAAACTAAGATCATATGACTTAACACCATCGACCCCGAAAATGCCAAAATGTTTCTCAAACTCATTCCCAATTTTCTCATTCTCATCAAACAAATCAAACAAAAAAACCTCAACACCAATTCCTGGCCTTTTCGGCGTGCCAACATTGTTCAAACTCCTTTTCACAACATTTCCATTGTAAGCCAATGCATTTTCGCCACTAGCAACATCACCCCCCGCCGTAGGCCATCCTGTCTCGGTCACCAGAACCGGGATGCCACCAAAGCCTTCCTTTTCCATTGCATAAATAAAAGCATCTATAGTTTGATCAAACAAGTTGTCATAAACCAAACCTTGGTCATTTAGTACATTCCCTGGTCTAAATAAGGCGGAATCTAGTGACACGAACTGTGGATTGTTTATGTAACTAAAGTATGGGTATACATTGACCATTAGTGGTGAGGAAGTGTCACGTAGGAATTGAAGTAAATGGGTCAAGTCAGGTAAAATGTTTGGGTCAAAAGATGAAGAGGATGGTGGGAATGAATTTGATAGTATTGAAGCTGCTTGTGCAGATGAAATCTTTATTTTATCGGATAATCCAAGGTTTTGTAACGCTTGATGAAGGTTTATAATGGCGGGAATGATATGAGGTGTGTAAAATGGATCTTTTAAAAATACTTCGTTTCCAACGACTAAGTACCTGTTAAACAAAGTGCATATTTGGTCTTGATTAGTATTACTATTTATCCCTTTATAATGTGACAATATAATGTCTTTGCATTAATAATAACTACTCAAGTAGTTGATGATAATTACATCAAAATTTTTATAGTATTAACATTTAAACATGTCATAGTCTCTTGAACATAGCCTTTGAAATCTCTTTCGTTACTAGACTGAAATACGAGTACTAATTTTCATTCTTGACCCGCTTAGATAACAAGATACAAATTTACATTCAATGAGGGCAGTAAACTCAAGATGTTCGTTTAAGTCAATCTCTAAAGTTACTAAGAAATACCATCATTAAACGCATATCAAGTAACTTATTTAGCTGGTAACCTAACCCTTGTTCAGTGTACACATACAGAATACTCAAACTACCAAAATGTGTATCAAGCAACTTAAGGGGATGTTTGGGATTGCATATTTTTATGCTAGTATTGGCTTAGTGCGTATTTTGTAAAGATATAAGCATTTTTAAAGTGTTTGAATGAGCATATATTGCTAGGTGCCTATCTGATTATATTTAAACTCTCATTTTAAACAAGAATAAGGCATTAAGCTAAAAATGAGCACACTCTTATAAACAGTACCGGATTTGATCAGCGGAGACATGGGCAAAGATATTTGCTTGAAGCCAGTCATTAGCCGTGGCAGGGGTACCAGCGGCAATTGCTGGTAGTTCCTCATTAGGTACTCCAATAGTAAGTTGTATTCCAGTGCCAGAAAACGGTATCAACGACTCTGGCACCGGGTTAAATAGTCTAATGCTTGATATGCCATTCGAGTTTATGAGGTTCACGGCAGCAGTGGGTGGTGGAAGGTTGTTAGCAACACGGCCGTAGCATATTCCAATGGTTGTAGCAGCTGTTAACCAAAACATATTGTCAAGATGCCAAATAAACAAATGTTCATATGCATTAGTAACATGCACATTGTTCATTTTATCTTATGTATCTTTTAACTATTTTCATGACATATGAATAACCAAAACATATTTTCAAGATGCCAAATAAACCACATGCAATGTGCTTGGATGAATAGTATTGAGGAACTTACTTGAAATGTGAAAAAGTTGGGTGAATATGTAAAGTAAGATGAAAAATTGGTGAGCTAAACTTGTGTAAATTGTCATTTTTGTGAGAAGCTTGATATTGGTTGATTGTTGTATTTATAGGTTTTAGATTATTTGATTATAATAATGGGTTCATGCTATCCAAATTGATTAATATTTTAACAAAGAGATTGTTTGTTTCTATGTCCAAATTGCTGTTTTCATGTTGATATAGCTTTAGTATGGTTTGGTCACAATATCCAGATGGGAACCTTTATAGCTGTATTGCTATAACAAGTATTTGGTTTATTTTAGATGAAAAAGGGTTTTGGCAAGTAAGAATTAATGAGAAAAACATAACTAACAAGAAGGTTTTTTGATAGATAACATTACAAAAAACAATACATAAATTTGGGACTTTGAAATCTTTTTGATATGCTACTCTCTTGGGCTGATCACGGTCCGAAACTTAGATCGGATAGACTAAAATTAGACTGTATCAAAAACCGATTTGATCAAAAACATGAAATCGAGGACCAGACTGAAATGTTTGATCCATGTCTAGGTTGGTCCGGTCCGGTCCAACAAAGTTTAGTGATCAATTGTGTTTAAGACCGAACCGAACCGGACCGGACCGAAGATCGAATATAAGGAAATTGGTGGACCGAAGACCAAACCAAAATATGGTCAGTCCGATTCAGTCCCAAGTCTATTATGCTCGGCCCTATACTACTCCATATCAAACTTGCACTCATATTAACTAGTAACGCGAATCATGTCAGAAATTTCCATTGAATGACATGATATTCGTATACGATAAAAACATATAGCATAGTGAAGTTAGCATGACGATACAGACAGCTTGTTAGAAGAATATCAAAGAAAATCGAACAAAATTTGATTTAAAAAAAAAAAAAAAAAAAAAAAAAAAAAAAAAAAACTTAAAGTGAATAAATCTACTCACATGGATCTAACATTGGGCAAGTAAATAAAAGTATCAGTTAACACTTTCAATGGTCGGTTCTCAAATCTCTATTATTTCCTCTGCCCCAAAAGGACTTAAAAAAACACATTTACCAGTAACTTTTTATGTTTCTTTTATACAAAAGATACAAATCATGAGTGTAAGGAAGAAGAAAGATTTGATTACTTGGAAGTTGGAACATTAACATAATGTCATGTGGTGGCCGGTGTGTTAGACATTTTGGTTTAGAAAATCGAAAACCAAACAAAGTCAGGTGGTATGTGTTTGTAAGCCGAGACCAAATCATGCGCATAAAAAGCAAACAAACTAGTTAACGCGAAGCTTACACCAGAGATTTTTACATATAAATATAACCAGGGCCGGTCCTGAGTTTCTTGCTACCCTGGGCGAGAGGGCCAAAAAATGCCCCTTGTAAATAATTATTGCCATGGTGTGAGAGTCGAATGCAACGGTGAATTTCAAATTTTGTCACTAGTAGTATGTGGCTTTGTGTGTTTACTTAGTTGCTGTATAAATTTAAAGCTATTTATACAGAGGATCTAGTTTATACATAGATTAAGACATGAAAATTTAAAGCTAGGTATACAAATTTGAATGCATGTTTAGTCGGGTTGCTCCCTTTAGTTTACTTTTGGGTGAAAAAGTTTAACCTTCATAACCAGAATCTAGATTTTAATTGTTGATGATCCATTTAGCAATATCTAGAAAATTGCCTATCAACGTGTGGCCAAAAATATAAAGAGCAACAATATTCAAAATAACTCGCTAAAATAAGTAAATAACTAGGGTAAGTGACTTGGCAAGTTTTAAATAAAAAAAATTACTAGTGAACTAATTAATATGACCCAATAAGCAACAACACCACTCAGCCCATACAATAAATGAATGACTCCTTTCTTCTTCTCCACCCTAGTTAACCACCCGCCACCATAAAAGAACAAGCTTCAACCTTTATTGATTTTTATCAGGATCTCGTCTCAATATTGATTATCACATACTCGCACAACACAAAATGACAAAATAGGGGTTACACTATTGTAAATTCGAAAATCTTCTGAAGATATCTACATTTGGTCAGCCTGATCTGATGCCCCCAAATTTTTGCTGCCCTGGGCTGTCGCCCAGCTCGCCCAGCACCAGGGCCGGCCCTGAATATAACATGAAACAAATCGAGTCATGTGGTTTGTCTTTGACAAGCGGTGTACATATTGAGGCGGAGAGTGTACGACTGTACGTGCATAGTCTTTTAGCACCATAAATTGTGTAAAATATTTGTCATTTTTCAAAAAGTTAATTAAGAAAGTGAGCCTAAGAGAGTTGAGTAAAATGGCTTGGTACCCGCCATGCCGGTCCAAAGTGGATGGCAAACTAGTGGCGCCAAAAAGCCACCATACCCACCCACTTGAGTCAATTGAGTAAGTTCACTGGCTTACGTTTTTTTATTTTTTTATTTTTTTTATTTTTTTATTTTTTTTAATGTGTTTTGTGTAATTGTTGTGCTTTAATTAGGCATCATGGGTTTTTAAAAGGGTGTGTTGTGTTTTAATTAGGTATCATGGGTTTTTAAAGGGGTGTTTTGGCTTGAGTTATGAGAAATAAGGTATTTTGATATGTGATTGAGTTAAAAGAAAATTGTCCAGAAATACATCAAACTTGTCACCTTTTGCTTTTGTATACCATGAACTTTTTTTTTTCCTATTGTATACACGAACTTTCTTAATCTTCTTATTGTATACACGAACTTTCTTAATCTTCCTATTGTATACATGAATCTGACGTGACATGGAGTTAATTACATAAATTTACATGAATCGTCCCTGTGGCTCAAAACAATTACACCATTCGTCCTTGAAACAATTACATAAAAGGTCCCTGTAGCTCAAGAGTTAAAATATTTGCATCGTTAGTCCGCATTGAGTTAAAATATTTGCATCGTTAGTCCTCACTGCCACTCACCGCCACCACCACCACCACCACCGTCGCCCACCACCGCCACCCACCAACACCCACCGCCACTACCACCACCTCCACCCACCACCACCTACCACCACCACCACCCACCTCCACCTCCGCCACCCACCACCCACACCCACCACCTACCAACACCCACCGCCACCACCCACCACCTCCACCCACCACCGCCACCACCACCTACCACCACCACCACCACCACCCACCTCCACCTCCGCCACCCACCACCCACACCCACCACTAGGGCTGCAATCGAGTCAAGCCGAGCTCAAGCTCAACAAAGCTTGAGCTTGGCTTGAAAGAAAAACACTAGGCTTGAGCTTGGCTTGATAGCTTGTCAAGCTTTCATCATCCAGGCTTGAGCTTGGCTTGAGTAGGCTCGAGCAAAGCTTGAGCTTGGCTTGAAAAGCTTGAATGAATACAAAAGTATTGTATTCAATAGCTAAACTCAACAATAGATATATGTATAAAGTAAAACAAGCTAAAACCATATTTGAAAACCAAATTAGATTGATTTAACACTAATAAAACCAAGAACAACATTCTCGTACCCAAGTCGAACATCAAAATGAAATATAAGCCAAAGTACTAATTAAGGTTCAAATGTCTAAAACATATCAACAAAATATATCTCGTGAGGCTTCATAGGATTCACATATCAACAAAATATATGAAAATATCTATATTAAAGCTTGATAAAAGCTTGATACGAGCTCGAGCCAAGCTATCCAAAGCTTGAGCTTGGCTTGTTAAATATTTCGAGCTAATTTTTGGGCTTGAGCTTGGGCTTGAGCTTGATAAAAGCTTGACTCGATCGAGCCAAGCTCGAGCTCGAGCTCGAGTTGCTTGATAATAGCTTGACTTGATTGCAGCCCTACCCACCACCTACCAACACCCACCACCACCACCACCACCGCCACCGCCACCACCCCCATCACCACCACCAACACCACCATCACCACCCCACCACCACCTACCATCACCACCACCACCCACCGCTACCTCCACCACTACCCACCACTACTCACCACCACCACCACCCACCTCCACCTCCGCCACCCACCACCCACACCCACCACCTACCGCCACTTACCAACACCCACCGCCACCACCCACCACCGCCACCCGCCACCACTCATCACCCACCACCGCATCAACTATTGACTTTTAAAGTCATTTTGGTAGGTGATGGGTGGTGGCGGTGGGTGTTGGTAGGTGGAGGTGGTGGCGGTAGGTGGTGGGTGTAGGTGGTGGGTGGCTGAGGTGGAGGTGGGTGGTGGTGGTGGTGGGTAGTGGTGGGTGGTGGTGGGTTGGTGGTGGTAGCGGTGGGTGGTGGTGGTGATGGTGGGTGGTGGTGGGTGGTGATGGTGGTGTTGGTGGTGGTGATGGGTGGTGGTGGCGGTTGTGGGTGGTGGCGGTGGGTGTTGGTAGGTGGCGGTGGGTGGTGGTGGTGGTGGTGGTAGGTGGTGGGTGTGGGTGGTGGATGGCGGAGGTGGAGGTGGGTGGTGGTGGTGGTGGGTAGTGGTGGCGGTGGTGGGTTGGTGGTGGTAGCGATGGGTGGTGGTGGTGATGGTGGGTGGTGATGGTGGTGTTGGTGGTGGTGATGGGTGGTGGTGGCGGTGGCGGTGGTGGGTGGTGGCTGTGGGTGTTGGTAGGTGGTGGGTGGCGGAGGTGGAGGTGGGTGGTGGTGGTGGTAGCGGTGGTGGGTGGAGGTGGTGGTGGTGGCGGTGGGTGTTGGTGGGTGGCGGTGGTGGGCGGTGGTGGTGGTGGGCGGTGGGTGGCAGTGAGGACTAACGATGCAAATATTTTAACTCAATGCGGACTAACGATGCAAATATTTTAACTCTTGAGCTACAGGGACCTTGTATGTAATTGTTTCAAGGACGAATGGTGTAATTGTTTTGAGCTACAGGGACGATTCATGTAAATTTATGTAATTATCTCTATGCCACGTCAGATTCATGTATACAATAGGAAGATTAAGAAAGTTCGTGTATACAATAGAAAAAAAAAAGTTCATGGTATACAAAAGCAAAAGGTGGCAAGTTTGATGTATTTCTAGACAATTTTCCCTTGAGTTAAATGAGTTATTAATGTGACGCTAAAGTGGCAAACTGGCTCAAGCTAGTTTAAGCCACGATACCTAGCACTCTAAAACAAGCGTAAAGGACATACTCAATTTGATCGTTTCTTAGAAAATATGTCGAAAAAAAAACCACAAACATAGTCATGTCTAAACCATAACATATAAAATCCTAATCTTAATCTTAAGATCTTACATATTATCTGGCACAGAAATTTATTTTTAACTTAAAACCAAACAGCACTACAACAATCTAAGATTCTAAAAATCAGCTTCAAACTCAAACTAGCAAACTCTTTTCCTAATTTACAAACCATAAAAACCAAATCAGACAATATCTCCGATTTTCCAATTTTCAAGTAAACATCAAAATTAATATATCTAAAACACTACGTAGTATATAACATCAAAACTGCCAACTACAAAGATCCAGCTCAAATTAACTCCAACTAGCTAGCATAAATTATTCATGTAACAACAGACTTTTAACAACTACTAAATTAACCATAAAAACCAAATCAATCCATTCTTAACATCAAAATTCAGCAAAAAGTATTGTAATTGTTTATATATCCGAAGTATCAATCCAAAAGTCTTTTATAAACTAATTTAATAAACTATATTAACTAAATAAACTTCTTATCTGAGTTTGTTAACTATATAAGCTAAATGGGATACGGAGCATGTGGATCTTATACACACTTTCACATCGGCATAATAAATTATCCTATTTTTATAGATAATTTTTTTACAACATTTAAGGTCAAATCAAATCGGAAATTTGGAAGCTACATGCAGACGTAGACGTAATTTTTCGATTTTAAACAGGAAATTTGACGTTTATCATGAAAGACCACGACATACACGTCAAACTAACTATTTAAAATCTAAAAGTTACGGATGAAGATCGAGAGACTTGCTGATGAAACTTTACTTATCAAAAATTGGGGAAGTAGTGTTTTGTGCTAAAGCATCACCTAGGGTTTGTTTGTTTATATAGGGAAAAAAAGGTGTGTTGTGATTGGTGGAGATGAGGTGGTGCGGATCGGGAATGTGGATTGTTGATTTTGAAAGAGTGGGATCGGACAGTGGGGATTGTAGTGAGGTGTTTTTGTTTGGAAAGAGTGTGTATGTGATGGGATTGCCAACATGGCAACCTCATTGTTTGTAACACCATTTATAAATAATTTTTTATATAAGAATATTCACGTATTACGACCAAAGGCTTGTGTTTAAATTGTATTTTTTATTGAGTGAGAAATTTTCTAATTAAATGGTTGCAGGTTCAAGTCATGTTTAAGATACGTGAGATTAGGGCTGCGCAATGGGCCGGATCTTGACCCGACCCGTCCCTACTTATCCCGATCCCGAAAGTTACCTAAATCGTAAACCAAATACCGACCCGAAAGTAGTCGGTTTTTTGGCCCATTCCGACCCGCCCCGAAAGTAGTCGGTTTTTGCTTATATTTTATCGGTTTTTGACCCGTCCTGACCCGTCCCGAATCCCCAAAATGCTAAAAATCCATCCCGACTCCTGAACCAAGAAGCTATTATTCGATTTTGGGACTATCGGTTTATGTCGGGATCGGGTCGGTTGTCAGGAAGCGGACGGTTTTGCTCACCCCTAGGTGAGATAATTTATGGTCGTATATTTTGAGATAGTTAGTTGTCTTTATAAAAAATAAATTGCGTATAGCAACGATATATAACGTCAAAAATAATTATGCTTATGAACATAATGATCTTTGATGCAACACTTAATAGTTCAATTTGTAGTAATTGCGAGAAAAAAAAGTATATGCGAAAGATGATAAAAAATTTAAAGATTAAAAAAATAATAATAAACAATTGATTTAATAGTAAATGTTACTACCATTTTCTTTAAAAAAAAAAGGTTTTAAGAAAATGTGTTTTCTTGGATATTGTTGTTTTTAAAACAAGGGTTGTATACATTGGCGAAGATTGGGGGGGGGGGGGGGGAGGCACGTGCCTTCTAGAGAAAAAAATATGTAGTGTAAATTTATAAAAAAGAAAATGATTCTCATGCCTAAAACTTGTGTCTAAATATATGTTTAACAAGAGGATTGAGACATGTGACAAGATGAAGGGTGGAGACGAGGAAAGATAAAATGAATAAAACACGTGTCAAGTAATGAATAAATTAGTCATGTTTTTAGGCATAAAGTTTAGGCCTCCATATCACTACTCTTATAAAAATATCTGACTATTTTCTAATTTGCCCTCTAACGAACCAATTTGTAATGTAATTTCAAAATTATCAAATTTGTTTCTCCGCTATAACTTTCTAGCTTCGCCTCTGATCGTATATATCGTTCATACTATGCATGATAAACTAATATTACATCTCATCACAAAGTATCGCATAAATCGTTTGGCATAACAACTTATTAGTAATGACGACTTCTAAATAGCAAAACCTCACGAACTTACTTGAGCATTGATGGTTGTATCTTATATTTTCAATATATGTTTTTTGAATCTCTTAAAAAAAAGTATTGTTCTTATGTTATAACCATAAACGGAACTTAGAAGGGACCGAGGGGGTTGCGGCCGCCTCCCCAAATTTTTTGACCCTATATACATTCTATACCTTTTTATATATGGTTTGAACTATTTTTAATACAAAAACTTTAACATAATGTATATCAGCCCCCTAAAATAAATAATTTTCAAGTTGGCTCCCCCACCAACAGTGTTCAAGTTTCGTCCCTGGTTATAACTTTAACAATACAATTTCCCAATGCCATATTGCATGTTGGCTAGGTTGTTCTAACGTGTTTAAAAATGGAGTTTGATGTGGTATATATAGGTTACAAGTTTAAAATAGGTGCTAATGGCAATTCAAAATGATGTTGGCAGATTTTGCATATATTGTTTGTGTATAAGAGACATTTTCTGTTTGAGAAGTATGGTATAGACTAATTTTGATAGGGATTCGTGATCAAGACACTAATATAGAATGGTATTACTGGTTGTAGGAGTAAGGGTACTAAACATAAGTAACCTTAATCTAAAACAAACTTACTCTTCAACATAAGAATATCCTAAAGTAACTCTACTCCAAGCAACCCTACCAGTGTTTCCTACAGGGTTTTTATTTGTGTCGTATATTTTATTTCAATTTATTTATTTTGTTGGTTCTAGATTAATTAGGTTTTCTTTCTCTACAAGTTTTACTACCCTATAAATATAGGGCTTTTATTTCATTGTAAGGCATCGATCATCATTATTAATAAACTTTGTATTTTAAGAGTGAATATTTTGTTTGGGTTTTATTCTCACAAAGTGCGCCTTAGTTAATTACCTTTGGATTAAGGTTTATCTAAATTCACTTCCGCGCATCCTGCGTCAAATTTTGTATCAAGTTATAATGGAACCATACATGATGAAAATATGGTTGTATAGGTTAATAAAATCGAAATTTTAGAATTGAAAAAATTGCTTTGAAGCCAAGCTATGTCATATAGTGAGGTCAAACCCTTTATTCACTTTAAATCACAATGTTAAAGAAAATAAGAAGTGTTAGTTCTTGTGTAAAATATCATCTTGTGGGAATAAAAAATTCGATTGTAGAAGAAATTGATTGTGAGATATCATTTCTTTTTTAATATGTTATATGTGTTGTTTAAAGATGTAATAGTCAAATTGCCTGCAAATTTGGTTATGTTGTTGGATGACAAGGTCTCAGTAAACGCTCTCAAATATGGCAGAACGTGTACGTGTGTAGCCTTTGAGCACCATCAGTAGTGATGCACTTATGTGTAAAGTACATACCCAATATGTTCGTTTCTTATAAAATATGTTTCGGGAAAAAAATAATCATTTTTAAAGTTAGGATCAAATAAGAAAGAAAAAATTAAATGATAAAGATAATAGTCATATTGTATTCATTTTAGTTTTTCTTCTCAGATTATCCCTAACCACTAACATAGTAACATCATTGAAAACAACACAAACAATAATACAGTTTCATACTTTCATTATCTATTTTATAACCACAACTTGAAATCAAAGTTAATGGACTCAGTTTCATTTGGGCTTTAGCCCAACTATTTTGTAGCTTAATCCGATTAAAAGCCTAAATGGCCACTTACTGAAAAACACGTTTGATCAAAGGTTAAATTAAACCCAAACCATTTAAACAGTCTTATGAAGAAAGACAAGTGGTATATTCTTTCCCTACACAAAACTTCTTAACATTCTTCCTTTTCCTCTATTAAAAGGAACGAATAATTCCAAAATATCATCTTTGCTTCAATGTACTTACCAATCTTGTTACCTTTTACTTTCATAATTCAGAAAATAGTATTGTTTTTTTAGCCATAGTTTTCGATCTTTTAATCGACTATCTCACGATTTTTGAACTCACAGCCACATAGACTGAACTGGGTAAAAGCCTCCCATTTCAAGAGGTTGGCGTGACCACTTCAGGATATTTTGCACCAAACAGGAATTGAATTTCAGACCTCACAGTCACAATCCTTTTGACGCTTTTATCATAACTTTAAGAACGTTCTGTTATACATTTTCACAAAATAAACATTGTTTTTATATTAAATGAAGATTAACCACTTACTAAAATGGTAGTATTATAACTAGGGATCCCTATAACTATCGCATTGTCCTTGTATAATAAATAAACTTGATGGATTTTATAAACTTACTTAACCAAAGAAAAAGAGACATACAGGAATATTTCTTTATCTAACTCTTTAGTAAAGCAAAAGTCATTATTTTTGGATTCAAAAACCCTCTTACACCCCTCTTCATCAAAACGCACCCTTGCCTATACAAAACCAACACACTCCTTAACTTGAAAAACTCACTAGTCCTAGAGCACCAAAATCCAAAACAAAATGTCGCAACAAATGCCCATTGTGTACCCGGTAACCGGCACTGTGCCAACTTCAACTCACTCATCAAATGGCTCATATGGGGCCGTTTTCATTGTCCTAGCGGTGATTGTAACAATATCTGCATTCGCCTGCTTTCTTGGGCGAATGTTTAATAAGCGTGAAAATGAGGCAAGACCGTCTAGGCATAACGTTCCAACAAAAGAGAAAGATGCAAAGCGTAATCCTAATGGCTTTCAAACCAAAGACGGGGACATTGAATTTGGGTACGATAAGAGGCTTGCTAGTGCTAAAGTAGCTAACACTAATGTGCCAACCATGTCTCAACCTAATTCTTTTGGTGATCAAAAGATTGAGAGACCTAACTCATTTCATGAGTCAAATGCTGGTCGAGCTGACTCATTTCGTGAACCAACTATGGGCCAAGCTAACATGTTTCATCACAAATCTAACAAGGTGCAACCTAGCTCGTTTGATGAACCACCCATGGGGCGACCTAGCTCTTTTCAAGAACCAACAATGGGACGACCTAACTCATTTCAAGAACCATCTATGGGGCGTCCTAACTCGCTCCAAGAACCATCTATGGGGCGTCTCTCGTATCAAGAACCAACCATGGGACGACCTATCTCGTATCAAGAACCAACCACGGTGCAATCAAACACGTTTCATCAGGGTCAATCTCAAGGTGATCAAGCAAGGTTTGGTGCTGATAATCGAGACAACGGAGCCAACTTCAAGATTCGAACCAGGGCCCAACGTTATTAGAACGTCTTGTGTTTCTTATAGTTTATACGTAAAAAATGGCTCAAAGTTAATAATCTTATTAATATGTTTTGTCAAGTAGCAAACCTACATGCTGTGTTGGATATATGGCTAACTAAACGTTTTGGTGATTTTTTTTTTTTTTTTTTTTTTTTTTTTTTTCGTTGTTGATGTATAAGATAAGGTATGAAATGAAGTGGAAGACAAATATACAGTTTTCATTTACAAAGCTTTGAATTTTATATCAGTTTTCTTGTATAATCCTTATGTAGACAAATCATTTTTTTTTTTTTTTTTTTTTTTTTTTTCTGATTATGATTTTATACTTCAACCTTTGTTATGTTGAGTTACTTCAAGAGCGTAGAGCCGTAGTAGAGGTGAGTATATGCATCGAAGCATCGAGCTATTGATTATGGGCTTATGGCCCAAAAACAAAAGACTACTGTCAATGGCGGAACTAGAACATTTTTTTTAAGGGGCCGAATTTATTTTGGGAGGACCAAATCAAAAATTTTTGTTTGTAACATCAACTAAATTACACTTAAAACTTATAATATTTACATTAGGTGCAACAAATTTTGGGGGGCCAGAACCCTCCCCTCTGCCCCTACATAGGACCGCCTATGACTACTATTGAGAATTGGTTAAATTCAATCGTTTAGGTGGAGTTTGGTTTGTTAACGGAAATCACTATAGGTATGAGAATCGCTATGGGTTTGTAAACCTACTATGCTTGGCGGGTATGAGAAATGCTTATTTTTATGGGTTTCATTCCCAATTTTAAAAACTAACGAACCAACCAAACAATTACAATTGAAATGAAAGTCATTCCTCTAATCCTATATTCAACTTATCCCCGCTTAGCCTCAACATTAATCCCTCTTCGTTTGAACATTTAGATTTGAGTCTGGTATGACAATCACAAATCTCCTATCTATCTCAGTATGTCATCAAAATAAATCATTGTAATACTTGCAAAGATAATCATATGTGGCGATTAATCGGCCACCAACCTTTTCGATTAATGTAAATCGATCAAACAAATTGGTTAACCACGGTCAAACTGGCCGAAAATATGTAAATCCTGTCACAAATACCTAAAACTCGTCGTAAACTTGTTTTAATCAATTATAATCGCTATTTAAATCTATTACAAGTTGTTTTTTTAAGGAAAATTTTTGTCTGAAATACTCAAAAATCATTGGAAATGCCATTTCGATTAATCTCGCTTAAGCTGATTACAAGCTACAAAGTGATCGACCGACCAACTACCAATTCGTGATTTTTGCAACCTTAGTTTTTTTGTTTTTTTTTTAGAAAATAAATAAACAAATATATAGTCATAAATTAACTAAAATTAAAGTATGCATAAGTACTTAAAAAATAAATAAATAACTGTTTCTCCAGCAAGGTAAAACTTGTGTGGAGGCAGTACGGTTTCGGGGGAAACCGTTACCACCTGAGATCAGCTTGGACCCGGTTAAGACAACATAGTCTGGCGGGGTGGCGATGGGGCCTTCGCTATCCGTGAAAGTAGTCGTTTCTAAGTTGAAATTCACCTTTCAAAAAAAAAAAAAAAAAAAAAAAAAATGTACTAAGTAAAGTATATTCTTTGACACCGTATGTAAGACATCCAAATCTTTGACCATACGACTTTTCCAGTTAGAAACAGTATTCAACGGATAACATCTTCAAACGTGTTAAACATTTTCCACGTGTCACACAATCATTAGTCAACTCACATGTAATACTCTAACTCGTTTGGCACTTTACCTTTTTTTCTGCAACCCCAAACCGAAAAAAAGAAAAAAAGTTATAAAAATAATATCTTCCAGATTCAATCCAATTTTAGTAACATGTAAGTGTAACCCCTTTTAATTTTACTATTTTGGGTTAATGTATTGTTATTTGTTTTAATTAGTAAATATTTGAGTTGATTTAGTTTTTTATAGATTTGTTTTTATAAGTACCTCGGGCAGGGGTGTGACTGTCTACATCTAGTATCCTGCCCAGCGGGCAGGATTAGGTATTTTTGTTGTCATATTAAGTGTGACGTTCCTTTACCTTCGGGTAGGGGCGTGACTGTCTACATATGGTATCCTGCCCCGGCGGGATTGGGTATTGTTGTTGTCATTTTGGTGAAGATAGCGGTAGCTGTTTGTTTTGATAAAGTGTTTGGTAACATAGTTGTATAGTTATAATTAGTAAGTGGAAACCCTAGTTGCTCGTAAATGCTACTAGATGCAGCGTTTTGATTTGGAGCGTTTAGAAAAAGTAGGAATGCTAGTTGCTTGTTTCCAAACAAGCATTTTGTACAAAACGCTAACCAATAGTTGCCTGGTTGCTTCAAAACGCTTCTAAATGCTTGCTACCAAATATATCCCAAGTGTTGTGTGATGACCAAATGGTAAGACACCTCACATTACAAGAGGTCTAGGATTTAAGGCGCACTAGGTAGTATCTATACATTTGGGGGCTGGAATTGGTCGGAAGCGGTCATGGGGATATGTCAGTTAGGCCGTGTATATTTGAGTCAAAGACTTGCACTCTATGGGTAATTTGAATTGGGAAGATGTTTTCACTATCAAGTGTGATGTTGCTGTAAAACCTTTTTTTGCCTAATGTATAGTTGATTGGATGTTGAATCGATTTAATATTGTATTTGTTTTGATTGTTTTGTGTAAAGTTCATTCCATGAAGTTCTTAACTTTTGGTTGGTGATCATGTGTTGAGTTTATTATATGTTGTACCATAGGGGCATTGCCCTAGTGGTATCACTCCCTATCGCAAACGTCCGGTTGATCGGTCATGGTTTCAGACTTTCATCTGAACTTCGGACTAAATGTCACTGGAACATGTGCTCTTTTCCTAGGGCTAGGTCCTTTGGGAAGGGTCAGTCGCCACCCAAAAGGGGTGCACGGATTCAGGGATTCCCTACTGATCCAAAACTTTTGAAGGAGAGTTTATTATGTGTTGTATGGTATGTGATTCTTAGAACGAGAACACGTTTTTGAGGATGGATTATTGTTGTTCTAAAGTCTAAGTCGAGAATTAGAGCCTTGTGATTTGTGAAGGTTTTTTTTTTTTTTTTTTTTTTTTTTTTTTTTTTTTTTTTCAACTTAATAGTGATTGACCTTCAGTTGTGGCCCTTCACCTAGAATTAGATCCATGTGATGATGTAATGTGACTGAGCTTTATTGTGACTCTAAACTTAAATATGTAACCATCATTGGTCGGGCATTGGCAATGGTGACATTTAGGGTGCGTTTAGTTGCAGAAGTTTTCCCACTTTTACTGAGGAAACACTCATTTTGATCACAATTTCTGTTTTCAGCGTTTTTCCCTAACTAACGACACCCTTAAGGATTTTCATAATTGTTTCTGATATACTGATTTGTTTTCAATCTTTATCAGGAAAACAGTGAAACTCTATTAAGAAGCTAGATGTTCACAACTGATTTAAGCTTCATGAGTGAAAAAGAAGCCAGTAAATCTAGAAAAAACATCCCGATGCTTGAGAGAAAAGACCGTCCACGCTTAAATCTTCCAGCAATCCGCGGCTTCTTATCGCAGGTTCCTGGCAGAATTCAGAATCTGAAGGTCAGATCACTCTTCCGGAACCTGTAAATTCACTTGATTATCTTATCTACGTCCTATTTAAGATTTTATATTTTATATGATTCAGTCGAGGTTTAAAAGACCAACACAAAAAGAGGGAGAAAACCGTGATGTGTTCAATATGAAGGATGCAAAGTTCAATTTAGAGAAGCAAATGCAAGTTTGGAGAAAAAATCCCGTGTGGGATGATGGCCAGCCCCCTAGTATTGAGGTAATGATCTGATTTCCTGTGTGTTCTCAGTGTCATAAGCTTGAAGTAGAACGATAATGAAAGCTATATCGACAAATGTAGCATGTTTAGAGACGTTAAGTTAAAAATTAAACATGCCCCTTTTTTTACACGCTAGTGCAATATAGAATAGCCTATAAGTTATCAGTTCGCAAGCCTCACTGCATAAAAGCTTATTTTATATTATCGAATGAACCCAAACACGTATATTGCCGCATCTATCTAACTTGCAGATGGTAATTTTCAGGTCGTTGTACCCAAAGGGTCTCTTTGCCAACTAAATGTAAAAACAAATGTGGGCTTGCCGCCAGATGCTATATACAACATTGTCACCGATCCAGACAATAAAAGGGTCTTCAAGAATATTCAGGTAGTGATATGAAAGATTTATTTCTTTTTCTCTTATAAGATGCACATGTTTCATCTTTATAACCGAATACTTCCCTTGGCATATTGCAAGTTTTTGATTTTCACGATGGTGGTATTGCAGCATTTTAGATTCGTGTTCTTTCATTACTCATTGGTGAATGATTCTGATTTTTGTGTCAGGAAGTATTATCCAGAAAGGTTTTGGTTGACGAAGGTACAAGGCAGCTCGTTGAGATTGAGCAAGCTGCTATATGGAGGTTTCTGTGGTTTTCAGGAACCATCTCGGTGCATGTACTTGTAGATCAGAATAGAGATGATTACTCTGTAAGGAACAACACGTTTTTTTAATTTTGAAATTCATTGATCCTTTACTCCTAAATGGGTCTATATGGGTTATGTTAATGGGTAAAGAAAATACTATTTTCTGTAGCTAACAAGGAAACGGTTCAAACGGTTCAAGAGAAGTAGATTCTCGTTGTAATAATATGATTTTTGTAAAATTATATTTAACACATAATTAATTAATCAAATAAGTTGAAATCATTCCTTGGTTATTCATGATTATCGACAGATGAAATTTCAAGCCAGTTATACGGGAATTTTTGGAAAATTAAATCACGTTAAACAGGAAACACGTCGAATGTGTTTTTAGGTCAACCCCACGCGAGCTGACCAGTTTTGGCTCCTTACCTTATACCTACCCATTTAGCACTTCTAATTATATTTTGAAGTTATGGTATAAAAAATCGTCCGTTGATTGTTTCTTATGTTTGGCAGATGACATTCAAGCAAGTTAAATCAGGATTTATGAAAAGATTTGAAGGCAGATGGAAACTAGAACCCTTACTACTTGATGAAAACTTATGTCATCCCTTTAAGCCAAAAACTTTATCAGAATATATGTCACGCACTCAAGGCAACGGAAGAATTGGATCAAAGGTGTCACTACAACAATTAATCGAACCCGCTCTTGTTCCTCCACCACCCATTTCTTGGTACCTTAGAGGAATCACCTCAAGAACAGTAGAAATGATGATAAATGATTTACTTGACGAAGCTGCACGGATCAAAGGTGTTCCAGCCGCTGATTCAAATATTCATCAGGAATTGGTATCTAATGAACTTAAGCTCGATGAAATAACTGATATTAAAGAAAGATGGGCTTTGAGACGAAGAAAAGCCCGCAGAACAATGTAAAGAAAAACTGAGATTGAGATCGGCGCGTTACTAATTAGTAAGTAGTCCACTTGTGACCTTTTGGTCTTATTATTATTATACATGTATGCTATCTAACGCCAATGCTTCTTTCATTTGCTCTCATGAGTTTACAGTATAATGTGTATGCATTTGAGGTCTTTTATACTTATGCTTGTTAATTATGCATGTGAGATTTTTCATATCTATACTAAGAATGAATGATATTAGTGGTGTCAAAACGGACAGGTTGGGTGACTTGGGTCGTGGGTCAAAACAAGTAATTTTTGGTATATTGGTTTTCAAATGTGAATGCTATTGTTCTTGGATTATGGTTTTCAAACTAGCCGCAACCAAGTGTTTTCATAATTCATACTCATCTAGTATATGTTGTTTTGAGCTAAGAAATCTCGCCGTTTAAACCAAACAAAATATATGGTTTTGCGTCGGAAATCACTTTCTAGTCTGGTGTTTTTACAGAAGTAACAACATTTTAGTTTGAAATCATGGATCAGTTGTTTATTGTTCAGTATCTACAAAACATTAACAAGTTATCAGACTTGAACAAACCTATGCTTGGATTTGAACCATAGTCCAAAAAAAAAAAAAAAAAAGAGCTCCGATTGTCCCAATTCTATTCTGGTTTTACTGTTAACTTAATTAACAGTAAGGTATAAGGTTGTTTGAGTTCTTGAACTTATATCTGTAATGATAACTACATTGGAACCATTTCAACACATTTTTCTTTTATTGATTTTAGAGTAAATTGCAATATTCATCCATGTGGTTTGGCCAAATTGCAGGTTCAGTCTCTATCCTTTCAAAAGTGTACTCATTGCGCATTTGGTCCCTTTCGCGTTGGTCCCTGTGAGGGTAATTTAGTCATTTAATTTTGGTCGGGACTAAGAGTGCACTTGTAAGTTCCCCATAAGAACGACGAGTACACTTTCGAAATAATAAAGACTGAACCTACAATTTAACCAATCCACAATTACGACTTTTGCAGTTTACTCTTTATTTTATCATAAGTTTCTTGAGGTTAAAAAAACCAACTTGACTACTTGAGGTCCTATTTATCACGTGGAGTTATATTTAAATACCATGTAAAAGCCATATGATGCAATCATGCAAATTTCGTAGAGTATATTTGCACATGAATTACGTGTGAACTATAACTTGGCATTTGGTTCACTATCTAATACAGTAGTACAATACTACAATATGTTAAAACTTAAAAGATACCTAACTATTATTCCAATTGTGATGCTTCATGTTCACACCTCGTTTAATAATAGTTATCCATTTTGTGTAAATGATTGCTTTGTATAAACATAATCACCGGACAATAATTATCAAAGCAAATTTGATAAATTAGAGAACCCTTTTGTGAAGAGACTTAAGATCAAAAAAAAAAAAAAAAAAAAAAAAAAAAAAAAAAAAAAAAAAAAAGTGAAAAGTAAGAGAAAAAATTATAACATGTTTTAGAAACTCCTGCGTTTTTGGAAGGTTGAGATCAAAGGAGAGTTTATTTTTCGATAATTTTGTAACGACGTCTTTTTTATGGGTCAATAGTAGGTGCCATTCTTTAAGGTTGAGTTGGGTCGGTTGGATGCAAAACTCATCTCTTTTTAGTTCTTTGATGTAATTGTTTTCTTGTTCTAGCATCTTGCTAGTTAATAAATTTGCTGTTCAAAAAATAATAATAATAATAAAAAATAAAAAAATAAGAGAAATAATTATAATATCACATTAGAGATATATCGATTTAAATTAGATACATCTTTAATTTTTTAGATACATTATAACATATTTTCTAGCTAAAAATTAAATGCATATACATATATTAGATGTATCAAATTAGACGAGTTCTATTTTTCGTCTTCTACAGATCAAGTTTGCTAATACTATCATATGCGTTTTGAAGAATACAAAATGCTTCATTTGATATAGTTTAGATGAAATTCCCTCTTCTATAAACTAGTTTATACCTCTTTTTGGCATATATATTTGTCTATTACTAATATGCTCATATCATTTATTGTTAACGTTCTTCTACATTTCTTTAATCGGGTAATCAATATCAATAGCAGTGTTAAATGATTGAGTTGTTATTTTAATCTAGATTAGGTGATGTGACGTTAATGGTCGTTTAAAGGTAAACAAGACCTTAACGTGACCTCATCATAACGTGGAAATCATGCTAGCTAAGATGTAACTTTCTAACATTGCCTTGAACAAAAGTATTTACATGGAAAATTACAGTCTTGAAAGTTTTGCTCATTTTATATTTCTTAATGTCTTATTGTTTATAAAAAAAAAAAAAAAAAAAAAAAAAAAAAAGAAAAAAAAAAGAAGACAATGGAGCATGCATGTTTCCTACCATTTTCATTGTATTCTTCGGTGCATAACATGCTTCATAAGTATTTATTTTAAGGGATTAACTTGTAGAATAGTAATATACTTTTTAAAGTATACCGTTTTTGTATGTGTATTTTTTTAAAATTGTAGAATAGCAACATATTTTTATAAGTGTTTCAATTTGGTACGCGACGATGACATGTCATACCCGAGAGGCTGACCCTTGGCATCATTTATAGCGTGACACGTCATCGTCAGTACCAAGTTGGAACACTTATAAAAGTACGTTGCTATTCTACAACTTTATAAAAATACACGTACCAAACTGGTAAGCTTTAAAAAGTACATTGTTATTCTACGACTTAGTATTGCTCAACATTATCCTATTAAACTTGAATAATAAGTCAATTTTATTGGCTAAAAACACCAAAATGTCATTTGTCAAGATTTTATTATAGTTCTAGATAGATATATAGTCTTGTATTTTCATAATACTTAATATTATCAACATTTCAAGATATACATTTGTTGAAAATAAAAACTAAAGTATCTGCCTCATAGATAAGTCACCATAATCAAGTAATCAACTAACATATACAAAGGCATATTAGGTTCATGAATCATATAAAAAGAGACCAAACATATGAGTTGTGAGTCTTACCTTCATATTTCTTTACTAGTATTATTTATGTCTTCTTTTGAGATGGCAAAGAGAATATATATAATCCACAACCAATACATTCAATGGCCTAAAAGAAAGTTATATTATAATCGTGTCAAATATGATCGTAAGCATCTACAATGATAAACCTTTTTCAAAACGTACATAGAATATTCATGTCATGTCATAAAGAGCGATAGATTATGCTCAAAAAGAAAAAAAGTTTTTCGCACAAACATGAACTCGAAATCTATGGTTATTAAAGTTTATTAAAAACTACATCTTTCTATTTTTGTTTAAAAAGAAAAAGTTGTCTTATGTTTGATATATTCGATTTGAAAAGTTTTGGCTTTGATTCAAAGCTTTCAAGAACGAAAGTAATTATATTTTCTAAACGAAAGTCTTATATTTTATTTAGATGTACTGTATGTCGACAATTGGTTTTGCATTAAATATGTGGGCGAAATAAATTGTGGATGGCGATATCATGGTACTGTAAAATGATTGTTGGACCCAACTAGTTCATATATACAGGGACGGAACAGGGTGGGTTCCGGGAATCTCGAGACATCCATGAAATTTTGCAGTGAAGGCGAACTGCAAAGTGTTAACTTTTATAAAATATCTTGATTTTTTCTAAATGCATCTGAAAAAAAATAAATAAATAAATAAAAAAAAATAAAATAAAAATGTGTGCCTCATTTTGTATAATTTTTCGTCAATATACCTGATCAAATTATGTCATGATTTAATATTACTAAGAAGTTGTTGTAACGTTTAATATTATTACTAAGAAGTGGTGTATTAATATTATTTTGTTGTCGTTTTCTTGGCTAGCCCATCAGAACAGAAAGATGTAAGGTTTCATGGGTTGATTGACTTAAGCATCATTTGTAATGTTTTTTAGTCTCGTTCTTTGCTAGACTCTCATAATAAAATGCTGTAAAAAAATGTTTGTAAAATATAGTATATGCCTATAAATTGTTACAAACTGATCCAAAGAAAAACCGAATGAGTATATATTTTATGTTGAAAGACATGCAAAAAAGAATAAATTACTTAATTAGTCGATCCATCCAAGAAGGACATCTACAAGCAATTGATCTGTCATGGCCAAATATACTGATATATTTATTGTAGAAAAAGTATTTGTATTGTATTTAACTGACCGAAAAAACCAAATATTTAGTTTTATTGGTATGTTTGGCAAGGAGCATTTAAAAGCGTTTAGGAGCTAAAGCGTTTACATTGCATTATTTGATTTGTAGCAACTAGTAACTAGTGTTTAAGTTTTTATAGAAATTTGTTTTCTAAAAACGTTATTTGAAGACGCGTTTTGCATAAAGTTAAACACATCTTTCATTATTTTACTTTTTATAATTATAGACGCGGTATGAAACATATTTTATGTATCACACTAACATTTTTCGACAATTTATAGGCGATACGTATCATTTTCATAGAGATGTGCTTGCCTTAATTTGTTGTTTTCACCTTTGGTTGTTTTCGATTCGCTTTCTTATTTTAGTTGGTTCGATTAAAAATGACTGATACAGAATTCAATCTATATACTTTTCAAGACAAATTGTGGGTTTTGGATTATTACCGTGGGCTAGTTATATCATGTCAAAAAATGTCAATTGATGATGAGTGTTGCACCCATTAGTCAAAGCATTAAGTGGGATGTGTTTTTCAAAATGTCAATACAATATCAATGTCATATGGGACATGAATGTAACTTTGACGATATATCTTGCATTCCTATAATTGTATTTTGGGAATTGCTAAAGGGTGATCACCGGCCACTTTTTAAGGTGAAAAAAGAAAATGGATAATACCAAAATTACTCCGGTTGTCATGTTTGTGCTTTTTTAGACGGAATTTTTTGCTTTTGCTTTTTTAGACCAGGACAATCAGTACTTTTTGATCAACCAAAATTTGCAAGTGACAAGTGTGACTTTACGGACTACAAGGTATGACAACTTGTGTACTTTTTGAGCAACTTGTGTACTTTTTGAGCAACTCGTGTACTTCATGTCGAACAAGTGGCGACACATGGTTGGCTAATTCAAGTTGCCCAAGGCAACTAGTCTAGAAAAGCAAAAGCAAAAGATTCCGTCCAGAAAAGCTCAAGCATTTGGCAATCGGGGTAATTTTGGTATTATAAAAAAAAATGCATTTATAATATTAATAATAGATTTAAGTACTCCGTATTAATTAAACTTATATAATCTACAATGAGATTTTAATTTTATAAATTAATTCATTCAAACTTTCAATATCGTTAGGTTTTAAAAGATGAACTCTTGTTAGAAAGGTTTATTTATTGTTTGATATTTGATAAGATATTCTATAAATAGTATCATAAAGATTCATGCATACGAAGGCAACCGATAAAGAATATACATAACTAGTTGAAGTTGAAACTCTCAAAAAAAAATTGAATACGTTATAATTTTCTTTTTGATCATCTAATGATCGTCTTAATTTGCCATTGCGGCGTTGTGGTTTATGACTACCGATAAGCCGTTAGCTATGGTCCGATTTAGAAACCATGATCACTAACATCCATGAAATGATATAAACACTCGTTAAATTTTGAAAATAATTTAAGAAATATGTCAAACTTTGCGATCATCTTTGATATTACTATAATGAGACTTTTGAAAGTAACTTTAAATACTTACATTATTGAAAATAGACTATCAACAAAGAACATACATTAAATTTGATCATTTGTTCAAACAAAAACGTCATATCGCAGAAAATGCCTTTACTTGGTACAAACAAATTCATCTTACGATTCGTTTTATGAAGCAAGGTATTGTGTAAAAAATAATTAAAAAATAAAGTTTATTGTTTCATTATTATTGAAATAATTGACCTGACAAATATGACTAAGTTTATACCTAAACTAATATGTTTACGGGTATGTTCAACAAAAGTAGATATTGTTGTTGCTGGTGCCGGTATTATTGCTGATGCTGATTTTTTAGATCAAAAGTGTAAAATGATATGAAAAAAAAAAAAAAAAAAAAAAAAAAAAAAAAAAAAAAAAAAAAAAACTTTATAATATTTTAAAAGCTGGTTTTGAAAACTTTTTTTTAAAAAAAATAATTTTTCTAAAATAATTCAAACTTTTTCACTAAAAAAAAAAAAAAAAAAAAAAAAAAAAAAAAAAAAAAAAAAAAAAAAACACACAAAAGCTTATTTTTCTATAAAATAATCTTAATCTTTCATAATCTTCCATAACTATGAATCAATATTTTTAATAACTAACCGTTGGTGTTTCATTGTATCTTGGTCATATGAGAACTATAATGTTTGACAAGTAAGTTAGTTTTATTGATTCATTAAACAAGAGAAACATAAATAATAGCTGCCAAACTAGCTAGATAAGATTGTAGCTACCTAGTACCCTATTGAATTCGCTTTTAAGTGCTTCAATTGCAAATAATACTATGTTTGGTAAGTTTTCAAGTTTTTCCACCAAACATGTCTATATCTTCAAGCTTATCTTGTGCTAGTTTGGCTTGAATTATAAGTTTAAGCTATTGTGTAAAAAGTTTAAGCTAGTACAAACTTTTAAGCTCTTTACCTCACGTATTCCTTTTTTTTTTTTTTTTTTTTTTTTTTTTTTTTTTTTTTTTTTTTTTGATTTTGGTTCACATGAATGTTCTAGGTAGACTTTGCGTTTTCTAAGAGGTTTCCATCGTTATCCTGAATGGCACCAGAGTAACTTTGATACCTTTAGATAATACCCGACTTACATGAAACGGTAGTATTATTATCAGTGGCAGACCTAAAAACATGAGGTATCGAATGCATTTCACTAAACTAAGCAAGACCTAAAACACAAAACTTTTTAGACGTGGTGCATTTAAAAAAATATTGCATTTTTGCTATATGACTACGCGGGTAAATCCATGTGTTCACGGGAAAACGCATGAACCACCATTGGTCTGCCTTTGATGGTTATACACTATGACTTACATAGTGGTAGTATTGACTCTACTACCACTTTCCTCATGTTAAGTTCTAAGACTGGAAGGCATGGTCGTGACTTCTCACTAAGTGAGGAGGTAGTCACGCGCCACCTCATTCTGATGGGCACGAGTCACACGCGAGAGAGGCCAAAAAGAGGAAGAAAAGGTGAGTGGCTCACCTTAAGTGGGTTTATAAATTACGGGTCTCTCTTTTTGTTTTAATGTTTTTTTATTTGATTTGTGACTGTGTATGAGATATTTAGTGGAGTATATTTATATAAAGTTGACATTTTAATAAAAGATGATGGGATGTCAAATGTGGCCAAAACGGGTGAAACGTGAGAGAGAAAGTGAGAGTACTGAGAGGAAAGAGAAAACTGAGATAACGCTGATGTGTAAGGTTAATGTAGGTTGACCATGACCTTTAGCCTAAATGCCTAATGGAATCATGTAGTTTCGTCATGTCCATTTTATAAAATGGGGTCACTCCTACCTCATTCTTGTTTCGAACTATCGTAAGTAGTACAATTTTCTTTAATCGTTAATTAGAAAAAGTTTAAATTAACACGTTACTCGTTTCACCCTAAGATAAATCATTACTTAGCCAAATCTAACTTTAGATATCGTTCCAACTTTGGAGTTTATGCGAATAAGAAACTGGATATACTATGGAAAGTACGTACACATGACACATGTCCATCAAATAATAAGATAGGTATAAATATAGATATCGTAACAAATTATTTCATGAAATACGTATCTCTTAATCTCGAATGCAGTTTAAACCTTTGAAATCTTGTTCCACTTTTCGAGTTTATGCGAATATTCATAGTAGTATCAAAACTTTCACTATTTTACACCCGCAATCCCGCACCTTCAATTATGTTATAAAAAACCCTCATTGCCTCGTTAATGGAAAAGTAAATTCAATATTTTTTTACCATAGTTTCAGATCTTTTGGCTAACTAATTTAAGAAAGTTTGAACGCACAACCAATCAGACTCAAGCTTATTACATGCTAGAATTGAAATTGCTAAAATATTGGTTCATAAATGTGAATGAATTCTTCAATCGTTCATAAAAATTTATTTACTGTGATAAGATAAAATTGAACAACTTGATTTTAGGTTAATGAATCAAAGAAAAATACAAATATTTTTATATGTTTTTGGCATATAATTTTAAGAATGAAACTTGTGTTGTATAAATAGTAAAGATGAAAACTGTTGATAACTGACAATTGTCAAGCAAAAACGGTTGGCGGAAAATCTAACACTCGTGTCTGTCAAATTTTGGCGGGAAAAACAAAATACTCACTCGAGTTTCAAATAGACTGTTTGGATAAGATTTGCATGAGACCCTCGCGAGATTATAATTTTAGTACCATTCTTGAGCTCTGAATTTCAATTACCGTTGTTTGTTTGTGGTATCCACAAATAGATCACTTGATCAGATCGAATCTCACTCACGATTGTTCCATATTCGCTGTTACATCATTAAAGATATAAGATAACAAGAAGCTTAAACCATCCAAATTGTATCAGAAATCTCCAGGGTATATTATCTTTTTATTTTTCCATCTATGCGAGGTCTCAAGTTCAATTTCTGCTATGTGCAAATAGCCTGAAGTAGTTAGGTCAACATCGCTTAAACCAATTTGGATTGTTCAATACAAGAACAAGGCTAGCAATGGTCACCATTTAACTTAAATTTACCATTTACATTTTTATTTAACGCATAATATACATATATTATGCCTTTTTTATACATCGCTTAACCAAGATTAAAAACTACACATAACATATATATACATACATTTTTCCTTTTTCATACATCACTTAAACAAGATTAAATATTGTTGTTGCAGTATTTTTCAACACTTATCACAAATACCATGTTACTTTAACAAATACAATAAGGGTGTAAACTGTTAGTTTCAACTCTAAAAAGAATAGAAAAAGCCTTAAGATATGTTTGGCTAGAGGATTATAAAAGTTTATCAGGGTTTGAGCTTTTAAAATAAGTTAGTTTATAAAATAAGTTTTGTTTATCACACATACTTACAGAAGCTTTTATAAACCATAAGCCTTCATAAGCTCAAGCCAATCGAAACGAGCTTATGTGAGCTTATAATTTTTTTTAACAACTTTTAAAAATATAGTGGATTATCACACAAAACCTGAAAATATCTAAATTTAATTTGACGTGTTTTTATGCTATTTTACATTAGTAAGCTTCAACTCTAACTTAGGGGTGAGCATCGGGCCGGACCCCGACCCGACCCGACTAATCCCGAGCCCGAAAGTCACCTAAATCATAAACCGAATACCGACCTGAAAGTAGTCGGTTTTTTGGCCCGTCCCGAATCCCGAAAATGCTAAAAATCCATCCCGACTCCCGATCCGAGAAGCTATTATTTGGTTTCGGGACTATCGGTTTATGTTGTCAGGACTCAGACGATTTTGCTCACCCCTAACTCTAACTAATTCGTCAAACAATTTCATAAAAGATTAAAAAATCAAAATATAAGCTTGATTCGGCTCTACCCATAACTCCAGCTACAGGTACAAAGTACAACACACTTCACCAAAACATCCATAGTACTCTAAAAGATAAAAAAAAAAAAAAAAAAAAAAAAAAAAAGAAGTGATTGGCACACTCTCAAAAATTATTGACACACTCAATTGTACAAACAATTAAAGCATGTTGTATTTAAAGTACAATTGTTTATTACAGTCAGTGGCCAATCACTTCCAAAAAAAACATGGAACACAACATAAAAGAAGAGTTTAAGAAAAAGCAAAACACTTTAAGCTACTTATAAAAACCAAGACTTTCTTCATAGTCCACCAAAGTGTTCTGTTCCTTTCTGTTTTGTTCTTTCTCTCTCTAATATTTCCAGTTTGTCACTAATTCAGGTACCCAAAATTCTCACTCTCAATTTCATATCAAGAATCAATCTTTATTGAATTTTCATATCAATATTTTACTATTAACAAAAAAAAAAAGATTCATTTTTTTATGAAATTTTCATAAATTTTGTGTCTTTTTTTATTGAATTATGATATGTTTTGATGTTTTAATTTGTCTTTATGAATTGAAATATGAAAATTTGTTTAATTTGATTGGTTTTTGATGATTTCATGAATTATGTAAAATTTTGTGTTTATGAATATAATTTGAATTTTTTATTTAAAGAAATTTAATTATGGTTAGGTTGGTTTGAATTCTTGTGTTGGGTTATATTTTAATGGTATTTTACTATTTTAATTGGATTAATGATTGTGTGTAGATTAAGTTAATTAAAGGTTTAATGATTGAGTTGTTTGAATCTTTTTATGATAAAATTTGCTTTTGCATGATTGCTTTTTTGATCAAAAGCTGGCTTTTCTTTTTTTAGCTAGTGTTTTTTTTTGGAGTGTTTTGGTTGCTTATTAGAAGTGTATAGTGCTTTTTTGGGGAACAAAAGCAATATAGGAGATAGTGTTTGGATTTACTTTGTAGTGTTTGACACATGTGCTTATTGGATATAGACAGTAAAATTACTAGAATCGGAAAAGTAGGTAGGATGGCGTCATTGATTAGTCATCTAAAATGGTTATGTGCTTATTGCAGTTTTGTACATAGATAAAATTTGCTTTTGCATGATTGCTTTTTTATCAAAAGCTGGCTTTTCTTTTTTTAGACTGTTTTTTTTTGAGTGTTTTGGATGCTTATTAGAAGTGTATACTGTATAGTGCTTTTTTTTATATTTAAAATATAGGAGATAGTGTTTAAAATATAGGAGATAGTGTTTGGATTTACTTTTGTTTGACACATGCTTATTGGATATAAATAGTAAAAATTACCAGAATCGGAAAAGTTGGTAGGATGGCGTCATTGATTAGTCATCTAAAATGGTTATGTGCTTATTGCGGTTTCTTACATAAATAAAACAATTTGGATGGGAAAAACAGTTGGCTTTATTTTAGAGTGAAATAAGCAGTTTGTGAAATAACAGTTGGCTTATTATGATAAAATTTGTTTTTGCATGATTGCTTTTTTGATCAAAAGTTGGTTTTACTTTTTTTAGCTAGTGTTTATTCTCGGAGTGTTTGGGTTGCTTATTAGAAGTGTATAATGCTTTTTTTGGGAAAAAAAAGCAATATAGGAGATAGTGTTTGACACATGTGCTTATTGGATATAAATAGTAAAAATTACTAGAATCGGAAAAGTAGGTAGGAGGGCGTCATTGATTAGTCATCTAAAATTTAGTCATCTAAATTGGTTATGTGCTTATTGCGGTTTCTTACATAGATAAAACAATTTGGATGGAAAAAACAGTCGACTTTATTTTAGAGTGAAATAAGCAGTTTGTGAAATAACAAGTCGGCTTATTATGATAAAATTTGCTTTTGCATGATTGCTTTTTTTGATCAAAAGTTGGTTTTACTTTTTTTAGCTAGTGTTTGGGTTGTTTATTAGAAGTGTATAATGCTTTTTTTGGGGGAAAAAGCAATATAGGAGATAGTGTTCGACACATGTGCTTATTGGATATAAATAGTAAAAATTACTAGAATCAGAGAAGTAGGTAGGAGGGCAACAGTGATTAGTCATCTAAAATGGTTATGTGCTTATTGCAGTTTCTTACATAAATAAAACAATTTGGATAGAAAAAACAGTCGGCTTATTAAGGAGATAATCAGTTTGAAATAAGCAATCTGTAACACCCTTTTGCAACTCCAAACCGCTTCTTCATATCTGATCATTGCACACTTAAATATGCTGTAATTGTCTTATCTGTTGTGTCAAAACGTGATATGCTGACAAAAAGTGTAATATATGTTTTGTGAATTAAGTGTGTATTTATGGCTAATTTGTATTTGGTGATTAAAGTTGTGATCGTGTGGAGAAATGGGGTCAGAAGCGCCGAAGAATGTGGTCATTCATGTAACTGGCTTCAAGAAGTTCAATGTGTTTGCTACCAACCCTACCGAAACATTAGTAACTAATCTAAAAAGTTATGTTGAAAAGACCGGTTTACCCCCTGGCGTTTCTCTAGGTAGCTGTACAATTCTTGAAACAGCAGGAGATGGTGCGTTGGATACACTTAAAAAGGTTCTGGAATCGAGTGTTTCAAGCGAGAACAAGTCTGGTTCCACAGAAGTTGTGTGGGTGAGATTAATATTCATCTTACTACCAATTTTCTTTTACTTTTATTCACAAGCTTTTAATACGTGTAGGAAAAAAAACTCGTTCTCAAGTTGATATTTTTGACCTTTTTTATGTTTATAATTCATTATACAGTCACTAAATTTTTTTTTCGATTTTTTCACATATGGTGCGTCTGTTAGTCCACCAAATATAATATACATTTTGACTTGCATGGTCAAACCAATTACTTGTCATATTTGAATTGAGATTCTTTTGATGCAATTTTATGACCGACAATCCAACATCCTTTTTTAGGCAGTGTCATTAAATGTAATGCAAGCTGTCACCGTTTCCCTTGAAGTTTTGAGAGTTTCGTATCAAATTTGAATTAGAAAATTGGTTGAGTTTACGTAGAAAGTCAAAATGTATTCTAGAAACATAGGGCATATACAGGTGTTTCTTGGTGTCGATTAATTTAGTACGTTAACTAAATTTTGTTTACTTTATTGCACATGCATAATTGGTTAGACTTATAGAGCAATATATTTCCGTTATTATTCTTGCAATTGACTAATAATTGTTACTATATAATTTTCCAGCTGCATATGGGGTTAAATGGCGGGGCATCAAAAATTGCCATTGAACGACAAGCAGTAAACGAAGCCACTTTCTCGTGTCCCGATGAGCTTGGTTGGCAACCAAAGGTATTACTGTTTTTCATTAGACTTCACGTAATATTAGAATTTGGTTATCTGATTATGTTAATATACTTCCTTTTTCAGAGGCTGCCGATTGTCGCAGATGATGGAGAAATAACTCGAATAAGAGAGGTATTTATTGTTCTGTTTCTGGCATATTTACCATAGCTAGACTGCATTTCTGGCATCTTTTCTACTTTGTTATTGCTCCCTCCATCCCTAAAATAGATTGCATTATCTTTATATGGAACTCCGGATATAGTATTGACATTGTTGTTCTTTGTTTAAAGTTATTATGATAAAACGTTTTTATAAGCTATCAACAGTCGCACCAAAAATACAGTCAATAGTCATATGCATGGTGCTTTAAGACATTCAGATCCTACGTTTGAGTCTTGAAGCGCCATTTGGCTGCATGTTGCACGTGTCTTGTGGAGTGGTTGCCAGTATCGTATTTGCTGATTTGCTCATGTTAGAATGAAATACGGAGAAAGTATTTTGATACGTAAGGAAACTATTCTTATAGCACCCTTGAATTAATGATTATTCTAAAGTACCTGACACGTAGTCGAGAAAAGTGGAGTTGACTGTTCATTAAATGTCTTAAAATATCATTGATAACGACAAACAAGTAAACTCTAGCAATCCAAATCAGTATCGCCCACTATGATGACGATATGTAAACGCACATACTTAACTTCCAAAGTTCTAGAAATAGGGACTGTTGCAGTTTTTAACGGATATATTAATATGGAAGCGAACTCTAGCATTCCATATCAGCAAGGGCGGTCCTATGAAGGGGCAGGGGAGGGTCCCGGCCCCCCCACAATTTACGGCACCTAGTGTAAATATTATAGGTTTTAGAGGTAATTTAGTTGAGGTTACAAACAAATCTCCGATTCGCCCCCCCCAAAATAATTTCGGCCCTCCCAAAAATAATGTTCTAGTTCCGCCACTGCATATCAGCATCACCCTTTATCGGTAGTAGGTGAATGCGCATCTCTAACTTGTTCCTGAAAAAAGAAAATGTTGCAACGTTTAGTGGACATCTTAAAGTGGAAAAGTTTGCGAATTTTTATGGGATTGAGGGGATTCTTTTGAGTTTAAATATGTCGAACTTTCCGAAGTTCTAGTCCTTAGAGGTGCCAAGATGGGTGGGCCGGGTAAGGGGTCGAAACTGATTCTGTGATTTCTGTCCCAGCTGATCTCTTTAAGAATCAAACTATCTAAACAAAACAATTTAGGTTGTTGTATGTATTAAGAAGACGTTAGGCGACTTTTAACATGTTTGACCCGTTCCCTTATGCTTTACCTTTTTTTAACCGTTTGAGCTTAAATACAACTTAAATTGACCCATTTGATTTTTTTGTTATTTTGAAGACTCCTTTCTTCGTTGATGCCATCCTGGAGTTCTTAACGAGTATCAAAGGCTGTGATGCAGTGATCTCTGATGATGCAGGACGTTTCGTTTGCAACTATGTATACTATCATTCCCTCCGCTTTGCAGAAGAGAAAGGTCACAAATCCCTTTTTGTACATGTCCCTCCGTTTTCAAGGATCAATGAAGAAGCACAAATGCAGTTCATGGTATCCCTTTTGGAGGCCATTGCGTCAACTTGTTGATAGTTTCTTGCAACCGCATCTCTTTTTCTTACTTTTCGTATGTTGTTGGACTGTTCTCTTGTAAATTGCTATGTTTTCTTGAGATAATTTAAATCTGTTAGAGATTGTGGTTGGGTTGTTTAAAGTATAAAAATATGAACTAAATAATGCAATGCCTTCGAAAATATGTTACTGCAAACTTGATGCATTTTACTTTTCACGTGTTGGATCTGAGGCGTTTTGGCATGAGATGGATATTGGTCATCCTGGCGCGAGCTGGTTGAGGTTGCCAGAATTCAACCTTATGCAGAATAAATCTGTCGTACGCGAAAATTTCTTATCAAAGGACATTATACAAAGTATATTCCTTTTCATTTGTTTTCAGCAAAGGTATTTTTTTAAAAGATGTGACAGATGCATTATTCTTTTTCTAGATCTTGCAACATATTCAAGGTCTCAATGTCACTATTGTAAGTTCGGCCAACACACAGTATTGGACTTTTGTATCGCGGAGCAGCCTACCTTAGAAAGTATCTTTTACGCTAAATACTACTTAGATTTTTCGTCTTGTTCACTGGTTTAAGTTTAATCAAACAACCGACGATTTTATGTGTTTACGTCTTTTTGTCAAAGATTAAGTTTGTTCATGTTTGTTTATGCTCATTTATAATTACTAGACGAGTACCCGTTCATAGCAACGGGATTTTATAGCGACATATAGTTTATTGATAAAAAAAGTTTATAGGTTAAACATAATGTTTTGAAGATTTGGGAATTAAACATAATGTTTTGAAACCCGGTTCGACCCGGATGATTCAACTGGTTGAACCGTTCAGGTCGAAAAACGGGTTTGAAGCGTCCCGGGTCAACCCGGTTTGTGTTTTAATTGGTTGTATTTAATTTGATATATATCTTTTTAATTGGTTGTACATCGTGAATAAATTATTGTACTTTTAAGTAATGGATAATGTTTTGAAACCCGGTTCGACCTGGGTGGTTCAACCAGTTGAACCGTTCCGGTCGAAAAATGGGTCGATTTAAACCCGGTCAACTTGCTAGGTTGGGTCGAAAACGGGTCAAATTAAACTGGGTCAACCCACCGGGTTTGAAGCGTCCCGAGTCAACCCTATTTGTGTTTGAATTGGTTGTATTTAAACCGGGTCAACTTGCTAGGTTGGGTCGAAAACGGGTCAAATTAAACTGGGTCAACCCGCCGGGTTTGAAGTGTCCCGGGTCAACCCGATTTGTGTTTGAATTAGTTGTATTTAATTTGGTAGATATGCTTTAATTTGGTTGTACAATGTGAATAAATAATTATACTTTTAAGTATTGGGGTGTTTTAATAAGAGTATTGATTAAATTTCACTTTCTCTCTCATTTGACCATTGTTGAAAATTCAACATTTCATTTTTGACAATTTTTCTATTATAAGTAGTAAAGATAAACAAACAAACATTAGTTATCTGAATATATACTCAATATTCACTTTTGAATATGTTTGTTCAATTGTTCATGTTTGTTTCGCGTGCTTAAGTATATAACTTTTCACTTAAAACATGTTATATAAGTATAAACATTGTGCAAAAGTGCACGTACACAAGCAAAACTTAAGGCACACAATACTAAATATTCACAAGCGAAAATGAGATTATTTGTGTTCATGTTTGTTTAATGAGAAAAGAAACCTGAACGAGAGCACTTTAAAAGGGGTTTTAGTATACTCGTGAACCACATTTTCTTTCATAATGTAAATTGTAAAATTGTGCAAAACTTTTGATTTTCTAAAATGCACTCTTAGTCTTGGTTCGCCGCCCCTAAAAACGGCGGGCACTTCTCCTTTATTACACTGTCTATCTACTTTTGGTTTACATTATTGTAGATGTATGATCTGTATACAGTTTATCTAGTAATACCATATACAAGGAGATTGTGTATTGACGACGGACACAAACTTCTGTCATATTGTTATGCACTTTAAAAAAAAAAAAAAAAAAAAAAAAAAAAAAAAAAATCAGGATTCATTAGTTCGTGTTATATTTAAATGGGATTAATTTTAAAGCGGAATTTTTATCAATTTACAAAGAGAAATGTTAGAACCACAAAAAATTTACAAAAAAATATCCATACAATGACATGAAATGGTCATTTTTTGATAAAAAATTATAGATATAATTTAAAGAGAGAGAATATCAATAGTTAGATGACAAGTCATTATGTAAATATTTTGTTGTAAAATTTTTATGGTTCTAGAACTTCTCATTTTGTAAATGGCATACCCTTAGTCAATGTTGCAAAAATCGGCCGAATCGGCCAATTAATCGCTAATCGGTGATGCACCTTGTCGATTTTCGAAAATCGGTGAAAAAATCGGCCTAGGCAAAAAAACCAGAAAAAATGGGTCAAAAATCGACCGAATCGGCAAAAAATCGGTCGAATCGGCCAAAAATCGGCCGAATCGGTCAATTTAAAAAAAATAGAAATTTAGGCATTTTACTTAATTTGGGGATCGTTTATTTCACTTATAACGTACAATGGGCCTCATAATCAGAATTGAAGCATTTTATTGAGGTTTGTAAACATAGAAGGCTTGGAATCAGTTAAGATCTTTAGTTTGCTCTCCAGAAATTCTCAAAACATGCAGGAAATGCCAAACCGATTAATCACCGCCTTGACCGATTACAGGCTGCAGGGTGGTCGACCGCCCGACTACCGATTCACGATTTTTGCAACATTGCCCTTAGTGTTACAAAACCTTTTTACACTACATATTCTTTTAAGATGATATGCCCCAAGGTGTATAACATCTTCTTTAAGTATCTTTACTACATATAATGGAAAAATGGTCAACAATTAAAATGTTGAGTTTTCAAAAAATGTTGAGTTTTCAATAATGGTCAAATGAGAGAGAAAAGTGAAATGTAATTAATACTCTTATTAAAACACCTCATTCATTACTTAAAAGTACAATGATTTATTCACAATGTACAACCAATTAAAAACATATCTACCAAATTAAATACAACCAATTAAAACACAAACCGGGTTGACCCGAGACGCTTCAAACCTGACGGGTTGACCCGGGTTAATTTGACCCATTTCCGATCCAACCTAGCAAGTTGACCCGGTTTAAATCGACCCATTTTTCGACGGAAACGGTTCAACCGGTTGAACCACCCCGGTCGAACCGGGTTTCAAAACATTATGTTTAATTCCAAAATCTTCAAACTTTTATTATTTTTCGTTTATAACCTATAAACTTTTTTTTATCAATAAACTATCTATCGCTATAAAATCCCGTTGCTATGCACGGGTACTCGTCTAGTACCCCCAAATATTGTTATGTTGTTGTTGTTCTGTAATAGGGTTGATCAAAGTTCGAAAACCGTACCGGTCCGAAAACTGATTTTGTCCAAAACACAGATCAAGGCCCAAACCGAAATGTTCGGTCCAGGTCCGGTCCAACAAAACAGGTCTTATAAGTAAGACCGAACCAGACCGTGGCCCGAAGATGACCAGAAAGAAATATTCCCTCCGGTCCGGTCTACTATTCTCAGTCCTGATTGTTGTTCCAGTAATGAAAAGGGTATTTTGGACATTTGAAAAGAAGAAAATAGTTGCTGGTCACTAACTCCATTCCCCTTTTTATTATACACACACACATTTCCAAATCAAATCAAATTAAAATCAAACCTTCTCTTCTCTTCTATTCTCTCTCAGGTACAAAAAAAAAAAAAAAAAAAAAAAAAAAAAGACCTCTTGTTTTAAATCTAAATAGCTATTTTTACAATCAGATCTCGTCATTCACACCTTCAATTCACGAGCTTATTATGTTACTAACGGTTTTCTGTTGTGATGACGTCACCAATTAGGGCTTAAATCGTTATTTTATTAGATATTTTTGTGATGACGTCAGCAATTTGAAAGCAGTTGTTGTGTTAACTAGTTACGGTTAAGTTGTTGTTGCGTTAGAGAGTTAGATCGTTAGGTTTGAGCTTTTGTGATCTGATCTGCATGTGTTAAGTATCGTAGGATGTTACGGAATGATTAGCTGTGATTCAGGATTGCCGCGTTAGGAAATTAGCTTATTTACCTGAAATTCTGAGGTTTCTAGCTTTTTTTTAGCGAGATCGATGAATTTGTTGTTTATATGAAACTATTATGTTTTTAGACGGTTTTGTGTTGGAAATTGGTGATGATGTCAGCAATTAGGGCTCAGTTTGTGCATTTTAGCTTTAGATCGTTAGTTTATAAGGTTTTGTGATCGGATCTATATGTTATATAATCATATTGATGAAATGATTTCGAAATCAGTTGTTTCGTTAAGTAGTTAGTTACGGTTGCGTTAGGGAGTTAGGTTTAAGGTTTTGTGATCCAATCTGTATGATATGGATGAAATGATTTGTTAGTGACATTAGGTTAGGTATTTGAAATTACGAGGTTTATATTTACCGAATCGGATGTTTCGTTTAGCAGTTAGGGTTAAATTGTTAGGTTTATGGTTTTGTGATCCGATCTGCATGTTTTAGGTATCGGAGGATGTTACGATATGATGAGTTTGTATAGAGCTTAGGTGTAGATAATGCAATTTAGAATTAGGTCACTAGGTTTTTGATTTCGTTATCAGATTTGAATAGCTTGGGTTTTGGAGTTTGCTAATAAAGTCTTTTCGTAGATTGTAGCCTTTGTAGTTTTGTTTATTTAGTGATATCGGAGGCTTATGGGAAATTATTTGTTGTGACTTGTGATTGAGGAGTGTCGTGATGAAATTAGCTTATTTACTTGAAATTCTAAGGTTTATTATATTTTTTTTGTCGAAATTGATGGAAATTATGCACTTTAGAATTAGATTGCTAGGTTTAAGTCCAAGATTTCGTTATCAGATCCAAATGGTTTAGTTTGGAGGTTGTTAGCTGTTACTAATGAAACGATTGATAAGCTGAACTTTATAGGCTCTATAGATGGATCTAATTGCGCTATCTTAGTTATAATTCCTGGTCTCGAGTTTTATTGAAGCCTAGGATCTGGATCATTACATGCTTTCGACGATGTCTAAACTAGCTATTCTCATTACCACTAGCAAATTTACTTGGTTAACGACAAGTGTAGATCTACCGGTATTTGTAGGCTACTTTTTTCCGTTGATCTATATCTTAAGTTGGTTATATTTCACAGAAATATCGGTGTGGTTGTTGTCATTTCACAGAAATATCGGTGTTATATCTGATATTTTGGTGTTACACAAGTTGTCAGTTTCTTTGATTAGGTCATATGATTGCTACTGACAAAGTAGTACCTTAAAAAAGTGTTCAACACGGACTGACCAGCCATCATTGTTTGAAATTAATGGCCGATACATGTCTATTGAAATCACTTGCATGATCGAGATTAGTTTATGTTGATGATTGCTGAAAGGGGTTCACCTCTTTAGTATTTCTGTTTGATTACGTGTTTACCCTTGTCCCTACCTAAGCTAGAGGCTTGTTGTCTCTGAGTCGTGAAATTATTGTAGATACATGTATTGTTTATATTGTATGACTTACACTAAGAGTTGATTTTGTCTGTAGGATCCCTCATCAGAATTAAGATGGGGCTTACATTCACCAAACTTTTCAGCCGGCTTTTTGCCAAGAAAGAGATGCGTATTTTGATGGTGGGTCTCGATGCAGCTGGTAAGACCACCATTTTGTACAAGCTCAAGCTTGGCGAGATCGTCACTACCATTCCTACCATTGGTATGTAGTTTTCAGTATTAGTTTTTCCTACTTAGTAATATGTGTATATTAGTAGCGGAAACAGAAGTCAATGTTTGTTTTAATCACTGTAAGTGTATCTCTGTATGGGCAATTGGCGTTATAGAGACTTTTATAAGGCAGTTGGAATCACGTTTATTCTGTGTCAGCAATATTAGAATGTTAGTTGAGTAATGCATTTGTTGTGTCGTTTCATAGAATTGTATGCTAAGTCTGCTGGAATATATATCTGTATGATGCCTGTAAGACATTGGGTCTCTTTGTATTAACATTGGTGACTGGTGCAATGATTGCGTTTAGCCAGTTAACATAGCAAAAACAGAGGTGTGTTTTGATAATTAATTTATGTTTATCTACGCATGCAGGATTTAACGTGGAGACTGTCGAGTACAAGAACATCAGCTTCACTGTCTGGGATGTCGGGGGTCAAGACAAGGTAAAGATGCTTCTTCGTTGTGTATCTATTAAACAATTTACTACGAAGATACACGTATTGGTGTCAATGATTTAACCAGTAGTGTAACGTGTGTAGATTAATGAATTGTATATGCGCAGATCCGTCCACTATGGAGGCACTATTTCCAGAACACACAGGGTCTGATCTTTGTGGTTGATAGCAACGATAGGGATAGAGTTGTTGAGGCAAGAGATGAGTTGCACAGGATGTTGAATGAGGTAAATTTTCATGTTGAATACATATTATTTGTTTTCTAGTATCAAAGGCATAGGTAAATTTACCAAATTTTACATGCTTGCGTTTATATAGTACAGTAACACTTATGGTGCATGTTGCTTTCTGATCCATGTCATATGCTCTTTGCTTGTAATGTACCAACTGTCCAACTTATAAATATGTATTCAACATGTTCACTTTTTATAATGGTGGGTCAACATGTTCACTTTTTTATACTTGCCGAAATAGGTTGGCTGGGTAGACCTTTGATTTATATACTTCATAAATATCTTTTGTGCCAATTATGATTGCAAGCATTTTTCTATTCTTATAATAATCGGTTTTTAATAAAATGGTCTAAAGAAACTTTGTCCATGAAAAAGGGACTTAGGTGACATTTGATCTGTTTCCTTTCTAAACTATTTTTTAACGCTTGGCCTGTTAAAGAGTACTTGGTGAAATTTGATACTTTTCTCTTACTGGCAAAACCCATCTCTGTTAAAGATAACTGATGCCATTCAATCATGGGATATAGTTTCTGTTATATGAAATTAAATAAAAAATTTGATGTAGACTAGTTCAAGTTGTCAGTGTCATCCCCTTTACCGCTTCAGTTCTCCTTGAACTGCATAGTGTGTACTAAAAAGTCATAAAATGCTTATTGAAACTAACATTAACTCTATTTTGTCACTAATAATGGAAACTCTTTGTCATATTAACTTTGCAATAATCACTTGTATGCTTCCAATCAGAAGTTTGTATGCTTCGATATTTTCATTTTTATGAAAAATAGTGGTTATGGTGAGATCAGCTCATATTCCTTATATCAAAATAACATTGACCACACTTTACTAAAATGGTCTTATACCATGTTTTTCAATTGTAAATGAGACGACTGTGTGTTAATGTTATCTAAAGCTCAATGCTCCATTTGTTGATTTGGACGAAAAGTAGATTAATGCTGTTGTATATTTGCTGCTAAGTTTAAATAGTCTCTATTTGGTTGGAGCACGGTACTGTTTTTTTAATGAGAATACTCTAAATCCTACTTCATTGTAGGACGAGCTAAGAGATGCAGTTCTTCTTGTGTTTGCCAACAAACAAGATCTGCCTAATGCAATGAATGCTGCTGAGATTACTGATAAGCTCGGCCTCCACTCTCTTCGACAACGCCACTGGTAATGTTTTTCTAAGGTCTTATTTATTCCATCAATTTAAGATGTTTTGCATTGAATATTACACCTCACGATTACAAAAATGTATTATAGTTCGAGCCCCCAGGATCCCCTAGTGAGGGGTATTTTAGATATATGCAGTATTTTCAAACCGACCATTTAGTAGAATTCATTTCCTGTTTTCGTTGATGGTAATTATTGGGGAGAACAATGTTGTGGAAGACGAAGAGATAATAGAGGACATATCGTAAGAAATATTTAAATAAGAAGAATATATTGGAGAGATTTTATTTTTCTTGAGATGTGCAACTTTTACTTGTTTTTATTTTTCTCTTTAATTCTTGATTAAGTATTTCGGTGAGAGAGAACAAGTTTAGTTATGATTAAAATTTAAAAAGTGGATTGGTTGAACTGGTGAACCGACACTCACTGGTTCTACTATGCCTAAATATTGGTTGTGTGGTAAAAGTTGCAACTTTTGTGAGACCAAAAGAACTGCTTAGGTGCTGGGATTTGGGGCTGATCAGGAGAACAGCAATCTGGTATTCTGGTTAAGGAGTAGGTACCTCTTTAGGGAAAAAGACAGTTATCTATCAGTAGTTGTTTTTAACTCCGGAAGGGACTCGGGTCCATAATTCATGTTCTCTCTGGTCCTTAGCGAGGCTAACTAGTTCTAGTCTTAATCCGGGATGTTTTTGTCCTACTTGGCTCTGTCTCAATACCTCTCAGCCCATTATGTTTTGGGTAGGAGCATGACCTACTATGAATAAGTATGCTTTGATGGGTGGGCTCTGGTCAAAAGGGTCATATATTGAGCTTTTGAAATAGTTAAAGGTGTTAAATATGATAACTAAAATATTAATCTAATCCTTTGAGAGCAAAATGATGAGGTGTTATGCACTTTAATGACTTTGTACCCTGTTAGACTCATTTAATGACCCATTTATAGGTAATGGGTCAATACCACCATCTGTAGTTATGAAGGATCTTGATCTTACATTGATTGTTCAGAGTTCGTGTAATCATTTCTTCTCGAATTTCTATTATTGAGAAAGTTCCCGGTTTACACACTTTGGTTTATTAGGTTCTTAGTTCTTTGGTTTTTGGCTTAATGTATATTCAAAGAGAAGGACTGGATACAAACTTAGTTTTGATAACGTTGTAACTTGTAAGCTGATTGATTTTGTTTTACAGGTACATCCAGAGCACTTGCGCTACTTCTGGCGAAGGACTTTACGAGGGGTTGGACTGGCTCTCCAACAACATTGCTAACAAGGCAAGTACTCTACATCATTTTTTTCAAAAATGATTCATCGACTTTTTAAACAATTTTGTTTTTTTTTTTTTTTTTTCCTTCAAAAAGTGATTAAATTATGGACTGCCAATTGGTGCATCAGTTTGTTCAGAATTGCTCATTTTTTGTTGACCTTAACTTGTGATGAGAAAGCCAAGTTTGTTTTCCACATAACACGTGATAAGTGGATTTCGATTTTATTTTATCTCGTAACATGTCAAATAGATAAAACAAAAAAAATAACAATTCCTAATAAGGAAAAGGTGGAAAGTTGCTCAAAGTGTATTTTGAATGAATAAAACCACAAATCTATTTATTTTAAAAATCAGGGATTATTGTTACGCCACATTTACATCATATTTGATATGCCACATTTACGTCAAAATAAATACTTTGGTGGTTCAACTTGACCAGATTTTATTGCGTATAAAAAGTTTTGTGCTAACCTGTTATTTAACCCATTTGTTTTGCTGCATCTGTTCTAATTTAAAATCTCGTGTTTGTGTTTTGATCTTTTATCAGGCATGAGGTGATGATTAAATTGTATGATGAGGTTGGAATACCAGCGGCAAGTTTTGCTTTTCATTTGGTCAGGTCACTTTCGCGTCTTGTCGTTCTTGTGGTGCGAGCAGTTATGGAACTTTGTTTGTTAAAAAGGCTTTTTGCATTTGATATATTAGATACAATATATTTTGTGGATTGCAAAGGTATATGTCATGTTTGTAGCTTTTGATTCATATAACCTAAAGTGTTCAGAGAGATTAATGTTGCATGTTTATATATGCTTTTTTAAGCTAGTACATTTTATATAGCTGCTGGCTATTTTTTCTGCTTCTTTTGCACCATTCTAGCAAATAGAATAATCGTGTCAGTCGTGTTATACATGTTTACTATTGTTTAAATCGAGCTTTTTGCCGTTTCTCTGTATGTGTGTAGAGATTATCAATGCGGTATAAACACTGTTGAAAGATTTGTTTTGACTTTTGATATCCGATTGTTGTGAACTGATATTATATGAAACTGACCCAGGTTACATTTTTATCCATTGAAACAGATTGACAATAAACTACCGCATTGAAATTATAAGTATAACCTTCAATTAGATACGTGGCAAGTGTTGAATACAACGAAGGTACAACTATTAGATGACTTGTTAAAGATACTGTAAACAGTCTCAGTACTCTTTAAATATCATGTTTGAATTTATAAGAACACCAAGTATATGCCGTTATCCCCCGGCAAATGATGCGACGAGATTTGATGCAACGATATCAATATGGTGTTTACCTTATCCGCAACTACTACTATGAACAATAATACAATATGAAACTTTATCCGCAACTACTATAAACAATAATACAATATGAAACCTGACATTTTTATGTTAGACAGGTTACCAAGGGCTGCTAGTGATTAATGATCTTATTTAATTGAATGTACAAAATTTTGACAATGATAAGGGTTGTAAATGGTTCCAATTACATCTCGCTGTCGGAGTGATGGTCGTCACTTGTGTTATGTGTAAACATTGAATATATACTCTACATATTTATGCATTTTAACCATTTTCGTAGTGACTGTTTAATAAAAAGTTTGAATATAATAAATAACAAAACAACAAACATCAATATGATGTGCACCTTCTCAGCAACTACTATAAACAATAATACAATATGAGACCTGACTTTTTATATTGGACAGGTAACTAAAGGCGGCTAGTACTATGAACAATAATACAATATGAGACCTAACTTTTTATGTTAGATAGGTCACTAAGAACTGCTAGTGACTAGTGGTCTTATTTAATTGAATGCACAAAAATTTGACAATGATATGAGTTGTAAAGAATATGGTTCCAATTACATCTCATGGTCAAAGTGATGGTCGTCACTTATATTATGCATAAACATTAAATCTAAACTCCATATAATTATGCATTTTAATAATTTTCGTAGTTACTATTGAATAAAAGGTTTGAATATAATAAATAACAAAATAACAAACGTCAATATGATGTGCACCTTTTTTTTTTTTTTTTTTTTTTTTTTTTTTTTTGGTGCAAAAAGTGAAAATATTTTATTAATCTCCAAATTATAGTACATAATGCTTTAAAAAGCATATTCAAAAGCTGTTTTGGACATCACCCAATAACAACTCATTTATCTATGTCTATCAGCTAATAACAGAACATAACAGACACATCTTATCTGATACATCTTTTATCTGACATAACACTTCATCAGACAAAACCAAATTCACCTTGTATTGCACCAATCCCATCTAGCTACATTTCCAATGATCCTTCCACCTTAACCATTCAACCTGCCACCACAATGATCAAGGTAGAAAAGGATATTGGCTTCACTAGGCACCCATAACCTCTCCACAGGCGAGGGCTATACCAATTGTGTTACATTTTCATTTACTACAATGGCTTCACATAGTTGGTATAGGTGATGTATGAATATAAAATATATAAGAATCAAATAAACGCAGCGGAACAACATCACCAACAATGGATCCATATTGCCATATGATCAATCAATCAATAATAATAACAATTATACCTTTGTAGCGTGATCGGTTGAATCGAATGGAGACTATAACCAAAGCACATGAATTCACCAATGAAACCCAAGTGATCAAAGGAGATCACCTCTATGCTTGATCCACACTACACATCATCGATCACCATCCGATGCTAGTCTTGACCTCGTAACAATCGATCTAGCCTTGAACTACACTAGAATAAGGTTAGATGGGATCAAAAACCACAAACCCTAATTTTGGTGTGTTTAATTCGTGGCTTTTGGTTAGAGGAAGGGGGAGAGAAAGTTGATAATTAGTTTTCTCATTTTAATCATTCATAATGACCAAATCAAGAGGAGGTTATAAGATCACATGTTACACTTAACCCCTTGAACTATTTCCCTTGTTCCTTTCTCACCTAGGCTTGCCATAAGGGCTTACAAATGGGCTTACCCATTTGTTATGTCCAATCCAATACACTAAGTACAAGCTTAGTGATTAGTGGCCCGTTATTGATCCCAAGTTACGTAGTCATTTATATATTGTAAATACGATAAATACAATCTATAAAATGGTGTCTCTGTGTATAAGTGTGTGACCCCATAGGCTCACATATGTCTAGCCATATAATTATTTATTATGACACGAGCATACTCCAACAGCTCTCACTTGCGACGTCATAATAATCAAGTAATTATACAAGCAAAGGTTAGCGTCCAGCAACACGCCAATGCCCCTAGAAATATGTGAGGGAAGTTTCTTAAACGTCTCATTTAAATGGTTTATATGTCATCCTTCCTTTTGTTACAGATACTATGTTGAACACTAGACATGGATCAAAGTCATTCCATTTGTTCAACTATTATGTTTCTCGATCTAGATATTGAACAAGATTACCAAGTGAATTAAGATTCATCTTAATCTCATTTGGGTACGGCCATACAAACATCTGTTCAATTCATCGAGGGGCCCAATAGTATCTAACTCCATGACATGTGGATGAACAAATCCTATTTTGACTGCCCATGTCATTCATGTGTTTCAAATCACTCCTGAAAATGGTTTTTATAACTACCTTATTCAGGACAGCGTTTAACCATATCAAAGAATAAAATTCCGCACATGCAAGACCTACTTGCATCTCAAGTCTAAGGATAAGAGACATAACTATTTACGAGATTCACTATTGACGCCGATCCATGCAGTGAATTCTCGAAGGTTGGGTCAATCCAATGTTCATCACAATGAACAACATATGAGTTTGGCAAATAAATCACCAACACGCTCACATTTGCCTTAATTCGATGATACTCCCGTATCGTCAACTGGCAATGGACAATTTTAGAATAAATAAATTATTCATGGATTAAACATGCAAATATAGAACACAGTAGTATAAATGAAGACGATAATACCCGGTATATCAATTCCTTATATAATACGACTGCTTACAGTTCCATTATTCAAATACTAAAAACAGATATGCACAAGACTACATACAGATCAGAATCCGATGTTTCTACCATGATCAATTTTGTTGTACAAGACAACAAGTAGTCATCTGAGTAAACTTTGAGAATACTTGTTTCAAAATTCAAAAATGTTTTGAATGATGATTGTCCTTTTGTATGTGTGCAATCAAGTACAATACGAGTATTGCAACAATACATTCCATAGTGTGTTTGAAGCTAGCAAAACACCTACTTTAGACAGTCATTATAATAGTTTCCTAAACTGTATAGTATTCTTATTCTTTTAATGTCTAATGCATTAATGCTCTCAATTGAGCACTTCTAGTTAGAGGTGTCATCATTCATGATGTCATCCTACTACGACTAGGGTTGAGCATCATTCAGTTATATAAGCATCAATGAATGAAAGTATAACAGAGCTCCTTGAATATCCGTAAACATTTTGAACAAATCTTTGGTCCTTTGCAGGTCCATTAGGTTGTTCGTTTAACAATTATCTAACGACTTTCACTTAGATATTTGTTGTTATCAACTCATCTTGCATTCATGCAAATGATATAAATAATCCAATACATAATATGACTTACATAATGAATCCTTTAGTCAAACTTAAGATTTCCATTCATGCATTCAATCTCATCATGTAAGATTGATCAATGAGACTCCCCTCAATGACATGTCATACTGTGTTTAGATTATTAACCGCTTATGTTTATTCTAATAAACACATGCAACAAGGTTTTATGTTTTATTTCCTAAATTCCTTAATTGAAACTTCATTCCAGGCTAAGGATTAAAGTCTAGCTTAGATGGAATATTGTTTCTTATATGTTAACAACATATGAGATTTAAGAAAATAAATTCATTTATCCTACTTGCACTCTGAGTTCTCGGGAGTAATCTTATTTAATCAAAATCAAATTAATGATTAAATTAAGATCTCTGCTCCTAGATGCATGATCTAATCCACACCTGGATTCTTATGTCTTGTATACATAATAAAGATTATACAGATTCATAAACCCTTTTGATTACTCATCGTCCTCGCAAAAGTAATCAAAAAGTGTTTTGAAATCCCATTGTCATGTTTCATTTACATGAAAACAGGTATGACAATTAATCATCTTTATACATTTAATGTTTGTAGGTATGAAGATTTAATCATAATCAATTTCTTGAGTACGAGTAAACTCCTTCTACTACGCATGTATTAAATGTGTGTACAAGTTTGTCCTTTTGAGTATTCTCATCAAGAAACTCATTTTAAACCTCACAGTCTAACTGACTTGGTAAGAGATCAATCAAGCTCCATGAGTGATTGTCTTTCAAGGACTGCATCTTATCATTCATATTTTTGAGCTATTCATCAGATTCAAGATCTGATAATGCATCTCTTTAGTTAGCAGGTTCATTATGATCCTCCAACTCATGTCCCTTAACATTTATATAAAATATATCATTCAGGTGTTAGGGGTATCCTTGCGGATTTATGAATGAGAGATATCAATCTATGGTTTAACATATGTATGTTCAACCTTAGAATGACATTAGCGAGTGTACTCAGAAGGTTGTGTATTTAGCTCTTGAATGACTTCAAGATCTAAAGGTGCTCCTACTTGCTTTTGTAAGTGGAGACTAATCTCCAAGTACTCAGCATCTTGATAACAATAAATTATTTTCAAGTGGGACATCCAAAATACATCGTTAGTTCTTGATTCTAGTTTGTTAATTACTTACTCTTAGGTATTTAACAAATTCAGAACTTCAATCAAGACATAATGGGATTCATCCCATTCCATAATACAATGGTGTCTTAAATTCCTTCTGGGTTGGAACCATATTGGGTGTACGCATGGCACATCCAATTTTCTAACCTTGATTACTTTTGAGGTAAAAGAGTTTAAGTCATCAAAGATCAAACAATATCCATGATGGACATACCATAAAGTTGTGGTATTCCACGTGGATAGATGTTGTGAGACTATCACACAACTCATTAGATGAACTTATACTCTTTGGCTTACGTATCTGCCAACCAAGTCATACCAGATGGCATCAATAGTATTTTTAGCCTACTGCACACTTTATATTTAAAGTCTTTGAACAAGTCAATGACTTCATGCGTATGTTTTAACTAGAAACATAAACATTAAATATTTTATTATACGTTGTAAGTGTACATGTCTTTAACATGAAGACATAACAAATTAACGTCTTTACTTTACGTTGTAAGTCTTTCAACAATTAACTGAATTGATGTTTATGTCTTTACAAGAGACCTAAACATATTCAACTAAAGTAATTATGAGTGCCGACAATTGGCCTCAATAGTCATTTCAAGTTAGTTACATACTTCATGATTATGAATTTACAAAAAGACATAATCATATTTACTAAACAATTCAGCAAATATGTTGAAGTAGCTTTTCATGTTATCTTGACATTTTTTTTTTCTAATTAGGGCAATATACATTTTATGTATATAAGTCCTAATAGAACCATATTTTTCTTACCTTGCAGTCAAGAAAAACCATTAGTCATATTGTTATATGTTGTACCTTGCACATAATTAAGATTTCTCCCACTTGTGCACGACACAACATTATGCAAGCAAATATGACAATGTAACAAATAACTTTTGATTTTAGTCAAAATCAAAATATAGATGTGTAGAACTTTATCGCTTTTATAAAGAATCATGCATAACAATTTTATTGATAACATTTCAGGAAGCAAAGTTATCTAATAAATTCATGCAATGGTTCTCATAAAAACTATGATGCTTCATATGTGGAAAGTAATGTATTATTTCAAGACAATCTAGAAATAAGATGGCAACTTGTAAGTTAATAGAGCTTACAACTCCCACTGGATTAGAGAACATTACATGTGTTTCGTCACCAGTAATACAATCACGTAGCTCCCACTGGATTAGACAACATTAAAAGTGTTACATCACCAGTGGAGTGTGAGTGATGATTAGATACTTTCCTGCTTTCTTTGAATATCTACACATTATTGCTAATGTGAGTCACTATGACTAGTAACATGTACTTAGGTATTCATGGAAGTGCATCAAGTTCTAACATATAGATGATGGGCTAGCCATCATATTAAACTTGAAAATAGGCATGCAGTTCCTCCATGTTTATTGGGTTAAGACACATTGCTAGGTAATCATTTCGGTTTATTGATATTTCCGTTTTCTAATTATTTTAACTCATATTAGTTTGGTAGCTATAGAAAACATGTTCTCTAGTTATCCAAATATCTTATATTTCTTGAAGGTTTCAAAACCGGAACCAGGGTTATAAAACGAACTTGAAAGAATAAGATGTGCAAACATACTTAACCGTTTTGACTTTACAAGACATTACGATTTCTAGAGTATGTGTGCTTTGAGTTTGATTAGAATTAGGACAATTCAAATATTCCTATTATGGCTTTTCCTCATAAGGAAAAGGATAGGAACAAGTCTCTTTCTTACAAGGAAAGGAAGACTTAGTTTGATCATTTTAACAAGAAAAGAACAAACTTTTGTTTACGATTTGTGTTGCATTAATTCATTAATTGAATTCTCAAAGTTCATATTTAGTATTTTCGATAAGTATCCTTTTATGAATTAATTACCTCATGTTACAATTTAAAACAATTAATTTACGTAAAAGGCTAAGATCCACATTGTGCTTCTACTATCACATCAGTTGATCTGCTAGCAATAGTAGATTCAATTGGTAGGCGACGATCACCAATTGCATTACAAGTGCAACTCTTAGATTTTTATGGGACCCATGGCACTAGTGAACAAGCAACTAGTGTCATGTAGGCATGTTTAGTCCTATCTTTGCCTCGGGTCAAGGTCTCACTGCTTAACTCGATTAAGTCATCCAATTTGAGAACGTGCGAGAATTTATCTAGGTCTCACGCATAGAGAATAGTCACCTTGGGTTACAATTCAACCTAGGTCCCACGCATAGGCAAAAAGTAATTGCAAGTGTTCTCAAAATTGGACGGCGTGACTTAAATTTTGACGGGTAAAAGTTTTGATGCGAATCAAAAGGTGTACGAAAAGAGCATGCATTCATCCTTCGTAGCACAAGTTAAAAACATTTCTTAACTTAAGTCTAATCATTGTTTTAATTTATGTGTGTCAAGTTGTCCATTTTCATGACTAATATAAATCCTACGTGGATAATAAAGTTTGGACAATACATAAATAAAATAACATACATAACAAGTTAAGGTGTTATTATAAAACAATGATTTCAAGTTTCAAAAACTTCGTAAAACTAAATCAAAAGACTTAGTTTTGAAAATGGTTTGTGTTTCGTTTTAAGTTTATAGAAAACTTTTTTCAATTTTACATATGAAACAAGATATATAAAAAGCAAAAACAAACACACAACCACAATATGCAAAGCCTCAACCGATGAAAAAACCTATGTTTGGTCTCGTGAGCTATCACAACAACCAAGAGTCAACTAGGAACAAACCACATAACCACACGGAGGACTCCCACTTACTCCAAGACAATCAAGAGCAAGTTGGAAGCCCATGATACACATGAAAAGTAGTTTATGTCCTTCCAGAATTCCTGTGTTAGAGGGCCCAAAAGTCCATGAAGGAAGCTTCCCCGGGCTTAGCTCAAAACTAGAAAGTTGTAGGCCCATGTCTTGGGTACCTTCAAAAAAAATTTCAGCCAAAAAGACCTTACCAATAACCGGGAAACTCCGTTTTACCAACTGGTGTTCCAGCAGTCATTTTTCGGCAAAAACGTCTTTAACTCTTTCGCCATTCACCACCAAGCCACGATTACATTATATTGAAAGTAAAATACAATTAATCTACTTTTAATCTACTGTAAAAGTGCCCAAAAAATGGCTACAACCAAAAGAATATAATAACATAAATGCCGAAACAATGGCAAAAACCCCAAAACACGAAATTAAACAACAATCACAACCATCCAATGCACAAGTGGTCTAGGTTTTCATCGGTTTTGCATATAAACATAATAATACCATAATATTATGAATGAAACATGGTGTTGGCTAACTCCATGGACAAACATGCATGTATTTGCCATGGAAAACAAAATAATAACAAGAATTAAATTGTTAGCCAACGAAAACGAAGAAATTAATAGACAATAATTAAAACCCCGTTAAGTACGTCTTTCCTATGACTTAAGGGTAAAAACCCACTGATATTAGGACCTTCCAAATACCATTTAACCACAGAAAATATGGCCTTAGGGGCTGAATTAAAACCGTTTCAAAAACCGATAAAAAACACGCGTTTTAGGCCATTTTTTTACGTTCCCGACAAGTAACCAATTAGCGTATGCATAACAAATAGCCATGGGACCAAAAAGTGCAGATCATAAGACCCCTAAAGGGTCGTCCTATGAGGAAAAAATTGGAGCCCTAGGGCTGTTTTAACCATGACTTCAAAAATCATCAAAAAACACCCGTTTTAGCCATTTTTATGCATACCCGATAATCATATGGCACATATGATGGCTCGTGATACCACTATAGGTGATGTATGAATATAAAATATATAAGAATCAAATAAACGCAGCGAAACAACATCACCAACAACGGATCCATATTGCCATATGATCAATCAATCAATAATAATAACAATTATACCTTTGTAGCGTGATCGGTTGAATCGAATGGAGACTATAACCAAAGCACATGAATTCACCAATGAAACCCCAAGTGATCAAAGGAGATCACCTCTATGCTTGATCCACACTACACATCATCGATCACCACCCGATGCTAGTCTTGACCTCGTAACAATCGATCTAGCCTTGAACTACACTAGAATAAGGTTAGATGGGATCAAAAACCACAAACCCTAATTTTGGTGTGTTTAATTCGTGGCTTTTGGTTAGAGGAAGGGGGAGAGAAAGTTGATAATTAGTTTTCTCATTTTAATCATTCATAATGACCAAATTGATAAGGCGAAAAATGAACCACTTTTAGGGGGTCATTTAAGCCGGAATTCGAATTTATTTGATCAAATATTGCCCTAAATCGTTCCTTTTGTGATTTTAGGTACTTTGGGAGTAAAATCTGGAAAAAGGAGCAATTCGGACGTTTTTGGAGCATAAAAGTGAAGAAAACGCCAAAGTCTTAATTTTTCTTGCTGGAAACAGTAGGTGACGGCGTCAAGAGTAACATCCTGACGGCGTCAAGAGCAATTTCCATGACGATCCAGAACAGATTTGACGGCGTCACAAGGAAGGGCGTCAAGAGGAAAATGCATGACGGCCTAGAAATGAATAACACATGACGACGTCAGAAGTAGATCAAGGCAATCCGAGAATTATTTTGGCGGCGAGGTGACGGCGTCACAAGTTTGGTCTTGACGCCGTCAGACCCCTTTTCCTATATATAGTTTTCTAATTTTCACATAAAAGGGAGAGAAGTTTTGGAGAAACCCTAGTACGATTTTGGTGCGAATTTTACAGGTTTTTCAAGGGTTCCAACCCCTTGATACCTTTCATGTGTAATTAAGATAAGTGTTCTTTTAATTCAATTAATATGTCTATGTGTTGGTTGTCTATATCTTGTTCTTGTCTTAATTCCATCATGCTAGGCTAGATCCATCTTGTGTTTGCTTGGATCTAATGAAACCTAGATGTTGATTATATGTTGATTACTTGTTTATAGTTTGTTTTGGATGAATGAATTTATATGTTAGGCTTAAGAAAACTGGCAGATCTCCAAATGGTAACATGCTTGAACGTCTTAGGAAACATGAACCTATTGCACTAAGGTCTTTATTGGTTGTATTTAATGCATGAGCCACTGTTTACAATCCCTATAGTTGTGCTGGGCATGGTGTAGGAGGAGATAAGAGCTCATAGAATTGGGGAGTTATGTGCGATACCCCATGAATGGTATTAAGGAATACAATCCGTCATCCATGCAACTATAACAAGTAATTAACGTGTAAAAGATGTCTAGGGAGTAGTGAAATCTAAGTAAACACATTTTCTCCACTTATTGCTCACAACTATAGTATAATTTAGTTTATTTTCATTCTTAGTATTTTATTTTGATTGCATCTTAGTATTGGGTTAGTTGACTAGCAACTAATTCCGCCCAAATCCTTTAAACCCGAGATTTTAACTTGCTTTCTAAAAAATATAAAAATACAAAAATAATCACCCTCACCTTTAGAACTAGTATTTAGGTTTTCTAATCCTAGCGACACTATTCCTAGCTGAACGATCAATCCCCCGGTACTTGTCACTATACTATACTACAACGATCAGGTACACTGCCTGGTGGGGGTTGTAAGCTTCTCAAGATCCCTTGAGAGGTAAAGCCTGGTGCAATTCCCACGCATAAGAATTTCGTTGAGGACCCCTTAGTCTTTAGGAAGATGATTGAGTTCTTAAGCGTAATGCCCATTAACATAGAAAGGAATAAATGGAAAAGAGAGGGAGACAAGTGTAAATGGAGGTGGGACAAGCCACCTAAAGAAGGTGACGGATCATGGCATATGAGGATGACTTTGTATGATCCGGATGGAGAAAAGTTTGAAAGGTCATACCATACTAAGGAAACCGATAGGAAGTTGAAACCTAAGTTTGATCCCAAAGATGTCCTCAATGAGGAACTCACCCGTATCACGTAGTAACCCATGACCTTGAGTCTAGCTACAAGACTCGTAAATAAAGAAAAGCGCTTCTTGGGAGGCAACCCATGTTTTGTGTGATTTTATTTTTTGTTTGTTTGTTATTTGCTTCCGTATGCATGCTTTATTTTTATTGTTGGTTGATCATGTTTCTCAATCAAAATGTGGAAATACTTTACTTTGTTGTTTTGGCCTAGTCTTAACTCCACCTAAAAGTATTTTTGCAAAAGATAAGTGTAAGGGGAAACCCCAAATGTGTTTTTAAGAAACAAACCGATCATGATTTTCCACAATATTAAATGAACATGTATATTCGTATTTGTTAGAGTCAAATGCTTGTATTGAGTCATAATGAAGTTTTGCAGGATTTTCCAGGAATGAGGACCAAGTTTTTCCAGAAATTTTCTGGAAACTTAACATAAGAATTTCTGCAGGTCAATCTTGACGGCGTCATGAGTTAACTCTTGACGGCGTCAGGTGTAAAAATCTGAAAATTTTACCAGTTTTGTTTTTCTAACGGAGTCTTATGGTTTTTGTGAATTATTAAGTTTTATAATCTCCAAGAAATCTGCAAACTTCATTCCACAAGCATTATATCTTATTTTGTTTTCTAGGATTTAGTAACTTATATAGGATGCTGCCGATTTTACGCGAGGTTGTTTTGTCTATTTTCTCAGGATTTACAGGTTATGTATAACAAGAAGATGATTTATATTCTGGAAGGGAAGCTTTGATTGTTCATTTTCATGGAGGAAGATTTAACCTGGTCACCTTATTATCCATACCGAGCGAATCAGGGGAGTATTTGATTTCATTCTTTTTATTTTTTAACTTTTACATTCTTTACTTGAACACTGGGGACAATGTTCATCTTAAGTGTAAGGGGAGGGTAAAAAGATGATACCTTACATATGCACTTTCGCTTGAGTTTGTTTTGTTTAATGGTAGATGTGTAATAAAACTATGAGAAATACTTGTTAGTGCAATTTTAGCGCCAAATTTAAAATTTTTTACAACATTTAGGAGTGAAACTTTAGCCATAGCAAGCGTCTCATGGATAGGAGATTGTATGACTAGCACATAACCGTATATTCAGAAAAATTTTCCACCCAACTATGTGAGGTTCGCCTTTAGATTTGATAGAAAAAGCATTTACTATTAGTGCTTATGAGTGTACCGGTAGCATTTAGATTCTAGAACTTGCGTTAGTGATGCATCCCGAGACCGCTAGTGAGACTACATTCGTGTAGTAGGATTTACTACATGATAAGAGGCATTAGGATCACCCTTGTGTTAAACCCATATTATAATTACTTGACCTTTTAAGTCATATTACTTGGCTAGTTAAGTCAACTAATTTTTCCCAAACCCTTAGCGTTGTACTCATTTTTAGTACACGAAACCCCTAGTACACCCCTCCGAGCCTATCTTTTCGTTTCTAACTTAAAGCATTTTACTTAAAGGAAGAATTTGTTACACCCCACTTAAATGTACAACCAAATCGCCTTAGCCTTCCGTGTATGCGCTCATTTTTTAGTGCATTATTGTTATTTGTTAAACCCTAAGTTAACTATCTAATTGATTACATGGTTGCTAAGTCGAGTCATATCCTTGTACATATTGTTTTGGGACGATTGGGACTCATGGGTAAGTACTTATTTTATGGAGTAATGGGGAAGAACACCATTTATTACCCCCATACGTACGTTAATCTTAAAAGTGCTCCAAGTGTTTTGATTTTCTTAATTCGAGTAATTAGTTTAGTTTATTGTAAAGTATGTAAAGATTCAAGTGTAAGGGGAATATTCATTCCCTGTGATGTATTATTTTGGATGGTAGGGTAAAAGTGTATGCAAAAAAAAAAAAAAAAAAAAAAAAATAGAAAAAGGAAAAAGAGAAAAAACATACGGACTACCATCCCTTTTTATTCTATGTTCATTTTATATTTTTGTTATTTTTCATTTATTAGCTTAAGTCGAGTCTAGTCTTGGCTTAGCAACGCCATATTATACATGTAATTGACTAAGATTGTTAACTCGCCACCAGTAAAAACTTCCTTTATCCAACAAAACCGTGTATTTCATATCCCTACACCTAACGTTACAACCCTTTAAAAGACCTCTTTGATAGTTTATCCTAGGTGCTTACGCCATGTGGTGGAGGTTTGATCCTTTCCCAAGCCTATGGTAATCTATTTTGCTATGACAGGTAGTGAGAGATATCTTCCGTTTCCATATTGTAATCTATACTTTATTACACCTGAGAGATGTGAGTATCTAAACACTATTTGTGAGGTGCTAGTGTATGACCTCCGTGCTTGTCTATTGGTCTTTAATGGAACGATTACTTGTTGTAATTACTTTTATGTTAGTGTTAAATGACCCCTAACTTGTATTTTGAGTAGAATAAAAGCGCATTTGCTTGAGGACAAGCAAATCTCAAGTGTAAGGGTATATGATGAGACAAAAAATGAACCACTTTTAGGGGGTCATTTAAGCCGGAATTCGAATTTATTTGATCAAATATTGCCCTAAATCGTTCCTTTTGTGATTTTAGGTACTTTGGGAGTGAAATCTGGAAAAGGAAGCAATTCAGACGTTTTTGAAGCATAAAAGTGAAGAAAACGCCAAAGTATTAATTTTCCTTGCTGGGAACAGTAGGTGACGACGTCAAGAGTAACATCCTGACGGCGTCAAGAGCAATTTCCATGACGATCCAGAACAGATTTGACGGCGTCACAAGGAAGGGCGTCAAGAGGAAAATGCATGACGGCCTAGAAATAACACATGACGGCGTCAGAAGTAGATCAAGGCAGTCCGAGAATTATTTTGGCGGCGAGGTGACGGCGTCACAAGTTTGGTCTTGACGCCGTCAGACCCCTTTTCCTATATATAGTTTTCTAATTTTCACATAAAAGGGAGAGAAGTTTTGGAGAAACCCTAGTACGATTTTGGTGCGAATTTTACAGGTTTTTCAAGGGTTCCAACCCCTTGATACCTTTCATGTGTAATTAAGATAAGTGTTCTTTTAATTCAATCAATATGTCTATGTGTTGGTTGTCTATATCTTGTTCTTGTCTTAATTCCATCATGCTAGGCTAGATCTATCTTGTGTTTGCTTGGATCTAATGAAACCTAGATGTTGATTATATGTTGATTACTTGTTTATAGTTTGTTTTGGATGAATGAATTTATATGTTAGGCTTAAGAAAACTGGTAGATCTCCAAATGGTAACATGCTTGAACGTCTTAGGAAACATGAACCTATTGCACTAAGGTCTTTATTAGTTGTATTTAATGCATGAGCCACTGTTTACAACCCCTATAGTTGTGCTGGGCATGGTGTAGGAGGAGATAAGAGCTCATAGAATTGGGGAGTTATGTGCGATACCCCATGAATGGTATTAAGGAATACAATCCGTCATCCATGCAACTATAACAAGTAATTAACGTGTAAAAGATGTTTAGGGAGTAGTGAAATCTAAGTAAACACATTTTCTCCACTTATTGCTCACAACTCTAGTATAATTTAGTTTATTTTCATTCTTAGTATTTTATTTTGATTGCATCTTAGTATTGGGTTAGTTGACTAGCAACTAATTCCGCCCAAATCCTTTAAACCTGAGATTTTAACTTGCTTTCTAAAAAATATAAAAATACAAAAATAATCATCCCTCACCTTTAGAACTAGTATTTAGGTTTTCTAATCCTAGCGACACTATTCCTAGCTGAACGATCAATCCCCCGGTACTTGTCACTATACTATACTACAACGATCAGGTACACTGCCTGGTGGGGGTTGTAAGCTTCTCAAGATCTCTTGAGAGGTAAAGCCTGGTGCAATTTCCACGCATCACAAATCAAGAGAAGGTTATAAGATCACATGTTACACTTAACCCCTTGAACTATTTCCCTTGTTCCTTTGTCACCTAGGCTTGCCATAAGGGCTAACAAATGGGCTTACCCATTTGTTATGTTCAATCCAATACACTAAGTACAAGCTTAGTGATTAGTGGCCCGTTATTGATCCCAAGTTACGTAGTCATTTATATATTGTAAATACGATAAATACAATCTATAAAATGGTGTCTCTCTGTATAAGTGTGTGACCCCATAAGCTCACATATGCCTAGCCATATAATTATTTATTATGACACGAGCATACTCCAACAATTGGGAACACACTCCTTATAGTGAGAACCAACCATTCCCTCCTTGGCAGTGTATAGATAGGACCAAGTAGGTTCATCATACTCTACATATGATGTGCACCTTCTCAGCAACTACTATATAATAATCAAATATAAGACCCAAATTTTTATGTTAGATAGGTCACTAAAGAATGCTAGTAACTAGTGGTCTTATTTAATTGAATGTACAAAAATTGACAATGATATGAGTTGCAATTGCATCTCATGGTCAAAGTAATGGTTGTCACTTGTACTATGCACAAACATTGAATCCATACTCTACGTACATAATTATGCATTTTAACAATTTTCTTAGTGACTATTAAATAAAAGTTTGAATATAATAAATAACAAAACAACAAACATCAATATGATGTGCACTTTTTCAGTAACTACTATGAACAATAATATAATATGAAACCTAACTTTTTATGTTAGACATGTCATTAAGAGCTTCTAGTGACTAATGGTCTTATTTAATTGAATGTACAAAAAATGATAAGGGTTTCACCAATTGCATCTCATGGTCGAAGTGGTGGTCGTCACTTGCACAAAAAACAAAGCTATAACGCACCGCCATAAAACATTATTGTTTACTTGCACCATCGAGTTTGATCCTCTGATCATCCGAAATGTTCCCGTTTACCAAACCTAACTCAATTGACGGAACCAGGGGTTCCACGTGTATAGTTAGCACATTTGTTGTGTTGAAGCACACGTCAAAAGATGCTACAAATGCAACTCTGGTAATTTTTCTTGTTGCAGCCTCGGCAATGTAGGCTGATCGAAGTAAAAACATTGTTGATTGAGCTCTCGAGGACCGTGTAAGGGTTAACGGTGTTGATCTTGGTCCCACCTCTGCCTTGACTATCGATTTTTACCAACATGAGGCTCAATGGTATGGCCTTTTGTTTATTACATTGTTGCTAAGGTGATTAAAATCATTGTTGAAGATATAAGATAAAACTAAAGAGCCAATATTTAATATGATCTTAACACATGATATGCGACAAGCATGTAAGAAACCATCATACAGAAGTTACTAAAAAGCATTTCTTTAAAACAAGATAATATGTAAACAAATGGAAGAATCCCTAACAGAATCATGGATTGGATTTTTAATATGAAAGTCCTAAAACATAGAAAAGAACAAAGAAGAAGCAAAATTCTCATAGTGCCAGTCATCCACAAATATCAAACGATGTTACTCAACCAGGGAATCTATAAGTGAATGCCAAATATTATGTTACAAGAAAAGAGTAGATAATGAAATAACATCACTGATATTGTCATCACCTGCGTCACCATCATCATCACCATCACCAGTGCTATGGGGAGATACAAGGCTCTTCACGAATACATGCTCGTCATAATTATAATTACATTCTGAATATGTGGATAACCGGATATTCTCATGACTATGGAATTCGTGGGGATGATCAATGCTTCCCGCCAATACAGGAACACCTGAACCTTCTTCTAAGAGCCATATGTGAAGATGACCAGACAAGAAGCGTCTGTAAGGAAAGTAATCCATCTTTGTTTTGTTTGCATCATAACCAGGTGGTGGTAACTCCCGTTCCCAAGACACTTGTACATTGTCGTTTCTCATTACCCGTATCTCAATTTCCTCATTTTCCTCTAAGTTTGTATTTCGAACATGAAAGATGCATAGACGGTCTTTCATAGTCCCCAAAGTCCACGAGACATATTGATCATCCAATTTTGGTAGGGGGATTTCTTTTAAAACCTCTTTCGATAAATCAAAAGAAACAATTACTGGTTGCTTGTTCTCTCCCACCAACGAAATCCAGTGAATCGCCTCATTGCATAGGATACCATTCCGACACCTATCAAAACAACCTAAATAATCTACAACAACTGTTCTCCAAAAATTTGATTTTAAATTTAACACTTTAAAAAAATACTTGTCAATGTCATTATGTTTAGTCTTGAACCCTGTTACAACCTTGAAATCATCTATGGATGAATCATAGCCAAAACCTGACATGCAATACTCCTGGTCTCCAGGAGGGTTTTTTAGTTCTTTCACCTCCCGAGTAGAGGGATTAACGACTAAAAAATCAGTATAGTAACGAGAGATGCATAGAAGACCATTAGAAGAACCAACAAGTTGACACTCATCTTGTCTAGGAAACCAACAATCAAAAACACACATACTAGTACCACCACTGAAAACAATGATTCTTGTATCTCCAATTTCATTAGTAATGTAGTTAAGATGAGATTTAATAAAGCGATCACTTGAGATTAAGGAATTCCATGACTTACTTAACTTGCAATCTTAGGAGTATCCCTTCATGAATATCAAGCCCTGTCATTGAAAGTACCTTAGCTTAATTTAGACTAATCGTAGCTAGGTTTGGTACTGAATGAATGAAAACGTACAGTCGACATCTCCTTTTATACTTGATATTGTCGGTTAATTCTCTTTAAGTATAGTAACGATTATATAACAATAGTATTATCTTTTCTTTACCTATTGCAATGGGCCTTGTGGGTTTTTTCTTTACCTATTGCAATTTTTTTACGAATAATGTTTGGGTGAGGTTTCTCGTTGTAAGATCGTGGTATGTTTTTGGCCGACATGTATTGTATTTGTTTCGAACAAATGTTGTGTGAAGCTATATTTGTAGTTGTCGTACGACATCCTTTTTTGAATGAATGTTGTGTCGGGCAAGTTATAGTTTTTAAAAAATTTAGGATAATTTTAAAGTTATCTGAGAGGTTAAGGGTGCATTTTGAAAGTTCTTTTATTTAGAAACTATGTATATATATTAAACTTCAACATTTTTTATAAAACCGTACGTACGTAAAAAAATATATCAATATTGGGCTTGTTCTGTTCGTTATCGAGTTGCCTTTTTGCCAGTATTTTTTTTATTCAAGAAACCGGTAGGTATATGTTAGATATTTGGTAAATAAAGTTTGTTATATAAAAAAGTAGTAAATATTAAAATGTTCAGAGTGTGTTTTGTAACTAAAATTTATATTAAAGAAATGTTTGTTATATTTTTTAATTGTGATCCAATAGGAAAACAGTAAGCCCACAAAAAAAAAACTAAAAAAATGTGGTCAACGCAATGCTGTATAGTATTTACAGATCAAAATCAGCCCACTGCAAGGCCAAAAAAAAAAAAAAAAATCATTTTTTATTACAAGCATCGACGCTTTTAGTATATACAAGTGGGAAGGCGCCCGCTGCGTTGCAGCGAGAATTTCTGGGAACTTTTTTGCGATAATCATTTACGAACAATGCTTGGCCGGGACTTCTCATTGTGAGATCGTGATATGTTTTTTTTTCCGACACTTGTTGTATTTGTTTGGAATAAATGTTGTGTCAAGCTATATTTGTAGTTGTCGTACGACGTCCTTTTTGGAATGAGTGTTGTGTTAGGCACCAGTGTGTTGAGACGCGACTAATCTTGACCCTTATAGTTTTAAAAAAAAAATAGGATAATTTTAAAAGTTATTTGATAAGTTAAGGGTGCATTTTGAAAGTTCTTTTATTTAAAAAATATATTTATATTAAACTTCAACGTTTTTTATAAAACCGTACGTACGTCAAAAGTATATCAATATTGGGCTTGTTTTGTTCGTTATCGAGATGCTTTTTTGCCAGTATTTTTTTTTTCAAGAAACCGCCAGGCATCTGTTAGATATTTGACGAATAAAGTTTGTTATAAAAAAACCGTAAATATTAAGAAGTTTAGGATGTGATTTGTAAGTTATCTTTTGTTTTATTACTATTAATATAGAGAACGTAGTACTTGTCCCATGAATGTCACGTACTCACGTATTCCACTATAAAGAGAGGCAATACAATAATAAAAAAAAAAAAAAAAAAAACAAATTGAGCCAGAGTAGCAGTAGATCAAAATAAGCCCGATGCAAGGCCCATAAAAATATATATTTTTAATGGAAGCATCAACGCAATTAGTAGTTACAAAGAATGTAATGCCCGTTGCGTTGCGGCGGGGCTTTTTTTTAGGAAATATTTTACATGATTATATAAAAATATTATACGCTTAAATTAGGATGTGTTGCAGTGGAAATTTTTGCGATAATTATTTTCGAACAATGTTTGGGCGGGGCTTCTTGCTGTGAGATCGTGATATATTTTTTGCCGACACGTGTTGTATTTGTTCGGAACAAATGTTGTGTCAAGCTATATTTTTAGTTGTCGTACGTTGCACTTTTTTGAATGAATGTTGTGTCGGTCACCAGTGTGTTGCGGCGGGACTAATTTTGACCCGTATAGTTTAAAAAAAAAATTAGAATAACTTTAAAATTATTTGATAAGTTAAGGGTCGGTCACCAGTTTGTTGCGGCGGGGCTAATTTTGGCCCTTATAGTTATAAAAAAAGTTATGATAATTTTAAAGTTATTTGATAAGTTAAGAGTGCATTTTGAAAATTATTTTATTCAAAAACTATATATATAAAAACGTGCTTATGTTAAAAGTATATCAATATTGGGCTTGTTTTGTTCATTATCGGGAGACTTTTTTGCCAGTATTTTTTTTATTTCAAGAAACAGCCAGGTATCTGTTAGATTTTTGACAAATAAAGTTTGTTATATAAAAAAGTCGTAAATACTAAGAAGTTCGGGGTGTGTTTTGTAAGTTTGTTTGTTTTTTTTTTGTTTTGTTTTGTTTTTTTTTTTTTTTTGTTTTTTTTTTTTTTTAATATTTGAAAAAACATGTTGGTTGTAAGCGTTGAATTTTGTCTTTTTTCATTTGGTTCATACGTATAGAATCATTGCAGGTAAAAATAAGCCCAAAAATGTGGCTCAATGAGGTGACGCCTTTTCTGAATATTAAATATGGCCAGGAGAATTTACTATATACTACAAAAGAGAAGCAATAAAATAAAAAAGTATTGGCCAGGTGAACTGGGTAAGATCAAAATCAGCCCAATGCAAGGCCCGAAAAAAAAAATTAATGGTCGGTGCAGCCTCAACGCAATTAGTAGTACACAAGGAAACTGTCACCCGCCGCGTTGCGGCATGGCTTCTCGTTGTCAAATCGCGGTATGTTTGTTGCCGACACATGTATTTTTTTGAAATGCATGTTGTATCGGGCACCAGTATGTTGCGGCGGGGCTAATTTGTTGCTAATTTTAACTTATTTTTATAAAAGCACACGTATATCAAAAGTATATTAATATTAAATTTGTTTTGTTTATAATGCGGGGATATTTATAACGGTATAAATCGTTAAATATTTGTGATATATTATATAAACAAAAAAATTATATATATACTTTTAAAGAGCTGTACGTCTTTGGCGTTTATAGTTTTAAAAAAAATTAGGATAATTTTTAAAGTTATTTGATAGGTTATGGGTATATTTTCAAAGTTCTTTTATTTAAAAGCTATATATATATAATAAACTTTAACATTTTTTTATAAAACCTTACATACATTAAAAGCATATCAATATTGGGTTTGTTTTGTTCGTTATCGAGAGCCCTTTTTGCCAGTATATTTTTTATTTAAGAAACCGCTAGATATCTGTTAGATATTTGACAGATAAAGTTTGTTATATAAAAAATCGTAAACATTAAAAAGTTAAGGGTGTGTTTTGTAAGTTTTTTTTTTTTTTTTTTTTCTTTTTACTATTAATAATAATATTTTAATACTTGTCCGAAAGTGCTTGACACATTGGGCCATAATTGTGCTTAGTCGTGCAATTTTTGAATATTTAATTTGGTCGGTGACCATTTTCTGAATATTATAACACCAAAATGTCAGCAAGGCTATTCTCCCATAGTGTATATATAGTAGACAATGTCAGCGTAACAAACACAAGACTAAAGAGGCCGAAAATGGGCTCAAGAGAAATCCAAAAAAAAAAACATTTTTTATTATATTTGCAGGCATCAACGTCTTTAGTAGTATAAAAGAATGGCTGTTCGGCTCACTAAAACCATTTAGAAAATGTCCATTTGTTATGGATAATTACATGGATATCCCCTAATATTAGTTAGAGTTTGAATCTTTTTAAAAGATTAGTTTAACATTTATACCTGTATATACTCATTGATTGATTACGTTAATAATAATTTTCATTCTCCAAAACTTGTGTTCACAACACATTATTAGCACGCTTTTAACGTGATTTTTGATCGACGTAAATTTTAAATCATTCTTCGTATCTTGTTACACCATCAATAGTTTTGTTTGCTACTAGTATTTATTATATGATACATGCACAATGACTCATAGACTGATAGACAACAAGTATAGATATAGATAAAATTAAACAACAATGTTAGAGCAAAGGGTGCAGTAACGTGATCTCTCACGTTAGTCCCAGGTGCACCAACTTGGTACTAAGTTATGCACCGCACGCTAAGTTAAGTCGGGTTGGGTGTTTTTTGTTGTTAATTTTGATAATCACCTTTTCTTAATTGCTGAAAACAATAGGATTTCTAGAAAAGTGGTTGAAATATGAAATTTTGGTGATATAAGTGTTATTGATAATGACGTGGATGAACTTTGCAGTTTATGAACATGTTTTCTTTTATCGATTTTTAGTTTGATATAATGGCTGTCAGTAGCTACCGGGGTTGGCGCAAGTGACATTGTGAAGAATCTTAAGCCATGAAGAAAAAAGTGACCATGAGGAAGGTCCCATCATCATGCCCCAGGTTAATTTGTTTTCAATTTTTTTTAACATATTTTCCGTTATTTATTATTTATTTTACTTTGATGTTTTCATCATTTCACAGGTATGCACATACGAATGAACGGTTTTTATAGCGCTTTTGGCACAGATAACAATCAACCAAAGGCTTTGATTGCAGGCAAGTGGACGCCCACGCAGGCCTGACGCTTGCCTGTGATATCTGCAAAACCGTGTTTATTTATTTCCTTTTGATGTATATAAGCTTTTATAACCACTTAATTCTTAACCAATGATGACTTTTAATAATGTAGATGTAACAAATGCGGTGCGCTTAGGTGTTTACTGTTGGAATTATGATATCATGACAATCATATAAAATAAACCAAACACATCAAGTGAGCATAGCGGAAGCAATTACAAGATCATATAATATGTAATTAATTAATCAAATATAAAAGTAAACATACCTTTGTGATTCTAGCCCGAACAAGAATCAAGTTAAATAATTAGTTATTACTGAGCTCCATATTTTTAATGACTCGACTAATCTCTGGGGTTCCTTATAATACTAAAGTCACATCATCTAACAGCGTGGAACTAAACCAATAACAAACAAAAAGCATATGCGTATGTAGTGTGTGTAAGGCAAATAAAGAGGAGGGTCTTAACGTATATAGTAGTTATAGTCTAGGCACTAAATGCAACCTAGTTCTCTATAACCAAGGCTCTGATACCAATCTGTAACACCGCCAAAATACCGCAGCGGAAGACTGTGTCACTGGGGTGCTACTTCATAATACAAAGTACAACTTATAGAAAACGACCTCTAAATGAGACGTTTTGAAAAGTTACCATTCGATTAATGAATTCAAAGTTACAAACATGCGATTCCAAAGTATTATACATAAATGTATACAAAATGTTTTGAATGGTAAATGATAAAAAGCGTAAGTCTTCAGAATATGCAGCTTGACTCTATGTTCCACGCACTAGCTATTGCCTTACTAACCTGAGATAAACATGCTAAAGTGTCAACACAATGGTTGGTGAGTTCATAGAGTTTGTCTTAAAACAGTTGAAAAGTCTTTAAAGAATATTCGCACAGCAAAGGCATCGTGAATCCACTCAGTTGCAAGTCCCGCCCATAACAACACTTGCAACCTGTGTGTTCACAACCCACTGCTAAAGTATAATATGATTTTGATATATGTGTATACGATATATGCACGCTTAATGTAAAGTATCACTGCCTACTGAACCTCATGACAAGAATAAGTACAAATGCTTCAAAGCTGGATTATATTCACTCAAGGCCAGGAATGTATGGCAATGGTGGGGGCGTCAGCCCGATAGTACTATCAATACCTCTCCATCGGCTCCATCCAGGAGTTAAACAGTGGTTAAAGAATATAGCACATAGAATAGGTTTAACACATTAAGGCACATATCGTAATAAAACTACACATCATGTTCAAAAGTATAAAGTGAAAGCAAGTAGTTGAAGCATGTATCTCCCCCAAAGAGTTCAAAACAAGTATTAAAAGAGTAAGAGTGGGGCTATGACTCACCTTAAGCTTATGTAATGAGAAATGAAAGTGGTAGTCGAATCGCGAAAGTCTCTAAGAGCAGCCTATAATAGAACGTTGCGACTTAGGTTTGGAGTAACGTCTAAGAATACGAAGAAGTGCCTATATATGTCTTGCATAATGTTCATGATGTAGTACTTAGTATATAGTGTAAGTCTTTGAATATAAATGGTTTATGAAACATGTATAGGTTGTATATCTCTTACTACCGTTCAGGCCGACATAATTCAGAAGTCATGGAGTAAACGTTCGAGGAGCCAGGACACTTTAATTCGTAAATCCACAACTCATCTCGACGGCTTACTTAATGAACTCCTCACATGAGGCTCTCTACTATTGTAGTATTTGATAAAATATATATAAGTTTTGATCCGAAAAGTTACATGGTCTTTAGCCGTGGCTTTGCCGTGACCTTGGTCATTGTTACAATGGTCTTGAGACTCAACCTTGGCTTTAGCCATGGTTGTGGTCTTGGCTTTAGGTCATTAGACCTCTTGGTCTTAGTTAACCATAACTATTATATAGTAACTTTGGTATATATAAAATAGCTGTTAAGAAACTGAAGAAAATCTCATTCGTTATTGGTTTTCTGGAAACGTGCTCCTGAGGTTGTGAAGAAAACGTGATTCCGGACAACTTTCGTGTTTTAACTTTTTCATGAAACGGACCAGAAGGGACTCTTTTTTCGTGTTTAAGGTTCTGTCACAGAAACATTTGGCAGTTTTGCCGTAAAGTTTTGGTAATTTCAAATGGTCATAACTTTTGACCCGGGTACTCGTTTTGGGTGATTCAAATTGCTATGTTTTCCTTGTTAAGTCCTCTTTAACAGTAGGTAAGTTTCAAATATCATAGTTATACTATTTTGGTCGTGGTTCTCCATAAAAGTCACTAGTTTACTTGTTTAAATAACATAAGTTAACATATATATACCATAACTTGTTTTACTAGTTTTTATACATCATGAACATAATACAAAGACCATATATAGCATGAAAGAAACATAATAAGCATGAAAATGATATTGAGCAAGAAAGTGTAATAGGGTTTCTTACAACTTTTGGCTTTCTAAAGAAAGGAAGTCAAGTATGAACTAGGACACTAAACCTATGCTTGCAAACCCTTCACCACAACTATTGAAACCCTTGCTAGCCTTGATATAGACCTTGTGAAAACCATTTAACCTCAGCCCCTAACACCTTTTGTAGCTCCTAATTCAACCATGGAATCACCAAACAAACTCTTGATTCATGTAGAGACTAACTATGCCTTCAACTTTGGTATGTAACTTATAACTTATAAATCAAAGGATCATGGTTTATGGACTTGTTGTTGAGTGTTTGGAATGAAGAGAAAGGAAGAGGATGAGCTTGCTATTTATAGTGAAGATGAGGAGGTTAGGAAAGCTCCTAGGAAATTTCCTAAACTTGGTGACCAAGTTTTACTTGGAGCCTAAGTTTACTTAAACATGTATAAGTCTTCCTTTGTAAGTTTCCTAGTCTTATCTAGATGACACATATACAAACACCCCATGTGGTCTAAAATTTCGTTCATATGCTTATCTTGGATGACTAGGTGAAGTTTTGATTTATCTTGCTTTTACGGAGTGAGTTTTGGTCCCGTTAATTGCTAACTGTAAGTCGTAAAGTCACGAAACTTAAAATCGGGTATCCTAAAAATATGAAACTTATAAATATGCTAGAACTTATTAATATAACCTATCTTAGCATATTTAATGAGTGACAAGTTCTATCGGGTTGCTTAAACGCTGCTAAAACTGGAAACGCGGGTCTAAAACGCGTAATTCGCGTAAAACGCTGAACTGGAAACGTAAAATTCCAAAACTTTTGGAATTGTCGTAAAATGAGAGAAATTCATATTTATATTGTTTATAATGTTTTATGGACATATCGGGATGCTGGAATGACGTTTAAACCTAAAAGTAAATCTCGGACACAGTTTTGTGATTTTTGCAGAAATGATCCGACGAGTGTCAAATTCTCGGATAATCATTAAAATAGTTTAACTTACGAGAATATGAAATAAAAATTTTGGGAGTGAATAGTGAAAGTGAATAGTATTAGTGAATAGTAAAAAAATGAATAGTAATCTGAAAATGCGAGTTGTTACATAGGACACACAGGTTTTACCTGAATTTCAACTACCTGAATTAAAATATGGTGTTCAACCAAAAACTAATGTAGTTGATAATAAACATTTGAAAGAAAGTGAAAGTTTAAGTAAAACTTCACTTCCTAAGGACAAGGTGTGTTCTTGTAGAAAGTCAGATGGTCCAATCATTGATGACTTAACATCTGATGATAAAAAGGTTAATCAGGTTATGTCTAAACCTAAAGTGGTTAAGAAAGCAGGAACAAGTGTTCCTAAGATAGTCAAACATAATACTGAAAAGCCTAAAAAAATGTTAAACATGTTAGGCAACCAGTAAGATATTGTGAACAATATAGAACCATAAACAAGCCCAGAGGCAACCAAAGGAATTGGTACAGTCAGAGATGACTTTGTCTTTAATAACAAAGCTTGTTACACATGTGGTAGTTTTGACCATCTTGCAGCTTTCTGTAATCAATGGGTATATGGGTATACAAACAATAGGGTGAATCTAAAAAGGCAAACACCTAAAAGTCACTCTAACATTACTAGAACAAAACCCAAAACAGTTTTAGTTCCTGCTGATAGGAAAATGGTTTCTGCTGATAGACCATATCTGACTGTTTACCCAAAAACAACAGTTAAAAGTGCTAAAACAACTTTCAAATATGCATCAAATTTTGTTAAAAGGCCCATTTTAACAAAGGCAGTAGTTCAAAAACAAGTTTGGAAACCAAATGATACAACTGCAAAGCCATCAGTTTCTGCTGATAGCCAAACAGTTCATATCACTTCCTAGGGAAACAGGGCAAATGCTGTTAAGGCCTCAGCATGTTGGATTCCTAAATCCAATGTTACATCAACTATTCTCAAAAGATTACATCTCATTGATGCAAGAGGCGGATCCAAGTCAGAAATGGTTTGGATCCCAAAACAAACCTAATTCCTTTATTTATGTGCAGGGACATTCATCAGCAGATACTGAAGATCAAGGATTCTCAGATAGTGGATGTTCAAGGCACATGACAGGCAACAAGTCTTATCTCTCAGATTTCCAATCAATAGATGGAGGCTATGTTACCTTTGGAGGAGGAATTGGAGGAAAAATTACTGGTAAAGGTACTATTAAAACCGGTAAATTAGATTTTGAAGATGTGTACTATGTGCAAGAGCTTAAGTATAATCTTTTTAGTGTCTCACAAATGTGTGACAAAAAGAACAATGTTCTCTTTACTGACACTGAATGTCTTGTATTTTCTTCTGATTTTAAGATGCCTGATGAAAGTCAAGCACTTCTTAGAATTCCAAGAAAAGGCAACATGTACAGTGGTGATATGAAGAAGATTGTTCCAAAAGATTCTCTTACTTGTCTTATTGCTAAGGCCACATTGGATGAATCTATGAAATGGCATAGGAGGCTTGGTCATATTAACTTCAAAACCATAAATAAGATTGTCAAAGATGGTTTGGTAAGAGGTTTACCTCAAAAACGATTTGAAAATGATCAAACATGCATTGCTTGTCTTAAAGGCAAACAACATAAAGCCACTTGTAAGCCCAAAATTTTTAACTCTATCAATCAATCATTGTTTATGCTGCATATGGACTTATTTGGTCCTACAAATGTTAGAAGTTTGCTGCATAAAAGATATTGTCTAGTTATTACTGATGACTTTAGTAGATTTACATGGGTATTCTTTTTAGGTACTAAGGATGAGACTTCTAGCATCCTTAAGACCTTCATTACAAAGATAGAAAACCTAGTAAGCAAAAGAGTAAAAGTCATTAGATGTGATAATGGGCCAGAATTTAAAAATAGAGTTATGGATGATTTCTGCAAAGAAAAAGGTATTAAAAGAGAATTTAGTGTTGCAAGAACTCCACAACAGAATGGAGTTGCTGAAAGGAAAAATAGAACACTAATAGAAGCGGCTAGAACTATGTTAGCTGACTCTAAGTTGCCTATAACTTTTTGGGCAGAAGCAGTTAACACTGCTTGCTATGTTCAAAATAAAGTTTTAGTTGTAAAACCTCACAATAAGACATCATATGAACTTTTTAGAGGTAGAACTCCTGAAATAGGATTTCTTAGACCTTTTGGATGTTATGTGACAATTCTGAATACCTTAGACCATCTTGGAAAGTTTGATGGTAAAGCAGATGAAGGATTCTTAGTTAGATATTCTATCAATAGCAAAGCATTCAGAGTATACAACATGAGAAATAGAAGAGTAGTGGAAAATCTACATGTGAAGTTTTTGGAAAATAAATCCAATGTAGAAGGTCAAGGTCCCAAATGGCTATTTGATCTTGAATCTCTATCCAAATCAATGAATTATATGCCTTTTGTTGCAGAATCTAATGAATTTTCAGGTTCACAAACTGCTGATGCAACAAATGAAGAAGGATTAGAGAAGGAGACAAATCAAGATTATGTGATGATGCCAATATGGACAAATTCAAGTGTGGATTCAACTTCAATAAATGGTGAATCTTCTTCTGGAAAAACTAAAGAAGATGTTGAAGAAGAATACAACAAAGAAGGAACTAAGGAACAAGAGTTTCAAGTCAGAAGTAACACTGTTGTTTCTGCTGATAAGCAAATCGTTCCCTTTGATGAGGAAAATGTTTCTGCTGATGGATCATCAGAAGAAACACACGCAAATCTCTTAGAAAATGAGGTGGATTTCAACAACCTTCCACCTGATTATCAAGTTCTTTCTACTCCACACTCAAGGATTCACAAAGTTTACTCCCTGGACAATGTGATTGGAGATGTACAATAAGGAGTGAATACAAGACAACAATTGATGTCTTCAGATCAACAAGGGCTTCTTGATGCCCTTTATGCTTCAAAACAGCATGAGTTTTCAAACTCTTGCTTGTTTGTATGTTTTCTCTCACAAGATGAACCAAAGAATATTCATAAAGCTCTAGAGAATTCAAGCTGGTTAGAGGCTATGTAAGAGGAGCTTCTTCAGTTTAAGATTCAAAAGGTATGGGTGCTAGTTGATTTACCATGTGGTGTAAGGGTAATTGGCACTAGATGGGTTTTTAGGAATAAAAGGGATGAAAGGGGCATTGTGATAAGAAATAAAGCTAGATTAGTAGCTCAAGGGTACACACAAGAAGAAGGGATAGACTATGAAGAGGTTTTTGCTCAAGTAGCAAGGATTGAAGCCATTAGACTCTTTTTGGCTTATGCTTCATTTATGGGATTCACAGTTTATCAAATGGATGTCAAGAGTGCTTTCTTATATGGTACTATTGAAGAGGAGGTGTATGTCTCACAACCTCCTGGTTTTGTTGATCCTGACCATCCAGAAAAAGTGTACAAGGTTGTTAAAGCTCTATATGGCCTATATCAGGCACCAAGAGCTTGGTATGAAACACTAGCTTCCTACTTAATTTCAAATGGATTTCAAAGAGGCAAGATAGATCAGACACTTTTCACCAAGAAGCATAAGAAGGATCTTTTGCTAGTTCAAGTGTATGTGGATGATGTCATCTTTGGATCTACAAGGAAGGATATGTGTTTGAAGTTTGAGAAGCTTATGCACAATAAGTTTCAAATGAGTTCCATGGGGGAACTTACATTCTTTTTGGGTATACAGGTTAAACAATCAAGAGAAGGAATCTTTATTAGTCAAGACAAATATGTTGCAGAGATTCTTAGAAAGTTTCAATTTGCTGAACAGCAAGCACACCAATGGACCCTAAGAAGCCACTTCTTAAAGATGTAGAAGGAATTAATGTGGATGTACACACATACAGATCTATGATAGGTTCTTTGATGTATCTCACATCATCAAGACCTGATATCATGTTCTCTGTCTGTGCTTGTGCAAGATATCAAGTAACTCCTAAGGTTTCTCATTTAACAGCAGTCAAAAGAATTTCTCGATATCTCAAGGGTCAACCTAGGTTGGGTCTATGGTATTCTAAGGAGTCATCTTTTGACTTAGTAGAATGATGAGGCGAAAAATGATCCGTTTTTAGGGGGTCATTTAAGCCCGAATTCGAGTTTATTTGATCAAATATTGCTCTAAATCGTTCCTTTTGTGATTTTAGGTACTTTGGGAGTGAAATCTGGAAAAGGAAGCAATTCGGACGTTTTTGGAGCATAAAAGTGAAGAAAACGCCAAAGTCTTAATTTTCCATGCTGGGAACAGTAGGTGACGGCGTCAAGAGCAACTCCCTGACGGCGTCAAGAGCAAAATTCCATGACGATCCAGAAGAGATTTGACGGCGTCATGAAGGTAGGGCGTCAAGAGTAAAAGTCATGACGGCCTGGAAATGATTAAGTCTTGACGGCGTCAGATGTAGATCAAAGCAGTCCGAGAATAGTTTTGGCGGCGAGGTGACGGCGTCACCTAATTTGTCTTGACGCCGTCAGACCCCTTTTCCTATATATAGTTTTCTAATTTTTCACATTTAAAGAGAGAAGTTTTGGGAGAAACCCTAAGTACGATTTTGGTGTAACTTTACAGGTTTTTCAAGGGTTCCAACCCCTTGATACCTTGCATGTGTAATCAAGATAAGTGTTCTTTTAATTCAATCAATATGTCTATGTGTTGGTTGTCTATATCTTGTTCTTGTCTTAATTCCATCATGCTAGGCTAGATCTATCTTGTGTTTGCTTGGATCTATTATGTGTTGATTACTTGTTTATTCTTGTCTTGGATGAATGATTTATATGTTAGGCTTAAGAAAACTGGCAGATCTCCAATTGGTAACATGCTTGAACGTCTTAAGAAACATGAACCGACGCGCACTAGGTCTTTATTGGTTGTATTTAATGCATGAGCCACTGTTTACAATCCCTATAGTTGTGCTGGGCATGGTGTAGGAGGAGATAAGAGCTCATAGAATTGGGGAGTTAAGTGTGCCACCCCATGAATGGTATTAAGGAATACGATCCGTCATCCATGCAATTATAACAAGTAATTAACGTGTAAAAGATGTCTAGGGAGTAGTGAAATCTAAGTAAACACAATTTTCTCCAATTACTGCTCACAACTTTAGTATAAATTAGTTTATTTTCATTTCTAGTATTTTATTTTGATTGCATCTTAGTATTGGGTTAGTTGAATAGCAACTAATTCCGCCCAAATCCTTCAAACCAGAGATTTTAAATTGCTTTCTAAAAAATATAAAAATAAAAAAAGAATCTTCCTTCACCTTTAGAACTAGTATTTAGGTTTTCTAATCCTAGTGACACTATTCCTAGCTGAACGATCAATCCCCCGGTACTTGTCACTATACTATACTACAACGATCAGGTACACTGCCTGGTGGGGGTTGTAAGCTTCTCAAGATCCCTTGAGAGGTAAAGCCTGGTGCGATTCCCACGTATCAAGTTTTTGGCGCCGCAGCCCGGGGAATAGTTATTGTCTAGGTTAGAAATTCTTTTTATTAGGTCTACTTGCTAGATTCCTTTCTAGTAAGATTTTATTTTTATTTTTTAGGTTTTCTTTAGTTTATCTTATTTCTTCGTGTTTTTGTTTGTACTAGTGCGATCTTTATGGAATCAGAGAGTCACCGTTTAGAAATTAGCAAGAGGCTTATTGCGCATAAAAGAAGAAAGAGAGAAGCTAACACATTTAAGAAATTCATTAAGCCTCTCCGAATGGAAATTGAGTTTACAAACTTCGCTCCAACCCCGGATGAATTGAGTTACCACAGGTTCCTCTTACAACATCCTTGCCCCTCAAAATATTAAAAGACACCATGGATTAGGAGGAATAACTTCAGGAACATAAAAATTCCCTGCATGATTGGGTACATGTCTAGAGAGCATACATACATCGACTTAAAAGCACCCATGAATATCATGTCTAGGCTCTATTACAATTGGATAATGAACGAAAGGTTAAGCCCTAGAAAAGACCCTTACAATTCTAATAGGCTATGTAACTTTGTCAGGAGAGTTAAAGGGGTACACATCTTTATAGGAAATTTTACGTATCAATGCGACTTTGTAATCCTAGAGGATGTTAGGGGCATTATTGATCCACACCTTGGAGAAGTAGTCTTAGGACAACCTTTTGTTGAGAAGACTAAGATGTATTACGACCATGAGAAGGGAATAGCTCAGTTTATTGATGGGATAGAGAAGGTCACTTTTATGATGCCTCACATGAAGGAAGAATTAAAGGACATCAAGAATCTACAAATTGATGAGATTCGACCCTATGAGGTTAAGGAAGATGGAATTACTGATGCAGCCTATTATGAGAGGAGGAGAACTTACTATTCGGGTTGCATGAGTCTAGGCCCGAAATACAAGCGTGATGAGAATTGGGTTAGGTGTTTTGAGTTAGCACAAAAGTGGGAAAGGAAAACGTAACCCATGACCTTGAGTCTAGCTACAAGACTCGTAAATAAAGAAAAGCGCTTCTTGGGAGGCAACCCATGTTTTGTTTGTTTGTTTATTTGTTTGTTTGTTATTTGTTTCCGTATGCATGCTTAATTTTTATTGTTGGTAGATCATGTTTCTCAATTAAAAAGTGGAAATACTTTACTTTGTTGTTTAGCCTAGTCTTAACTCCACCTAAAAGTATTTTTGCAAAAGATAAGTGTAAGGGGAAACCCCAAATGTGTTTTTAAGAAACAAACCGATCATGATTCTCCACAATATTAAATGAACATGTATATTCGTATTTGTTAGAGTCAAATGCTTGTATTGAGTCATAATGAAGTTTTGCAGGATTTTCCAGGAAGTATGACCAAGTTTTTCCAGAAATTTTCCGGAAACTTAACATAAGAATTTCTGCAGGTCAATTCTGACGGCGTCACGAGTTTACTCTTGACGGCGTCAAGTGTAAAAATCTGGAAATTTTACCGGTTTTGTTTTTCTAACGGAGTCTTATGGTTTTTGTGAATTATTAAGTTTTATAATCTCCGGGAGATCTGCAAACTTCATTCCACAAGCATTATATCTTATCTTGTTTTCTAGGATTTAGTAACTTATATAGGATGCCGCCGATTTTACGCGAGGTTGTCTTGTCTATTTTCTCAGGTTTTACAGGTTATGTATGACAAGAAGATGATTTATATTCTGGATGGGAAGCTTTGATTGTTCATTTTCTTGGAAGAAGATTTAACCTGGCCACCTAATTATCCATACCGAGCGAATCAGGGGAGTATTTGATTTTATTCTCTTTACTTTTTCACTTTTACATTCTTTACTTGAACATGTGGGGACAATGTTCATCTTAAGTGTAAGGGGAGGGTAAAAAGATGATACCTTACATATGCACTTTCGCTTGAGTTTGTTTTGTTTAATAGTAGCTGTGTAATAAAACTATGAGAAATACTTGTTAGTGCAATTTTAGCGCCAAATTTAAATTTTTTTACAACATTCAGGAGTGAAACTTTAGCCATAGCAAGCGTCTCATGGATAGGAGATTGTATGACTAGCACATAACCGTATATTCAGAAAAATTTTCCACCCAAATATGTGAGGTTCGCCTTTAGATTTGATAGGAAAATCATTTATTATTAGTGCTTATGAGTGTACCGGTAGCATTTAGATTCTAGAACTTGCGTTAGTGATGCATCCCGAGACCGCTAGTGAGACTACATTCGTGTAGTAGGATTTACTACATGATAAGAGGCATTAGGATCACCCTTGTGTTAAACCCGTATCATGATTACTTGACCATTTAAGTCATATTATTTGGCTAGTTAAGTCAACTAATTTTTCCCACACCTTTAGCGTTGTACTCATTTTTAGTACACGAAACCCCTAGTACACCCCTCCGAGCCTATCTTTTCGTTTCTAACTTTAAGCATCTTACTTAAAGGAAGAATTTGTTACACCCCACTTAAATGTACACCCAAATCGCCTTAGCCTTCCGTGTATGCGCTCATCTTTAGTGCATTATTGTTATTTGTTAAACCCTAAGTTAACTTTCTAATTGATTACATGGTTGCTAAGTCGAGTCATATCCTTGTACATATTGTTTTGAGACGATTGAGACTCATGGGTAAGTACTTATTTTATGGAGTAATGGGGAAGAACATCATATATTACCCCCATATGTACGTTAATCTTAAAAGTGCTCCAAGTGTTTTGATTTTCTTAATTCGAGTCATTAGTTTAGTTACTTGTAAAGTATGTAAAGATTCAAGTGTAAGGGGAATTCTCATCCCCTATGATGTATTATTTTGGATGGTAGGGTAAGAGTGTATGCACAAAAAAAAAAAAAAAAAAAAAAAAAAATCGAAAAAAATAAAGAAAAAGAAAAAAAAAATAGAAAAATAAAAAAGATAAAAAACATACGGACTACCATCCCTTTTCATTCTATGTTCATTTTATGTTTTTGTTATTTTTCATTTATTAGCTTAAGTCGAGTCTAGTCTTGGCTTAGCAACGCCACATTGTACATGTAATTAACCAAGATTGTTAACTCGCCACCAGTAAAACTTCCTTTATCCAACAAAACCGTGTATTTCATATCCCTACACATAACGTTACAACCCTTTAAAAGACCTCTTTGATAGTTTATCCTAGGTGCTTACGCCATGTGGTGGAGGTTTGATCCTTTCCCAAGCCTATGGTAATCTATTTTGCTATGACAGGTAGTGAGAGATATCTTCCGTTTTCATATTGTAATTTATACTTTATTACACCCGAGAGATGTGAGTATCTAAACACTATTTGTGAGGTGCTAGTGTATGACCTCCATGCTTGTCTTTGGTCTTTAGTGGAACGATTATTTGTTGTAATTACTTTTATATTAGTGTTAAATGACCCCTAACTTGTATTTTGACTAGAATAAAAGCGCATTTGCTTGAGGACAAGCAAATCTCAAGTGTAAGGGTATATAATGAGGCGAAAAATGATCCGTTTTTAGGGGGTCATTTAAGCCCGAATTCGAGTTTATTTGATCAAATATTGCCCTAAATCGTTCCTTTTGTGATTTTAGGTACTTTGGGAGTGAAATCTGGAAAAGGAAGCAATTCGGACGTTTTTGGAGCATAAAAGTGAAGAAAACGCCAAAGTCTTAATTTTCCATGCTGGGAATAGTAGGTGACGGCTTCAAGAGCAAAATTCCATGACGATCCAGAAGAGATTTGACGGCGTCATGAAGGTAGGGCGTCAAGAGTAAAAGTCATGACGGCCTGGAAATGATTAAGTCTTGACGGCGTCAGATGTAGATCAAGGCAGTCCGAGAATAGTTTTGGCGGCGAGGTGACGACGTCACCTAATTTGTCTTGACGCCGTCAGACCCCTTTTCCTATATATAGTTTTCTAATTTTTCACATTTAAAGAGAGAAGTTTTGGGAGAAACCCGAAGTACGATTTTGGTGTAACTTTACAGGTTTTTCAAGGGTTCCAACCCCTTGATACCTTGCATGTGTAATCAAGATAAGTGTTCTTTTAATTCAATCAATATGTCTATGTGTTGGTTGTCTATATCTTGTTCTTGTCTTAATTCCATCATGCTAGGCTAGATCTATCTTGTGTTTGCTTGGATCTAATGAAACCTAGATGTTGATTATGTGTTGATTACTTGTTTATTCTTGTCTTGGATGAATGATTTATATGTTAGGCTTAAGAAAACTGGCAGATCTCCAATTGGTAACATGCTTGAACGTCTTAAGAAACATGAACCGACGCGCACTAGGTCTTTATTGGTTGTATTTAATGCATGAGCCACTGTTTACAATCCCTATAGTTGTGCTGGGCATGGTGTAGGGGGAGATAAGAGCTCATAGAATTGGGGAGTTAAGTGTGCCACCCCATGAATGGTATTAAGGAATACGATCCGTCATCCATGCAATTATAACAAGTAATTAACGTGTAAAAGATGTCTAGGGAGTAGTGAAATCTAAGTAAACACAATTTTCTCCAATTACTGCTCACAACTTTAGTATAAATTAGTTTATTTTCATTTCTAGTATTTTATTTTGATTGCATCTTAGTATTGGGTTAGTTGAATAGCAACTAATTCCGCCCAAATCCTTCAAACCAGAGATTTTAAATTGCTTTCTAAAAAATATAAAAATACAAAAAGAATCTTCCTTCACCTTTAGAACTAGTATTTAGGTTTTCTAATCCTAGCGACACTATTCCTAGCTGAACGATCAATCCCCCGGTACTTGTCACTATACTATACTTCAACGATCAGGTACACTGCCTGATGGGGGTTGTAAGCTTCTCAAGATCCCTTGAGAGGTAAAGCCTGGTGCGATTCCCACGTATCATAGGATACTCAGATAGTGATTATGCTGGTGCTAGCTTGGACAGAAAGTCAACAACTGGAGGATGTCAATTCCTTGGATGTAGACTTATCTCATGGCAGTGTAAGAAGCAGACAATGGTGGCTACTTCAACAACTGAAGCTGAATATGTAGCTGCTGCAAATTGTTGTGGTCAAGTCCTATGGCTTCAAAACCAACTTCTTGACTATGGGTACAATTTCTTACATACCATTATTCATATTGATAATAGTAGTACAATTTGCATTATTAAAAATCCAGTGCAACATTCAAAAACAAAACACATTGAAATTAGACATCATTTTATTAGAGATTGCAATGAAAAGAGGTTAATTCAAGTAATGAAAATTGCTTCAGAACAAAACTTTGCAGATCTTCTTACAAAAGCTTTTGATGTTGGTAGATTTCAGTACTTGGTAGCAGGTATTGGAATGCTTAATCTTTAAATTTTTCAAAATAATGTGTTCTTGTATATAGATTTTGTTAATGCATCTAACTTTGTCATCTAAAACTACTATTACCAATTTAAAAGTTATTCATACAGTTAGTTCTATGATTATACTAATTCAAGACAAGTACGTTGTACTTTGTTCTTTTGGTTTTAGACTAACAATTTAAGGTATGAATTTTTGAGCTCAAAGGCTATTTCAAGTGAAATCTACGATCATTGCTGCTGAATGCTGATCATTGCTGCTGATATAATAGGTTCATGATAGAAAGAGTTTGGGATTTCAAAACTCCTTAAAACTTCTTTCTTGGAACCTGATTATGATGTTTCACATTGAATTGATAAATTAGTTGACCAGTTAATAACTCATACAACTCACTTTCTGTCATTTTATACTCTCAAGTATAATGTGACTAATCTACGGATATCTGATAGAAAGAACAGCGAGCAAAAGTGAATCTAACACTTGTGTTAGAGGTAACAAATGCCACGAGCTGGAAACCCTATAAAGAAAGCCTTTTAAATAGGTTTATCTGTACATAGGAAGTTATTTATAACTAAAAACATTGGTTCTCACACAACCAGAGGTTGCTTTAAATCGAAATTTTGATTAAGTGTTAGTTACCACACTTAATCCCTTCAAAATGGTTAGAAGCAGTATGATTTTTAATCATAAAATGATGTTCATACTGCTAAGTCAGATGTATCTTAAAAAGGATTTTCAAAGAGGCTCAGAAAATCAACTAATGATGAATTATGAGTCAATGCTCAGTGATTCACCACTCATAGGAGGTTACACACCTAGAAGTGATGAAGGCAGCATTTAAACTCTTAAGGAATTGATAGCTTCATGTACAAATTGTCTGAAAACATGGAAATTGCTAGATCAGATGATGGTTATATGATATAATTGTGAGAGATCTTCCAAACAGGGGAGGAAATTGCTCAAGAGAGAAATAAATATCAGGGGAGGTTACAAAATCCCTTTAAAAGGAAGATTATCCAAAAGAAAAAGAAGGAAAAGATAAGAGCATACAAGATGATGACATGGTTTCTTCTGATAAAGAACAAGAATAGAACTGATAGGAGAAAGTTCTATCTAGATCAAAAGATGAAAGGTTTAAATTTCAGTTCACTATGTTTGTTCATCACTTTCAAAGACATGCTGAAAGATGATTTCTACTTCTTGGAATAAGCATCCAAGATACACAGCATCATTGTCTCTTATAATTCTTCAAGTTGAATATTGCACCATCTTTTAGTCCAAGATTGGAGCAAAGAACAGAAAACAGATGAGTTACAGAGAAAGACATTCAGTCACTCAAAAGAGAAGAAAGTTCAGATCACAGTCTGACAATGAAGTGTTTGAAAGATCTTCACAAAGTCCTCATTTAATTCAGAAAAACATGTTTGAATGTAATTCGCATGTTTAGGGGAGGATTGTTGGGAATTAAATAATCAGAAGAATCAGCATAAAGGCTCAAGGAAATACATCAAGTATGTTCCTGATAATAAAGCTCAAAGTACGTTCCTGCTGATAAACACAAGAGTGTTTCTGCTGAAGAATGTTTCTACTGAAGGTGTTTCTGCTGATGGATTCTGCTACTGCTATGACTCATACAGCTGCTGTGTAGATAAGTACGACTTATTCTACTAATACGTGTACAAGAAAATATCTTTGTTGTAGTCATCAAATTGAACACTCCAGGTGAGTTGTAATCCTAGATACATGTTGTATCTTAATGACTAACAAGATAAGTTATCATATAGCTAGAATGAAGATAAGTCATAAGCTAGTGATTAGATAAGATATATAGATTGTAAAAGATCTTTTCCTTGGACTATAAAAGGAAGATCTTAGATATGTCTTAAGTGTGAAGAAAATACATATGTGTGTAGAGATATACATAGAGAAAAACAATAGAACAAAACACAAGATTCAAGGTCTTTGTAACCCTAGTGATAGTGAAGATCACTCGTATTATCTTGAATAATATTGAATCGTTTGGTGAAATACTTTCATTGTTCTTTGTTAAATAAACTCGAGCATCACAGTTCTATTTCCAATAAACATTCTAAGTATGATTAAGTAGATTCCGCATACTTAATCATATTCACTCAAAGTATCATATTTACACATTAAAAGGTCCAACACCTATAGTGTGTGATCAAATCAAGTGATCCTCTCACAACTGCCAACGTTTGACTGACTGTATAGGTCTCAATGTACAAGGTATGAGCATGTCGAACGACTTACGTGTCTTTGTAGATCATATTCAGCCATGACAGTCTAATTGAAGGTGACATTTTTTTATAACTTTCAGATCTTGCTCCAATTGTGCCTCAATTCGCTGTTTTTAACGTGTTTGACTTTGATTTTTTCATCATTTCACAGGTATGCACATATGAATGAACGGTTTTTATAGCGCTTTTGGTACAGATAACAGACAACCAGAGGCTTTGATTACATTATTTGACGTTTTGTGTCATTGTCGGTTTAGGCAAAGATGCTTCACATATGACCCAACAAATAAGTCGTGCTGCAAAAAGAAGTAGGACGATGCCGACACCAACTGTAGGAACAAATGATGCGGCTACGCAGCCCATACAAAATGTGCGTACATGTGAGCTACACACAGTTAACTCATCAAATTGGCTAATCGTTCATGAATATGCTGATCCTGGTTAATATTTTCAATTATGTTTTTTCATTATATATCTTCAATCGTAAATGTAATAAATCTGGTGGTCTGATTCAATACAACGCAGCAGGGCTTCATGTGGTGATAAACTCCTACTTTACACTATCGTCAGAACTAAAGAAGCTGATAATCATTAGGTGTGATGACTTCGCAATGATCTCTCCTGTAGCAGCGATCAAAGAATGGAGTGCATGTGTGTAACACCCCCAAAATTTGGTACAGCGGAAGACTCAACAAGCTTTCGGGGTGCTACGGGGATTGGTATCCAACGCAAGACATAAAAGAACGAGATAAAGTAAACATAAGAAAAACACAACCAAAACGGGGTTTTAAAGTTTACATTCATCCCAACATTCATTCAGAGTCAGGCCCAAAAGAAATAAACATAGGTCCAAAATTAAATATCGTAGTTTTAGAAAAATAGATCCTTAAACCGGGTGCCATAGCCAAGCCTTCCAATCCATGCATCCAAATCATCACTTAATCACCTGAGAAAACGTGCTAAAAGTCAGCTTTCGCTGGTGAGATCATAGGTTTAAATTCATAATTCAATATATTAGACATATACGCAAAACGCTTGCTAGCTATACTAGGGATTCACTACAGCCTGCGGATACCCTCCGCTCCATCATAAATACACGAATACCCTCCGTAATAAACCTGCGGATACCCTCCGCTCCATCATAAATACATGGATACCCTCCGTAATTTCATAAATACTCGGATAACCTCCGAAGTATCATAATCCTATAGGTGCACACTATAGTCAAATAATCAATTCCAATCAAATCAATATGTATGCGTAAGGATACGACATACCCAACATGCGTAAGGATACGACATGTACAACTTACCTAGATCTAGTCTAGGCCTCATTGTGTAGCTTACCTAACTCTAGGTTAGGCCTCGCTCTTCCTAGTTTTATACGCATAGCAAGTTTTGAAAAGAATATAAAAGCGATAATAGTCCACATAAATAATTTGCACGTTTCTCACCCCAAGTATTGAAAACATAGTTCAAGAGTAAAAAGTGGGGCTATGACTCACCTCAAGTCCAGAAATCAGCAATAAGAAATCGGTAGAAGTAAGATGTATAGTAACTCAAAAGACGGCAACTACGGACTCGACACGACCTAACAATATCAACTCGTTCAGAAATCATTTCCTCAAAATTGAATATTCCCAAACCCGAATGTATTCCATTTTACTTCCAAAAATCCATTTCTCGTATAAATCTCGTATTAGTTTGGAGTTTGGCGTTTAGTATCCATACGGGTGGTGGGTCGACACAACTCAAACCAAGAAGTCACAACAAAAAGGATAATAAAACAATCTATAGGTCTAATATTAGTCCGATATATTATTTAAATAAATCATCGAAGCTTATCAAATCCGTCGATTTGGTAATCCCCCATATTTATTTACTTAATATACCATTCTAAGATTATACCCGAATCCTAGGTCACTAATTGCACATAAAGTAGTATATGGTATATATCAAAGTTAAATAAATTCTCTAATTATGCCGTTAAGCTTACCAAATTCGTCAATTTGGCAACCTCACGAGATACTTAGTAATTCATTATTCTGTACACATACCACAACCTATGGGCGTCGTAGGATACGATGCCCATTAATATACTCAATTTAAATAACTAAATAGCTCTTATTTAACCCGTCGATTAAATAAGTTACGTAGTTATCGAAAGTGAATGTATTAATCATCATATATCCATGACAACACGAACGTCACAAATAATAAACCACTTGGACTCAAGTGACCACGACCCCGTATAACTCGATAGTTTTCCTTGTTATTTAAAAGATATTATTTTATTTAATATTTATTCAACGTCAAGAATTCCTTGTTATTTATAATATTTAATCATAATAACGCTCCCAATAATATTACACTACTCTCGTAGCATAATATTTATAGTTCCGTTATTGTTATAATATTACTCGTGATCTTGTTATTATTAATATACGCATTTATATATTTATATATACGTTATTCACGTCTATATATTTATATAAACGTTTATATTACCAATAATATTATTACGAGTTTTATTATTTGCGTTTGATTATAAATATTTATCGAGTCATACGAAATGGTCACATGTCCGAGTCATCACTCTCGGCTCATTGTCCAAGTCCAAAATAGAAATAATAATCAAGTCAAATCAAGTGATCAATCTCCGTCCAACAATACCCAAATCACGTGCTATAATAATAGGGTCCGACTACGGCACCAGACTAACCTATCTCCGTCATTCTAGTTGACCGTCTCACAATCGGTCCCCACATTTACCACTTTCGTCAACACAACTCCAAAATATACCACGAGTCCATAACTCGTCATCACTTCAACATAATATTAGTAATCATACTAATATTCGCCAAAAACATAAACCATCAAATATATACGCGACGCATGTCAAAATACAAATTCACGGGTCGACCTACCAAGTCAAGCCCGAGTCAAAGCTTCACCACGACTCGTGTGGGTTCCACCCGAGACCTTTATGGTCTCGGCTAGCTCTTGAGAGCTCGAACCAAAAACCAACCGACCCAAACGGGTCATCGGCCTTAAATCAACCAACGAAAAAGAAAAGAAAATCCAATCATCCCATGTTATTCCAAAAATCAACATATCAATCCCAAACATCCACAAATCAAATATAAGGGCCAAAATAATCATCAAAGGCCAAGATTACATCAATTAAGAACACAAGCCGAGAGCATTGGCTCTCGGTCGTGTCTCGACCCAATCGACCAAACCAAAACCCGGATACCAAACGCATAATATTATCAAAATAACATTTCCCATTTATTAATCTTCAAACCCAACAAGAAATATAGCTCGTGAGCCACAGATCTAAGCTCAATCGAGGCACACGACAAAAAACCGTGGCCACTCACCTCCAAACGATTCCAAATAACGTTTTCTTCAAAAACCCAACAATGAAATGACGGAAAAAGTGGTGTTTAGGTGGCGGTGGTTGTTAAAAACAAAGGTTAAGATGTTGGTGGGGCGCGTGGTGCACACCAATGGATAGATCGGAAGATGGTGGTTAAGATGGTGGTGTTAGTTTTGTGGTGAGGGTGGTGGTGCGACGGCGGTGGCCGGCCAAAAGGGGCGGCTAGGGTTTTTGGGGTTGGAGAGATGAGAGAGAGATGGGAGATGTGGTGTTTGTATGTTTTGTGTTGTGTGTGGTGACAAAAACCACAAGGACGGTTTTGTAGTAATACTCTTTTTATTTATTTATTTTTTCTTTCCTTTACTTAGACAATAATAATAATAATAATAGTAGATAATAATAATAAAAGTATTATTAATCTTTAAGGTTAAGGTGGCTAGGTGTAAAATACACGGACCAAAACCCAAAATTCGTTTAAAATCATTTAATATCTCATGAGACGTTCCATAAATAAATATATATAGTCGAATTCATAAACTCGAGACATAAAATTTTAGTTAGGTTATCCTAGTGCCGGAGTCAACGTAGTGCCAATAAAATCTCGAAATACATTCTCGTCACATCGATAATCCAAATTGATTCCATAAAAATATTAAATATAATCAACCACCATATAGGTTTTACAAGTTCGTTACGAATAAAATTTCAAATATAAATTTAGAAACGAACTTTTACGTAATGCGGGTTTTAAAAATGGCTCCCTAATTTGCCAGTTGTCACAATGTGTGTCTGTTTGCTCCAACATTAAAGATGTACCTGTCGGTTCATCTTCAGGTTTGATTTATATTCTAACCTCTAAATACCAACTTAATATGATATCTATCTAGATACTATATATTAGACAACTTAAAACCCTTCCAACTTAATATGCTGCGCCTCTTTGTGTTTTATACTTATATGTAATATTTTATGTGTACATTTTACTCTCCACGACTGTCCATTAGCCCCTGGTGGTCTTTCAATGCAAGAGGAGACAAAACCGCCAAAAAAAGGCTGCTGCAGATAATTAAATGTTGAGCCACTGGGAATGAAGAAGGATCTTTGGTTAGTTAATTCCAAAAACGAAACAACCAGAGTGTTGTAACTTGAGTGCAAGAATGAAGTTGCCATTGTTGTGCGTCTAATATGTATTATTAGTATTTGCCCATAAACATTTATACGTTCAACATATGTATTTATTTGTTTGCAAAGAGGAAGTTGGATGAATCAGGTTTCATTGGAAATCGTCTTAAAGTATCGTATGCACCACAACATGAGAGCTTCAATGACACCAAGGAGAAGTTAGTAGGAAAAATAAAAGAAGTTTTTGCAATACTTAACCGTAAGTCATCAAGCACCATACTATTCAGAGTAAAAATTTTCCAGCAATAGTTTCATTTAATCAGGTTTCAACCTATATACTATTGGATATTTGTTATCCATGAGGGTATAGGGGGAGTCATACTTTAGAGTAAGTCACTCAATGTGAAGCTCGGCTTGCCACCAGACCTTCACGCCATGCAGTTTTTATATTTACTTTAGTCCCCTGATTATTACATCTTTTGCGTTTTCTTATTCTTTCTTAATTAATCACTTATAAGTGTATACATAATTATTATTGGTGGCATAACGGGCGGGCCGCGCGGGCACGGACCATGGGTCAAACGGGCTACGGGCTAAACAGGCGCGGGCTAAACGGGCACGGGTTAAACGGGCACGGTCAAACGGGCGCATGTTATACGAATCGTTTTAGAAACTACTCAAAACTGCAAAATAAATACCTTAAACTTAACAACTCATTTATATTAAAAAAAAAATTCAATATATTATATCTACAATTTTTTCTATAAAAATAATTGTAATGTTATCCAATTAAAAAAAAAATATGTGCCCATTTGTGCCCATTTAACTTTTAAATAGGCAATATATGCACATTTCAAAAAAAATGAGGGAGACCAAATGTGCCCAAATCTTTTAAAAGTTTGCCCATTTAGCCATTTTTTTTTTTTAATTTTGGGCACAAATTACCACCTCTAATATTTATACTTGCCAATAGGTGATTCATAAGCTGTTAGTCAACTCTCAGATCAGCAAATGGCTTTGCTACGGTATCATAGGGAGAACCTGAACTTTCAGAGTGAGGAGGCATTAGTACAAAAATGGCCTTTCGTCACACATGGTCGATTTTGAACGGTTACACGGTAACATTTTTACGTGACTAAATGTACCAGAATAAAATAAACAGCCACACTTGATCCGACTTGTGTGACCATTTCGTAAAATATATGTCACACATTTGTGTATATATGTAACTAGAGGTATTTGGAAAAAAAAAATTTGGATCGTTTAGTCACTTATAATTTGGGACGTGTGATAGATACAAATCAGCTTGAAACATTAGTCACAGTATATATATATATATATATATATATATATATATATATATATATATATATATATATATATATATATATATATATATATACATACGTGACAAATATATGTCACACAATTGAAGAGTGTGACTAAAATCCATATATGGTCACATGAAGTAATTGTGTACGTGGCTAAATCATATTATCAAGTTTGTCACACATTATTAAAAAGTGACTGTTATTGTTTGCTAAATAGTTAGCCACATATTAATTTTAAATGTGTGACAACTGAAAAGTAAGTTTAAAGCATTCGTCACGATATGCATTTAAAAGTGACAAATATATGTCACACACTTGAACAGTGTGACCAAATGTCATATATAGTCACACTAAATCATAGACATACATGATTAAGTGTAACCAAAATGTCATTTATTTTAAGATTAAATGTTTTTTATAAAAACAAAAATGTGTTAAATTTATCTATAATTTTTTACATGTCCCGCAATTAAGTTTTGGCCAAAATTAAAATCTCTCTCCCAACTTTTAACAAAGCCCCGCGTAAGTTTTTCCCCAAAATCAAATAGTCCCTCTCCCATCTTTATTTTTTATCTTAGATCTAAAATCCTCTTAATAGTATTTTTATCCCCAAACTAGTTTTCTTTTATCTCTCTAACATCTCTCTAACATCGTCTTTCGCCTCTGTGGTCAACCGACAACCATCTCTAATCACCACCTATCAGTCATCGGTCCGGCCATCGACACCAATTTACCTTCATCTCACAAAACCCTAACACACCCACGACAGTCTATTCTTGTTCCTCGGCAGTCTATTGCTTGCCGAAAATCTGCAGATGATTCTGAAACAAAAAAGCTAAGTACTCTTTTTCTATAATTGAAGTTAATATTTTTAAAAACTTTTTTTTTTTTTTTTTTTTTTTTTTTTTTTTTGTTTATTATGTGGTACAATTGAATGCTGTTATTATCTGTTTGGTTTTGGATTCGATACTAATTAGGTTAATTTGATGCGGGGTAGTGAATCTTGATTCGGGTTTCAAATCATTATTTGTTTCTATACAGAAAGATAGATGTGATTTTTAGCCATGTAATATGATAATTAGCTGAACTTGAATGATTACGATGTCATGATTTGTGATACTGGTTATGAAGCGGATTGACAAACTTTGTTAGGACAATAGTTTTGGGAGTGTTTGGAATAGCTAATTCTGTTGGGCTTATTTAAACATGGAAAAGCATATAAGCTTATGACTTATCTGAGCTCATAAGCCGATAAAGGGTTTATGCGCTTTACAAATGTCAAATAAACCCATAAGCTAGAACAAAGTTAATATAAAATTGTGATTCTGGGTGATTGTATTATTTTGTTTTGAAATAAAGCTGAAACTTTAGTCTTGTGATTATCAGTTGAATCGAAACCATTATGATGTTATAATTGAATATGGTTGAAACGAAGTGGATTGGTATTGTTAGGAGAATAGTTTTTCTGATGTGCTGGTATGATTCTGGATTAGGTTATTGTGAGAATGAGACCGATGAGTAGAAATGAAGAAGGGGGAACGGTAGTTGAGAAGACTTCTGGTGATACGTTGTCAATACAAGGTCAAAAGTTTACTTTTGATTCGGTAGCTGATGAAACATCAACTCAGGCAAGTATATTTTGAAATAAAATTCAGAAATTTAATTGTTGGTGAATTAGTTGGTCAAGGTTTGTTGGTTGTATTTCAGACGGATATATTCGAGCTCGTTGGAGCTCCCCTGGTTGAGAACTGTCTAGCTGGTTTCAATAGTTCAATCTTTGCTTATGGACATGTATTGTTTACTAGAATATACAGTTATATGATATTTGTTTTTATTTCTGTTAATGTGTTAATTTAGTGCTGTAATTTTGATTTTCATAGAGCGGGAGCGGTAAGACATTCACAATATGGGGACCCACCAGTGCGTTATTGGAAGAGAAGTCATCGAATAATGATAAAGGCTTGACACCTCGTGTATTTGAACGACTGTTCTCTCACATTAATGAGGTGTCTTTTTATATCTTATCACGCTTTATCTTTTGATACTTCTTTTCTATAATTTGTCTCGTTAGTTACTTATGGTTTACTTGTTTGTTATAGGAACAAATTAAGCATGCTGACAAACAACTTATGTATCAATGTCGATGTTCTTTTTTGGAGGTAAAGTGACAATATATGATCAACAAGTGAACTCCCATTGTCACTTTTATACAGATTCCATAGCTTCCATCCGCAGATATACAATGAGCAAATTACTGACTTGCTGAATCCAAGTCAAATAAATCTTCATCTGAGAGAGAATACTAAGACTGGTGTCTATGTTGAAAATTTGACTGAAGAGTCCATCTCTAATATGAAAGACGTGAAAGAGATCCTCAAGAAGGTATAATTTCATAGTAGTATTGACTTTGGTCCACATGATTCTCGTTTTTTGTCACTTTTGAATGGTAATTAACGCATTTGACCAACAGTCAGACATTGCTATCAATATGGAATTGATACAGTGTACTATTGGATAATATTGTTGATACTTGTCAACGAATATGCAGGGTTTGTCAAACCGGAGGACTGGAGCAACAAGCCTAAATATCGAGAGTTCACGCTCACATAGTGTGTTTACTTATGTTGTTGAGTCATGATTGAAGGTAATAATAACCAAAGTTAACTTACAGTATGGTTTAAATTTTTTTTGCTTGCACACTGATTACCATAAATTCAAATTCCCAATTTCATAGAGCACGGATGGTCTAAGCTGCTTTAAGACGAGTCGTATGAACTTAGTTGATCTTGCTAGATCAGAAAGACAAACATCAACTGGTGCAGCTGGACAACGTTTGAAAGAGGCTGGTAATATTAACTGTTCGCTTTCACAGCTAGGGTATGTCATTTCATTTGGCTGCATACGAAAATACGTATTAGTAAGTATGACTTGATTGTAAAAAACTTGTTTTATTGATGTTGGATTTGCAAAAACTTGATTAATATTCTAGCGGAAGTCTCCCAAACAGGCAAACAAAGGCACATCCCCTACAGAGACTCCAAGTTGACATTCTTGTTGGAGGAATCCCTTGGGGGAAATGCAAAACTTTCGATGATTTGCGCTATTTCTCCAGCACAGAGGTAACATATCACCATTTCTAGAGGTTGTAAGATGCCGGGTCGAAATGGGCTGGTTGGGGTTACGTTGTTTAAATAATAACTAAAGCAATAATTTTGATAATGAAAGTTATCATATCTCAGTAATAATCTCCATATATAATACGGTGATTTTTGAGGTTGTATGCATTAAAAAAAGACTTTGGGTAACTTTACAACTGTTTGACCCTTTCCCCTTTTACCAATTTATATACTACATATAGGGGGGCTTTATTTTCAGAACCCGGTTAAGTGCGAGAACTCCAATTTTGCATTAGAAAACATGCATGTTCACATAAAACATTTATGTTTTCTTGCATACACCTTAATACACATGCCTGCGTATTAAGGTGTATGTAAGAAAACATACATATTTTATATGAACATGCATGTTTTCTAATGCATAATTGGAGTTCTCGCAGTTCCCGCACTTAACAGGGTTCTAAAAATAAAACCATTTTGCATTGATTTGTTACACTTAAGTGGTTTTTATATGAACATGTATGTGTATTAAGGTGTATGTAAAAAAACATAGATGTTTTATATGAACATGCATGTTTTCTAATGCAAAACTAGAGTTCTCGCAGTTCCCGCACTTAATAGGGTTCTGAAAAAAAAAGATACACACTACATATATTTGTTTTACGAGTCAAATTTGCCAACAATAATAGTTTATCACGACTCAGACAATTTTTTTTCTTCTTATTCTCCCCTTTTTTCTTAACTGGATGGAATATATGCTTTGCAGTTGTAAAAGTGAAACAGTCAGTACTATACGATTTGCCCAACGTGCAAAAGCTATTAAGAACAAGGCGGTGGTTAATGAACAAATGCAGAATGATGTTAACACATTGCGTGAAGTTATAAAGCAATTGAAGGTATGCTTTCGGTAACTTGCAGTTTTCATTTTCATTTTATTATAATACCTTCTTAAAAATGTTTCCCTTCTTCTTGCAACATTTTCCTTTCTTCATTTACTCGAAATATTTATAAAAAAGGTCAAATCCAGAGTCGTCAACATACTGATTTGGACTTGTCAATTGGTTTCTTAATAATTTTCAGTTTTCTTTTTTTGCCACAACGGTTAACTTGATGTAACATATGACAGGATGAACTCATTAGCATAAAGTCAACCGGAAACCAAGTTGATCCAAGTGTTGGCTATTCGACAGGGTGGAATGCTCATAGAAGCATTAATGTATTAAAATACAGCCTTTATCATCCACGGATTTTACCGCATGTAGAAGATGATGGAGATGAAGAAATGGAAATTGTTGACGAAACTGAACAAGTTACTGTACCAAGTAACGAAGATAACAAGTCAACCACACTGATGAGGCGAAAAATGAACCACTTTTAGGGGGTCATTTAAGCCCGGAATTGAATTTATTTGATCAAATATTGCCCTAAATCGTTCCTTTTGTGATTTTAGGTACTTTGGGAGTGAAATCTGGAAAAGGAAGCAATTCGGACGTTTTTGGAGCATAAAAGTGAAGAAAATGCCAATGACTTAATTTTCCTTGCTGGGAACAATGTATGACGGCGTCAAGAGGAAATGCATGACGGCGTCAAGAGTAAAAGTGGTGACGATCCAGTACAAATCTGACGGCGTCACAACAAGAGCGTCAAGAGTTAAAATCATGACGGCCTGCATAAGGTGTACACATGACGGCGTCAGACCTAGATCTAGGCAGTCCGAGGAACTATTTGGCGGCGAGATGACGGCGTCAGACATTTGTTCTTGACGCCGTCACCTCCTAAACTCTATATATATTTTTCTATTTTTCATTCATTGAGAGGAACTTGTGTGGAGAAACCCTAGGGCCGAACTTTGTGAACCCTAACTCGTATTTTACAGTATATTCAAGGGTTTTCACCCCTTGAATCCCTTCATGTGCTATTGAGATAAGTCTTCTCTTAATTCAATCAATATGTCTATGTGTTGGTTGTCTATATCTCGTGCTTGTCTTGATTTCAACATGCTAGGCTAGATTTATCTTGTGTTTGCTTAGATCTAATGAAACCTAGATGTTAATTATGTGTTGATTACTTGTTTATGGTTGTATTGGATGAATGATTTCAATGTTAGGCTTAAGAAAACTGGCAGATCTCCATTGTGTAACATGCTTGAACCTCTTAGGAAACATGAACCGATGGGTACTAGGTTTTATTGGTTGTATTTAATGCATGAGTAAATTCTAATGATCCCATGTTAGGAGCTTCTTAGCCGGCTCGACATAGGAGTGAAGTAGGCACTCATAGGATTGGGGAAGTAAGTACGCCACCCCATGAATGGTATTAAGGAATACAATCCGTCATCCACGCAACTATAACAAGTAATTAACATGTAAAAGATATCTAGGGAGTAGTGAAATCTAAGTAAACACATTTCTCCCACTTATTGCTCACAACCTTAGTTTAATTTAGTTTAATTTCATTTCTAGTATTTTATTTTGATTGCATCTTAGTATTGGGTTAGTTGATTAGCAACTAATTCCGCCCAACTCCTTCAAACCTGAGATTTTTACTTGCTTTCTAAAAAATATAAAAAATACAAAAAGAATCATCCCTCATCTCTAGACCTAGTCTTTAGGTTTTCTAATCCTAGCGACACTATTCCTAGCTGAACGATCAATCTCCTGGTACTTGTCATTATACTATACTACATCGATCAGGTACACTGCCTGGTGGGGGTTGTAAGCTTCTTGAGATCCCTCGAGAGGTAAAGCCTGGTGCAATCCCTACGCATCACACACCCATTGAAAGAAAAGAGTCTGCAGATAGTGACATTACTATGGAAGAAGTTGTATCAGAACAAGCGGGAAATAATAAGGCGATAGGTGTTCACAATCTTGAAACAAATTGGTTGCGTGTCTAGAGGTGAGTTTTTTTTATAAAATTTCATAATTTGACATACATCAGTCTCTTTGGTTATATAGCTGTTGCTCGTGTTATTGAATAACTTTGACATACATCAGTCTCTTTGGTAAATATATGGTTTATTAACTTCTTGAATGTTATATAATGCAGATATCAAATGACTGGCATGTTTCTATTGGTTCAGTTATGTAATACCGCTGCTGAAGGATTGCGGCGTAGCAACTTAGCATCCATCATAGTTTCAGTGCAACATACATCATTAAGGGTCCACAAGCATCAGGAGGTTTCAAGACAGATGGGTTAATATAGTTACAACTGCTAGTGTATTAGTTACAACTGTTAGTTATAACTTAGTACTGTTAGTTCATATAGTTAGGACTCCTTGGTGTATAAAAGGAGGTCCAATTTTATATTTGGTTCAGTTATATACATTCTAATTTTATTGTATTTGAATTTGTTTTGATATATATATTTGAATTTGTTTTCATATCTATTGATTTCTTAAATGTGACTAAAAGATGCATATAGTCACACTTATTAACACTTTTGGTTGTGACTAAATATTACAAAAGGCCACACAAAAAAAATTCATGTGGCAATTGGATGATCAATAGTCACACAAAATATACATTTCTTCACCTTAAACATCATATGGTCACACTTATTAACATTTTTGGTCACTTTTTGCTTAATTGTGTGTGACTAAATACAAAAAACAAACATGCTTTGTGTGACTAAATATTACAAAAGGCCACACAAACTAAAAATTCATGTGACCATTGGATAAACAATAGTCACACAAAATACACATTTCTTTATTTTAAACAGCATATGGTCACATTTATTAACACTTTTAGCCACTTTTTGCTTAATTATATGTGACTAACTCCAAAAAAGCAACACTCGTTGTGTGACTAAATCATCACAAACGTCACATTTATTATATATTCATGTGGCCATAGGACGGAAATAGTCACACAAAATACACATTTACTTGAATAAATCATCTCAAATGTCACATACATTATATATTTATGTGGCCAAAGGACGAACAATAGTTACTCTCAAAAAACATTTGTGTGACTATAAATTGTTTACGGTCACACATACTCATTAATCTAACAAAACTTGTGCATAATTTGTCACACATATTCGGTTTTTGGTCACTCTTTTTTAATGACAATGGTTACGAACTCAACAATGTCACCATATGCCACCTACGGTGGCAGGACCTTTTGTGACACACAACGAAAAAAACGTGTGTGACTATATGCATATCGTCACACATTTTTGCCGTGACCAATACAACTTTTTGTACCAGTGAGGTAAATAATAATTTAATATTCAGAAGCTTATTCCGTTAGATTTGTGACTTTATTATGGTTCGATTTGCGACAATAACTTTATATATATATATATATATATATATATATATATATATATATATATATATATATATATATATATATATATATATATATATATATATATAGTTAGGATCAAATAAGAATATGACTTAAAATAAGAAGGAATAAGAAGAAATATAACTACAAATCCGAGATGCACCGACCTAAATTAGATGCATCCCTATAATCTTAGATGCATTATAACGCACCATAGTGTGTTTTCTAGCTTTTAATCAGATGCATATACGTATATTAGATGCATTTCATGATTCCTCTTATTTTTTGTTCCTCTGCATGTGCAAAAATCATGAAAATCAATTTGCACCATCTATACATCAAATTAACTTTCGAAACTCAAGATGTTGCATCTATATGAATAGAAATGCATCTAATGCAAGTCGTTGCATCTCAAATGCGTGGTTTTGGTCACTTCTTACCACTTTTTATTTTAATTTACTTCTTACTGGATCCCTACCCTATATATATATATATATATATATATATATATATATATATATATATATATATATATATATATATATATATCATTGTGGATACTTTGATAGCAAGAATGCTCAAACAAATATGAAAAATCTGGTGATGGGATGCCACCTCATGTAGCAAATCCAGTGGATACTTTGATAGCAAGAATGCTCAAACAAATATGAAAAATCTGGTGATGGGATGCCACCTCATGTAGCAAATCCAGTTTTTAAATACGCATTTAGGGATACACAATTTGATTGTCCTTATTGGTTTATAGATATGCATTTAGGAATATGTTTGGTTACTCATTGTATCTACCATTTATAGTTTGAGGTGCTAAAATGGGTCGTGTTGGGTAATGGTCAAAACAAGGTCATGTCGAAAGAGGTATCATTGCACGTTAGAGAAATGTTTTAGGCTGTGTGGTTACAAAAAAATAGCAAGCTTTATTTTTCATTTGAGTTTATTTAGCCAACAGCTTGAGGTATGATCATTTAACTACAAAACAGTAGCTTAGGTATAATCATTACAATTGTATGTTGACTCTTGGCCTAATATGAGTATGGCTCTAATTTTTCGTTTATACACCCTTGCAATGCAAAGACAGTTTGGAATTTAAGCTTTTTTTTAGTATGGCACTAAGTTGATTCTTGAGATGTTCTCTGAAAGATATCCCGATTTAGATGGTTATAATGTGATTGTGTAAAGTTTGTATATGAAAGTGTGACTGAAATAGCGCGGCTGCTTGGACCACCTACTATTTTTGATGTTTTTTTTTTTCCCAGAATGTTGAGGTCATTTTATGTAGAATTTTAGGCTACCTGGTTGCTGAGTTTTATGCATAAAAGTTGTTCTTAAAATGGTTGTTTGCTTTCAAAAGTCTTATGCAGCAAACTGGATCTTAAAGGGTTGTTTAGTTGCTAAAATATACATCGAGAAATATACTTTTAAAACATGGTTTTGTCCCTGAAACTATTATCTTTTATATGATGTGTCTTAGGATTTAGAGAATAAGGCAATTGATTCTTGAGATAAATGTATACCCATCTGTAAACTTTAAGCACATTCTGACTATCTAGAGTCAAGTTGTTGATTATTGAGATGAATGCAAATTGACCACATTCTTCCCTAATATAAAGCATTCAAGTCATAATACTTAAATTGAAAGCGCGAATACAAACAACACTCTTGCGGTTTTATCTTTTTCGGTTCTCTATAAATCTAAAAGGTTGCTCTTTAACTGTTGCATTATTCTTATATGAATTTCCATTCTTTTTAGAATCGTGGTGTAAATATTTAACCTTTTGGGGTTTAGTTAATGAGGGGGGGGGGGGGGGGGTTGGGATTGCTTATTTTTCTACATGTTAAAAAATAAGTACTTATGGAATGGTGGCGGTTTGCTGAGATTATATCACAAATCAGCTATTAATTTTTTATATCAGACATGAGTCATGCAATCAATGTTGTCCTCTTTAATAGACCTTTGGAAACCGTCTGAAATAACGGATCCTGATGACATATATGGAAGCCATAGCGGAGGGTTTGCAAGAATCTGAAGTGAATTTCTTGTGGGTGGTGAAGAAGTCAGAGACAAGTGTTCTTAACGAGCTTGGAGAGAAAGTGGGAGAACGAGGGATCATTGTAACAGAATGGGTGAACCAAAGGGATATACTAAAGCACGAGAGTGTGAAAGGTTTTTTACGCCAATGTGGTTGGAACTCATTCTTAGAAAGCATATGTTCAGAGGTACCGATACTAGCATGGCCGATGATGGTATTATAAGATAAGTATGCTCATTTATGCAATATGCTCACACGAAGTGTTTGTAACTTGTGCAATGAGAAGGGTGAAATTACTTGCGAGATATGCCATTAGGTATGTTGTCATTGATCAAGTATTTACAGTGAGCATAATAATAATGTGTAGCCTAGATGATGCATTATTATTATATATAAGGCTCACATATTAAACATGCTAATGTGTAGCTTAGACGATGCACTTTAGACAACCATAGTAGTTGTAGGCAATCTTACTGAAGAAAATTATATGATGATTTTTTTTATTAAATAGATTAAAGGACATTAGACACTTAACATAATAAGATAGCTTATATAGAGTGGGAGCATTTTATACAAAATGTCTTTGTTCCATTCTACACTTAATCAATATTTAGCATTTATTTTTGTCATTAATAGTTTGGTTATATAATTGATCTCAAATATTTGTTATATGTGTCTAGATAATCGTTCTTACATCTAACTTATAATTATTCCATCAAATACTAACTACATTGAAAATTCTTTTTCAGAATACCTTGATCATCGAGATTTGACTGTTACGTGTCATTTGTGGTGCTGTTTTGTGGGCTGCTGAAGCAAGATTGAAAAGGAGTTTTCCTGATATGATTAAAAAAAACACATTTACATAGCTTGTGGTGTTGCTTTGTGGGTTGTTAAAGTATGATCTAGAAAACACATTTTGGACGACCTTCACATTTGTTTTATGATTTTGAATTTACACATTGGCGTTTATATATGTGTGATTTTGGTTCAAGAGTGGTATAAGCAGAAAAAAAATGTATTTATATAACTTATACGAAATCTATTTATTCACAAGATATTCAAATAAATTTTGAAAATACAAATATCCTGAAATATACAACAAATTAAATGCAGACTTCTGAACATCCAATTTATGGTTTTAAATACCGGTTCATGCTATTCCTTTTCATTCTCCACTTTGAAATATCAAAACACTTTATTATCTTTGAATACTATTTTGATATTTTCCACCCTTCCAAATGCCAAAAAACTTATATTCTAAAATTAAAAAAAAAAAAAAAAAAAAAAAAAAAAAAAAAAAAAAAATTACCAATAACAATTAAAAGGTATAATATAGCAACTTAGACCAAATATTGCAACAACAAATATACTTATCTTTTGAATGCAACACATGCCCGCCCATCAAAAAAATAATTATAAGTCATGAATCTCTCCTTATTAATACATAACTTATAACTGTAAAAGATCACTGATATCCATGCATAACTAAATTAAAAGGTAAATTACAAAGCATGCCCGCCCATCGAGCGGGCTTCGAAATCTAGTATATATATATATATATATATATATATATATATATATATATATATATATATATATATATATATATATATATACTTTGCGGTGCGGACCGAAACCGCACCGCAAAATGCGGTTTTTGTTGCGGTTTAGGTTTTTCGGTGCGAGTTTTGTGGTTTTTTTGCGGTTTGCGGTGCGGTTACTGCACACCCCTACTACACACATACCGAAACTAATCGTGCGTATTATGTGCTGGAGCATTCATCTTTCGACCTTTAAAAAAAAGACATTATCTAACAATAGGGCTGTCTAAAAAGCAGCATTCAAGCACAAATACTTCCTAAACTGTCTTGTTGAAGGAAAACTTATCTATAAAGTTAACAAAAAAATATTGATAAGACAACCGAGCATGCATGAACGATCCTAATTAAAAGTTAGACAACCCATTGGTAATGACCTACCTCTGTTCTGTATAGAGGTGGCAAAATGGGCGGGCCGGGCAGGCACGGGCTACGGGCTAAACGGACTGCGGGCTAAATGGGCTATGGGCTAAACGGGTGTGGGCCAAACGAATCGCTTTAGGAACGACCTAAAATAACAATAAAATTTCCTCAAACGTAACACCTCATTTAAATTTAAGTAACTAAATATACTATATTCATAAGTTTTTCAATTTAATGTTCTCCAATTGAGAGAAAAACATGTACCCATTATGTCCATTTAACTTCTAAATGGGCAATATATGCCCATTTAAAAAAAAGAGTGGGGCCCAAATGTACTCAAATCTCTTAAAATTTTGCCCATTTAGCATATTTTTTTGATTTTGAGCACAAATTGCCACATTTAGTTCTTTATCATAAAACTTTACTTCATCATACACTTTTATTAGTATTGCACATATAATGATTACATTGTGGATCGATAAAATTCGATATTAATTTTTAAAAATAACTTTATTAGTTAAAATATAATAGTAAATAATTATCCTGAGATGAAAGGAGTATACAACATTCATTGTTTTTGTTGAGAAAATGTGAACCAAAATATACACTATTTGGATAATTATATAGAGATAAAAGACACCAAGTCATGGTTCGTAGTCTTGTTGAACAATTGTGACTTGTACAAAATCATTTTCTTGTTTATGCGAAACATATTGACATTTGGGGCGTTACGCTAAAGATAAATACTTATGCACCACTGCAAAAGTGATACGCTAAAAAAATTCTATTCTACTGCCTATGTATTTAGCTATCTGAGTTTGCAACATACACGTGTAAATGAAAGGTGTTGGTTAGAAAATACCAGCAATGCAAGTGCAAAAAACTGAACGGGAATCTGCAACGCGGGAAGGGATCCAATAGGAAGAATAATTAAAATAAGAAGGGTAAGAAGTAATTCTAGCCACACATTTTTATTTGGGAGGGAAAATTTGAATGAAAATGCATTCATTTTTGTAGGTGCATCTAGAATATGTGGTTGTGGTTTCTTCCTATTCTTCTTATTTTAACTTTTCTTCCTATTTGATCCTAACTCTCTGCAACGCACCCACCAACAAAAAAAATACCTGAAGTGCGATGTCCAACAGCATCGTAATCTGCAAACAAAATGGGTAAGATAAACAGTACAAAAAATTAGCATACGTTTGGACAACGAACCATGAAATAGGAACGGATATTACCATTGTCAAAAATCGCCGGTACATCGTCCACCTTCCTCTTCCCCTTCCCGGCAACATGGACATCAACCGGAAACCGATTGCGGCTATTCGGCGCTGCCGGATGACACGAATTAGGTTCATTAATAGTAACGCCACTCGACGGCCTCATAGAAGCAGCAACAACATTAGTTGTGGATGAAGGCCTCTCAATGGTACCGTTTACAGAATGTAATCCATCATCCACATCCATAAACATACCCAAGGTAGCAGCCACATCCCCGGCACCCACACAGTCACCATTAACAGAACCCAAGAAAGGACCATCATGATTGAAACCCTCAAATATCGCACGAGCATTTGCAGAACCATTAAGATCATGACCAAAACCAAGTGAACCGACACCGGTACCAGTACCAACAGACCCGTCCCCCTCTAACGTTTAGTCAATACTATGTCTATGCACAACCCTACTTTTAGTTCTCATACTTAGAAACGCAACACAACAAACATAAAAAAACAACTAAACTACGAACATGGCAGACACATTTAGGAACACCAGACAAAAAAAAAAAAAAAAAAAAAAAAAAGTAACCCCAAGAGTAAAACCGAAGATTACCTAAGATGAGAATATGCACAGTCCAGTTAAGAAGACGTTCACAAGTTTGATCCTTTGACACCTGAAGGTCGAGAAAAGAAGGAGGAAAAAGATAACTATAAGGTTCCAATCGGTGGCATCGTAAACAGAAAACAATAATAGAAAAAAAAAAAAAAAAAAAAAAAAAAAAAAAAAAAAAAAAAAATCAGGCCATGTTAACGTTACTGGAGCAAAATAAGTGTGGAGCCCAAACGACAATTCCTGTGCCGACTCCTTACATTATATATATAGGAATTAAAACTTAAAAAGAACCAAACCCTAACATAAGTCGTGGGTTGGTGTGGCGGTTATATATTTAATTTATATTTATCAACATCGATCGCTGAAACTATTCAATAGTATCTATCTAATTTATATTTATCAACATCAATCGCTGAATTTACTGAATCTGTCATCAATCTTTCGGTAATAATTTTTAATCTCCTCCTCATCGATTTTCTCTTATTAGTTAGGGGTGTTTGTTTAACCTTATTTACCCTTATCTTTATATTTCACTTGCTCAAATTTTCAGCTTATTCGGAGATTTGTGAGCTTATATAATTAAGTTTGTTATGACATAATCAGGTGTGTTAATTTGTGTGAGCTTATATGATTTCGGCTTATAATAAACCTCAATTTTTTCGGCTTATTTTGAGCTTCTTAGGTCATAACAAGCTTAATTATCTAAGCCCATATGTACCAAAATTAGCCAAAAACTATGGAGCTTATTATGAAGCATAAGCCAATAACAAACACCTTTGAATATGACGTTGTTAAGCTTACAAGAAAAACCAAGTTTTAGTTTTTTAACCTCAAACTAAATATCCTTAACCATAAAAGTAACTCAAAATCATCTCTAAATGAATTGATGTATAAAATAAGACCAGCTCACCATTATATATTTGAAAAAAATTGTATTCTGTCTTATTGTTTTGTAATCATGGTGATGAGCGATAAAAATGAACTTATATTCAAACATAAGGTGGCCTGAAAAATAGATACAAGTAATAGTTGTTTTGACAGGTTTTTCATGTAAGCTTAAATGTCTTAACAACCCCATATTCACTTTCCTCATTATAAAAATAAGAAATTAGTAGTAACATCATTACTTCTTACATGTTTGTTGCCAGATGGAGCTATCTTCGCCAAAGAAATCAAGATTGAGTGTAAGTCTTATTATTTACCTACACATTATTTATTTATTTATTAATTTACACTGATGGCATTGTATTTTGTAATACAGAAACGTAAGAGACTGCGTGCAGTACCTTCTACATTAACTTCAAGGACATCAGTCGCACCTTCACGAGGAACTAAAGTGTATGTAAGTCCATTGTCACCTTCTACACCAGCAAAACTGGAATCTTCTACTTCAAATATCATCACACCTTCACCTTCTACACCATCAATAGTACCTTCTATACCAATACCAGCAAAATATGTAAGTCATTGTTAACATCCACATTATCTTTTTATTTTTTATATACAAATTTGCGCAGTTAAGATGATGATGACACTGGTTTTGTATGACAGCACTGGACACATTCTCCAGTACCTCCTAAGGTAAGTCTATTATTAATGTACACATTATCATGTTGTTTCTAATATAAATTTACACAGTTAAGATGATGGCACTGGTTAATACAGGAAAGGCAGAGCCTCGTAGACTGGGCAGCTTCTAAAATAGCAATTTTGGAACATGTTGTAAGTCTATTAATAATGTACACGTTATCATTTTTTTATTTCTTATTTTTTATTTTTTTTAAGTATATATAAATTTACCCAGTGGTTTTGTAATACAGGAATATTCCAGATTGTTGACGTGGGCATGTTTTAAAAGAGAAATGGCAGCTGTTCCTGCTCCTGAAGTAAGTCTATTATTAATGTACATCATGTTGTTACTTAAATATAAATTTACACAGTTGAGATGATGGCACTCTATCTGTAATACAGGAAGGTAAGAGGAGTTTCATAAAGTGGTCACGCGCTATATCTAGAATGCCAGATCCTGATGTAAGTCTACTATTAACTTGCACATTATCATTTTTTTATATAAATTTACACAGTTTAGATGATGGAACTGGTTTTGTATTCAGGAACCTAGGAGGAAAGTCTTAAAGTGGCCAGATACATCAACAATGGGAGCTCTTGATGTAAGTCTATGTACACATTATCATTTTGTTTATATATATGGATTTACACAGTTAAGACGATGGCTCTGGTTTTGTAATTACAGGAACACAAGAGATGGAGCCTTCAAGAAGAAATCTCAAAGCCATTTGAAACCGCACTGAAACTTCTTCAAGAAGAAGTAAAGCAAGATGAAACTGCAGCGAGACATGGTCACCTTGAAGATGAATATAGTTACACCGACTTAAAACAAGAGCATTTGCTATATACTTGCCAAAAAGGGATGCATGGTGTTTATGAATGGTATATGCTGCTTCTGATATTTGAGGGATTTTATTTTCTTTGGTATGTAACATTTACATTTAGTTTTTTCTTTAAAATGACGACAGCCAAAATGCCTTGTGGATTTGGCCTGCATTAAGAGACAGCTGGGGAACAAAATTAAGACAGTCAAATGGAGGACCAAGAGAGGTCGGTAAGGTAAATATCTTTTTTTGTCAATTATGGTTTTTGAATATACTTGAGTTTTTTGTTTTTTGTTTTTTTGTTTAACTGTAATTATATGTTTTTGTGTGTTCTTTTTTAATTTTTTTTTTTATCCTAGAAAATCAAGGAAAAGTTTCCGGAATCTGACATGATAGAGGGAACACCCTCTGTACATGATTTTGGTTTTGTAACTATAGAGTTATCGGGGAAATGGATTGCTAAGGTATTTTATTTTTCTTTTCCAACTCTTTTGTAACATACAATACAAATTTCACTTAGATTCTACGTGTTTCCTTGCAGAGCATTCATAAGATGCTAAAACACGGTATTCATATATGGGCACCAAAACTTCCTGTTGGAAGGGTGATTGTAGAGCATCCATTGGATGATGAAATGGATCTGGATTTGTTTCGACGTCGCGCTATTGGATACACGCTGATGCGTATTCTCAAGTTTTCTAAAGTTGATGTGACCATGGGTCATCCTACAATCTCGCCCGCAACACGTTCTAAAGTACATATTTATCTTTGTTATATTATAATAGTTATATATCTGCGTCTATATATATTATATGTAAAAACTACGTTTTCCGTCTATTTGGTACTAAATTTGGCATATTTGCACTTTATGAGTTTATATTCCATGTATTTCAGAGGTACATGGCTCAAAAAGTGTTGAAAAGATGGTTTCCAAATGAAGAAAGACAAGATAAGAGAGATTTTGACAATGCTTTTGAAGATCTCTTGGCTTTTTGGTACTTGCTAACTTTATGAAAACATCTATATCAATTGGCTAGTAATAGATTTGTTTTTCCTGGTAATTCTATTCTAAGCAGTGTTACATTTCACCAATGTTATATGAACAGTGTGGCTTTTAAATTTTCTGTCATATGTAGGTATGGACTGCAAAGAGCAGATTGGATGGTATACTTAACTCCTGTATGGAAACAAGAGTATATTGAATTCCTGACAGTAAGTAACTTTTACAGAGCAACATAACTTGATAACATGTTAAAAAAAAGATGAGAAGTTGACTAATTTTTTTTCCAGGCTGCTAAACTCGAAGAGCATGTCAAAAGTAATAGGCACAAACCTGCCAGAACAAGTTATGCAGGATATAGATCTTGTGGTACACGTGAAGATATGATGTTTCATAAAACATTTAGCTGTATGTCACCGGAACAAGGTATACGAGATATTGTTCATTAATTCTTAATTTGTTTATGTGAATAAATGATGCGATAACCAAAATTATATTTTTTGTTTACCCATTAGTTAAGTTATACCGCTACAAAATTAAAGCTACAAGGCCTGTGACGGCGAAACAAGGTATATGAGATATTGTTCATTAATTCTTAATTTGTTTTCGTGAATAAGATTACCAAAATTATATTTTTTTGTTAACCTGTTAATATAATAACGGGATTGATTTTAAAATGGCTAAAATTCACAATTTTCTTTTTATCAGCCGAGGATGCTAAGTTGCTTGGATATACTCTTGAAGCAGCTTTAGATTGTGTTTTATTGTAAGATTCTCATGCTTTTATCATAACTTTTACCCTTATTTGCTATCAATATTGATACATACAAGTAGAGTGGTAATTGTCAATATCCTATGAGCTTGCTATAGTCAAAGTTTTTATGTCCGAACTTTTATATATTGAAGTTAACGCTGTCTACACCGGCTATTTCCTTTGTTTCATAAACGAGATAACCTACTTTTAGGTCAAAATTTTGTACTCATATACGCAATGGTTTGGGTTTTCTCTTCTTAACAGGTATGTATTCCTAAAACACCATCGATTGGACGAATTTAGAGTCAATATCGATGATGAGATTCATAAAGAAGAGGTACTCTTACGACGTTCTCTCATTACTAGTGATATTTTATATTTGTATTCTCATGATCTACTCAAATTGATTGTTATATAGGGAAATACCTTCATGTATCTGTTAACTACACAAGCCAAAATACGCAGAATTACCGATGATTATCGTAAAAACATCAATGAGATAAAGGTAAAAATATTTTTTCGTTTCAATGTTCTTGGACCAATTTTGCTCTCTTGTTCTTAAATATCAAATTAACGGATATACATGTGTGCTGCAACAGGCTTCAAAGTTTTCAAAGTTAAAACTGGGTAAAAATATCACTGAGTTAAAGGTAACAATATCTTTTCGTTTCAATGTTTTTCCAACATTCTCATCTTGGACCAATATTATTGCTCAAGGTTGTAAATATCGCTCGGCGGTACTGTGGCGGTCGACCCCCGAAATCCGCCATATCAGTCTTGGCGGCGCCATGGCGGTCACCATAAATTATAAAGGAATATGAAAAAAAAAAACCCTAGATCTAGGCTAGATCTGAAGTGAATATGAAAAAAAAAAATAAAAAAAAATAAAAAAAAAAAATAATAATAAACCCTAGATTTGAAGTTAAACGGCGTTGACCGGCGTGAATCTGAAAAAAAAAAACCCAGATCTGAAGTTGACCGGTGTTGACCGACCGCCGCCAAGGCCGATTTTGACCGCCAAGCTCCGATTTTGACCAAAAACGCCAAGTTAGACCGATATGGGAAATATCGTGGCGGTGGACCACCGAAATCCGCCATGGCGCCGCCATATCGGCCGCCATGGCCGATTTTTACAACATTGTTATTGCTTTCTTGTTCTTAAATATTAAGTTAAAGGATATACATGTGTCCTGCAACAGGCTTCAAAGTTAATACTGGGTAAAGATGAAGGATGGGTAAAAGGTGAAGAACGGATTTTAGGATTCCGATTACTCGAGTTTACTGAGGTAAGACAATATCATAATGAACTTTTACTATTTCCTTGAACATACATAACCCTAGTTGAAGTTGAAACACATAGTTTTTGGAGGTGAACAATTGGTTTTATTTCCCTAGGTTACTCTAAAACGTTATAGTTCCTTCTAACATGCTCTAAAATGTATGGTTGATTTAACATTTGGGGCAAACATTCAGTACTAATGTTGATGCCTATATGAAGACATTTCACAAATGTAGAAAGGAAAAATGAAGTGAAAAGTTTGATTTTTGTAAATTTTCCTAATCTTGTTAATATGATTATGTAAATTATATTATTGTATTAATACTTTTAACTTTCTTTTCCAGGTCCTCGAAGAGTCATGTTTATCGGTCCTCCCACATATCCTATGTGAATACCTTTACGATTTAGCAAAGAAATTCAACCATCACTATTCCTTTGTGTGCGAGGTACATACATATGCTTTTCTCATACAATATTTAATTTAATTTCTGATTTTCTCAAACCAAAGTTATTTTTTATAAAAATAATTTGATTTTTAAAAGGTATATGTGAATATTTTTGTCGTGATTATAAAAGGTGGAATTTGTTGTTATTCTCTTAAACCATAGTTAATTTTTTTTCTTCAAAATTATTTGATTCTAAAAGGTGTATATGCGAGTATTTTTGTCCCAATTATAAAGGTGTAATTCTGAAAGTTTTGGCAGGTTGGGTCTATTACGAATACGAGCACATTATTGCTGTGTGAGGCCACTGCAGTGGTACTGGAAAAAGGCTTTCGTCTTTTGGGGATTGCTCCGGTATGTGTTGTCTAGTAACTTTTTTCTTTAATCTGGTTTCTCGGGCCGGGTTATTTTTTCCCTGGATTCTTTTATGCGGGACTATTTTGCTCATAAACCATGGATTATTTCTTGTTTTTTGAGGGACTATTTGAGATTTATTTAAGTTTTTGGGTTTATGTTATTTAATCTAGATTGGTTTGGGTGTATTAAGATAACATTAAAATTGGTTACCATACTACTGAATAAGTCCATAACCAGTTTTAAGCTTATTGAATCAGTTCATGACTAGTATAAGATAACATCAAAACTCGTTACCATATCATAACTAGTATAAAAAACAAAGTTATTCATAATTCCACATTTTATAACACGTTTTCAACTTCTTTTTTCATGTAGAGATACGTATCCATTCCGGATCAACCTCTCTCCAAAGCAAGTTTATCAGTGACCCGTCTCCCTGGTGATGTGCCATTGATATTACCATTTTTTCACACGAGACCCGCGAGACGATCAGTGGATGTAAATGCTAGGTAACCACCGGTTTTTATGTTCAAAATAATTGATTTTTTCTATGCTAAGTTTATTTTCATTTTATGCAATTTAAGTCAAATATCGGGTTTGCATAAAGTATCGTACCTTTTCATTATGCCTTTGAAAATGACTGAAGGTTGGTCATTTTGTAGTAATTATATCGTAAATAAATAAAATCAAAATTATGTATATATTTGTAATAATTTTATTAGTTTTAACTTTACAGTGTTTGGTTAAAATTGTAGGTAATGTGTTTTTTGAATTTTAAAATAGAGAGAATTTCATATATAACCTTAAAAATCTCCCTAATTTCATATATATACCCGGCCCTATTCTTAAATTTCATATATACCCAATATATATATATATATATATATATATATATATATATATATATATATATATATATATATATATATATATATATATATATATATATATATATATATATATATATATAGGGGGACTTTCTTACGAGAACCATTTTATCTGCGAGAACTGAGAGAACCACCAAAAACATGCATGCACGCCTTTTAAAATAAAATAAAAATACATGCAAATCATCAATAATCGTAAGCATCCACCTATGTTCTTCAATATCATTATGAACTCATCATCTTTTTTCACAAAAACCTTACCCACGGCCGCAATATTGTCGTTGCACGTCTTATAAGAACATACATGCACACCTTCAAAGAAAAATTTTGTATTTTCAATTTCTTATCAAATTTTTTAGAACAACTATGTTTTTTTTTTAAAACATATGTGTTGTTTTTAAAACATATGTGCAAAAATACAATTATTGAAGGCGTGCATGTATGTTTTTTGTGGTTCTCTCAGTTCTCGCAGTTAAAATGGTTCTCGTTTGAAAGTTACACTATATATATATATATATATATATATATATATATATATATATATATATATATATATATATATATATATATATATATATATATTATTTTATTTTATTTTATTTTATTATTTTTTTAAAAAAATAGTGACAATTCTACCCTTGTTTTATTGAGCACCAAAAGGCCAAAACCATCGATTTTGAAACGTAAGAGTTTGACAGTTAACATTAAGTTATTTTAAATGTTCATTATGTCCTCAACATAGCATGCTCTTCACTAAGTAGGCACTGTTAAACTTAAACCGACTATAGGGCAACATGAAACTGCTTATCTCTAAAATAAGCTAGGCAGTTTTAATAAGCAATCAAAATACCCTCTGAAATTGATTATCTGGAAGAATTAGAACCAATTTCAGTATGCCTAAATACAAAAGATTGTTCAGCCTTGCTTTTTGGAAAGTAACTACAAGATAGGCAATGATCAAAATCAGATAATTAGTAATACAAAAAATGCCACTCGAGTTGGAGATGAGAAAGTAGGAAGAATTCGCAATGAGATACAAGCAAGAACCAGAAACACTTTTTGCCTTTGGATGAGTTCCTCTCTTGGTCTAAAAGGTGTTTTGGCAACAATCCTGCAGTACCAATCATTAAGAATATTAAAAATTAAATTAATTAAAGTTATTTTTGCTTTAACTGACCAAGCTTTAGATTATTTCCTTTCACTCCCAACAGAAACTAATAAAACTTTAGTATTGAAACTTGAGATAAGAACTAGCAAAAGTACTTGGTACTGAAAATATAGACCAGTTTGCTTCATAATAATATGCAAGTCGCACTTCCACTTTCTAAAAACTGTTCACAGTGCAAAGTCGCACTTCCACTTTCTCATAAATATAAATTAAAAACAAAAATAAAAATCATTAGTGGTTATCATGTCTGCTGTATACATGACTAGGACTTTGCCTAACTTAGTGCCATACAACTGTTGAAAACAAACAAGTCCTCTCTCTATCTCTATTGCATAATTTTTGTTCACTGTTGCAACACACTTTTACTTATCTATAATTGTAATTTTCATTAGGGAACCACCCAGAAATGCTCGGTTTCAGCTCTTCTCATTGCTTACCCATACTGCAACGCATTTGGGGCCTGATAAAGTGGGTAAGGTGTTTGGGGTCATTTCTGTATCCGACAAGTACGGGATACTATCACTCGATGGGGAGTCTCAATTTTTTGAGCCCAACTTTGGCCATGTTCCTTTATTCAACCATAAAAGGTGTGATCCCATAACCCCGACCGACTCGGGGCTTGTATACCTTGGGAATTCTGGTCATTCAGTTCCGCTATCTTCCTCTATTGAGGTTCGTATGGAACTCTATGTTGCTAAGGATGAGGATTGTTATCAAATATGTAATCACAAGATAGAACTAGACCTCTCAGATTTCTGGGACGAGAAATCAGAAAGTGCATGCGGTGTTCTTAATGTTTCAGGAGAGGAAGGATCTGCACATCTGTTTTACATCCTATTAAAGGATGCAACAGATGCTTCTTTGAAGTTAGATTTTCAAACCATGACACCTGGTCGTGAAGTTCGTGGGTACGTGATTGCCTGTTATGGCGATGACTTTCTTACTGAATGTCAATGTCAACCTTCAGTTAAATATACCTACATGTCAGTACTCTTTCTACCCAATCATGTATTAGAGAATGGTTTTATTCAGCTGATAAAATCTTTACTGGCCGTACCCACCAAGGGCACACTTGTAATCAGAGCATACTTGGAAGATGCTAAAACTGGAACAGTGATTATGAAGAACAGTTGCGAGTTCAAGCCGCGACCCGGTTTCGTCAGCTTCGGTATCATTAGTGGGACAGATTGCAAGTTTAGTCTAAGTGTTGAGTGGAAAAACCCCAAAGAAGCTCCAGTTTTTGCTCCTGTTAACCTAACAGCTGAAACCGATTCTACCATCAAAGCAGAAGAAACCGATTCTACCAACACAGCAGAAGCTAGTTGTGTTCCTAGTCCAGATGATGTTGAAATCTTTCAAACCGATTATACCAAATGTCTGTTGAGCCCAGAGTTTGTCTGAAGATGCTATCTACGAGGTTCTCTCTCAATTTCAGGTGTGCTACGAATGTGCTACGAACGGGTTATCATAACATCCACTAGTATTTGTTGGTTGTAACAAATCGTATTCGTTTATACTGAAGTGGGTCACTTTGTTACAACCAACAAATACTGACAACCATCTACATGATAGTGGTTTATTGTTTTGTGAAGAAATGTATCCCTCTGCTCAACATAAGAGGTTTAAACATATAATTAGGTATACTTTTTGACACGTCATTTCTCTAGCTCAAAATTTCTAATGTTAGAAAACAAAATTGTGCAAACCCTCTCTGAAAATTATAAGTTTGTCCTAATATATTTGAGTTTGAACTAAAAACCTTAGTAGAATATAATCATATATAGATAGCTCACATATTTAGGCTTATAAGGTGCTCAAACCTCTCTTCTTATATCAATGTAGGGCTGAGTTGTTACAAATTGTGTGTTTAAACGTGCACTTTCCATATGATTAATACGAAGAACTAACTTTGGATGATATAGTTACTTTGATCATACATACAAGTTATCACAAAATCATAATCATAATAACTTTCCTAAGGGTCTCATCTAAAGTAGTATTAACATAACTTTGGATTGATTATGTTTTACAGGTACATACATCCAGAGCAACTATAGATTTAAACAATGTCGAAAGATTTGTTTTGATATCCTATTGTTGTGAACTAAAATTAACTATACATGATACGGACCCGAGTTACATTTTCACCCATTGAAACGTATCGACAATAAGCTACTCCATCGAAACTATAAATAATACCTTCAATATGATGTCAATGTAAAGCAAGGCAATGGTTCTTGACAGTCATCATATATTTCAAATTTCCATGAACGACTGGTAGTTAATAGTCAATAAGTGAGGTAGCTATCCCCTTTCTATTAGGGATCATATTAGATACAATTTTTTGTAGGCAATTTACTACAATTTTGTGCTATAAATATGGGTCACTGATTCTTGTTTGGTCATTGGTTCTTTTATGTGGGTTCATGATTCATTTCTTGTGTATTTTTTGTGAAGTATTGTAGCCAATTGGCAACAAAAATTGTAGCCAAGCTATGTTAGCTAATGGTCTTATTTTATTAAATGTACAAAAATTTGACAACGATAAGGGTCGTAAAGAATATGGTTTCAGTTGCGTCTCATGGTCGAAGCGATGGTCATTGCTTGTACTATGTGTAAACATTTCGTAGTGATTGTTAAAAAAAAGTTTGAATATAATAAATAACTTAACAACAGACATTAATATGATGTTCACTTTCTCAGCAACTACTATTAACAATAATACAATATGAAACCTGACTTTTTATGTTAGACAGGTCAATAAGGGCCGCTAGTGACTAATGGCCTTATTTAATTAAATGTACAAAAATTTGCCAATGATAAGGGTTTCGCCAATATCTCATGGTCGAAGTGGTGATCGTCACTTGTACTATGCGTAAACATATGCATAAATTGTTGAAAGGTTCGTTTTGAGATCCAATTATTACGAACTGAAATTAACTATATGAAATGGACTTGAATTACAGTGTTTATCCTTTGAAACGACGGATCAATGATAAATTACTGCATTGAAATTATTGATAAAACCTTTCAAAGTGTATCTCTCCGTGAGTTTGTCGCGACTTTTACACAGAGGCAAATGTTGGATACCACATGGGTACAGCTATTTAATGACTTGTTAAAATATTGTATACATACTTCTAATAATTACATAAATAGTCCCTGTGGTTTTTCAGATATCACGAATTCAGTCCTTAGACCCTTTTTTGAGGATCCTTTCCATATGGTTTTGACCCGTTACAAGTTTGGTCCTTTGACCACTTTTTTTTAGTTTGACCGTCAAGTGAATGTTTAGATGGTTGAAATGACATAAGTACCCTCTTATGTTTAAGTATGGTCCATGTGGTTTGTTGGGTATTACGAATTTAGTCCCTGAATTTTTTTATTATTTATTTAACTATTTAACTAATATTAGTATTAAGATTTTTTATTTAAAAAATATTCAAAAAATAATTTGAATTAAGAAAAATTACAAAAAAATTGTCAAAAAAAAAAACAATTTATTTATTTATTTATTTATTTATTTATTTATTAGTATATTTTTGTAAAATTTCAAGATGAAACTCAAAAATATGTTTGAAATAAATATTTTACAAAAAGTTTTTGAATATTTTCAACAGAATTTTTTGTTAATATTTTGTCAGGAAATTATTTTAAAAATATATTTTTAATTAAAATTATATTTTAAATATTTTTTGACATAACTTTTTTAACAATTTTTTTGTTAAGGCAATTGAATTGATAATTTTTTTTTTTTTTTTTTTTTTTTTTTTTTTTTTTTTTGCCTTTTCTTTTAAAAATTTCTATTAATTTTTTGGCAAAAAATTTATTTTCAGAATATAATTTTCTTAATTCAAAATATATTTTTTTAAAAAACATTTTGAAAATATTTTGACAGATATTTTTTGTAAAGAAAATCCATATCATAATTCAAATTTTTGAATATATTTTGACACACGTACGTTTCATTATATGTTTACGAAATCAAAAATCAATAACGACATGAACTCGTAATCAAAGATTGCAAGCATGTATCATATAATAATGAGATTATGTATTGGAAGGCTACCAAACTATTAAACTTTTTACTTTTAAGCCACCCATTTATCAAAACTAACTTATAAACCACTCATTTATGAGATTGCTTTCGTTTATACCAATTTCGGATAATTTAATCTAAAAAATCTTCAAAACAATGAGAATAAAGCTAGATATAACATATTGATACAACATAAACGATTATTGAAATGTAAAATATCAGTTTTAGCAATTATTTAAGTGCAACTTAGTTAATTGAAAGTGAATTAAGATAATTTAACTTATGTTTTACGTTTAAATTAAAATATTTAATTATTTATTGTGTTGATATATTAAAGTTAGCTTAATTCTTTTAATTGCATAAAAATTCTGGCAATAATTTGAACGAGGTTGGTATAAACGAAATTAAACTCATAAATGGGTGGCATATAAGTTAGTTTTAATAAAATGGTGGCCTAAAAGTAAAATTATACTATCTTATAAAGCATTTAGGCCTTCTAAAAAAGAAATACTTAAAATTAAGCATTACAAGTTCTTAAGCTAAAAGTACAACTAATTAAAACATATTTTCTAACATTAAATGCAATTACAAGTACTTAAGCTTAAAATACAACTAATTAAAACACATTTTCTTATATTAAACACAATCTTTAAACAGAAATACTTAAAATTCAATATTACAAATTCTTAAGCTAAAAGTATAACTAATTAAAATACATTTACAAACATTAATTAACTGGTTAATAAACATAATTAATGCATTTATTAAAACACCCTTTACATAAAAAAATATAAATTGTTAAGCATATTGTACAACCAACTTAAACACAATTCCTGCATTAAATATCACTAATACAAATAATAGAGCATATTATACAAATATTCAAGCCCGAACGAGCAACTGGCCAAATGGGCTCGAGCCTGAACAGGCACGGGAGGCTCGAGCCCGAACAAGCATGGGCCAACGAGCTCGCGCCCGAACGGTTTACAACTCCTAGCTATCACTTTTGCCTTTTGATGCCGTTAACATTTATTTTAGGGTACCCGCCGCTGCAACGCGCGGGTACCCTGCTAGTGTTTAATAATCGGGTGACCTCCCAGTACATAATCCCAATAATAATTACTAGTATCAAACAAAAGTATTGATGTTGTAACAAGATACGAAGAATGGTTGAAAATTTACCTCGATAAAAAATCACTTTAAAAGCATATAACGTGTTGTGAAAACAAGTTTAGAGAATGAAAAGTATTATTAATGTAGAGAAAAGTTCTTTACATTAACCCCACCATCCATCTAATTTGATCTAAAGGTGGGAATTAACCTAAGATTTAATATGCAACCTAAGTCCATGTTTTTTCCTTGTCTTTTTGTCTTTCTATTAACATTTTCTTCCTTTTTTTCCTTTTCGCTTTTTTTTTTCTTTCTTTTTTACTTTTACGTTTTTTTTCTTCTTTCTATTTACACTTTTTTTTTTCTTTTTTTAATATATGTTTCTTTAATTCATTTTTTTTCTTTTTTATTAAAAAATTCACGTGTATTTTTTTTAAAATTCACGTTTTTTTATATAAATTCACGTTATTTTTCAGTTTCTTACGTTTTCGTCCGTTTTCATTCGTTTTCGTCCGTTTTCTTTCATTTTTGTCCGTTTTCATACGTTTATACACGTTTTCATACATTTTCGTCTGTTTTTTGAGTTTCCATTCACTTTTAGATGTTTTCGTCCGTTTTATACATTTTCGTTTAATTTCAGACGTTTTTGTCCGTTTTTGACAGTTTTTATATGTTTTCAGACATTATTGTCCGTTTTCATCCATTTTTTTACGTTTTCGTCTGTTTTTAGACGTTTTCGTCTGCTTTCGTCCGTTTTCATACGTTTTCATCCGTTTTCATACATTTTTGTTTGTTTTCAGACGTTTTCGTCCGTCTTCATATGTTTCGGCAGCTTTTAAACGTTTTCAGACGTTTTCATCCGTTTTCATCTGTTTTCTTTCGTATTCGTTCGTTTTCATCTGTTTTTATTCGTATTTCGTCCGTTTTCGTCTGTTTTTATATGTTTTCGTCTGTTTTTGTCTGTTTTCATACATTTATATACGTTTTTGTCCGTTTTCATCTGGTTTCTTTCGTTTTTGTCCATTTTTCATACTTTTTCGTCCGTTTTCAGACGTATTTTCACGCCTTCATACGTATTCGTTCGTTTTCATCCATTTTCATACGTTTCTAAATTTCACAATTGATATTATTAATATAACAAGTGATATTTAGAATATCACAGAATATCACTTGTGATATTAAGAATATCAATTGTGATATTCAGAAACGTATGAAAATGAATGAAAATGTACAAAATGTATGAATACGGACAAAAATGTTAGAAAGTGAAAGAAACGTGAATTAAAAAAACGTGAAATCACTTGTGATATTCTGAATATCACTTGTGATTTTCTGAATATCACTTGTAATATTCAGAATATCACTCGTGATATTCAGAATATCCCTTGTGATTTTCATGCTACAAAATATTTGTTGAAAATCACTTGTGATATTCAGAAAATTACTTGCGATATTCAGAATATCACTTGCGATATTCAGAATATCACTTGCGATATTATGAATATCACAAGCGCTATTCTGAATATCACATGTAATATTCTAAATATCACAGAATATCACTTGTGTTATTCAGAAATGTATGAAAATGTCTGAAAACATTTAAAAACAAACAAAAATGAATGAAAACGGAGGAAAATGTATGAAAACGGATAAAAATATAAGAAAACAGACAAAAATGAATGAAAACAGACGAAAACAGATGAAACCGTATGAAAACATTTTCGTCTGTTTTTATGTATTTTTGTCCGTTTTCAGACGTTCTCGTCTGTTTTCATACTTTTTAGCAGTTTTTATACGTTTTCGTCCGTTTTCATCGATTTTTCATACGTTTTCGTCCCTTTCCAGGTGTGTTTTTTCTGTTTTCATACTTTTCAGCAGTTTTTATACGTTTTCGTCCGTTTTCATCGATTTTTCATACGTTTTTGTCCCTTTCCAGGCGTGTTTTTACGCTTTCATACACATTCGTTCATTTTCATATGTTTTCGTCCGTTTTCATACGTTTCTGAATATGACAATTGATATTCTTAATATCACAAGTGATTTTCTGTGATATTCAAAATATCACTTGTGATATTAATATTATCAATTGTGATATTCAGAAACGTATGAAAAGGAAAGAAAATGTATGAAAACGAACAAAAACAGACGAAAACATAAGAAAGTGAAAAAAAACATGAATTAAAAAAATGTGAAAATCACTTATAATATTCTGAATATCACTTGTAATTTTCTGAATATCACTTTTGATATTAAGAATATCACTTGTGATTTTCATGTTACAAAACATTAGTTGAAAATCACTTGTGATATTCAGAGTATCACTTGTGATATTCAGAGTATCACTTTTGATATTCAGAGTATCACTTGTGATATTCAAAGTATCACTAGTGATATTCAGAGTATCACTTGTGATATTCAGAGTATCAATTATGATTTTCTGAATATCACTTGTGATATTCTGAATATCACAAGTGATTTTCAACTAATGATTTGTAACATGAAAATCACAAGTGATAATCTGAATATCACAAGTGATATTCAGAAAATTACAAGTGATATTCATGTTACAAAACGTTAGTTGAAAATCAATTGTGATTTTCATGTTACAAAATATTAGTTGAAAATCACTTGTGATATTCAGAATATCACTTGTGATTTTCTAAATATCACTTGTGACATTATGAATATCACAAGTGATTTTCATGTTACAAAACATTAGTTGAAAATCACCTGTGATATTAAGAATATCACATGTGATATTCTGAGTATCAAAGAATAATACTTTTGATATTCAGAGGTGTATGAAAACGTCAGAAAATGGCCGAAAACATTTTAAAATGGACGAAAACGTATGAAAATGGACGAAAACGTAAGAAAACGGACGAATATGTACGAAAATGTTTAAAAATGGACGAAAACATCTGAAAACGTATGAAAACAGACGAAAACATATGAAAACGTATGAAAACGGACGAAAGCATATGAAAACGGACAAAAACGTATAAAAATGGATGGAAACATATAAAAATGGACAAAATCGTATAAAAACGAACGAAAACGTATGAAAACAGACGAAAACGTATATAAACGTATGAAAACGGACAAAAAACGAACGAAAACGTATAAAAACGGATGAAAACGTATGAAAATGGATGAAAACGTATAAAATTAGACGAGAACGTTTGAAAACAGTCGAAAACATAAAAAAAAAAGGGTCAAAATCGTATAAAACAGACGAAAACGTATGAAAACGGATGAAAACGTATATAAACGTATGAAAACGGACGAAAACGTATAAAAATGGACGAAAACATCTAAAAACAGACGAAAATGTAAAAAAAGGGATGAAAACGTATAAAAATGGACGAAAACGTCTGAAAACAGACGAAAACGTAAAAAAACAGACGAAAACGTATGAAAACAGACAAAAACGTATATAAACATGTGAAAACAGATAAAACGGACGAAAATGTAATAAAGTGAAAAAAATCGTGAATTTATTAAAAAAAAAAAAAACTGATTTAAAAAGAAAAAAACGTGAATTTGAAAATAAAAAAAAAAGGAAAAAAAGAAAAAGAAAAAAAGAAAAAAAAGAAAAAAAGAAAAAAAAAAGAAAAAAGGAAAAAAAAACACGTTAATTGGAAAAAATTGGAAGAAAGGCAAAAAAAAAAAAAGAAAGAAAAACAAAAGTGAATAATAAAAAAGACAAAGAAAAAAGGAAAAAAAAAAACATGGACTTAGGTTTCCCTATTTAATCTTAGGTTAATCTCCACCATTAGATTAAATTAGATGAATAGTGGGGATTTATCCCTCAGTATGTAACAAAAACTTGGTCCTTAAAATAACTCACCAGTATTAATGTAATCAATCATTGAGTCAAATATAGGTACAACCATATAAATGTTAAACTAATCTTCTAATAAGATTGAAACTCTAACTATTAGAGGATATGAACATCAACATGTAATAATCTCTAACAAATAATGGACATTTTTTGTATGGTTTTAGTGAGCCGAACAGCCATAATGCAACCAAATATGAAGTGGGAGCTTATGGATATACCAAATAAAAAGAAGGAAAAAAAAGGCCCATTATTATAGGTAAAGAAAAGATACGATTGTTTATATCATTTCTATACTTAAGAGAATTAACCGACAATATCAAGTATAAAAGGAGATGTCGACTGTACGTTTTTATTCATTCAATACCAAACCTAGTTTACATATTTATTTCTTTTTTTCGTTTTGGTTTAGAGCAAAGGATTCAATGACAAAGCCCAGCCTTCATATTGTTGAAGAGATACTTGTAAGATCGCAAGTTAACGATCTCATGCGATGCAAAAGTGTATGTAAGTCATGGAATTCCTTAATCTCCGGTCGTCGTTTTGTTAAATCTCATCTTAACTACACTCTTAATAAGAATACTAATGAAATTGGAGATGCAAGAATCGTTCTTTCCGGCGCTAGTATTTTTTACTCGGGGTATCAACTTGTTGGTTCTTCTAATGGTCTTGTATGCATCTCTCGTATCTCTCGTTACAAAACTGATTTTTTAGTCGTTAATCCCTCTACTCGCGAGGTGAAAGAACTAAGAAATTTTCCTCAAGATAATTATGTGTCTCATGTAGAGATGGCAGGTTTTGGTTATGATTCATCTATAGATGATTTCAAGGTTGTAATAGGATACAGGTTTCGACACTTCCTTAGGTTTGACGTGTTAGAATTGAAGACAAACACTTGGAGATCAGTTGGTGTATCTGGCAGTTGTTCTAATATATCTTGCGGTTATGAAAGTTATGAAAGTTGGCATAGGGTTGGTATCTTATGCAATGGGGCGATTCACTGGTCGGATCGGTCGGATCGGAATAACAAGCTATCAGTAATTGTTTCTTTTGATTTATCCAAAGAGGTTTTCAAAGAAATCCCCCTACCAAAATTGGATAATCAATATAAGTCATGGACTTTGGGGACTATGAAAGACCGTCTATGCATCTTTCCTCGACCACATATAAACAACTTAAGCAAAAATAAGGAAATGGAGATATGGGTAAGGAGAAACTACAATGCACAAGAGTCTTGGGAACCGCCACCTGGTTATGACGCTAACAAAATAACAATGGATTACATTCCCCACAGAAATTTCTTGTCTGGTCATGTTCACATATGGCTGTTAGAAGAAGGTTGTGCTCTAGTATTGGTGCGAAGCATTGATCGTCCCTACGGTGAAGAAGATATCCGTCATGAGCATATCCCGTTATCCACATATTCGGAATGTAACTATAATTATGATGACCATGTATTCGTGAAGAGCCTTGTATCTCCCAGTGGCATGGGTGATGGTGAAGGAGATGAAGACAATATCGATGATGTTATTTCATTATCTACTCTTTACTTGTAACATAATATTTGGCTTTCATTTATAGATGATTCCCTGGTCGAGTAACAGAGTTTGATATTTGTGGATGACTAGCGCTATGAGAATTTTGCTTCTTCTTTGTTTCTTTTCTTTGTTTTACGATCGATTTTCATATTAAGAATTTGTTGGACACTACATCTCAATCTGAAACTCATATAAGTAGTAACACTAGCACTAAGAAGATACTGAGTGTGTAAAGATGGAAATCAACAATATCACAACATGCAGGTATATTTGTTACATCGAGAAGGATTTGACTTCATAAATGTGTGAATCGATGAGGCTTACAAAGCCTACAACCTTATTTGTTACACCCCCAGCTTTATATTTAATGACTTGTTAACAACACTGTAAACATTGTCCCAGTACTCTTTACATATCATATTTGAACATATAGGAGCACCAAGTATGGGGCATTATCCACCGGCATTATAGCCCTGTGGCATTCTACCAGCACCAGCCAGATCATTGTCCGTCGCCACTAGTATAACGTTGGGTCATGCCCTTTGTGTGCGCGTCTTACTCACGTTTGCCCATTATTTTGTACAGTAAATAAAGAAAACTTGAAAAGTTAAGCTTAGCAGAGGTAGCTAATCTCCGCATTCTTTTTATTAAATTTTTTTTTAGAATAATACAGGCAAAAAATTTATGAGTACAAATGTCTACTCTATGGTCCGTCTGAGCGGACTTTTTATTTCTTTACAATTGTAACATTGTCCGGACTTCTTTGTCCATTCCATGTTTGCGGAAGCTGAGTTCCGTCTTGAGTTTTTGGCTTTATGCATCCTTGTTGAGTACTTCCGCTCCGTGACCTTTGGTCTTCAGAGTATGTAGTTGCTTTCTAGTGCTTACATATGCTTTGCACCTTGTGGAGATTGATCTTGTTTTCGGATTTTAGATCTTGTCGTTACTTACTGAACCTTATCATTTAGAGGAAGGAAAGCATATGTAAGCAATAGAATTACATCTGCCAAAAACTCCACAAATGAAGAATAATAGAAAATGATGAATAATAGCTTATAAGCATAGAACTCGTAAACTATTGTATGTTTCATATCTAAATATTGATAAGGAGTGACTTAAATCTAATTCTATAGATCAAAAGGTGAAAAACTTACCTCACAGTCTTCAAATTCCTCATCTACATATTCTGGTAAGTCAAAACAATCATCCTGAAAAAGAAGAGGTGCCGCTTCTCTCATCCTTTGGGGCTCTCTGTCGTTGCGGTCTATAACTGAAATAAGCCTTTGTTTAAGGCTATCTTCAATCAATTTTGCATCATGGGAATGTAGGCCAAGAAGCGAAGCACATTCTTCTCTGAACTTTGAATCGTTGGAATTCGAGATTAGGCCTGCAATTGTTTTCGCAGGGTCTTGTGCATAACTGCGAATCTAAAGAAACAAACACTGTTAGGAATGCTCATCTGGTTGAAATTATTGTTGTTATTTTCATGGGACAGAAGCATTAATATTATGAAGTAAACAAGAGAAAGAAAACATAAATGTTGATTTACGTCAAACATAGAACACGAGCAGAGAGAGATAACAGACTCTCTATTGGCTTGCTCATAACTAAACACCAGTCAAGAACACTTCAAAGTCGATATTGTTTGAAGAATCACACATCAGATATGTACATTAAACCTTAAAACAAATATAAGACTTGCCATTTCATATAAGGCGAGCCATAATGAGAAGCTACAAAAAGCTTAAACAGATCAAATAATCTATAGGAATAATCATCATGTTAGCTGGACATGGGCTAAAGCACGAGGACCATAATGAGAAGCTGAGGACCACCAAAGCCATATTCTCAGCAATGAGGATCAATTGCAGGACCAGTTGGATAATTGTGAAGAGGTTGCGTTTCTAATTAGTAACATTTACATAGTAAAAAGTGTTGATTATTCCTTTCAACGTATTCTTTTAATTTAAAAATAAACAGCAACGAAATGCATATGTAGGAGCATCCGGGTGTACCTTAACTGCATTCACGCTGAGAAGAAATCCGTCATTTTTCTCTTTTATGTCAGTCAATGCAAGCTTCACAGCTTTCTTAACAAGATTCCGATCAACAGTGCTTGCCTTTGCTAAAGCCATATTGAGCTTTGTGTGTGTTAAAGAAACACAGAAAAATAACATACAAAAAGGTACAATATTCACCTACAGTTATCAGCAAAACAATGACAAGAGGTAACAAGATGAGGGGAGGGAGATTCGGTAACGGATCAGTAACGGGTTAGGTTGGGTTGGCCAGTAATTCTATACTCATTTGAACATACTTAGTGTGTCAAATATGATTGCAAGTACATATGGGTTGAATTGCCACATCTAGTAAGATATTACAAGCAAATATATGGAAAAAAAGCGAAGGATATTTTTTGCGGTGACAGTGGATGGCAATGTCAATTTTGTGAACCTGGTGGCAAATCCTGCCATTCAATAAATGCACAGCCATCTTCGTCCGAGATGCGTTTTATGCTTATCCCATAGCATTTCCAATCGATGCTTTTCAATGCATCTAGCAATGATTGAGAAATCGGGCTAAGTAAGAAGTCACTGAAGAATAGTACCTGAAAAGCATGTAGTCATTTTGCAAGTCATAAGAAAATCGAAAATAAATACAAGTCAAAGGAGAATCTTGTCTTTAATTTTTTTTTTGCATATGAGATGATACAGTTAGAGACGTAAATAAGATGAACTTTCATTACAAAATTTCCCCGCAGTTAACCTTTGTGTGTGTGTGTGCGCGTGTGGACTGACCTCTGTTTTACTACCACACACCCTGAAACATGATGGATTCATCAGCTCTGATAATTCCCTGGTCGAGTAACAGTTTGATATATGTGGATGACTAGCGCTATGAGAATTTTGCTTCTTCTTTGTTTCTTTTCTTTGTTTTACGATCGATTTTCATATTAAAAATTGTTGGACACTACATCTCAATCTGAAACTCATATAAGTAGTAACACTAGCACTAAGAAGATGCTACATCGAGAAAGATTTTACTTCATAAATGTGTGAATTGATGAGTCTTACAAAGCCTACAACCTTATTTGTTACACCTAACCCAGCTTTATATTTAATGACTTGTTAACAACACCGTAAACATTGTCCCAGTACTCATTTACATATCATATTTGAACTTATAGTTAAATAATAAAATATTAAAATTAGTGACATGAAAATTTTGAAATGTCACAGTACGTACCCCTTAAGAGAGCGACGTCCCGGCGCTCAACTCGCTTTATCTCTAGACGGTTCACTTGCAAAAAGATGAGGATACTCGTAATAAATGAAGTCTAGAATAACTAACGACGCAGTTCGATTTCGTCGTCTAGAAATACGGTGCAGAGTAAGGTTGACTATACACGATAAAGATAGAGTGAGAATTTGTTTAGTTGTTTTGCTCGATCGAACGAATAACGCTGAATTGTTTATGCTCACATAAAAATTGTGTGATTCTCGAAGATCAAGTAGAAGATCAATTAGACATAACTCATATATAACTATTCCTAGTATTTGAAAAATCTAAGTCGAACATAGGTAGTCAGACTATGTTCCACTGTTCCAAGGTTAAATATAGGTGACTAGACTATATTTAATCAAGGTTCGATAAAATTTTCAAATACTTAACTTAGTTATACTCGTGATATGCCCATTGTTGGACAAGTATGAAGTTTGTATAAGTATCTTATATACAAAGAGTGATATAAGTTTGAACATACGTAAGAATCAATCATAAGTAAGTATTATGAGGGTGTAATACAAGCAAATAAGGAAAATGCGCGCGGAAAAGGAAGTTTTAAGCAGTTCTAAATCAATCCACATCGGGCCAGAATCACGGACCTTTAACAATGAAGGATTCAAAAGAGAACTTGATGAATGTAGAGAAAGTTACTGAACTTCAGCTTTTGAAGATAATGAATCAGTTTAGAAGAAATATAGGAAAATGAAGAATAATAAAATAATAACAGAATAGTTCATGTGGCAAATAATAAATCAATGGTTTTAGTTAATAAAACAAGGTCGAGTAATTCATAAGATAATAATAAAATTGTTTATAAGGTGGTGAAAATTTTGGTAAAAGGTAAATGACAGAACGATTTCTAATATAACAAAATAGTTTATTCAAAACTAGTCCAAACAGTTTATTTAATAGTAGTACATCAGTGGATAAGTTTATAAGATGGTGGTAAAGTAGTTTGTAAGAGAGTGGCAAGGAGTGTATTAATATTGTAGTGAAAATGGTTTAGAAGATAGTAGTAAACTAGTTTTACAAGGTAAGTGACCAAATGATTTGTAAAAAGGTGACAAAAGTAAATTTTGAACTAGTTAGAGCAGTTTATAAAATAGTAGTGAATAAGGTTATTAGTTTATGAGGTAATAATTGGGTAATTCTTTGGGGAATAGTAAATCCATTTTTAATATAATGAAAGATAGTTTATATGACAATAAAGGAGTTGTTTACAACATGGTAGTGAAATATCCAATGTAAATAAATAGAATGTGACGGGTTTCAGAAAAAAATACCGTTGTGTAAGGTCATGAAAAGATTTTTAAAGCTCATAGCATTACTCACGATTTTTGAGAAAATAAATGAGACCACAATGTATGAGAAAGTTTTAGGGGATCATCAAAATAAATAAATACGTAGTTAATAGTTTAATAATCTTGGTGAAATAGGTACATAATTGAGAGAAATAAAGTTTGACATGATGTTTTGTAGGTTGAGTAAAAAGGGGGTAAGAGTCGGTAAAGCATTTAGAAAAATAACCTTTATACAAATAAGAAGTAGTGCTATGGTAAATAGATATAAGTAGTCGAGAGAAAATCGGGTATATATAAATAGTCTTTAGAAAAATAGTATCAATAGCGATGCTTCAGAAGATAAACTGAAATACTTAGAAAATATAAGTGCACAGGGACTAAGACAACCAATAGATTGATAAATTGTAACAAGTTTCGATGCTATATGAAATGATATAGCATACAATGATGAAAGAGTTTAGAGACCATTGTAATCACATACAATGTCTGATAAATAAGAGAGACCATTGTAATCGCATACAATGTCTAAGAGAGACCATCGTGTAACTCACAATGGTTAGAAGAGTTTAGTATTCATGTGAGAACTTTATATAGAAATATATCAATGTTTCAGGATCAAGCAAGATAGTCGAGAGAAAAAAAAAGAAAAAAAGATTATCTTAAGTACATATAGTAATATTCACTATATGTATACGTATAGTAATGGTGCACTCGAAGATGTGTATAAATTTCCAGACGGAAATTCACAATGCACATGAATAGCATAAAATACAACAAGGAAGTTTAGTGCACAATAGGTTATATATATATATAAGAGTGATACTTTCGCGGATTATCGGACAAGATAGGAAATAATTTTAGTGCTTATAATTATTTTTAATATAGCATGATTAAGATATATATATATACGAGGGAGAAATAGGAAGCTCAGGAGTAGGCGCGCATGGATATCGGACAAGATGATGGAAGCTCATGATTTTGAAAAATAAATGATTATAGTCTAGGTTTTTAAAAACAAAAAGACCTAGTTCACTATAATTTGTGCTCTGGTACCATTCTATAACACCCCCATTTTAGGAACGCAGCGGAAAGGGACATGGGATGTTATATACTAGTCACATTGTACAAATATAGTAAACAACTTTAAAACAAAGTCGTTTTTAAAACTTCACATTCGATAATTTATCAGAGTTAACAAAGGTCCCAAAAGTTTTTAACATAATCCAAAGTTACATAAGTTTAAAAGTTTGAAACATTATCGAATGAGAAATTTTATTAAACATGAGCCATCAAGTAGATATCCATTTCTTGCGCCGCCCAGCCAAGCCGAAAGTCACTTACGAACCCGAGATAAAACATGCTAAAAGTCAACACAAAGGTTGAGTGAATTAATAGAGTTTGATAAGTAATCAGTTGAATACAAGATAAATCAGTTTAAAATACAATGGGCTACGTTGTTATACACCCATAATTAAGTTGACATGTAACAAATACAAGTCGGAAAATAAGATTTATAGTATTGAGCTCATGAAACCGAACCTTGACCTAGTTTAATAGTGCCCCGAAAAGGTAAGATTTGCCATTTACCACGTAATCTCTCAATATTATGTGACCGTTGATGTATAAGCGCTACTCACCCGGCCAGGCCCGCCAAGCCAAATATGCATATTCATAATACTAGCATTTCCCACGGAATTAACAGTTCATGATGGGGACTTAATTGGCAAGAAATACTCAATGTCTATAATCATGTAATCGGGTCAAGCATACCAAAAACTACTTGTATTCAGTTTGTAAAAACTAGCATGTATCCCCCTCGCGAGGTTTATAAAACATTTAAATTAGTAAAGGCGAGGCTATGAACTCACTGTGAACAAAGAGGAATAATCATAATCAAGTAGGCATATTTTGGCACGTTTTTTCGGTTTTTTGGTCGGTCCGGACCGGACCGACCGGACCGAGGACCGAAATAGCCAAAATGCCTAGACCGAGGACCGGACCGAATGTGGTCGGTCCGGTCCGGTTCGGTCCGGTCTGGTCGGTTTTGTCGGTCGGTCCGGTCCATCCGGTCCGTTTGCTCAGCCTTACCTGAAACTCGTAATGCCCGTAACGGGTTCTGAAAGCCGTTTTCGGAATATCTTCCTCGCGAACTCGAAGCTGATGATATTCCGATCTCAAATCAATCTTCGAATACACACTCGATCCTTGAAGCTGATCGAACAAATCGTTGATCCTCGGTAACGGGTATCTATTCTTCACCGTTAACTTGTTCAACTCTCGATAATCAATACACATGCGAAACGATCCATCCTTCTTCTTCACAAATAAGACCGGGGCTCCCCAAGGCGAAGAACTTGGTCTTATGAATCCCTTTTCGGCTAACTCCGCTAATTGCTTCGACAACTCTTCCAATTCAGTAGGCGCAAGATGATAAAGCGCTCGTGCCACAGGTGTAGCACCAGGTATCAACTCAATCTGAAACTCTACTTGTCTAGTAGGCGGAATTCCTGACAATTCATCAGGAAACACATCCGAAAAATCACGAACTATAGGCACATCTCCAATGCACCTTTCCTTCTTCTCCTTCCCTCCTTTCTCAGAAATTTGAGCTAAGAAAAGGTAACATCCTTTTTACATTAGCTTCGGCAATTTAGTGCAAGATATGACCGCTAATCTAGATGGGCCTCTCAAATCCTTTCTATCTCCTGGTATGTTCAGAATTTCCTTGCCGTAAGGCACACGCACGATCTTCTCATCGCAGAGTATATGAGCACGATACTTCGACCACCAATCCATTCCAATAATGACATCAAAACTTCCTAACGTGACGGGTAGAAGATCTATGTTGAAAGGACGATTCAGAATGTTTAACGTGCAACCGCGAATGATAGTTCTAATCCTCTCTATATTCCCATTAGCTAACTCTACATCATAACCAATTCCTAAGGCCATCGGGGGTTTCTCTAGTAAGGGTGCAAACTTAGTGGACACAAAACTCTTATCGGCACCAGTATCAAATAGTATGGAAGCATAACGATTATTGAGAAGGAACGTACCAGTAACAACGTTCGGATCTTCTCCTTTCTCGTTCCCAAGTGCATACATTCTTCCATGAGCAGCTCCAGCTTCCACACGTTGGTCCCCATTATCTTGTCATCCACGGTTTCCTCCAGCTCCACGGTTTCCATTATTGTACCCATTACCACCCGATCCTTGATTTCCTCGGTTCCACGATTCCCTACACTCATTCCTATAATGTCCCTTCTTTCCACATCCATAGCAAGTAACATTTGCCTTACTCATAGTTTCAGGAGTAGCTTGAACCATAGCAAGTGGTCGAGCTCAACAATCCTTAGCTATGTGTCCCATCTTAGAGCAATTCTTGCACATCACAGTACATCATCCAGAATGATTCTTGTAGCATCGGTTACACTTGGGTGCATCTCAATTGTAGTTCTTCTTGTCTCCATCTCCCATAGCATAAGCTCTAGTAGTTGTTTGTCGTTTGTTTCGATGATCATTACCCTTAGAGTGATCATCACTCTTCCTCTTTCCATTCTTGTCTTTCTCAGCTTCTTCCAATGCCAACGAGTCCATCAATTGTTGGGCGATAGTGATAGCCTCATGAATGTTTGCAGGCTTAGCAGAAATCACATCGTTCCTTGTAGCTACCGGCAACCCATCGGTATACCTATCAATCCTTTGAGTCTCAGTCCTAACCATATCGGGGCAAAGTAAGGCTAACTCTCGATAACGGCGATTGTAAGTTGCCATATCGGTACCTTTCACCTTATGGTTCCAGAACTCAATCTCCAGCTTCTTAATCTCATTCCTTGGGCAGTAAGTCTGAATCAGCAAAGACTTAAATTGCTCCCAAGTCATAGCATAAGCCACATCACTCCCAACCGAGTTACGGTAATTGTTCCACCAAGTTAAAGCTTCATCCTTGAAAGTAAAAGAAGCAAACTTTACCTTCGTATTTTCCGCACAACCACTGACATTAAACACTGACTCAGTCTTCTCTATCCACCTGACCAAGTAGACCACTCCTTCAGTCCCACCAAACTCAACGGGTCCACAAATTTTAAACTCCTTGTAGTTACATCCATTAGCACGAACAGGTGGAAATGTTCCAGCAGAATTGTTGGAATGATTTGACTCAGCTAGTAGCTCAGCAACTCGTTGCTCCACAAGTTGATTGATCATTGCTTGATCCACAGTAGGTGCATTAAGTGGAACATGATCATTGTCTCCCTGAACATCAACATTTTGATTCCTGTTCTTACGGTTAGTAGTGTCCAGGTTATCAGGAGTAGGGGTCTCAACATTTCGAGTAGGACGGCGTCCTCGACGACCAGGGGTAGTCGTTGCAGGACCAGTTCTGGTAGCTCTAACAGGGTTTCGTCATGGGGCCATAGATCTGAAACATCATACAAGTTCATGAGTCTCCGATAGAACTTATCATATGCTCAACAAGAATTAAATCAACGAAGCCAAGTCATGGAAAGAATATCAACAATACACCGTAAAACATCAATAAGGCGAATAGGAACTCAATTTCCACAATATCCAAAAACCACATAATACCATATAATAATAACCATCAACCATACAATAAGATCCAACATCGTTCCAACTACCGAAAAACACAAGAGATAATAATCGTTCCAACGAGACGAATAATCGACGGAAAATACATCAAAATAGGATAACTAGCTTTTCTAACCGAACACTCCTCGGTGTAGAAAGCAATAAGATAACATAACCCAAACATCTAGCCACGCTGCTGGCGGAGGTTCCTCAACTCCTGCCTCAAGCCATCAAGCTCTCTCCATAGTGATCCCAACTCCACACCATGGGTGTCGCTTTCTCTCTTGAGGTCAACCACCTCCTTCTCCAGCTCGGCATTCCTTTGCCATAACTTGCGGTCGGCCTCTCGAGCTGTAATAAAACCTTGCTGTAAACTTTCAATATGCTCGTGAATCTCCATCAAACCTCTCCTCATCTCAGTAACTCTCCTCTCAGCCATAACCATGTCAATCCTCAACTCCCCAATGAACTCAACGGTCACTCTATCAATCCGCTCAGACATATGTGTAACTCTCTCACCAAGATCAGTAATCTGAGCCCACATCCTACCAGTCTCACCTAACTCTGCATGCTCAGCAGAAACCTCAGAAGGTGCATCCGACTTAACGGGACTACCAGGTGGCAACTCAAACAAAAATGGATGATCAGGTGAAACAGGCTCAATCGGATGTATAGGTGAATCAGGCTCCTCAGCCTGAGCTGGCGGCACTAACAAATCATCATCATCAGACATCTCCTCCTCAGGGTCATCATCATCACCCTGCTCAGCCTCCTGAGGGTCATCAGCCTCATCCTCACCTTCGTACTCCTCCTCCTACTCATCGAAAGAGTACATCATCAATCGTCGTCTCCTAACAGGTGAACCATGTGGTGAAGGGGTAGGTGATCTAGGACGACGACGCGATGATGCAGGTGGTGCATCTGACAGGAGAGAGTGAGCATCCAACTGTAAAGGTGGTGAAGTAGGGCGTACCGACATACATGCCGTAGCTCGGTGGGCAAAACGTGGAGCCACACGAGCCAAAGCCTGATGAAGGGTAAGCTGCCTCGATGTACCAGGGAGCCCTAGAGAAGATGAGGGTCCCTGCGTAGATGCAACAGGTGGTGCTGAAGTAGAAGTTGTCGGTGACACAGTAGCTGAATGCATGGCAACCTGGTAAGGGTCATCAGGAGCCATGGTAAACTGTGCTGGGAATACCGGTGCAGTAAGAATATCCTCAACAACATCGGGCGTACGGGAGGCCATAGTCTGTGACAACGGCGCAGGGTAGGTGTAAGTGTTTCAAAACAACTAAACCGCGAACTCAAAATACCATATCAAAAATCGTCATATAATTCCCAATCATATATATCAAGAAAGATTTAAAATACCGCATTACTAAAATCATTCGTAAAACAATTAAGCCATATAATTCCTCAAAACGCATATAATTCCTCAAAACGCCATCATATTACTAAACCAATAAACGTCAAATCCTCAAATCATCTCAGAAATCCCAAATCTAACAATCATCTCGATATACCTCAATAATAATAATGATGCTTCGGCTCGGCGGGCTGGTGGGAAATGGTCGAGGATCGTTTTCTATAAAAATCGGTTCTAGTTTAGGTGTATATTTACCTAGTTCTCTATAACCTTGGCTCTGATACCAATCTGTAACACCCCCAAAATTTGATACAGCGGAAGACTCAACAAGCTTTCGGGGTGCTACGGGGATTGGTATCCATTCAAAGTCATGAAAGAACGAGATAAAACAAACATAAGAAAAACACAAGCAAAATGGGTTTTAAAGTTTACATTTATCCCAAGAATCATCCAAAGTAAGGCCCAAAAGAAATAAACATAGGTCCACAATAGTTATCAGAGTTTTAGAAAAATAGATCCATAACCGGTGCCATTGCCAAGCCTCCAATCCCAAGCATCCATAGAGCATCACTTAATTACATGAGAGAACATGCTAAAAGTCAGCTTTCGCTGGTGAGATCATAGGTTTAAGTTCATAATTCAATATAGTGGACATGTACGCAAAACGCTTGCTAGCTAGACTAGGCCTCAATCACCCAACCAAAATATCCAACCAAAATAATCCAACCAAAATAATCCAACCAAATCAAATCCTCCTTATAGGTGCACGCTATAGCTCAAATCAATCCAATCAATAGCTTACCTAGCTCAAGTCTAGGCCTCGCTCTATAGTCAAACCAATAGCTTACCTAGTTCGGGACTAGGCCTCGCTCAGCAACCAATCAATAGCTTACCTAGTTCGGGACTAGGCCTCGCTCTATAACAAAATCAATAGCTTACCTAGTTCAGGACTAGGCCTCGCTTCATCCTACCTAGTTCTATAAGCATAGCAAGTTTTAAATAAACAAAGCGATAATAGTCCACATAAAACATTTGCACGTTTCTCACCCCAAGTATTGAAAACAAAGTTCATGAGTAAAAGTGGGGCTATGACTCACCTCAAGTCCAGAAAATCCTCAAAAGAAATTGATAGAAGAAAGACGTAAGCAACTCAAGCAACTCACGTAACGGCAACTACAGACTCGGCACTTCCTAACAATATCAAACTCGCTCAAAAATCATTTCCTCAAAAATCAAATATTCCCATTCCCGAACGTATTCCGTTTTACTTTCCAAAAATATCCATTTCTCGAATTAACTTCATATTAATTTGAAATTCGACGTTTGGTATCCATATGGGTGAAGGGTCGACACAACTCCAACCAAAAAGCCACAACGAACGAAATAATAAACCATCTATAGGTTTAATAATAGCCCAATATATTATTTAAATAAATCATCGAAGCTTATCAAATCCGTCGATTTGGTAATCTCCCATATTTATTTACGTAATGTATCGTTCCAAAATTATACCCAACCTAAAGCACATAGCACAAAGAATTCTATTTGGTATAGATCGTAGTCCAATAAATTCCCTATATATATCATCAAATCGGCCAAATTCCACGAGATACATAGTAATTTATTATCCTAAAACATATACCACATCCTATGGGCGTCGTGGGATACGATGCCCATTAATATATTCATTTTATATCATCAAATAACTCGATTTAATCCGTCGATTAAATAAGTCACTTGCTATAGAAAATGTTTATATTAATCGTCATATATCCGTGACAACACAAAAGTCACAATATAAAGCCCACTTGGACTTTAAATAACCACAACTCGTATAACTCGATAAGTTTTCTAAATTATAAAAATCGTTATGTTTTTATTTATTACTCACCCGTCTTATTAGTTCTCGACATTAATTCGAGTCATATATTTATAACAATATTCCGACATTTATTACACTATTTACATAGTATAATAATTATCGTTATATTATTATAACGTTTACTCGTGATTGTTTTATTATTAATATATGCATTTATATACATATACATACGTTTATCACGTCTATATACGTATATAAACGATTATATTATCAATAATATTATTACGAGTATTATTTTTAATGTTTGATTTTAAATATTTATCGAGTCATAAGAATTTGGTCACATGTCCGAGTCAAAATAAATAAATCAACTCCGTCCAAAACAATCCCATATCCACGTGCTACAACATGAGGGTCCGACTACGGCACCCAACTAACCTATCTCCGTCATCTAATGACCGTCTCACAATCGGTCCCCAAATCCACATTCGACAACACATCTCCATATCCAAATCACAAGTATACCAAGTCGAGACCACAAAGTGTCTCGACCCATCCAAAAGCTTCGGTCCAAAATGTGCCACAACAAAAATAATTACACAATATAAGCAATCAACAACAATATATACCAAACATACGGGTCGACTTACCAAGTCAAACCCGGGTCAATAATGAAACCACAATACTCATAATATGGCCTCGCCCGAGACTCTTAGGTCTCGGCATTGCTCTAACGAGCCAAGTAGAACCAAACGGACCCAATGGGGTCGTCGGCCATGAACCACGACAACAACAACAATGCCGAAAAAAATCACAACCCATCCGAAACTCCATGTACCAAGAATCAAACACCAATAACCAAGTATAATCGGACCAAATAATCATCCTAGACTCTCAAACGAGTCAAGGGAGGTCACATCGAGACCTAGTGTCTCGGTCAAGCTCCATACGAGCCATCCAATAAAACCGAACGCGACCCAAAGCCACGAATCGAGTACCAATACTCGCGTCACACCCAAACCCAAGATACCAAACGGACTTTTTTTTGTCAAAACATCATTTCCCCATCATTATTTCATCAATACCCAACAATAAAATGACAATATACCCACGATTTGGGTATGAATCGGGGTGCACGATTAACTTTCGTGGCCACTCACCTCCAATCAAACTCCAAAAATCCGATTTCTTCAAAAACCCAAAAGAAAAGATGGTATAAGTGGTGATAACGTGGTGATGTTAATTCGAATAGGGTGTTAGGGTGGTCCAAATCGCGCGTGGTTTGCACCAATAGATAGATCGGAAGAAGATGGTTAAGATGGTGGTGTTAGATTTGATGTGAGGGTGACGGTGGTGGTGCTATTGGTGGTTAAAGGGTGCGGTGATGGTTATGTTTTAAGAGAGAGAGAGAGAGAGAGAGAGAGAGAGAGAGAGAGAGAGAGAGAGAGAGAGAGAGAGAGAGAGAGAGAGAGAGAGAGAGAGTGAATTGTTGGTGATGAGGAAGTTGGTGTGTTGCTATAACCGGATCCACAAGGATGATTTGTGGTTTACTCTTTAAAAAAAACAAATTTTTAATAATAATAATAATAATAGTGAGGGGTGTAATGGGTTAAGTAGCCCGGTGTAAATATACGGACCAAGCACGAAACCTTAAATAACCAAATCAACTTTCTCAAACCGAACTCGTTCCAAAATAATCAAAACCTCGCAATACGTTCCAAAAATAATAAATATCCTAACCAATATTAAAAATAATTACAATTGTTAGGTTAACTTAGTGCCGGAGTCAATGTAGTGCCAAAATAATGATCTCAAAATAAATCATCACGACTGAACCAAACCAAACCATAAATAAATAATCGAATCCCATAAATAACGTACGATCAAAATCACATTCCAACGTTCATAAAACATCTCGTCACAATAAACTTTTCAAATATTCCAAAATTATAATTTTTAATGTAATGCGGGTTTTTAAACGGCTCCCTAATTTGCCAGTTGTCACATGCCTCATTAAAAACCTTGTCAGGAAAACCCAGTGGGACAAAACCGTGACTAAGGGAAAAAGAGTGCAGCGTGTATTATCTCTCTCTGACGACTATATCACTTGAGCTCTTTGAGTTGGCGCATCCCAATGTTGTGACTTAGTTTCTTAAATGTTGATGTAGGAAGTACCTTGGTAAATAGATCCGCCAAATTGTCGCATGAACGAACTTGTTGAACAATAATATCACCATTCTTATGTAAGTCATGAGTGAAGAAGAACAATAATATCACCATTCTTATGTAAGTCATGAGTGAAGAAGAATTTTGGTCAAATATGTTTCGTCCTATCACTCTTGATATAACCTTCCTTAAGCTGTATTATCTTCATGCAAAATTGTTGGTGCCTCCTTCTCTGAAGAATCACTACATGATCTACGTATGTGTTGTATCACACTTCTTAACCAAACACATTATCGACTCCCTTTATGGATCGCAAGAATTTCTGCATGGTTGGATGACATTGCTGAGATTGTTTGCTTTATTGAACTCCATAAATTGGTGTTCCTCTACTTGTAAATACATATCCAGTTTGAGATCATCCATTGTGAGGGTCAGACATATATCATGCATCTACAAAACCAACTAAACTTGTATTTGATGGGTTAGCAAAATATAAACCCATACCCTTTGTACCTTGAAGATACCAAAATATTTATTTTACTCCATTTGAGGATTATGCCTCGTTAAAACCTTACTAGATAAAACCCAGTGGGACAAAAATCTAGTTAAGGAAAAAGAGTACATAACTCCTTTATACGCTCAGGGATGTTGCCTCATTAAATCAAAGAAATGCACCTTAAAGTGTCATGATAGAATCACATGAATAAGTATTCTCTACATGTTGTTCACATATCCAATTTAAGGATTAAGATACGTCATACATCTCATTCAAGTACATCATCGTACTTCACAAGTTATTCATTGCAAACACAATTAATTCAAATGATATATTATATCATGTATGACCATTAGCTAGAATTATAAATGTTTCATACACATTTTAGTATGTCACTTTAAATCGATATTGTGATCATCACTTTTATAAATCAAGGGGTTCTTTTCACATCATGTGACCTCATAAACATGAAGGTCGTTTATCAGTATAATGATAGTTAGCATATTTCCTTAGTTTTCAAGATGCACACATATTTCATCCTTTTGATGTTCAAATCGTAAGCTAAGACAAAATATGTCTTTTGTTTCAAATTCAACTTCTATGCATTCAGTTGCCTTTATAATCATAAATCAAACTGCATGAAACTTAAACAATTATTAAACGTATGCCAAAAACTTGATTAATTCAATACAATCAAGTAGTGTTATCGAGAACTTCTCTTATATGCTTTAACATAAAAAAAAAAATCACTATCATGCTCCATTCATTTTATATGAAATCTCAAAATCACATTAGCTCTATTCATTAACCTTTAGACGCATATCAATTACTATTATATTTCCGGACTTAAATACATTATTAGATCCACCACATGAGAACATGTCTCCTTATGATTATTTCCATGCCTTTACGAAAATATTGTGTGCCATTAGTCATGACTTAAATACAAAAGTTTCAATACATTAATATCGCTTCCTCATAAAGACCATGCATATCCAATAATTTACACATTCATATGTACGGACTTCAAGTCCCAGTAACCATGTCTCGTCAAAATAGACTTCATTCTTTTATTACTTATTGGCGTCTTTACATCCTTTGGCCACTCATTTATAAATCTGCACTTCCTGCAGGTATGCTTCCATGATCCTCAACATGATTATAGCGCTATCTTATTTATTTACATAATCATTACCATATCAACGTCGATTCGTTACTTTTCGATTCCACACTTTACTAGACATTGCATTATATCATTTATTGAGATATCATAGTTTCTCACGTACCCGGGGTTTTTTTCAATTGCATTCATATCTAGTGTCTCTTTACTATTATGGGGTCTTATTACCTCGATTTGACCATCTTCATTTTCTTGCTCCATTTTATCTAATCATTCGAGGACTTTTATTTGGAATCGGTTTATCTATCACGCTGCAGCAGTGCAATAGACTTACTACCATTCATTGGTTGTACCTTTGGGACATACATTTTAATTGGAGCATTAGCAACATTTATATGATCTAGTCATTTCTTTAAGAAATCAAAAATCAATAACAACATGAACTCGTAATCAAAGATTGCAAGCAAGTATCATATAATAATTACTAGTAGCAAACAAAACTATTGATGTTGTAAAAAGATACGAAGAATGGTTGGTGAGTGCTTATTCACTCACTATTCTATGACCAAATACTGACCCAAAATAACTAATTGAGCTAACAAATGCCAAGAAAACACTTGTTTTTATGTTGTGAATATGCAGGTACGGATTAATCACAAAAAGACGAAAAAATCACACGAATACCGGGAAAACGGGCACGAGAGTGGAAGACGGTCAAAAAGTCAATGCCGGGATCTAAAAGTCAACTACAATCCTTCATCTATTCAGACTTGGCAAGATTAGTCCCTGAAATTTATTTTGAGGAAACTAAACATTTAGCCCTTGGAGTTTGAAAATTAACACAAATGGTCCTTGGATTTCAATTTACTAAATCTGAAAATATAATATAAACAAGCCTAGTAAACCAAAGCCCATGTTCACCCAAAAATAACCCAAGCCCACCCAATAGGTCAAACAGTCAAATGGTCAATTGGTTTTATAAACCGGTCAACACACAAATAATAAAACCAAACGTGCAATTCCCTCAACCCAGAAACACCCCCAAATATGAACCCTAGTTAACCATTACCCTCAATTGATTCGAACCACACCACACCACACCACACCAATTAACCAATGATTAGCTAATCATTTGTGTTTCTAGAAGCTTATCACGTGATCAGACATGTGTCAGAGAGAGAATTAGATACGAAGTGGACACTTGGCTGCTAATGATTGGAAGAGTCGTGTCATTCTCTTGCCTTGGATCCTGCTGACAAGTCAGAGAAAGGATATACACACGAATTGGGACAGATGGAGCAATATTACTGGTCAGGCCACGTCTAAAATTCTCATCTAAGGGTTGTAATTGATTTGAAGAAGCACAAAAGGATCAAAGGGCTGAGAGATAAGGTGAAGAAGCACAAAAGGTTGTGGATTTCCAGCATGGATTTTTACCCCTACCTCCCACTTCTCAGCTATAAATAGAGGTTCAATTTAGCTCATTAGTGTGTAGGTTTTTAGATAGTGTTACTCTGTCAAATTTTATTCAGCTTTGTAATCTAGTTTAGCTATTGTAATTTTACTTTCAAGTTTTAATAAAAGTATCTTTTTCATTAATTCTCAGCTTATTGTTCATTGTATTTTGCTTATTATGTTTCAAACATCTTCTTATTCTGCTTATTCTAGTTATATTCAGCTTAAATCATTACTTTTATCTAGTTTTTTAATATTCATTTCATAAAAAGAAAGAAAAATAATAATAATAAATATAAAAAATCAGAAAAATATATAAAAAATAAAAAAAATGTTACAAATAGTTTAGTAAGGCTCACATTAGAGTTTAATTTTCTTTTATACATCTTATTTGAGCTTAAATAGCTTATAGTGAGGTGTTTTGAGTCATTGTTCATCAAAAGTAAAAGAAGGTGAATCATTGATGCTGAGGTGGTTGATAGCTGATACAGAAGCAATGAAATCAGCCTATCTTAAAGATAGGCTTGCTTAGTGAGCCCCCTCTGTTCCTGCTGAGGGGGATTTACTTGGTAAACTCTTGATTTAAATTCTCCTTTGATATTTCTGTTTGAATTGAGTAATTGTGTTAGCATTTAGTAGAGTAGATTAGCTTATATTTTTAGTATTGTGGTTGTTCATTGATAGATATCTGTAGTATAATTGTAGATTTTAGACTGATTGGGTTAGCATTATTGTTTGATTGAATTCATTAGTCTTTTGTAACTGTGTGAGATTGCTGATATGAATTCTGTATTTGCATAGTGTATTTGAGTATCTGTTGTTAGAACTGAGTAAGATTTGGATTAGTTTTATGACTCTGATCTTCTGATGTTATGTGGATCTGAGTTTGTTGAGTTTTAAATCTGAATTACTGTTTCATTGATAGTCATTGTTTTGAGTGTTGAGCTTTTAATCTCTGATCTGTGATCTTTTGTGCTCATCTGTCATCATTGAATCTGTTTATAATTGGCCCCTTAGATCTATGTTTCTGTAGCATATTGGGTGATTTTAATCATTGTTAGTGCTGAGATTGAGGATTGGATTGAGTTGATAAGGTTTGAAGCAGATTTTAGTGAGACAGTCATATCACAAAGGGGTGTTTGGTTTTAGATTGTGATCTGTATCCCAGTTGCTTTTTGATGGTTATTTCTGCATAAGTAAATCACTTTAGGGACATGTAGGTTAAAGCAAGTTTAAAATACATAGGTCATATCAATAAAAGTCAAAATCCCATTCAAGGATCTCATATCTGTTAGCATAGGTTAGTGTTGAAGCTGTGATCTTACCATTTGCTAGGAGAAGTGTACACTAAGTTTAATCAGGTCATAAAATAGCTTAACATATCATTTAGGATTAGATTAGTGCAGTAGAAACTCACTTTAGTCAATTCTAGTGTACAAGCTTAAAGTCAAATCCTAGCAGCCATCAGTTTCATGAGCAACTGATCTAAGGGCTTTCGAAGTGAACTAATTAGTTTGTGAGTATAATTTCTTTGTAGTTTTAGCATCTTAGTAGGTCAGTAGATGATTTGCTCCCCTAAGCTTTCACTATTCAGCTTATTTAAATTGCTTAATTAGCTTGTTAAGTTGGTTGGTTAGACTAGTAATCTGTTTTCTATAGAGGCCTGCTATTGTGACATTGAGTTTGGAATTGTGATTTGCCTATTGTTTTGAGCTGTTTTAGTATTGTATAAGTGTTGAGCATCACAGTTTTACATCTGATTCTTCTTGTGCTTATTCTACTAGTACATAGAGCTTATTACTTGAGCTATTTGCTTGCATATTGAGCATCTGTGGTTTTTAGAGCTTATATTTGATCATAATATGTCATTACTGAGTAGTATACATCATTTTAAGATTGTGTTTCTAGTGTCATATTGATTGGATCTCAAGTGCTTAATAATAAGCACTTGAGATAAGCAGTTTTCTTTAAATAAGCAGTTTCATTGTTCATTTTTATCTCAAAATTTTTATTCAAGTTTCTTTTATTATTTTTGATTTTCTGGAATTTTTCCAGATTTTTCTAAGGCTTTTTGCTATTTTTCTTAATTTCTTTTGGATTTATTCAATTTTTAATTAGATTTTAATTACCAAAAATTCATAAAAAGTCATAAAAGGGTCTGAAAAATACAAAAATATTTTTAGAAGTTCTTTTATAATATTTTAGAATTTTTAGAATTTAATTTTCATTTTTCCAATTTGTTTTTCTATTTTTCTTTATTTTTAATTCATTTTTAATTCCAAAAATAGAAAATTAATTCTAGAAAATAAATAAAAAGTCTAAAAAAATATTTTCCTTTTTCTTAAAATTCTTTTTATTAGTTTAAAATTTTTAGAAAATATTTCCAAGTTCATAGGGTCATTTTTCGTTATACGTTACGTTTTAAATTTTGCGGTTACGTTTCCGTTTTTATGTTTTTCATTTCGGTGCATAATTAGCTTGTAATTTCTGCATATTTCATACTTGTTTGTGATTACGTGAACTATTTGATTGCTATTTTCATTTTCTCACTTTTCAATTCACGATTTCACGAATCGATATTCTCGATTCCATTCGCCTTCGTTGGGAAACGACTCGGGTGATCCGTATTTAACGCGGATCACTTCGATACTATACTATAAATATTATAATTGGTTTTCACGACGAATCAATGGTTGAAAATTTACCTCAATCAAAAATCACCTCAAGAGTTGATAACGTGTTGTGAACACAAGTTTGGAGAATGAAAAGTATTATTAATGTAATCAATCAATGAGTCAATATATAGGTACAACCATATAAATGTTAAACTAATCTTCTAATAAGATTGATACTCTAACTATTAGAGCGGTCGGTAAGGTGACTGTGTCACCTGCGTTAACTTATAACGCACCACATTTTTTAGCCAAGTTAATTTACCGGGTACAAAAGTCAAGTCCAAGTTAACTTGGTGCGTTAACCCCTTAACCCACGTTAAGGTGGCTTCTTTGCTAAAAAAAAATAAAATAAAAAAATAAATACAAAAAAAAAAATCTCACCCCTTCTAACAGGGTTGAAATTGAAAATACTAATTGAGGTGGAGGTAAGTTAAGGTGAGTTAAATGTAAGTTATGTTACCGGGGTGGAAAGTCAAGAGTTAAGGTTAAAAGGTAAAAGCTGATGTGGCGCTGACGTGGCAGTGCGTTAAGTTTTAACCCGGGGTGACCTTACCGTGTGCTGTTAGAGGATATGAACATCAACATGTAAGAATCTCTAACAAATAATGGACATTTTTTGTATGGTTTTAGTGAACCGAACAGCCATAATGCAACCAAATATGAAGTGGGAGCTTACGCATATCTATACTACATATAAAGGAAAAATGATCAATCTTAAAAAAATGGTCAATCTTGAAAAGTGAAAATCTTGAAAATTTTTTATTAAAGAAAATTATGAAATGTAATTAATACTCTTATTAAAACACCCCATTACTTAAAAGTACAATGAGTTATTCACATTGTACAACCAATTAAAAACATATCTACCAAATTAAATACAACTAATTAATACAAATCACAAACCGGGTTGACCGGGGACGCTTCAAACCCGACGGGTTTAACCGGTTTAATTTGACCCGTTTTCGACCCAACCTAGCAAGTTGACCCGGTTTAAATCGACCAATTTTTCGACCGGAACGGTTCAACCGGTTGAACCACCCGGGTCGAACCGGGTTTCAAAACATTAAGTTTAATTCCCAAATCTTCAAACTTTTATTATTTTTCATTTATAACCTATAAACTTTTTTTTACGAATAAGCTATTTGTCGCTATAAAATCCTGTTGCTATGCATGGGTACTCGTGTATTCAACCCTTGAACCTTGAAAGCCGAAAGGGCATTTAGGGTGAATAAGGAAATATTGATCTGGAATGGAACATGCGTAAAATTTTGAATTGATCACTTATTAAGTAAATAAGAATTTTTCTTAAATCTTCTCATGTAAGCCTCATGATACCAGTTGTAACCCACACCAATTACGCATTAAGAAACACACCAGGATTTTATTCGTGCACAAAGTATCAAACCATCATTCATAAAACCCTTCATCATCATCATCCAAAAATCGCCACTATTAAGTTTACCCAGGAAGTTTAAAGAAATGTGTTCACTTATTTCTTTGTTTCTACTTTCATGATTTTAATTGCATATTTTTTATTGCAGGCACTTTATAAAATGTAAAAAACCACATTGAATTCAAGCCCTTCAAAAATTAGGTAACTCTTTTAGTTAATTTTTATATCACGATTGATTTGAATCATCTGCAATTTTAAGAAATTCCACAACGATTATTTTTTCTAATTGATCACATGTTAGGGTAATGTGTAATCAAGGCACACCAAATATTCTTGATAGTCTGAATGAGTTTGGCATGGTGTGTTTCATTCAGGTGGTCTGTTCATTTGTTATGAAAAGGTTTTTGCATTATCGGGAACCGGAACCATTAAAACTATAACCCTGTAAAGACTCAATCTTCTAATTTCATTCACTTTAACACTTTGAGCACTTTCTTTATTATGAAAAGGTTTTTGCACTTTTGAATCTACCATAAGCCCATAAATATACATCATGGCTAGAATTCTAGGCAAAACCCGTTAAGAAATGTCAAGTGGGTTTAGTTACCTGCTCCATGAGATATCACATTTAGTCAAGATCTTTTGTGGTTAATAGTCTTTATCAGTGATCACAGTTGGTCCAACTCTTCTGTGGGTAAGTCTATTAAGAGGCCTAAGGTCTTATTTATGTTGAGGATACATCATTTTCACATTCATTATTCACTCATTCATTAAACTGTTGGTCTATTTGTTGTGTTAAAATTCGAGCGTAAATTTGTGAATATTGGTTGTTGATATAAACTATTTGTGAATATTAATTTGAATTTTACCACTAATTAAGGAAATAAGACTTTGTAACAAAACTTCTCATGTAAGCTTCATAAAATTCGGGCCAGCCTCAAGATATACGGCCATCCTTATCAAGTGTTTGTACCAGACTTTTTGGAAAGCTTTCAAAGTTTATTCATACCAACATAAGAGTATGTGACACAATATCATTAAAAAAAAACCCCTTCATCAACATCATAAAATCACCACATATTTTTAGCTTCGATTCTTCAGGATTTTAATCATAGATAAGATTTTATTTTTTCATCTTTTTCGTGTGATTCTCGAATTCTTGTGAATGTATCAACTCAATTATGAATTGTTTGGTGCATGTTTGTCACCTTTATGCCATTTTTTATTTGATTTTGAATGTGATATCAACATTTTAATATCGTTTATGTCAATTCTTATGGTGCAGTTATGATCAAGTATTCGGTGGTATTGAAATTCTGATTCACAGGTTCCAGATTCGCCATTTCCTTTACTCCACTCTTTTGCGTTTTGTTTTTTCAATTGTGTTTTTTTTCATTGCAGGCATGGTATGTGGGAAACTAGAATGAGTTAAAACCTCTAAAATCAGTTAATTGTGTGCCCATAACATGTTTCAGGATTCATTAGTATCTGAACTCTTGACATTTATCATTGGTAGTAAACATATATGGCTATCTTGAATCATATTTTATCGTACTTATCATGTACGATTGTACCCTTCGTTGTATCTTTTCCTTAGTTGTGTATCATATGTTTCTTTCTTATCCACTTTTTCTTTCTGGTTCAGATATTAAGAACCTGGCTGCTTGTGACGAAGGTGCACTTTTATTGTGAACGTTGTTCAACCAAGTTAATCAGAACGATTCGGTAGGTTTTTTTGAGATTAGCACCTTAGCTTCTGGATTCATTCAAACTTAAATGTTTTGATGCACCCAAATCGTTAAATAACATGGCATTTTTTAAAGGCGATATTGTCTAAAAGAAAGCCGGATTCTAAATCATATATGTAGAATTTTTTGGGAAATGCCATAAGTTAAATACTACCTGCACTACTCACTAATCTCATTGGTAAAAAAATGTTATTGACCATGTCTTCCGGGATGTGGTAACACGTGCTTCATCAATACCCATTGCAACAACTTATAATACAACACCCCCTACTGATTCTGTGGAACAACCATCAGTTTCATCTTCTCGATCAACTAAAAGAGAACTTTTCACACATTATTTTTATTATTTTATGTTTTATGTATAAACGTTACATAAAATACTTAACCATACTATGACACCTATAACTATTTGCCGCTAGAAAAAGTCCGTTGCTATGCACGGGTAGTCTAGTACCAATAAAAAGAAGGGAAAAAAAGGCCTATTATTATAGGTAAAGAAAAGATACGATTGTCTATATCATTTCTATACTTAAGAGAATTAACCGACAATATCAAGTATAAAAGGAGATGTCGACTGTACGTTTTTATTCATTCAATACCAAACCTAGTTTACATATTTATTTCTTTTTTTTGTTTTGGTTTAGAGCAAAGGATTCAATGACAAAGCCTGCCTTGATATTGTTGAAGAGATACTCATAAGATCGCAAGTTAACGATCTCATACGATGCAAAACTGTATGTAAGTCATGGAATTCCTTAATCTCCGATCGTCGTTTTGTTAAATCTCATCTTAACTACACTCTTAATAAGAATACTAATGAAATTGGAGATACAAGAATCGTTCTTTCCGGCGCTATTATTTTTTACTCGGGGTATCAACTTGTTGGTTCTTCTAATGTTCTAGTATGCATCTCTCGTATCTCTCGTTACAAAACTGATTTTTTAGTCGTTAATCCCTCTACTCGCGAGGTGAAAGAACTAAGAAATCTTCAAGATAATTATGTGAATCATGTAGAGATGGCAGGTTTTGGTTATGATTCATCTATAGATGATTTCAAGGTTGTAATAGGATACAGGTTTCGACACTTCCTTAGGTTTGACGTGTTAGAATTGAAAACAAACATATTGAGATCAGTTGGTGTATCTGGCAGTTGTTCTAATCTATCTTGCTGTTATGATAGTTATGAAAGGTGGCATAGGTTTGGTATCTTAGGCAATGGGGCGATTCACTGGTCGGATCGGTCGGATTGGAATAACAAGCTATCAGTAATTGTTTCTTTTGATTTATCCAAAGAGGTTTTCAAAGAAATCCCCCTACCAAAATTGGATAATCAATATGACTTCTTGACTTTGGGGACTATGAAAGACCGTCTATGCATCTTTCCTCGACCACATATAAACAACTTAAGCAAAAATAAGGAAATGGAGATATGGGTAAGGAGAAACTACAATGCACAAGAGTCTTGGGAACGAAAGTTACCGCCACCTGGTTATGACGCTAACAAAATAACAATGGATTACATTCCTCACAGAAATTTCTTGTCTGGTCATGTTCACATATGGCTGTTAGATGAAGGTTGTGCTCTAGTATTGGTGCGAAGCATTGATCGTCCCTATGGTGAAGAAGATATCCGTTATGAGGATATCTCGTTATCCACATATTCGGAAAGTAACTATAATTATAATGACCATGTATTCGTGAAGAGCCTTGTATCTCCTAGTGGCATGGGTGATGGTGACGAAGTGATAGATCGACATTATCAATGATGTTATTTCATTATCTTCTCTTTACTTGTAACATAATATTTGGCTTTCACTTATAGATGATTCCCTGGTCGAGTAACAGAGTTTGATATTTGTGGATGACTATTGCTTCTTCTTTGTTTCTTTTCAAACTCATATAAGTAGTAACACTAGCACTAAGAAGATACTGAGGGTGTAAAGATGGAAATCAACAATATCACAACACGCAGATATATTTGTTACATCGAGAAGGTATATATTAGACAACTTAAAACCCTTCCAACTTAATATGCTGCTCCTCTTTGTTTTTTATATTTATATGTAACATTTTCTGTGTACATTTTACTCTCCACGGCTGTCCATTAGCCCATGGTGGTCTTTCAATGCAAGAAGAGACAAAACCGCCAAAAAAAAAGGCTGCTGCTGATAATTAAATGTTGAGCCACTGGGAATGAAGAAGGATCTTTGGTTAGTTGATTCCAAAAACGAAACGACTAGAGTGTTGTAACGTGAGTGCAAGAATGAAGTTGCCGTTGTTGTGCGTCTAATATGTATTATTAGTATTTGCCCATAAACATTTATACGTTCAACATATGTATTTATTTGTTTGCAAAGAGGAAGTTGGATGAATCAGGTTTCATTGGAAATCGTCTTAAAGTATCGTATGCACCACAACATGAGAGCTTCAATGACACCAAGGAGAAGTTAGTAGGAAAAATAAAAAAAAGTTTTGGCAATACTTAACCGTAAGTCATCAAGCACCATACTATTCAGAGTAAAAAATTTCCAACAACAGTTTCATTTAATCAGGTTTCAACCTATATACTATTGGATATTTGTTATCCATGAGGGTATAGGGGGAGTCATACTTCAGAGTGAGTCACTCAATGTGAAGCTCGGCTTGCCACCAGACCTTCACGCCATGCAGTTTTTATATTTACCTTAGTCCCCTGATTATTACATCTTTTGCGTTTGCTTATTCTTTCTTAATTAATCACTTATAAGTGTATACATAATTATTATTGGTGGCAAAACGGGCGGGCACGGGCCACGGGTCAAACGGGCTACGGGCTAAACGGGCGCGGGCTAAATGGGCACGGGTTAAACGGATACGGCTAAACGGGCGCATGTTATACGAATCGTTTTAGAAACTACTCAAAACTGCAAAATAAATACATTAAACTTAACACCTCATTTGTATTAAAAAAAAATTAAATATATTATATCTACAATTTTTTTTTTAAAACAATTGTAATGTTATCTAATTAAGAAAAAATATGTGCCCATTTGTGCCCATTTAACTTTTAAATAGGCAATATATGCACATTTCAAAAAAATGAGGGAGACCAAATGTGCTCAAATCTTTTAAAAGTTTGCCCATTTAGCCATTTTTTTTTATTTATTTTATTTATTTATTTATTTTTTTTTTAATTTTGGGCACAAATTACCATCTCTAATATTTATACTTGCCAATAGGTGATTCATAAGCTGTTAGTCAACTCTCAGATCAGCAAATGGCTTTGCTACGGTATCATATGGAGAACCTCAACTTTCTGAGTGAGGAGGTAAATAATAATTTAATATTCAGAAGCTTATTCGGTTAGATTTGTGACTTTATTATGGTTATAATTCGCTTTGCGACAATAACTTTATATATATATATATATATATATATATATATATATATATATATATATATATATATATATATATATATATATATATATATATAGTTAGGATCAAATAGAAAGATTAATTAAAATATGAATGATAAGAAGTAACTATAACTACACATTTCAGATGCACCTACAAAAGTGGATGCATCTTCATTCAAAATTTCCCTCCTAATTTGAAATGTGTGGCTAGAATTACTTCTTACTATTCTTATTTTAATTATTCTTCTTAGTTGATCCATTCAATTTAATATAATGGCTAATATTAGTTAATCAACTTTTTGAAAATTTCTTTAAAAATTTAAAAAAAAATTTTGAAAATTTTCAAAAAAATTCCGAAAAAAAAATTTTTTCGAAAAAAATTTTTGGATAAAATTTTTTTTCGAAAAAAAAATTTTTCGAAAATTTTTTTTCCGAAAAAAATTTTTTTCGAAATATTTTTTTTTTGAATTTTTTTTTTCGAAAAAAAAATTTCCGAATTTTTTTTCCAAAAAAAAAATTTTTCGAAATTTTTTTTCCGAAAAAAATTTTTCGAAATTTTTTTCTGAAATTTTTTCGTCACATGTGAAAAAGAAATTGGAAATTTTCACGAAATTTTTTGTCACGTGTGAAAAAAAAATTCGTCACATGTGAAAAAAAATTTCGTCGCATGTAAATTTTTTTTTCGTCACATATGAAAAAAATTCCGTCACATGTGAAAAATTTTTTTCGTCACACGTGAAAAAAAATTTTGAAATTTTCACGATTTTTTTTTTTCCGTGTGAAAAAAAATTCGTCACATGTGAAAAAAAAATTTCCGTCACATGTGAAAAAAAAATCGTCACATGTGAAAAAAATTTTGAAATTTTCATGAAATTTTTTTTGTCACGTGTGAAAAAAAAATCGTCACATGTGGAAAAAAAAATTTCGTCGCATGTAAAATTTTTTTTTTCGTCACATGTGAAAAAAAAAATTCGAAAATTTTTCAAAAAAATTTTCGAAAATTTTTTGAAAAATTTCAAAAAAAAAATTTGAAATTTTTTTAAAAATTTTTCAAAAAAATTTTCGAAATTTTTTTGAAAATTTTTCAAAAAAAAATTCGAAATTTTTTTGAAATTTTTTGAAAAAAAATAGTTAGCTAATAATAGCCATTAAAACAAATTAAGTTTAAAGAGAACAAAATGAGTGGCTAAGATTTGTTCTCACATTCTCACAAAAATTAGATTTCTCAAATGAATAGCCTATATATATATATATATATATATATATATATATATATATATATATATATATATATAGTGTACGGTTCAAGAAAAAAGTGCATTTCGGTAAAAAAGTAGAAAATAGCTGTGATCAGTGTTCTGAAAGACTCTAGGCCGCACTAAGGCGCAAAGGGGGCCAAAGAGCCTCAAGTCAAGGCGCATTCCAAGGCGCGGGATTAATGAATGCGAGGCGCACTAAAAGCATTAAGTTTTTTATAACATATGTGACCATTTATGTAGCTTAAATAATACAAAATAACATTAAAATATTTAATGCATAACACATATTGCCATTATAAATATTAAAATGGATCGGTTGTCACTTCTAAAACGGATCAACTCTTTGGCACGATGACCTATATAGAAATTAAAATGCATATCAGACTAAATATGCTTGTGTCCTACACTTGTAGCTTACATCTAACAAAGCTCACAATTTAACCAAAATATCAAGCAAGCAATATATTAATATTCAATGCACAATGCTACATTTTCATGATAATATGTCGTAAAAAAATAGTTAATGAAACAAAATAACTTATTAAAGAAAATTTCAATCAATAAAATAAATATAAAATCAATTCAAATTTACAAATCATATAAATACTCACCTATGACTTAAAAAGGCCCATGTATTATATCTTAAAAAAAAAAAAAAAAAAAAAAAAAAAAAAAAAAAACCCCTCAAGGCGCAAAATATGGCCTAGGCGCAAAAATCCCCAAGGCGCAAAGGCGCAAAAAGCGCCAAGGCGCGCGCTTTTTTGGGGAGTCGTGCATGTTGTGCGCCTCGAGTCAAAAAAAGCCCCAAGGCTAGCGCATCACTGTGATGCACTAAAATTTTTAACTGTGATGCACCAATTTTTATTTTAGTGCATCACAGTTAAAAAACAAACGGTGCATCACAATGTTTATTTTAGTGCATCACAGTGATTTTCTGACTTTTCTACCGAAATGCACTTTTCTCTAGAACCCTATATATATAGATATATATATATATATATATATATATATATATATATATATATATATATATATATATATATATATATATATATATGGGGGCTTTATTTTCAGAACCCTGTTAAGTGCGGGAAGTGCGAGAACTCCAATTTTGCATTAGAAAACATGTATGTTCACATAAAACATGTATGTTTTCTTACATACACCTTAATACACATGCCAACGTATTAAGGTGTATGTAAGAAAACTTACATGTTTTATATGAATATGCATGTTTTCTAATGCATAATTGGAGTTCTCGCAGTTCCCGCACTTAACAGGGTTCTAAAAATAAAACCATTGTGCATTGATTTGTTGCACTTAACAGGTTTTTATATGAACGTGTATGTTATGCATGTATGTGTATTAAGGTGTATGTAAGAAAACATATTTGTTTTATATGAACATGCATGTTTTCTAAAGCAAAATTAGAGTTCTCGCAGTTCCCGCACTTAACAGGGTTCGGAAAATAAAGATACAATATATATATATATATATATATATATATATATATATATATATATATATATATATATATATATATATATATATATATATATATATAATTGTGGATACTTTGATTGCAAGAATGCTCAAACAAATATGAAAAATCTGGTGATGGGATGCCACCTCATGTAGCAAATCCAGTTTTTAAATACGCATTTAGGGATACACAATTTGATTGTCCTTATTGGTTTATAGATATGCATTTAGGAATATATTTGGTTACTCATTGTATCTACCATTTATAGTTTGAGGTGCTAAAATGGGTCGTGCTGTGTGGTTACAAAAAATAGCAAGCTTTATTTTTCATTTGAGTTTATTTAGCCAACAGCTTGAGGTATGATCATTTAACTACAAAACAGTAGCTTAGGTATAATCATTACAATTGCATGTTGACTCTTGGCCTAATATGAGTATGGCTCTAATTTTTTGTTTATACACCCTTGCAATGCAAAGACAATTTGGAATTTAAGCTTTTTTTAGTATGGCACTAAGTTGATTCTTGAGATGTTCTCTGAAAGATATCCCGATTTAGATGGTTATAATGTGATTGTGTAAAGTTTGTTTGTATATGAAAGTGTGACTGAAATACCAGCTACTATTTTTGTTGTTTTTTTTTTCCAGAATTTTGAGGTCATTTTATGCAGAATTTTAGGCTACTTGGTTGCTGAGTTTTATGCATAAAAGCTGTTCTTAAAATGGCTGTTTGCTTTCAATAGTTTTATGCAGCAAACTGGATCTTAAAGGGTTGTTTAGTTGCTGAAATATATGTCGAGATATATACTTTTAAAACATGGTTTTGTCCCTGAAACTATTATCTTTTATATGATGTGTCTTAGGATTTGGAGAATAAGGGAACTGATTCTTGAGATAAATGTATACCCATCTGTAAACTTTAAGCACATTCTGACTATCTAGAGTCGAGTTGTTGATTATTGAGATGAATGCAAATTGACCACATTCTTCCCTAATATAAAGCATTCAAGTCATAATACTTATATTGAAAGCGCGAATCCAAACAACACTCTTGCGGTTTTATCTTTTTCGGCTCTCTATAAATCTAAAAGGTTGCTCTTTAAATGTTGCATTATTCTTATATGAATTTCCATTCTTTTTAGAATCGTGGTGTAAATATTTAACCTTTTGGGGTTTAGTTAATTAAGGGGGGGGGGGGGGGGGTTGGGATTGCTTATTTTTCTACATGTTAAAAAATAAGTATTTATGGAATGGTGGTGGTTTGCTGAGATTATCTCACAAATCTGCTATTAATTTTTTATACCAGACATGAGTCATGCTGTCCATGTTGTCCTCTTTAATAGACCTTTGGAAACCGTCTGAAATAACGGATCCTGATGACATATATGGAAGCCATAGCGGAGGGTTTGCAAGAATCTGAAGTGAATTTCTTGTGGCCTTGTGGGTGGTGAAGAAGTCAGAGACAAGTGTTCTTAACGAGCTTGAAGAGAAAGTGGGAGAACGAGGGATCATTGTAACAGAATGGGTGAACCAAAGGGATATACTAAAGCACGAGAATGTGAAAGGTTTTTTTACGCCAATGTGGTTGGAACTCTTAGAAAGCATATGTTCAGAGGTACCGATACTAGCATGGCCGATGATGGTATTATAAGATAAGTATGCTCATTTATGCAATATGCTCACACGAAGTGTTTGTCACTTGTGCAATGAGAAGGGTGAAATTACTTGCGAGATATGCCATTAGGTATGTTGTCATTGATCAAGTATTTACAGTGAGCATAATAATAATGTGTAGCCTAGATGATGCATTATTATTATATATAAGGCTCACATATTAAACATGCTAATGTGTAGCTTAGACGATGCACTTTAGACAATGGTATGTGCTAATTCACATACCATTTTATGGCCAGATACCGACCCAAATTGACTAAATGAGCTAACAAATGCCAAAGAAACATGTGTTTTATGTTTGTGAAAATGCAGGCACGGATTTGTCCCAAAAAGACGAAAAACCAAGCAAATACCGAAAAAACGAGCATGAGAGTGAAAGACGGTCAAATAGTCAAAGCTGGGATCCAAAAGTCAACATGAGTCCTTCATTTATTCAAGACTGGCAGAAATAGCCCTTTGATTTATGAGATTTACAAAATTGGTCCTTGTAATTTTCATATCAAATATCAAGCCTGATCCAATTCAATATTACTTGAGCCCAATATCATTTTTATTCACCCAAAAGCCCATATCCAATTTATTATACCCAAGCCCACCCAAACTCTCGGTCAAAGGGTCAATGGTCAAATATGGGTCAAATAATAAATAAATAAACAAACACGCACCATTTCCCCCTTTTCCTTCAAATACCCAGAACCACCCAACTCTTACATGAACCCTAGTTACCATTTTGGTTCAATTGACCACTCCTGTTTCCAATTAATCATGATTAGCTAATCAGTGGTGCTTTTAGAAGACATATCACATGTCAGGCATGTGTCAGAGAGAGTATGAGTTGCTATATGGACACTTGGCAGAGTGGGATTGGTAAGAACGCGTCACAAATTCTCCTTGGATCCTGCTGACAAGACAGAGAATTTAGCACACTAGAAGGGGACAGATGGAGGCATGTTATTGGGCAAGCCACGTCTCAGATCATGATCCAAGGGCTAAGATTAGAATAAAGAAGCACACATTGAATCAAGGGCTAAGAGATGATGTAAAGAAGCACAGATGAGTTGTGGATCGCCAGCATGGCATTAAGACCCCAACCTCACTCCTCTCCTATATATAGTGGTCTTATTTAGCTTATTCAGTGAAGAATTTTTAGTAGCGAAGCTCTGTCAGTTTAGATTTTGAAATGTATTTAGTTTAGCTTATTTGTAATTGTACTGCTTATTAGTTTTTAATAAAAGTTATGTTTTCATAACAAGGTCTTATTAGCTTATTATTGTTCATTTACTGTCATTTAAGCTTTCTTATATTTCATACTCAGCTTAATCTCAGAACTTTTTAGCTTAATCCATTCTGTCATTTCAATTCAGTTAGTATTTTCAAGTAAAAAAAATAAAAATAAAAAAATCAGAAAAACATAAAAAAAATAAAAATAATGTTTTCAATTTGTTAAGTAAGCCTTCAATATAGTTTAAACAAGTTTTTATACATTCAGGTTAGGATTTGTAGCATCATTTAAATCTGTTTTCAGTCAAAATTGTTGTTATTCTAAGCCAGTCAACTTAAGTCAATGGTGATTAGTTCCTGTGTTGCTGAGGTGTTTAGTGGATAAGCAAGGTCAGACAAGGAAGGACCTGCCTATCTAAAAGATAGGCAAGTATAGTGAATCCCCTGAATTGATGCTGAGGGGAAATTGCTTTGTAAGTATCTTGTTTCAATTCCACTAAATATAGCTGAAGTTGAATATATAACTGTTTCATTGCTTTAGTTTGCTTAATTCAGTACTTATTCATGTTATTCAGTTACATATGTTCATGTTTGATGCTATTTGATGATGTTTGATTCATATAACTTGTTTTGAATATTGGACTATGAGATATTGTTGGATCTGAGATATGTGTTTTGTTGTTTGATTGTTGATTAATGGTGTTGATTTAGTGTTATTGGATCATATTGGACTGAGTTTGATGTTGGTGGATTGGATTTAAGGTTTGGATAGTATAGTTGTAGTGTTGATTGTTTCTGCAAGGGTGTTTGGTATAAGCTGTGATTTAGAGGTTAGGATTGCTGGTAGGTTTAAACTCTTCACTATTAGTCTCACATAGGTTAATATAGGTTAGTTATAATCAGTTTTGGTAGGGTTATGATGCGTGGGAATCGCACCTTGCTTTACCTCTCGAGGGATCTCGAGAAGCTTACAACCCCCACCAGGCAGTGTACTTGATCGTTGTAGTATAGTATAGTGACAAGTACCGGGGGATTGATCGTTCAGCTTAGGAATAGTGTCGCTAGGATTAGAAAACCTAATTAATAGTTCTAGAGATGAAAGATGATTATTTTTGTGTTTTTATGTTTTAATGAAAGCAAGTAAAATCTCGGGTTTTGAAGGAGTGGGCGGAATTAGTTGCTATTCAACTAACCCAAAACTATTATATCACTAAATTAAACTAATGAAAATGAAATTAAACTAATATTAAACTAAGGTTGTGAGCAGTATGTGGAGAAATTGTGTTTACTTAGACTTCATTACTCCCTAGATATCTTTTACATGTCAATTACTTGTTATACTTGTATGGATGACGGATTGTATTCCTTAATACCATTCGTGGGGTGGCATACATAACTCCCCAACTCTATGAGCTCTTATCTCCTCCTACACCATGACCCAGCACAACTATAGGGATTGTAAACAGTGGCTCATGCATTAAATACAACCAATAAAGACCTAGTACGCCTCGGTTCATGTTTCTTAAGACGTTCAAGCATGTTACCATTGGAGATCTGCCAGTTTTCTTAAGCCTAACATATAATATCATTCATCCAAGAACAAGAATAGACAAGTAATCAACACATAATCAACATCTAGGTTTCATTAGATCTAAGCAAACACAAAGAAAATCTAGCCTAGCATAGTAGAATTAAGATAAGAACAAAAGATAAACAACCAACACATAGACATATTGATTGAATTAAGAGTATACTTATCTCAATTACAATGCAAGGTCTCAAGGGTTTGGAACCCTTGAAAAACCTGTAAAAGAGGCACCAAAATCGTCTTTAGGGTTTCACCAAAACTTCTCCCCTTTTTTTAATGAAAAAAACTAGAAAACTATATATAGGAAAATCGTCCTGACGGCGTCAAGAGTTAAATCTGACGCCGTCAACTCGCCGCCATAAACTTCCTCGGACGCCCTAGATCCACTTGTGACGGCCTATGTGACGCCGTCACCACCTACGGTAAATTAATCTTGGCCACTTTGACGCCGTCATCTACTCATCTGACGCCGTCACCAGCTACGGTAAAATATTCATCATGTCTGACGCCGTCAAGACTCAAGTCGTGACGCCGTCACCTTGTATTTCCAGCTTGGATTTTTGGTACTTTGTCGTTTTCTTCACTTTATGCTCCAAAAACGTCCAAAATAGCCTCTTTTCCAGAATTCACTCTCCAAACACCTAAAATCACAAAAGGAACGATTTAGGGCAATATTTGATCAAATAAAGTCGGATTCGGGCTTAAATGACCCCCTAAAAACGGATCATTTTTCGCCTCATCATATACCCTTACACTTGAGATTTGCTTGTCCTCAAGCAAATGAGCTTTTATTCTACTCAAAAGACAAGTTAGGGGTCATTTAACACTAATATAAAAGTAATTACAACAAATAATCGTTCCACTAAAGACCAATAGACAAGCACGGAAGTCATATACAAGCACCTCACAAATAGTGTTTAGATACTCACATCTCTCGGGTGTAATAAAGTAATATAACATTATGGAAATGGAAGATATCTCTCACTACCTGTCATAGCAAAATAGATTACCATAGGCTTGGGAAAGGATCAAACCTCCACCACATGGCGTAAGCACCTAGGATAAACTATCAAAAAGGTCTTTTCAAAGGGTTATAATGTTAGGTGTAGGGATATGAATTACACGGTTTTGTTGGATAAAGGGAATTTTACTGGTGGCGAGTTAACAATCTTGGTTAATTACATGTACAATATGGCGTTGCTAAGCCAAGACTAGACTCGACTTAAGCTAATAAATGAAAAATAACAAAAACATAAAATGAACATAGAATGAAAACGGGATGGTAGTCCGTATGTTTTTTCTTTCTTTTTCTTTTTCTATTTTTTTTTTCTTTTTCTTAATTTTTTTTTTTTTTTTTTTTTTTTTTTTTTTTTACATACACTCTTACCCTACCATCCAAAATAATACATCATAGGGGTTTGAGCAATCCCCTTACACTTGAATCTTTACATACTTTACATTAAACTAATCTAATGACTCGAATTAAGAAAATCAAAACACTTGGAGCACTTTTAAGATTAACGTACATATGGGGGTAATAATATGATGTTCTTCCCCATTACTCCATAAAATAAGTACTTACCCATGAGTCCCAATCGTCCCAAAACAATATGTACAAGGATATGACTCGACTTAGCAACCATGTAATCAATTAGAAAGTTAACTTAGGGTTTAACAAATAACAATAATGCACTAAAAATGAGCGCATACACGGAAGGCTAAGGCGATTTGGGTGTACATTTAAGTGGGGTGTAACAAATTCTTCCTTTAAGTAAAATGCTTAAAGTTAGAAACGGAAAGATAGGCTCGGAGGGGTGTACTAGGGGTTTCGTGTACTAAAAATGAGTACAACGCTAAGGGTGTGGGAAAAATTAGTTGACTTAACTAGCAAAGTAATATGACTTAAATGGTCAAGTAATCATGATACGGGTTTAACACAAGGGTGATCCTAATGCCTCTTATCATGTAGTAAATCCTACCACACGAATGTATTCTCACTAGCGGTCTCGAGATGCATCACTAACGCAAGTTCTAGAATCTAAATGCTACCGGTACACTCATAAGCACCAATAATAAATGCTTTTCCTATCAAATCTAAAGGCGAACCTCACATCTTTGGGTGGAAAATTTTTCTGAATATACGGTTATGTGCTAGTCATACAACCTCCTATCCATGAGACGCTTGCTATGGCTAAAGTTTCACTCCTAAATGTTGTAAAAAATTTTAAATTTGGCGCTAAAATTACACTAACAAGTATTTCTCATAGTTTTATTACTCATCTACTATCAAACAAAACAAACTCAAGCGAAAGTGCATATGTAAGGTATCATCTTTTTACCCTCCCCTTACACTTAGGATGAACATTGTCCCCAATGTTCAAATAAAGAATGTAAAAGTTAAAAGTAAAAAGAATGAAATCAAATACTCCCCTGATTCGCTCGGTATGGATTTTAGGTTGGCCAGGTTAAATCTTCCTCCAAGAAAATGAACAATCAAAGCTTCCCATCCAGAATATAAATCATCTTCTTGTCTTAAATAACCTGTAGATCCTGACAAAAGTAGACAAGGCAACCTCGCGTAAAATCGGCGGCATCCTATATAAGTTACTAAATCCTAGAAAACAAAGTAAGATATAATGCTTGTGGAATGAAGTTTGCAGATTTCCTGGAGATTATAAAACTTAATAAATCACAAAAACCATAAGACTCCGTTAGAAAAACAAAACTGGTAAAATTTCCAGATTTTTGACTCCTGACGCCGTCAAGGGCAATTGCCTGACGCCGTCAGAATGGACCTGCAGAAATCTTTATGTTAAGTTTCCGGAAAATTTCTGGAAAAATCTTGTCCTAGTTCCTGGAAAATCCTGCAAAACTTCATTATGACTCAATACAAGCATTTGACTCTAACAATTACGAATATACATGTTCATTAAATATTGTGGAGAATCATGATCGGTTTGTTTCTTAAAAACATATTTGGGGTTTTCCCTTACACTTATCTTTTGCAAAAATACCTTTAGGTTGAAGTTAAGACTAGGCCAAACAACATAATAAAGTATTTCCACATTCTAATTGAGAAACATGATCAACCAACAATAAAAATAAAACATGCATACGGAAGCAAATAATAATCAAACAATTAAAATCACACAAAACATGGGTTGCCTCCCAAGAAGCGCTTTTCTTTATTTACGAGTCTTGTAGCTAGACTCAAAGTCGTGGGTTACCGTGTATCGCTTATGCTCACATAACCAAGTGTGAGCCATCTAATTGTCGCCTCATCTTTCTTATACTCTTCCCCTAACTCTAAGCACCCGCGATAGTATTTTTTATTTTTTTCATGCGTGTACTTAAGTCCTTTTCTCTCATCATTCTCACTAAGCATTTCCATGGGCGGATACCTACTACACTTTTCCATGGAAAAACCTTTGAACCTAGGGTGCGTGCGGGGCATTTGATAGACAAAATCTTCATCCCCATCCGAGAATGTAATTAGCCCTTCTATGAGTTTTTCATCGAGGTTGGTCAATCTTTTGAAGGGTTTTCCATACACAACTTGGGTTAACTTATTATTAATAAACTCTTCTAGATTTTCCATAACCATGAACTCAACAAGATAAACCAACTTTCCTACAAACACGTGCAATGGTATTGCCTTAGCAATGACGTTTTCCCCCTTGTATTCTAACTCCTCAACCATGATTTTATTGTATTCATTACGTGAGATTATGTTCATTGGAAGAGATGAGTTGAGACAGGCATTAAAGCTCTTAAATCCAATCTTACAAGGGAATTGCATGTTAAATGAACTATCGCACTCAATCCTAGTTCTAGGGTCAACATACCTAAGAGGGTTTATTTCCTCTTCCATTCTATCCACATTAATTACGTCACCATCATCAAGATCCTCATCGGAGTCTGAATAGTAAAAAGGACTAGCCCTACGGTCATCATCATGATCAGACTCTTCTAGCTCAGAATTATTGTCAAAGTGGTGGTTGGGTGAGAGGTTAGGTGGGTTCTCATTTTCTGCTAAAGGAAGTGGGGCGGGTAATTGGAACATCCTACGACGAAAAACACGAATAACCGGAATCAGCCGATCAATGTTATTGTGATCCATCGAAACAGTTTACGAACAAAGACACAAAGAAATAAGATAGACTAAAGAAGACCTAAAAATAAAAATAAAATCTTACTAGAAAGGAATCTAGCAAGTAGACCTAATAAAAAGAAATCCTAACCTAGACAATAACTATTCCCCGGCAGCGGCGCCAAAAACTTGATGCGTGGGAATCGCACCTTGCTTTACCTCTCGAGGGATCTCGAGAAGCTTACAACCCCCACCAGGCAGTGTACCTAATCGTTGTAGTATAGTATAGTGACAAGTACCGGGGGATTGATCGTTTAGCTTAGGAATAGTGTCGCTAGGATTAGAAAACCTAATTAATAGTTCTAGAGATGAAAGATGATTATTTTTGTGTTTTTATGTTTTAATGAAAGCAAGTAAAATCTCGGGTTTTGAAGGAGTGGGCGGAATTAGTTGCTATTCAACGAACCCAAAACTATTATATCACTAAATTAAACTAATGAAAATGAAATTAAACTAATATTAAACTAAGGTTGTGAGCAGTATGTGGAGAAATTGTGTTTACTTAGACTTCATTACTCCCTAGATATCTTTTACATGTCAATTACTTGTTATACTTGTATGGATGACGGATTGTATTCCTTAATACCATTCGTGGGGTGGCATACATAACTCCCCAACTCTATGAGCTCTTATCTCCTCCTACACCATGACCCAGCACAACTATAGGGATTGTAAACAGTGGCTCATGCATTAAATACAACCAATAAAGACCTAGTACGCCTCGGTTCATGTTTCTTAAGACGTTCAAGCATGTTACCATTGGAGATCTGCCATTTTTCTTAAGCCTAACATATAATATCATTCATCCAAGAACAAGAATAGACAAGTAATCAACACATAATCAACATCTAGGTTTCATTAGATCTAAGCAAACACAAAGAAAATCTAGCCTAGCATAGTAGAATTAAGATAAGAACAAAAGATAAACAACCAACACATAGACATATTGATTGAATTAAGAGTATACTTATCTCAATTACAATGCAAGGTCTCAAGGGTTTGGAACCCTTGAAAAACCTGTAAAAGAGGCACCAAAATCGTCTTTAGGGTTTCACCAAAACTTCTCCCCTTTTTTTAATGAAAAAAACTAGAAAACTATATATAGGAAAATCGTCCTTACGGCGTCAAGAGTTAAATCTGACGCCGTCAACTCGCCTCCATAAACTTCCTCGGACGCCCTAGATCCACTTGTGACGGCCTATGTGACGCCGTCACCACCTACGGTAAATTAATCTTGGCCACTTTGACGCCGTCATCTACTCATCTGACGCCGTCACCAGCTACGGTAAAATATTCATCATGTCTGACGCCGTCAAGACTCAAGTCGTGACGCCGTCACCTTGTATTTCCAGCTTGGATTTTTGGTACTTTGTCGTTTTCTTCACTTTATGCTCCAAAAACGTCCAAAATAGCCTCTTTTCCAGAATTCACTCTCCAAACACCTAAAATCACAAAAGGAACGATTTAGGGCAATATTTGATCAAATAAAGTCGGATTCGGGCTTAAATGACCCCCTAAAAACGGATCATTTTTCGCCTCATCAGGTTATTAAGCTTAAAGTCAAAATCTCATTCAATCACTTGCATAATCAGCTTTGGTGAAAATCAGTAGGTAAGGTCTAGATTGTAGGTGCACAATAGGTTAGGGTAGCTTAATTTAGGTGTATTACAGCTTATTATAACATCATTTAGCATTTAGGATCAATACAAATTCAGATAAGTCAACTTAGTAGTTAAATCAAAAAGTCAAAAGTATTTTATAACCTGAGTTAGACAGATTTTCAAAAGGTTGCATAGTATTCAATAGTGGTTCAAATTAGGTTTGGAAAGTGGAATTTTGTTGTATCTCAGGTGGTTTACAAGTATCAATCAGCTGTTTTCATTTTGGAAGTCATTTGTACACTTAAAATTGCTTTTCAAACTACTTGTCTGCTGATTAATTGCCCTGTCTCACAGCTACAAGCTCTTTTTCATAAGCTTTTCATTTGAAATCTAGATACATAAGCTGTCTGTTTCTTGGGGGCAAAAGTTTCCTGACCTTATAAGCTTTCTAAAAGTGCTTTTGGTTTCAAATTTGGTTAGTTGTACTTTTTCTTTGCTTCTGGAACTGCTTATGCTTGATTTGCACATTCTTGTGAGCTTTTTGTGAGCTTATTGCTATATATCTGAGCATCTGTGGATTACTGTGATAAAATTTGCTCATATCTTGCATAACTGAGCTTATTGCATCATTCTAAGTCTGTGTGAAAAGTATCAAACAGTTTGAATCACAAGTGCTTATAAATAAGCACTTGTGGTAAGTAAGCAGTTTAACTTTTCATTTTCACTTCAAATTTTTTATCTGAGTTCTTTTTAATATTTTAGATTTTCTGGAATTTTTCCAGATTTTTCTAAACCTTTTTGCTATTTTTCTCAATTTATTTTTGATTTTATTCAATTTTAAATAGTTTTTAATTACCAAAAATCCATAAAAATTCAGAAAAGGTTGTGAAAAATACAAAAATATTTTTAGAAATTCTTTTATAATATTTTAGAATTTTTAGAATTAAATTTCCATTTTTCCACTTTATTTTTCTATTTTTCTTTATTTTTAATTCAATTAAAATTCCAAAAATCAAAATTAATTCATAGAAAATAAAAGAAAAGTCAAAAAATATTTTTATTTTTCTTGAAATTCATTTTATTAGTTTAAGATTTTTAGAAAATATTTTCAAGTTTGTAGGATCATTTTTCAATAAACATCACGTTTTAAATAACGCGGTTGCATTTTCGTTTTTACGTTTTTGACTTTGGTGCATTATTAGCTCGTACTCTTTGCATATTTCATCTTTGTTTGTGATTACTTGAATATATTGATTGCTATTTTCACTTTTTCACTTATCAATTCACGATTTCACGAATCAATATTCTTGATTCCATTCGCCTTCACTGAGAAACGACTCGGGTGATCCGTATTTTACGCGGATCACTTCGATATACTACTATATAATATATAAGTTGGTTTTCACACGAATCAGACAACCATAGTAGTTGTAGACAATCTTACCAAAGAAAATTATATGATGATTTTTTTTTATTAAATAGATTAAAGGACATTAGACATTTAACATAATAAGATAGCTTATATAGAGTGGGAGTATTTTATACAAGATGTTTTTGTTCCATTCTACACTTAGTCAATATTTAGCATTTATTTTTGTAATTAATAGTTTGGTTATATAATTGATCACAAATATTTGTTATATGTGTTTAGATAACCGTTCTTACTTCTAACTTATAATTATTCCACCAAATACTAACTACATTGAAAATTCTTTGTCAGAATACCTTGGTCATCGAGATTTGACTGTTGCATGCGTCATTTGTGGTGCTGTTTTGTGGGCTGCTGAAGCAAGATTGAAAAGGAGTTTTCATGATATGATTAAAAAAAACACATTTACATAGCTTGTGGTGTTGCTTTGTGGGCTGTTAAAGCATGATCTAGAAAACACATTTTGGACGGCCTTCACATTTGTTTTATGATTTTGAATTTACACATTGATTTTTATATATGTGTGATTTTGGTTCAAGAGTGGTATAAGCAGAAAAAAAAAAAATGTATTTATATAACTTATACAAAATCTATTTATTCACAGGATATCCAAATAAATTTTGAAAATACAAATATCCTGAAATGTACAACAAATTAAATGCAGACTTCTGAACATCCAATTTATAGTTTTAAATACCGGTTCATGCTATTCCTTTTCATTCTCCACTTTGAAATATCAAAACACTTTATTATCTTTGAATACTATTTTCCACCCTTCCAAATGCCAAAAACTTATATTATATAAAAAAAAAAAAAAAAAAAAAAAAAAAATTACCAATAACAATTAAAATGTATAATATAGCAACTTAGACCAAATATTGCAACAACAAATATACTTATCTTTTGAATGCAACACATGCCCGCCCATAAAAAAATATTATAAGTCATGAATCTCTCCTTATTAATACATAACTTATAACTGTAAAAGATCACTGATATCCATGCATAACTAAATTAAAAGGTAAATTACAAAGCATGCCCGCCCATCGGGCAGGCTTCGAAATCTAACACACACACACACACACACACACACACACACACACATATATATATATATATATATATGAATATGAATATGACTTTGCGGTACGGTGCGGTTTTTCGGTGAAAACCGAAACCGCACCGCAAAATGCGGTTTAGGTTTTTGCGGTGCGAGTTTTGTGGTTTTTTTGCGGTTTGCAGTGCGGTTACTACACACCCCTACTACACACATACCGAAACTAATTGTGCGTATTATGTGCTCGAGCATTCATCTTTCGACCTTTTAAAAAAAGACAGTATCTAACAATAGGGCTGTCTAAAAAGCAGCATTCAAGCACAAATACTTCCTAAACTATCTTATTAAAGGAAACCTTATCTATAAAGTTAACAAAAAAATATTGATAAGACAACCGAGCATGCATGAACGATCCTAATTAAAAGTTAGACAACCCATTGGCAAGACCTGCCTCTGTTCTGTATCATAAAACTTTACTTCATCATACACTTTTATTAGTATTGCACATATAATGATTACATTGTGAATCGATAAAATTCGATATTAATTTTAAAAAATAACTTTATTAGTTAAAATATAATACGTAGTAATGCTACTTATAGAAATTAAGCCTTACAAGTTAATAAGCTTAAAGTACAAGTGATTCAAACACAAATGCTACTTATAGAAATTCCCCTCATATTTAATTCAAGCATACAATTAATACTAACATTAAATACAATAGATAAATCATTATGTACATTAAATACAATTAATTAACTAGTAAATAAATAAAATTAATGCACTTATTAAAACACCATTTACATAAGAAATACAAATGACCAAGCATATTGTACAACCAACTTAAACACAATTCCTGCATTAAATGTCATTAATACAAATAATAAAGCATATTATACAAATATTCAAGCCCAAACAGGCAATGGGCTCGAGCCCGAACGAGCACGGGTCAAACGGGCTCGAGCCCGAACAGACACGAGCCAACAGGCTCGAGCCCGAACGGACACGAGCTAAACGAAATTTTTGATATCCGTAAATTTATTATAAAAAAGAACATAGTAAACTAAAATATGTTCACATATTGTACAAACCAAGCAAACTACTAAAATAATAATAATAATAACAATAATAATAATAATAATAATAATAATAATAATAATAATAATACAAACTAAGCAAAATTTCATCAAACTTTTGCCATAAAAAACTAATCAGTAAAACTATTGCCAAAAAACGTACAAATAAAATAAATTATTAGGCGAAAAAATTAAATTACAGGGTGCCCGCAGCTGCATCGCGCGGGTACCCTGCTAGTTAAACTAAAAAGATGTAAATATGATTTGAGATGAAAGGAGTATACAACATTCATTGTTTTTGTTGAGAAAATGTGAACCAAAATATACACTATTTGGATAATTATATAGAGATAAAAGACACCAAGTCATGGTTCGTAGTCTTGTTGAACAATTGTGACTTGTACAAAATCATTTTCTTGTTTATGCGAAACATATTGAGATTTGGGGCGTTAGGCTAAAGATAAATACTTATGCACCACTGCAAAAGTGATACGCTACAAAAATTCTATTCTACTGCCTATGTATTTAGCTATCTGAGTTTGCAACATACACGGGTAAATGAAAGGTGTTGGTTTAGAAAATACCAGCAATGCGAGTGCAAAAAACTGAACGGGAATCTGCAACGCACCCACCAACAAAATGAGTACCAGAAGTGCGATGTCCAACAGCATCGTAATCTGCAAACAAAATGGGTAAGATAAACAGTACAAAAAATTAGCATACGTATGGACAACGAATTGAACCATGAAAAAGGAACGGATACTACCATTGTCAAAAATCGCCGGTACATCATCCACCTTCCTCTTCCCCTTCCCGGCAACATGGACATCAACCGGAAACCGATTGTGGCTTATTCGGCGCTGCCGGATGACACGAATTAGGTTCATTAATAGTAACGCCACTCGACGGCCTCATAGAAGCAGCAACAACATTAGTTGTGGATGAAGGCCTCTCAATGGTACCGTTTACAGAATGTAATCCATCATCCACATCCATAAACATACCCAAGGTAGCAGCCACATCCCTGGCACCCACACAGTCACCATTAACAGAACCCAAGAAAGGACCATCATGATTGAAACCCTCAAATATCGCACGAGCATTTGCAGAACCATTAAGATCATAACCAAAACCAAGTGAACCGACACCGGTACCAGTACCAACAGACCCGTCCCCCTCTAACGTTTAGTCAATACTATGTCTATGCACAACCCTACTTTTAGTTCTCATACTTAGAAACGCAACACAACAAACATAAAAAAACAACTAAACTACGAACATGGCAGACACATATAGGAACACCAGACAAAAAAAAAAAAAAAAAAAAAAAAGTAACCCCAAGAGAGTAAAACCGAAGATTACCTAAGATGAGAATATGCACAGTCCAGTTAAGAAGACGTTCACAAGTTTGATCCTTTGACACCTGAAGGTCGAGAAAAGAAGGAGGAAAAAGATAACTATAAGGTTCCAATCGGTGGCATCGTAAACAGAAAACAATAATAGAAAAATGAAACGAAAAAAAAAAGGCCATGTTAACGTTACTGGAGCAAAATAAGTGTGGAGCCCAAACGACAATTCCTGTGTCGACTCCTTACATTATTATATATATAGGAATTAAAACTTAAAAAGAACAAAACCCTAACATAAGTCGTGGGTTGGTGTGGCGGTTATATATTTAATTTATTTTTATCAACATCGATCGCTGAAACTATTCAATAGTATCTATCTAATTTATATTTAATTTATATTTATCTGCTGAATCTGCCATCAATCTTTAGGTAATAATTTTTAATCTCTTCCTCGTCAATTTTCTCTTATTAGTTAGGGGTGTTTGTTTAACCTTATTTACCCTTATCTTTATATTTCACTTGCTCAAATTTTCAGCTTATTCGGAGATTTGTGAGCTTATATAATTAAGTTTGTTATGCCATAATCAGGGGGTGTTTGTGTGAGCTTATATGATTTCAGCTTATTTTGAGCTTCTTAGGTCATAACAAGCTTAATTATCTAAGCCCATATGTACCAAAATTAGCCAAAAACTATGGAGCTTATTATGAAGCATAAGCCAATAACAAACACCCTTGAATATGACGTTGTTACAAGAAAAACCAAGTTTTAGTTTTTTAACCTCAAACTAAATATCCTTAACCATAAAAGTAACTCAAAATCATCTCTAAATGAATTGATGTATAAAATAAAGCCAGCTCACCGTTATATATTTGAAAAAAATTGTTTTGTAATCATGGTGATGAGCGATAAAAATGAACTTATATTCAAACACAAGGTGGTCTGAAAAATAGATACAAGTAATAGTTGTTTTGACAGGTTTTTCATGACAACCCCATATTCACTTTCCTCATTATAAAAATAAGAAATTAGTAGTAACATCATTACTTCTTACGTGTTTGTTGCCAGATGGAGCCATCTTCGTCAAAGAAATCAAGAATGAGTGTAAGTCTTATTATTTACCTACACATTATTTATTTATTTATTAATTTACACTGATGGCATTGTATTTTGTAATACAGAAACGTAAGAGACTGCGTGCAGTACCTTCTACATTAACTTCAAGGACATCAGTCGCACCGAAACGCGGAACTAAAGTGTATGTAAGTCCATTGTCACCTTCTACACCAGCAAAACTGGAATCTTCTACTTCAAATATCATCACACCTTCACCTTCTACACCATCAATAGTACCTTCTATACCAATACCAGCAAAATATGTAAGTCATTGTTAACATCCACATTATCTTTTTATTTTTTATATACAAATTTGCGCAGTTAAGATGATGATGACAATGGTTTTGTATGGCAGCACTGGACACATTCTCCAGTACCTCCTAAGGTAAGTCTATTATTAATGTACACATTATCATGTTGTTTCTAATATAAATTTACACAGTTAAGATGATGGCACTGGTTAATACAGGAAAGGCAGAGCCTCGTAGACTGGGCAGCTTCTAAAATAGCAATTTTGGAACATGTTGTAAGTCTATTAATAATGTACACGTTATCATTTTTTTATTTTTTATTTTTTATTTTTTTTAAGTATATATAAATTTACCCAGTGGTTTTGTAATACAGGAATATTCCAGATTGTTGACGTGGGCATGTTTTAAAAGAGAAATGGCAGCTGTTCCTGCTCCTGAAGTAAGTCTATTATTAATGTACATCATGTTGTTATTTAAATATAAATTTACACAGTTGATGGCACTGTATCTGTAATACAGGAAGGTGAGAGGAGATTCGTAAAGTGGTCACACGCTATATCTAGAATGCCAGATCCTGATGTAAGTCTACTATTAAGTTGCACGTTATCATTTTTTTATATAAATTTACACAGTTTAGATGATGGAACTGGTTTTGTATTCAGGAACCTAGGAGGAAAGTCTTAAAGTGGCCACATACATCAACAATGGGAGCTCCTGATGTAAGTCTATGTACACATTATCATTTTGTTTATATATATGGATTTACACAGTTAAGACGATGGCTCTGGTTTTGTAATTACAGGAACACAAGAGATGGAGCCTTCAAGAAGAAATCTCAAAGCCATTTGAAACCGCACTGAAACTTCTTCAAGAAGAAGTAAAGCAAGATGAAACCGCAGCGAGACATGGTCACCTTGAAGATGAATATAGTTACACCGACTTAAAACAAGAGCATTTGCTATATACTTGCCAAAAAGGGATGCATGGTGTTTATGGATGGTATATGCTGCTTCTGATATTTGAGGGATTTTATTTTCTTTGGTATGTAACATTTACATTTAGTTTTTTCTTAAAAATGACGACAGCCAAAATGCCTTGTGGATTTGGCCTGCATTAAGAGACAGCTGGGAAACAAAATTAAGACAGTTAAATGGAGGACCAAGAGAGGTCGGTAAGGTAAATATCTTTTTTTGTCAATTATGGTTTTTGAATATACTTGAGTTTTTTGTTTTTTGTTTTTTTTTTTAACTGTAATTATATGTTTCTGTGTGTTCTTTTTTAATTTTTTTTTATCCTAGAAAATCAAGGAAAAGTTTCCGGAATCTGACATGATAGAGGGAACACCCTCTGTAAATGATTTTGGTTTTGTAACTATAGAGTTATCAGGGAAATGGATTGCTAAGGTATTTTATTTTTCTTTTCCAACTCTTTTGTAACATACAATACAAATTTCACTTAGATTCTACGTGTTTCCTTGCAGAGCATTCATAAGATGCTAAAACACGGTATTCATATATGGGCACCAAAACTTCCTGTTGGAAGGGTGATTGTAGAGCATCCATCATTGGACGATGAAATGGATCTGGATTTGTTTCGACGTCGCGCTATTGGATACACGCTGATGCGTATTCTCAAGTTTTCTAAAGTTGAGGTGACCATGGGTCATCCTACAATCTCGCCCACAACACGTTCTAAAGTACATATTTATCTTTGTTATATTATAATAGTTATATATCTGCATCTATATATATTATATGTAAAAACTACGTTTTCCGTCTATTTGGTATACTAAATTTGGCATATTTGCACTTTATGAGTTTATATTCCATGTATTTCAGAGGTACATGGCTCAAAAAGTGTTGAAAAGATGGTTTGCAAATGAAGAAAGACAAGATAAGAGAGATTTCGACAATGCTTTTGAAGATCTCTTGGCTTTTTGGTACTTGCTAACTTTATGAAAACATCTATATCAATTGGCTAGTAATAGATTTGTTTTTTCTGGTAATTTTATTCTAAGCAGTGTTACATTTCACCAATGTTATATGAACTTTTAAATTTTCTGCCATATGTAGGTATGGACTGCAAAGAGCAGATTGGATGGTATACTTAACTCCTGTATGGAAACAAGAGTATATTGAATTCCTGACAGTAAGTAACTTTTACAGAGCAACATAACTTGATAACATGTTAAAAAAAAAGATGAGAAGTTGACTAATTTTTTTTCCAGGCTGCTAAACTCGAAGAGCATGTCAAAAGTAATAGGCACAAACCTGCCAGAACAAGTTATGCAGGATATAGATCTTGTGGTACACGTGAAGATATGATGTTTCATAAAACATTTAGCTGTATGTCGCCGGAACAAGGTATACGAGATATTGTTCATTAATTCTTAATTTGTTTATGTGAATAAATGACGGGATAACCAAAATCATATTTTTTGTTTACCCATTAGTTAAGTTATACCGCTACAAAGTTAAAGCTACAAGGCCTGTGACAGCAAAACAAGGTATATGAGATATTGTTCATTAATTCTTAATTTGTTTTCGTGAATAAGATTACCAAAATTATATTTTTTTGTTAACCCGTTAATATAATAACAGGATTGATTTTAAAATGGCTAAAATTCACAATTTTCTTTTTATCAGCCGAGGATGCTAAGTTGCTTGGATATACTCTTGAAGCAGCTTTAGATTGTGTTTTATTGTAAGATTCTCATGCTTTTATCATAACTTTTACCCTTATTTGCTATCAATATTGATACATACAAATAGAGTGGTAATTGTCAATATCCTATGAGCTTGCTATAGTCAAAGTTTTTATGTCCGAACTTTTATATATTGAAGTTAACGCTGTCTACACCGGCTATTTCCTTTGTTTCATAAACGAGATAACCTACTTTTAGGTCAAAATTTTGGACTCATATACGCAATGGTTTGGGTTTTCTCTTCTTAACAGGTATGTATTCCTGAAACACCATCGATTGGACGAATTTAGAGTCAATATCGATGATGAGATTCATAAAGAAGAGGTACTCTTATGACATTCTCTCATTACTAGTGATGATATTTTATATTTGTATTCTCATGATCTACTCAAATTGATTGTTATATAGGGAAATACCTTCATGTATCTGTTAACTACACAAGCCAAAATACGTAGAATTACCGATGATTATCGTAAAAACATCAATGAGATAAAGGTAAAAATATTTTTTCGTTTCAATGTTCTTGGACCTATTTTGCTTTCTTGTTCTTAAATATCAAATTAACGGATATACATGTGTGCTGCAACAGGCTTCAAAGTTTTCAAAGTTAAAACTGGGTAAAAATATCACTGAGTTAAAGGTAACAATATCTTTTCGTTTCAATGTTTTTCCAACATTCTCATCTTGGACCAATATTATTGCTTTCTTGTTCTTAAATATTAAGTTAAAGGATATACATGTGTCCTGCAACAGGCTTCAAAGTTAATACTGGGTAAAGATGAAAGATGGGTAAAAGGTGAAGAACGGATTTTAGGATTCCGATTACTCGAGTTTACTGAGGTAAGACAATATCATAATGAACTTTTACTATTTCCTTGAACATACATAACCCTAGTTGAAGTTGTAACACATAGTTTTTGGAGGTGAACAATTGGTTTTATTTCCCTAGGTTACTCTAAAACGTTATAGTTCCTTCTAACATGCTCTAAAATGTATGGTTGATTTAACATTTGGGGTAAACATTCAATACTAATGTTGATGCCTATATGAAGACATTTCACAAATGTAGAAAGGAAAAATGAAGTGAAAAGTTTAATTTTTGTAAATTTTCCTAATCTTGTTAATATGATTATGTAAATTATATTATTGCATTAATACTTTTAACTTTCTTTTCCAGGTCCTCGAAGAGTCATGTTTATCGGTCCTCCCACATATCCTATGTGAATACCTTTACGATTTAGCAAAGAAATTCAACCATTACTATTCCTTTGTGTGCGAGGTACATACATATGCTTTTCTCATACAATATTTAATATAATTTCTGATTTTCTCAAACCAAAGTTATTTTTTATAAAAATAATTTGATTTTTAAAAGGTATATGTGATTATTTTTGTCGTGATTATAAAAGGTGGAATTTGTTGTTATTCTCTTAAACCATAGTTAATTTTTTTCTTCAAAATTATTTGATTCAAAAAGGTGTATATGCGAGTATTTTTGTCCCAATTATAAAGGTGTAATTCTGAAAGTTTTGGCAGGCTGGGTCTATTACGAATACGAGCACATTATTGCTGTGTGAGGCCACTGCAGTGGTACTGGAAAAAGGCTTTCGTCTTTTGGGGATTGCTCCGGTATGTGTTGTCTAGTAACTTTTTTCTTTAATTTGGTTTCTCGGTCCGGGTTATTTTTTCCCTGGATTCTTTTATGCGGGACTATTTTGCTCATAAACCATGGATTATTTCTTGTTTTTTGAGGGACTATTTGAGATTTATTTAAGTTTTTGGGTTTATGTTATTTAATCTAGATTGGTTTGGGTGTATTAAGATAACATTAAAATTGGTTACCATTCTACTGAATAAGTCCATAGCCAGTTTTAAGCTTATTGAATCAGTTCATGACTAGTATAAGATAACATCAAAACTCGTTACCATATCATAACTAGTATAAAAAACAAAGTTATTCATAATTCCACATTTTATAACACGTTTTCAACTTCTTTTTTCATGTAGAGATACGTATCCATTCCGGATCAACCTCTATCCAAAGCAAGTTTATCAGTGACCCGTCTCCCTGGTGATGTGCCATTGATATTATCATTTTTTCACACGAGACCCGCGAGACGATTAGTGGATGTAAATTCTAGGTAACCACCGGTTTTTATGTTCAAAATAATTGATTTTTTCTATGCTAAGTTTATTTTCATTTTATGCAATTTAAGTCAAATATCGGGTTTGCATAAAGTATCGTACCTTTTCATTATGCCTTTGAAAATGACTGAAGGTTGGTCATTTTGTAGTAATTATATCGTAAATAAATAAAATCAAAATTATGTATATATTTGTAATAATTTTATTAGTTTTAACTTTATAGTGTTTGGTTAAAATTGTAGGTAATGTGTTTTTTGAATTTTAAAATAGAGAGAATTTCATATATAACCTTAAAAATCTCCCTAATTTCATATATATACCCAGCCCTATTCTTAAATTTCATATATATATATATATATATATATATATATATATATATATATATATATTTATTTATTTATTTTATTTATTTATTTTTTAAATAGTGACAATTCTACCCTTGTTTTATTGAGCACCAAAAGGCCAAAACCATCGATTTTGAAACGTAAGAGTTTGACAGTTAACATTAAGTTATTTTAAATGTTCATAATGTCCTCAACATAGCATGCTCTTCACTAAGTAGGCACCGTTAAACTTAAACCGACTATAGGGCAACTTGAAACTGCTTATCTCTAAAATAAGCTAGGCAGTTTTAATAAGCAATCAAAATACCCTCTGAAATTGATTATCTGGAAGAATTAGAACCAATTTCAGTATGCCTAAATACAAAAGATTGTTCAGCCTTGCTTTTTGGAAAGTAACTACAAGATAGGCAATGATCAGAATCAGATAATTAGTAATACAAAAAATGCCACTCGAGTTGGAGATGAGAAAGTAGGAAGAACTCGCAATGAGATACAAGCAAGAACCAGAAACACTTTTTGCCTTTGGATGAGTTCCTCTCTTGGTCTAAAAGGTGTTTTGGCAACAATCCTGCAGTACCAATCATTAAGAATATTAAAAATTAAACTAATTAAAGTTTATTAAAGTGTTCGGGTTCATGCTTTTAAAGATATTTTTGCTTTAACTGACCAAGCTTTAGATGATTTCGTTTCACTCCCAACAGAAACTAATAAAACTTTAGTATTGAAACTTGAGATAAGAACTAGCAAAAGTACTTGGTACTGAAAATATAGACCAGTTTGCTTCATAATAATATGCAAGTCGCACTTCCGCTTTCTAACAACTGTTCACAGTGCAAAGTCGCACTTCCACTTTCTCATAAATATAAATTAAAAACAAAAATAAAAATCATTAGTGGTTATCATGTCTACTGTATACATCACTAGGACTTTGCCTAACTTAGTGCCATACAACTGTTGAAAACAAACAAGTCCTCTCTCTATCTCTATGGCATAATTTTTGTTCACTGTTGCAACACACTTTTACTTATCTATAATTGTAATTTTCATTAGGGAACCGCCCAGAAATGCTCGGTTTCAGCTCTTCTCATTGCTTACCCATACTGCAACGCATTTGGGGCCTGATAAAGTCGGTAAGGTGTTTGGGGTCATTTCCGTATCCGACAAGTACGGGATACTATCACTCGATGGGGAGTCTCAATTTTTTGAGCCCAACTTTGGCCATGTTCCTTTATTCAACCATAAAAGGTGTGATCCCATAACCCCGACCAACTCGGGGCTTGTATACCTTGGGAATTCTGGCCATTCAGTTCCGCTATCTTCCTCTATTGAGGTTCGTATGGAACTCTATGTTGCTAAGGATGAGGATTGTTATCAAATATGTAATCACAAGATAGAACTAGACCTCTCAGATTTCTGGGACCAGAAATCAGAAAGTGCATGCGGTGTTCTTAATGTTTCAGGAGAGGAAGGATCTGCACATCTGTTTTACATCCTATTAAAGGATGCAACAGATGCTTCTTTGAAGTTAGATTTTCAAACCATGACACCTGGTCGTGAAGTTCGTGGGTACGTGATTGCCTGTTATGGCGATGACTTTCTTACTGAATGTCAATGTCAACCTTCAGTTAAATATACCTACATGTCAGTACTCTTTCTACCCAATCATGTATTAGAGAATGGTTTAGTTCAGCTGATAAAATCTTTACTGGCCGTACCCACCAAGGGCACACTTGTAATCAGAGTATACTTGGAAGATGCTAAAACTGGAACAGTGATTATGAAGAAAAGTATAGAGTTCAAGCCGCGACCCGGTTTCGTCAGCTTCGGTATCATTATGGGGATGGATTGCAAGTTTAGTCTAAGAGTTGAGTGGAAAAACCCCAAAGAAGCTCCAGTTTTTGCTCCTGTTAACCTAACAGCTGAAACCGATTCTACCATCAAAGCAGAAGAAACCGATTCTACCAACACAGCAGAAGCTAGTTGTGTTCCTAGTCCAGATGATGTTGAAATCTTTCAAACCGATTATACCAAATGTCTGTTGAGCCCAGAGTTTGTCTGAAGATGCTATCTACGAGGTTCTCTCTCAATTTCAGGTGTGCTACGAATGTGCTACGAATGGGTTATCATAACATCCACTAGTATTTGTTGGTTGTAACAAATCGTATTCGTTTATACTGAAGTGGGTCACTTTGTTACAACCAACAAATACTGACAACCATCTAGATGATAGTGGTTTATTGTTTTGTGAAGAAATGTATATATCCCTCTGCTCAACATAAGAGGTTTAAACATATAATTAGGTATACTTTTTGACACATCATTTCTCTAGCTCAAAATTTCTAATGTTAGAAAACAAGATTGTGCAAACCCTCTCTGAAAATCATAAGTTTGTCCTAATATATTTGAGTTTGAACTAAAAACCTTAGTAGAATATAATCATATATAGATAGCTCACATATTTAGGCTTATAAGGCGCTCAAACCTCTCTTCTTATATCAATGTAGGGCTGAGTTGTTACAAATTGTGTGTTTAAACGTGCACTTTCCATATGATTAATACGAAGAACTTACTTTGGATGATATAGTTACTTTGATCATACATACAAGTTATCACAAAATCATAATCATAATAACTTTCCTAAGGGTCTCATCTAAAGTAGTATTAACATAACTTTGGATTGATTATGTTTTACAGGTACATACATCCAGAGCAACTATAGATTTAAACAATGTCGAAAGATTTGTTTTGATATCCTATTGTTGTGATCTAAAATTAACTACACATGATACGGACCCGAGTTACATTTTCACCCATTGAAACGTATCGACAATAAGCTACTCCATCGAAACTATAAATAATACCTTCAATATGATGTCAATGTAAAGCAAGGCAATGGTTCTTGACAGTCATCATATATTTCAAATTTCCATGAACGACTGGTAGTTAATAGTCAATAAGTGAGGTAGCTATCCCCTTTCTATTAGGGATCATATTAGATACAATTTTTTGTAGGCAATTTACTACAATTTTGTGCTATAAATATGGGTCACTGATTTTTTTTTTGTCATTGGTTCTTTTATGTGGGTTCATGATTCATTTATTGTGTATTTTTTGTGAAGTATTGTAGCCAATTGGCAACAAAAATTGTAACCAAGCTATGTTAGCTAATGGTCTTATTTTATTAAAGAGTAAATTACATGGTTGGTCCCTGTGGTTTGTCTAAAATAACAACTTTCGTCCCTCGAAGTTTAAAGTTGCATTGTTAGTCCCACAGTATGTAAACAAATAACACACCTGGTCCCTATAGGGACCATTCATGTTATTCTTTGGAGGCGAAAATTTCACCCATAGGGACCATGTGTGTTATTTGTTTACATAATTAGGGACTACCAATGCAACTTTAAACTTCAGGGGACGAAAGTTGTTATTTTGGACAAACCACAGGGACCAAACATGTAATTTACTCTTTATTAAATGTACAAAAATTTGACAACGATAAGGGTCGTAAAGAATATGGTTTCAATTGCGTCTCATGGTTGAAGCGATGGTCGTCGCTTGTACTATGTGTAAACATTTCGTAGTGATTGTTAAAAAAAAGTTTGAATATAATAAATAACTAAACAATAGACATCAATATGATGTTCACTTTCTCAGCAACTACTATTAACAATAATACAATATGAAACCTGACTTTTTATGTTAGACAGGTCAATAAGGGCTGCTAGTGACTAATGGCCTTATTTAATTAAATGTACAAAAAATTGCCAATGATAAGGGTTTCGCCAATATCTGATGGTCGAAGTGGTGATCGTCACTTGTACTATGCGTAAACATATGCATAAATTGTTGAAAGGTTCGTTTTGAGATCCGATTATTACGAACTGAAATTAACTATATGAAATGGACATGAATTACAGTGTTTATCCTTTGAAACGACGGATCAATGATAAATTACTGCATTGAAATTATTGATAAAACCTTTCAAAGTGTATCTCTTCGTGAGTTTGTCGTGACTTTTACACAGAGGCAAATGTTGGATACCACATGGGTACAACTATTTAATGTCTTGTTAAAATATTGTATACATACTCCTAATAATTACATAAATGGTCCCTGTGGTTTTTCAGATATCACTAATTCAGTCCTTAGACCCTTTTTTTGAGGATCCTTTTCATATGGTTTTGACCCGTTACAAGTTTGGTCCTTTGACCACTTTTTTTTAGTTTGACCATCAAGTGAATGTTTAGATGGTTGAAATGACATAAGTACCCTCTTATGTTTAAGTATGGTCCATGTGGTTTGTTGGGTATTACGAATTTAGTCCCTGAATTTTTTTATTATTTATTTAACTATTTAACTAATATTAGTATTATGATTTTTTATTTAAAAACTATTCAAAAAATAATTTGAATTAAGAAAACTTACAAAAAAATTTTGTCAAAAATAATCAAAAAACTACAATTATTTACTTATTTATTTATTTGTATATTTTTGTAAAATTTCAAGATGAAACTCAAAAATATTTTTGAAATAAATATTTTACAAAAAGTTTTTGAATTTTTTTGAATATTTTCAACAGAATTTTTTGTTAATATTTTGACAGGAAATTAATTTTAAAAATATATTTTTTAATTAAAATTATATTTTAAATATTTTTTGACATAACTTTTGTAACAATTTTTTTGTTAAGGCAATAGAATTGATAAAAAAAAAATTGTTTTTTTTTTTTTTTTTTTTTTTTTTTTTTTTTTTCGCATTTTCTTTTGAAAATTTCTACTAATTTTTTGATAGAAAATTTATTTTCAAAATATATAATTTTCTTAATTCAAAATATATATATTTTTTTAAACATTTTGAAAATATTTTGACAGATATTTTTTGTAAAGAAAATCCGTATCATAATTCAAATTTTTGAATATATTTTGACACACGTATGTTTCATTATATGTTTTAGAAATCAAAAATCAATAACGACGTGAACTCGTAATCAAAGATTGCAAGCATGTATCATATAATAATGGGATTATGTATTGGAAGGCCACCAAACTATTAAACTTTTTACTTTTAGGCCACTCATTTATTAAAACTAACTTATAGGCCACTCATTTATGATCGAGTTTGCTTTTGTTTATACCAATTTCGGATAATTTAATCTCAAAAATCTTCAAAACAATGAGAATAAAGCTAGATATAACGATTATTGAAATGTAAAATATCAGTTTTAGCCATTATTTAAGTGCAACTTAGTTAATTGAAAGTGAATTAAGATAATTTAACTTATGTTTTACGTTTAAATTAAAAAATTTATTGTGTTGATATATTAAAGTTAGCTTAATTCTTTTAATTGCATAAAAATTCTGGCAATAATTTGAACGAGGTTGGTATAAACGAAATTAAACTCATAAATGGGTGGCCATAAGTTAGTTTTGATAAATGGGTGACCTAAAAGTAAAATCATATTATCTTATAAATCATTTAGGCTTTCTAAAAAAGAAATACTTAAAATAACATTACAAGTTCTTAAGCTAAAAGTACAACTAATTAAAACACATTTTCTAACATTAAATGCAATTACAAGTTCTTAAGCTTAAAATACAACTAATTAATACACATTTTCTGACATTAAATACAATCTTTAAACAGAAACACTTAAAATTCAATATTACAAATTCTTAAGCTAAAAGTACAACTAATTAAAACATATTTACAAACATTAATTAACTGGTTAATAAATATAATTAATGCAGTTATTAAAACACCCCTTACATAAAAAATACAAATTATTAAGCATATTGTACAACCAACTTAAACACAATTCCTTCATTAAATATCGCTAATACAAATAATAGAGCATATTATACAAATATTCAAGCCCGAACGGGTAACAGGCCAAATGAGCTTGAGCCTGAACAGGCACGGGAGGTTCGAGCCCGAACAAGCATGGGCCAACGGGCTCACGCCCGAACGGTTTACAACTCATAGCTATCACTTTTGCCTTTTGATGTCGTTAACATTAATTTTAGGGTACTCGTCGCTTTATTTTAGGGTACCCGCCGCTGCAACGTGCGGGGTACCCTACTAGTGTTTAATAATTGGGTGACCTTCCAATACATAATCCCAATAATAATTACTAGTAGCAAACAAAAGTATTGATGTTGTAACAAGATACGAAGAATGGTTGAAAATTTACCTCGATAAAAAATCACCTTAAGAGCAGATAACGTGTTGTGAACACAAGTTTAGAGAATGAAAAGTATTATTAATGTATCAATCAATGAGTCAAATATAGGTACAACCATATAAATGTTAAACTAATCTTCTAATAAGAATGAAACTCTAACTATTAGAGGATATGAACATCAACATGTAATAATCTCTAACAAATAATGGACATTTTTTGTATGGTTTTAGTGAGCCGAACAGCCATAATGCAACCAAATATGAAGTGGGAGCTTATGCATATACCAAATAAAAAGAAGGAAAAAAAAAAGGCCCATTATTATAGGTAAAGAAAAGATACGATTGTTTATATCATTTCTATACTTAAGAGAATTAACCGACAATATCAAGTATAAAAGGAGATGTCGACTGTACGTTTTTATTCATTCAATACCAAACCTAGTTTACATATTTATTTCTTTTTTTCGTTCTGGTTTAGAGCAAAGGATTCAATGACAAAGCCCTGCCTTGGTATTGTTGAAAAGATACTCATAAGATCGCAAGTTAACGATCTCATGCGATGCAAAAGTGTATGTAAGTCATGGAATTCCTTAATCTCCGGTCGTCGTTTTGTTAAATCTCATCTTAACTACACTCTTAATAAGAATACTAATGAAATTGGAGATACAAGAATCGTTCTTTCCGGCGCTAGTAGTTTTTACTCGGGATATCAACTTGTTGGTTCTTCTAATGGTCTTGTATGCATCTCTCGTATCTCTCGTTACAAAACTGATTTTTTAGTCGTTAATCCCTCTACTCGCGAGGTGAAAGAACTAAGAAATTTTCCTAAAGATAATTATGTGTCTCATGTAGAGATGGCAGGTTTTGGTTATGATTCATCTATAGATGATTTCAAGGTTGTAATAGGATACAGGTTTCGACACTTCCTTAGGTTTGACGTGTTAGAATTGAAGACAAACATTTGAAGATCAGTTGGTGTATCTGGCAGTTGTTCTAATCTATCTTGCAGTTATGAAAGTTATGAAAGGTGGCATAGGGTTGGTATCTTATGCAATGGGGCGATTCACTGGTCGGATCGGTCGGATCGGAATAACAAGCTATCAGTAATTGTTTCTTTTGATTTATCCAAAGAGGTTTTCAAAGAAATCCCCCTACCAAAATTGGATAATCAATATAACTCATGGACTTTGGGGACTATGAAAGACCGTCTATGCATCTTTCCTCGACCACATATAAACAACTTAAGCAAAAATAAGGAAATGGAGATATGGGTAAGGAGAAACTACAATGCACAAGAGTCTTGGGAACGAAAGTTACCGCCACCTGGTTATGACGCTAACAAAATAACAATGGATTACATTCCCCACAGAAATTTCTTGTCTGGTCATGTTCACATATGGCTGTTAGAAGAAGGTTGTGCTCTAGTATTGGAGTGAAGCATTGATCGTCCCTACGGTGAAGAAAATATCCGTCATGAGGATATCTTGTTATCCACATATTCGGAATGTAACTATAATTATGATGACCATGTATTCGTGAAGAGCCTTGTATCTCCCAATGGCATGGGTGATGGTGACAGAGTGATGATCGACAATATCAATGATGTTATTTCATTATCTACTCTTTACTTGTAACATAATATTTGGCTTTCACTTATAGATGATTACCTGGTCGAGTAAAAGAGTTTGATATTTTGGATGACTAGCGCTATGAGAATTTTGCTTCTTCTTTGTTTCTTTTCTTTGTTTTACGATCGATTTTCATATTAAAAATTGTTGGACACTACATCCCAATCTGAAACTCATATAGTAACACTAGCACTAAGAAGATACTGAGGGTGTAAAGATGGAAATCAACAATATCACAACAATTGTTAAATCGAGAAGGATTTGACTTCATAAATGTGTGAATCGATGAGGCTTACAAAGCCTACAACCTTATTTGTTACACCTAACCCAGCTTTATATTTTAATGACTTGTTAACAACACTGTAAACATTGTCCCAGTACTCTTTACATATCATATTTGAACTTATAGGAGCACCAAGTATGGGTTATTATCCACCGCCAATCTACCAGCACCAGCCACATCATTGTCCGTCGCCACTAGTATAATGTCAGGTTTGCATTATTTTTTTGTTTTAATTTTTTTTTCACTAAAACATGTAATTTGTGCGTTTAGTGTGTGTTAGAGGCTGTGTTGTAACTTGTAAGAGAACGTGATACAAGAGATGGTGTTTGGAAGTGATTAGGCCAACAACATATTTCGTTTTTTTACATCATATGTAACAATACTTGCATCTAGTTGCAACTGCAGGTAAAATAATTGCACCAAAATGCAAGATACTTCCCTTTTTATACAAAGACAATATGAAAAATATGTTACATTTTCAGTGCAATTAACCTTAAAATAAGTCATTTGATAATCAGTGTTGTTGCAACTAAAACCTGCTTGATTATTGACTCCTAGTAAATCAGACAGGTTATACAAAGACTAGAAACTAAATCTTACGACTTGAAATTGCAATAAACAAATAAACAGCTTCAAATTACACATCTCAACACCCCCCTTAATTTTGGACAGATAAAATAAAACAGTATATCATAACTCAAATAAAAGAGCAAGGTTGGATCAAGTGGTTAACACTCTTGCCTCTAGAGATAGAGGTCAAGGGTTCGATCCTCACCCCTTGCAAGGCGGAGGTCCTTTTCTACCTTTGGTTGAACCAGAAGCAGCCTCTCTACCTTAGGTGCTGTCTATGTTTCAACCTCCCCCATACACCCTAGAAGACTTTACTTGTTTTCCTTATCATAACTCATATAAGGCTAAGCAAGAACCAAAAGATCGATAGTATCTAATAGGCATGGAGCTCGTACACTATGTTACGTTTCGTATCTCAATAGAAAATGATGAATAATAGCTTATAAACATAGAACTCATAAACTATAGAATGTTACATATCTAAATATCGATAAGGAATAGGATTGACTTAAATCTAGTTCTATAGATCAAAAGGTGAAAAGCTTACCTCACAGCCTTCAAATTCCTCATCTACATATTCTGGTTTGTCAAAACAATCATCCTGAAAAAGAAGAGGTGCAGCTTCTCTCATCCTTTGGGGCTCTCTGTTGTTGCGGTCTATAACTGAAATAAGCCTTTGTTTAAGGCTATCTTCAATCAATTTTGCATCATGGGAATGTAAACCAAGAAGTGACGCACATTCTACTCTGAATTTTAGATCACTGGAAGTCGAGATCAGGCCTACAATTGTTTTCGCAAGGTCCGGTGCATAACTGTGAATCTAAAGAAACTAACTAGGGATGAGCATTTCAACCCGAATCCCGGAACAGAACCGGAACCGTACCGAAACAGTACCGTTCCCAATATACGGTACGGTACCGGAACTACGAAATAAGGTGGAAAAAAAAATCGGGACCACTAATTCGGTACGGGACCGGTACCAAATCGGGAAATTCCCGAATAAAAACGGGAAAAACCCGATTTCCCGGTACCGGTACCGAAACCTGAATCCCGTTCAGTACGGTACCGGTACCACTATTTATGCTCGGGAAAAAATCGGTACCACTAATTCTGTACGGGACCGGTACCGTGCTCATCCCTAAAACTAACACACTGTTACGAATGCTCATCTGGGTGAAAACAGGACTAGAAAAGATAAAGAAAACGGAAATGTCGACGTCTTAAAATTATTGTTGTTATTTTCATGGGACAGAATCATTAATTATATGTAGACAAGAGAAAGAAAAGAGAAATGTTGATTTACGCCCAACATAGAACACGAGCAGAGAGAGAGAGCAGATTCTCTATTGGCTTGCTCATAACTAAGCACCAGTGAAGAACACTTCAGAGTCGATACTTTTTGAAGAATCAAATATCAGATATGTACACTAAACCTTAAAACAAATATAAGACTTGCCATTTCACATAAGGCGAACCATAATGAGAAGCTATAAAGAGCTTAAATAGATCAAATAATCTATACGAATAATCATCATGTTAGCTGGACATGGGCTAAAGCACGAGGACCATAATGAGAAGCTAAGGACCACCAAAGCCATGTTTCAGCAATGAGGATCAATTTTAGACCAGTTGGATATTTTTAATGAGTAACATTTATATAGTAAAAAGTGTTGACTATTCCTTTAAACGTATATTTTTAACTTAAAAATAAACAGCAATGAAAAACACGTATGTAGGAGCATCCGGGTGTACCTTAACTGCATTCGCGCTGAGAAGAAATTCGTCATTTTTCTCTTTTATGTCAATCAATGCAAGCTTCACAGCTTTCTTAACAAGATTCCGATCAACAGTGCTTGCCTTTGCTGAACCCAGATTGAGCTTGGTGTGTGTTAAGGAAATGCACAAAAATAACATACAAAAAGGTACAATATTCACCTTCAGTTATCAGCAAAACGGTGACTAAAGGTAACCAGATGAGGGGAGGGGGGTTCAGTAACGGATCAAAACGGGTTAGGTTGGGTTGACCAGTAATTTTATACTCATTTGAACATACTTAGTGTGTCAAATATGATTGCATATATGGGTTGAATTGCTACCTCTAGTAAGATATTACAAGCAAATAAAACCACAGTATTACAATAATTTTGAACAAAAACGATTTAGAAGGTTGGATGCATTAAGAATAGACTTTAATTTGACCTTTTGGAGATAAACTCCAATACTGGCTTTTCAACATCCATTTGACCCACTTATTAGATTTGGTCTGTTTAGAACTTACCCGATTGGAAAGCAAGAGTGACATGTACTATCAAATTGATTCCCATGCTTGAGAACATAATCCATAATGCCTGACTTAAGACTTTCAGCGTTTTCTTGTGATGGTAAATCAATGCACTCATTCACCACGATAACATTTACAGATGGTTGCTCAGAAAGTTCTCCCTTGTCAACAATGAGTTCAATTCCATCCTTCTGATAAGACAAAAGTAATAACACTCGTGTAGTTATGATGAGAAAGATTAGCTATAACTACCACTTTGAGATGTAAAAGGACAAAATGAGGCCAGCTATTAATTAAGTCATAGCAATGCGAATGAGTTCAGTATCTATTTAGCAATTAGCATTATAACTGTTCCATCTTTTGAAAAGTTTTTTATGAGCACAAGCTGGATTGCTATGACTACGTATGACCCATAACGATAAGAAAGCTCCACCTCACACAAATATTATGTCAAATAATTCGTAGTCGCTGTAAATGAAGGACGAGCAATAGCTAGGCAAAGGTCTATAATAAATTAATAAGGATTTTGAGATGATACTTACAGGAACCTTCATAGTTAGCATCTGCAGAATCAACAGTACAAACAAAACAAAAACAAAGACTCTTAGAAACAGCCCAAAAACAATAAAAGGTTTATAGTTCATCACTAGTCAGTTTGTTGACATGGACAACTAACCTTTCGGAAAAAGAAAGTAATATCTGCCAGTAACTCATCGACACTATGAAATCTTGAGAATGATACTTCAGTCCCACTGAAAGAAAGCAATTAAAGAATGAATATCCAAACAGTTTTAAAAATATTACTTAACATGATAATGTGTAGCTTAGACGATGCACTTTAGACAACCATAGTAGTTGTAGACAATCTTACTGAAGAAAATTATATGACGATTTTTTTTATTAAATAGATTAAAGGACATTAGACACTTAACATAATAAGATAGCTTATATAGAGTGGGAGCATTTTATACAAGATGTCTTTGTTCCATTCTACACTTAGTCAATATTTAGCATTTATTTTTGTCATTAATAGTTTGGTTATATAATTGATCTCAAATATTTGTTATATGTGTTTAGATAACCGTTCTTACTTCTAACTTATAATTATTCCACCAAATACTAACTACATTGAAAATTCTTTTTCAGATCACCTTGATCATCGAGATTTGACTGTTACATGTGTCATTTGTGGTGCTGTTTTGTGGGCTGCTGAAGCAAGATTGAAAATGAGTTTTCATGATATGATTAAAAAAAACACATTTACATAGCTTATGGTGTTGCTTTGTGGGCTGTTAAAGCATGATCTAGAAAACACATTTTGGACGACCTTCACAATTGTTTTATGATTTTGAATTTACACATTGGCTTTTATATATGTGTGATTTTGGTTCAAGAGTGGTATAAGCAGAAAAAAAATGTATTTATATAACTTATACGAAATCTATTTATTCACAAGATATCCAAATAAATTTTGAAAATACAAATATCCTGAAATATACAACAAATTAAATGCAGACTTCAGAACATCCAATTTATGGTTTTAAATACCGGTTCATGCTATTCCTTTTCATTCTCGACTTTGAAATATCAAAACACTTTATTATCTTTGAATACTATTTTGATATTTTCCACCCTTCCAAATGCCAAAAACTTATATTCTAAAATAATTAAAAAAAAAAAAAAAATACCAATAACAATTAAAATGTATAATATAGCAACTTAGACCAAATATTGCAACAACAAATATACTTATCTTTTGAATGCAACACATGCCCGCCCATCAAAAAAATAATTATAAGTCATGAATCTCTCCTTATTAATACATAACTTATAACCGTAAAAGATCACTGATATCCATGCATAACTAAGTTAAAAGGTAAATTACAAAGCATGCCTGCCCATCGGGCGGGCTTCGAAATCTAGTGTGTGTGTGTGTTTATATATATATATATATATATATATATATATATATATATATATATATATGAATATGACTTTGCGGTGCGGTGCGGTTTTTCAGTGAAAACCGAAACCGCACCGCAAAATGCGGTTTTTGTTGCGGTTTAGGTTTTTGCGGTGCGAGTTTTGTGGTTTTTTTGCGGTTTGCGGTGCGGTTACTGCACACCCATACTACACACATACCGAAACTAATCGTGCGTATTATGTGCTCGAGCATTCATCTTTCGACCTTTAAAAAAAAGATTATCTAACAATAGGGCTGTCTAAAAAGCAGCATTCAAGCACAAATACTTCCTAAACTGTCTTGTTAAAGGAAAACTTATCTATAAAGTTAACAAAAAAATATTGATAAGACAACCGAGCATGCATGAACGATCCTAATTAAAAGTTAGACAACCCATTGGTAATGACCTGCCTCTGTTCTGTACTTCTGTATCATAAAACTTTACTTCATCATACACTTTTATTAGTATTGCACATATAATGATTACATTGTGGATCGATAAAATTCGATATTAATTTTTAAAAATAACTTTATTAGTTAAAATATAATAGTAAATAATTTTCCTGAGATGAAAGGATTATACAACATTCATTGTTTTTGTTGAGAAAATGTGAACCAAAATATACACTATTTGGATAATTATATAGAGATAAAAGACACCAAGTCATGGTTCGTAGTCTTGTTGAACAATTGTGACTTGTACAAAATCATTTTCTTGTTTATGCGAAACATATTGACATTTGGGGCGTTAGGCTAAAGATAAATACTTATGCACCACTGCAAAAGTGATACGCTAAAAAAATTCTATTCTACTGCCTATGTATTTAGCTATCTGAGTTTGCAACATACACGTGTAAATGAAAGTTGTTGGTTAGAAAATACCAGCAATGCAAGTGCAAGTGCAAAAAACTGAACGGGAATCTGCAACGCGGGAAGGGATCCAATAGGAAGAATAATTAAAATAAGAAGAGTAAGAAGTAATTCTAGCCACACATTTTTATTTGGGAGGGAAAATTTGAATGAAGATGCATCCATTTTTGTAGGTGCATCTAGAATATGTGGTTGTGGTTTCTTCCTATTCTTCTTATTTTAACTTTTCTTCCTATTTGATCCTAACTCTCTGCAACGCACCCACCAACAAAATGAGTACCAGAAGTGCGATGTCCAACAGCATCGTAATCTGCAAACAAAATGGGTAAGATAAACAGTACAAAAAATTAGCATACGTTTGGACAACGAACCATGAAAAAGGAACGGATACTACCATTGTCAAAAATCGCCGGTACATCATCCACCTTCCTCTTCCCCTTCCCGGCAACATGGACATCAACCGGAAACCGATTGTGGCTTATTCAGCGCTGCCGGATGACACGAATTAGGTTCGTTAATAGTAACGCCACTCAACGGCCTCATAGAAGCAGCAACAACATTAGTTGTGGATGAAGGCCTCTCAATGGTACCGTTTACAGAATGTAATCCATCATCCACATCCATAAACATACCCAAGGTAGCAGCCACATCCCCGGCACCCACACAGTCACCATTAACAGAACCCAAGAAAGGACCATCATGATTGAAACCCTCAAATATCGCACGAGCATTTGCAGAACCATTAAGATCATGACCAAAACCAAGTGAACCGACACCGGTACCAGTACCAACAGACCCGTCCCCCTCTAACTTTTAGTCAATACTATGTCTATGCACAACCCTACTTTTAGTTCTCATACTTAGAAACGCAACACAACAAACATAAAAAAACAACTAAACTACGAACATGGCAGACACATATAGGAACACCAGACAAAAAAAAAAAAAAGGAAAAAAAGTATCCCCAAGAGTAAAACCGAAGATTACCTAAGATGAGAATATGCACAGTCCAGTTAAGAAGACGTTCACAAGTTTGATCCTTTGACACCTGAAGGTCGAGAAAAGGAGGAGGAAAAAGATAACTATAAGGTTCCAATCGGTGGGTTAACGTTACTGGAGCAAAATAAGTGTGGAGCCCAAACGACAATTCCTGTGCCGACTCCTTACATTATATATATAGGAATTAAAACTTAAAAAGAACCAAACCCTAACATAAGTCGTGGGTTAGTGTGGCGGTTATATATTTAATTTATATTTATCAACATCGATCGCTGAAACTATTCAATAGTATCTATCTAATTTATATTTATCTGCTGAATCTGCCATCAATCTTTCGGTAATAATTTTTAATCTCTTCCTCGTCGATTTTCTCTTATTAGTTAGGGGTGTTTGTTTAACCTTATTTACCCTTATCTTTATATTTCACTTGCTCAAATTTTCAGCTTATTCGGAGATTTGTGAGCTTATATAATTAAGTTTGTTATGACATAATCAGGGGGTGTTTGTGTGAGCTTATATGATTTCGGCTTCTTAATTTTTTCGGCTTATTTTGAGCTTCTTAGGTCATAACAAGCTTAATTATCTAAGCCCATATGTACCAAAATTAGCCAAAAACTATGGAGCTTATTATGAAGCATAAACCAATAACAAACACCCTTGAATATGACGTTGTTAAGCATCTAAGCTTACAAGTTTTAGTTTTTTAACCTCAAACTAAATATCCATAACCATAAAAGTAACTCAAAATCATCTCTAAATGAATTGATGTATAAAATAAGACCAGCTCACCATTATATATTTGAAAAAAATTGTTTTGTAATCATGGTGATGAGCGATAAAAATGAACTTATATTCAAACACAAGGTGGTCTGAAAAATAGATACAAGTAATAGTTGTTTTGACAGGTTTTTCATGTAAGCTTAAATGTCTTAACAACCCCATATTCACTTTCCTCATTATAAAAATAAGAAATTAGTAGTAACATCATTACTTCTTACATGTTTGTTGCCAGATGGAGTCATCTTCGTCAAAGAAATCAAGATTGAGTGTAAGTCTTATTATTTACGTACACATTATTTATTTATTTACACTGATGGCATTGTATTAATTTGTAATACAGAAACGTAAGAGACTGCGTGCAGTACCTTCTACATTAACTTCAAGGACATCAGTCGCACCTTCACGCGGAACTAAAGTGTATGTAAGTCCATTGTCACCTTCTACACCAGCAAAACTGGAATCTTCTACTTCAAATATCATCACACCTTCACCTTCTACACCATCAATAGTACCTTCTATACCAATACCAGCAAAATATGTAAGTCATTGTTAACATCCACATTATCTTTTTATTTTTTATATACAAATTTGCGCAGTTAAGATGATGATGACACTGGTTTTGTATGACAGCACTGGACACATTCTCCAGTACCTCCTAATGTAAGTCTATTATTAACGTACACATTATCATGTTGTTTCTAATATAAATTTACACAGTTAAGATGATGGCACTGGTTAATACAGGAAAGGAAGAGCATCTTAGAGTGGGCAGCTTCTACAATGGCAATTTTGGAACGTGTTGTAAGTCTATTAATAATGTACACGTTATCATTTTTTTTATTTATTTTTTTTTTAATTTTTTTTAAGTATATATAAATTTACCCAGTGGTTTTGTAATACAGGAATATTCCAGATTGTTGACGTGGGCATGTTTTAAAACAGACATGGCAGCTGTTCCTGCTCCTGAAGCAAGTCTATTATTAATGTACATCATGTTGTTATTTAAATATAAATTTACACAGTTGAGATGATGGCACTGTATCTGTAATACAGGAAGGTAAGAGGAGTTTCGTAAAGTGGTCACGCGCTATATCTAGAATGCCAGATCCTGATGTAAGTCTACTATTAACTTGCACATTATCATTTTTTTATATAAATTTACACAGTTTAGATGATGGAACTGGTTTTGTATTCAGGAACCTAGGAGGAAAGTCTTAAAGTGGCCAGATACATCAACAATGGGAGCTCCTGATGTAAGTCTATGTACACATTATCATTTTGTTTATATATATGGATTTACACAGTTAAGACGATGGCTCTGGTTTTGTAATTACAGGAACACAAGAGATGGAGCCTTCAAGAAGAAATCTCAAAGCCATTTGAAACCGCACTGAAACTTCTTCAAGAAGAAGTAAAGCAAGATGAAACTGCAGCCCTACATGGTCACCTTGAAGATGAATATAGTTACACCGACTTAAAACAAGAGCATTTGCTATATACTTGCCAAAAAGGGATGCATGGTGTTTATGAATGGTATATGCTGCTTCTGATATTTGAGGGATTTTATTTTCTTTGGTATGTAACATTTACATTTAGTTTTTTCTTAAAAATGACGACAGCCAAAATGCCTTGTGGATTTGGCCTGCATTAAGAGACAGCTGGGAAACAAAATTAAGACAGTCAAATGGAGGACCAAGAGAGGTCGGTAAGGTAAATATCTTTTTTTGTCAATTATGGTTTTTGAATATACTTGAGTTTTTTGTTTTTTGTTTTTTGTTTTTTTAACTGTAATTATATGTTTCTGTGTGTTCTTTTTTATTTTTATTTTTTTATCCTAGAAAATCAAGGAAAAGTTTCCGGAATCTGACATGATAGAGGGAACACCCTCTGTAAATGATTTTGGTTTTGTAACTATAGAGTTATCAGGGAAATGGATTGCTAAGGTATTTTATTTTTCTTTTCCAACTCTTTTGTAACATACAATACAAATTTCACTTAGATTCTACGTGTTTCCTTGCAGAGCATTCATAAGATGCTAAAACACGGTATTCATATATGGGCACCAAAATTTCCTGTTGGAAGGGTGATTGTAGAGCATCCATCATTGGACGATGAAATGGATCTGGATTTGTTTCGACGTCGCGCTATTGGATACACGCTGATGCGTATTCTCAAGTTTTCTAAAGTTGATGTGACCATGGGTCATCCTACAATCTCGCCCACAACACGTTCTAAAGTACATATTTATCTTTGTTATATTATAATAGTTATATATCTGCATCTATATATATTATATGTAAAAACTACGTTTTCCGTCTATTTGGTATACTAAATTTGTCATATTTGCACTTTATGAGTTTATATTCCATGTATTTCAGAGGTACATGGCTCAAAAAGTGTTGAAAAGATGGTTTGCAAATGAAGAAAGACAAGATAAGAGATATTTCGACAATGCTTTTGAAGATCTCTTGGCTTTATGGTACTTGTTAACTTTATGAAAACATCTATATCAATTGGCTAGTAATAGATTTGTTTTTTCTGGTAATTTTATTCTAAGCAGTGTTACATTTCACCAATGTTATATGAACTTTTAAATTTTCTGCCATATGTTGGTATGGACTGCAGAGAGCAGATTGGATGGTATACTTAACTCCTGTATGGAAACAAGAGTATATTGAATTCCTGACAGTAAGTAACTTTTACAGAGCAACATAACTTGATAACATGTTAAAAAAAAGATGAGAAGTTGACTAATTTTTTTTCCAGGCTGCTAAACTCGAAGAGCATGTCAAAAGTAATAGACACAAACCTGCCAGAACAAGTTATGCAGGATATAGATCTTGTGGTACACGTGAAGATATGATGTTTCATAAAACATTTAGCTGTATGTCGCCGGAACAAGGTATACGAGATATTGTTCATTAATTCTTAATTTGTTTATGTGAATAAATGATGCGATAACCAAAATTATATTTTTTGTTTACCCATTAGTTAAGTTATACCGCTACAAAGTTAAAGCTACAAGGCCTGTGACGGCGAAACAAGGTATATGAGATATTGTTCATTAATTCTTAATTTGTTTTCGTGAATAAGATTACCAAAATTATATTTTTTTGTTAACCTGTTAATATAATAACGGGATTGATTTTAAAATGGCTAAAATTCACAATTTTCTTTTTATCAGCCGAGGATGCTAAGTTGCTTGGATACACTCTTGAAGCAGCTTTAGATTGTGTTTTATTGTAAGATTCTCATGCTTTTATCATAACTTTTACCCTTATTTGCTATCAATATTGATACATACAAGTAGAGTGGTAATTGTCAATATCCTATGAGCTTGCTATAGTCAAAGTTTTTATGTCCGAACTTTTATATATTGAAGTTAACGCTGTCTACACCGGCTATTTCCTTTGTTTCATAAACGAGATAACCTACTTTTAGGTCAAAATTTTGTACTCATATACGCAATGGTTTGGGTTTTCTCTTCTTAACAGGTATGTATTCCTAAAACACCATCGATTGGATGAATTTAGAGTCAATATCGATGATGAGATTCATAAAGAAGAGGTACTCTTACGACGTTCTCTCATTACTAGTGATATTTTATATTTGTATTCTCATGATCTACTCAAATTGATTGTTATATAGGGAAATACCTTCATGTATCTGTTAACTACACAAGCCAAAATACGTAGAATTACCGATGATTATCGTAAAAACATCAATGAGATAAAGGTAAAAATATTTTTTTGTTTCAATGTTCTTGGACCAATTTTGCTCTCTTGTTCTTAAATATCAAATTAACGGATATACATGTGTGCTGCAACAGGCTTCAAAGTTTTCAAAGTTAAAACTGGGTAAAAATATCACTGAGATAAAGGTAACAATATCTTTTTGTTTCAATGTTTTTCCAACATTCTCATCTTGGACCAATATTATTGCTTTCTTGTTCTTAAATATTAAGTTAAAGGATATACATGTGTCCTGCAACAGGCTTCAAAGTTAATACCGGGTAAAGATGAAGGATGGGTAAAAGGTGAAGAACGGATTTTAGGATTCCGATTACTCGAGTTTACTGAGGTAAGACAATATCATAATGAACTTTTACTATTTCCTTGAACATACATAACCCTAGTTGAAGTTGTAACACATAGTTTTTGGAGGTGAACAATTGGTTTTATTTCCCTAGGTTACTCTAAAACGTTATAGTTCCTTCTAACATGCTCTAAAATGTATGGTTGATTTAACATTTGGGGTAAACATTCAGTACTAATGTTGATGCCTATATGAAGACATTTCACAAATGTAGAAAGGAAAAATGAAGTTAAAAGTTTGATTTTTGTAAATTTTCCTAATCTTGTTAATATGATTATGTAAATTATATTATTGTATTAATACTTTTAACTTTCTTTTCCAGGTCCTCGAAGAGTCATGTTTATCGGTCCTCCCACATATCCTATGTGAATACCTTTACGATTTAGCAAAGAAATTCAACCATTACTATTCCTTTGTGTGCGAGGTACATACATATGCTTTTCTCATACAATATTTAATTTAATTTCTGATTTTCTCAAACCAAAGTTACTTTTTATAAAAATAATTTGATTTTTAAAAGGTATATGTGAATATTTCTGATTTTCTCAAACCAATGTTATTTTTTATAAAAATAATTTGATTTTTAAAAGGTATATGTGAATATTTTTGTCGTGATTATAAAAGGTGGAATTTGTTATTATTCTCTTAAACCATAGTTAATTTTTTTTCTTCAAAATTATTTGATTCTAAAAGGTGTATATGCGAGTATTTTTGTCCCAATTATAAAGGTATAATTCTGAAAGTTTTGGCAGGCTGGGTCTATTACGAATACGAGCACATTATTGCTGTGTGAGGCCACTGCAGTGGTACTGGAAAAAGGCTTTCGTCTTTTGGGGATTGCTCCGGTATGTGTTGTCTAGTAACTTTTTTCTTTAATTTGGTTTCTCGGGCCGGGTTATTTTTTCCCTGGATTCTTTTATGCGGGACTATTTTGCTCATAAACCATGGATTATTTCTTGTTTTTTGAGGGACTATTTGAGATTTATTTAAGTTTTTGGGTTTATGTTATTTAATCTAGATTGGTTTGGGTGTATTAAGATAACATTAAAATTGGTTACCATACTACTGAATAAGTCCATAGCCAGTTTTAAGCTTATTGAATCAGTTCATGACTAGTATAAGATAACATCAAAACTTGTTACCATATCATAACTAGTATAAAAAACAAAGTTATTCATAATTCCACATTTTATAACACGTTTTCAACTTCTTTTTTCATGTAGAGATACGTATCCATTCCGGATCAACCTCTCTCCAAAGCAAGTTTATCAGTGACCCGTCTCCTTGGTGATGTGCCATTGATATTACCATTTTTTCACACGAGACCCGCGAGACGATCAGTGGATGTAAATGCTAGGTAACCACCGGTTTTTATGTTCAAAATAATTGATTTTTTCTATGCTAAGTTTATTTCCATTTTATGCAATTTAAGTCAAATATCGGGTTTGCATAAAGTATCGTACCTTTTCATTATGCCTTTGAAAATGACTGAAGGTTGGTCATTTTGTAGTAATTATATCGTATATAAATAAAATCAAAATTATGTATATATTTGTAATAATTTTATTAGTTTTAACTTTATAGTGTTTGGTTAAAATTGTAGGTAATGTGTTTTTTGAATTTTAAAATAGAGAGAATTTCATATATAACCTTAAAAATCTCCCTAATTTCATATATATACCCAGCCCTATTCTTAAATTTCATATATACCCAATATTTATTTATTTATTTATTTATTTATTTATTTTATTTTTTTAAAAAAATAGTGACAATTCTACCCTTGTTTTATTGAGCACCAAAAGGCCAAAACCATCGATTTTGAAACGCAAGAGTTTGACAGTTAACATTAAGTTATTTTAAATGTTCATTATGTCCTCAACATAGCATGCTCTTCACTAAGTAGGCACCGTTAAACTTAAACCGACTATAGGGCAACATGAAATTGCTTATCTCTAAAATAAGCTAGGCAGTTTTAATAAGCAATCAAAATACCCTCTGAAATTGATTATCTGGAAGAATTAGAACCAATTTCAGTATGCCTAAATACAAAAGATTGTTCAGCCTTGCTTTTTGGAAAGTAACTACAAGATAGGCAATGATCAGAATCAGATAATTAGTAATACAAAAAATGCCACTCGAGTTGGAGATGAGAAAGTAGGAAGAACTCGCAATGAGATACAAGCAAGAACCAGAAACACTTTTTGCCTTTGGATGAGTTCCTCTCTTGGTCTAAAAGGTGTTTTGGCAACAATCCTGCAGTACCAATCATTAAGAATATTAAAAATTAAACTAATTAAAGTTTATTAAAGTGTTCGGGTTCATGCTTTTAAAGATATTTTTGCTTTAACTGACCAAGCTTTAGATGATTTCGTTTCACTCCCAACAGAAACTAATAAAACTTTAGTATTGAAACTTGAGATAAGAACTAGCAAAAGTACTTGGTACTGAAAATATAGACCAGTTTGCTTCATAATAATATGCAAGTCGCACTTCCGCTTTCTAACAACTGTTCACAGTGCAAAGTCGCACTTCCACTTTCTCATAAATATAAATTAAAAACAAAAATAAAAATCATTAGTGGTTATCATGTCTACTGTATACATCACTAGGACTTTGCCTAACTTAGTGCCATACAACTGTTGAAAACAAACAAGTCCTCTCTCTATCTCTATGGCATAATTTTTGTTCACTGTTGCAACACACTTTTACTTATCTATAATTGTAATTTTCATTAGGGAACCGCCCAGAAATGCTCGGTTTCAGCTCTTCTCATTGCTTACCCATACTGCAACGCATTTGGGGCCTGATAAAGTCGGTAAGGTGTTTGGGGTCATTTCCGTATCCGACAAGTACGGGATACTATCACTCGATGGGGAGTCTCAATTTTTTGAGCCCAACTTTGGCCATGTTCCTTTATTCAACCATAAAAGGTGTGATCCCATAACCCCGACCAACTCGGGGCTTGTATACCTTGGGAATTCTGGCCATTCAGTTCCGCTATCTTCCTCTATTGAGGTTCGTATGGAACTCTATGTTGCTAAGGATGAGGATTGTTATCAAATATGTAATCACAAGATAGAACTAGACCTCTCAGATTTCTGGGACCAGAAATCAGAAAGTGCATGCGGTGTTCTTAATGTTTCAGGAGAGGAAGGATCTGCACATCTGTTTTACATCCTATTAAAGGATGCAACAGATGCTTCTTTGAAGTTAGATTTTCAAACCATGACACCTGGTCGTGAAGTTCGTGGGTACGTGATTGCCTGTTATGGCGATGACTTTCTTACTGAATGTCAATGTCAACCTTCAGTTAAATATACCTACATGTCAGTACTCTTTCTACCCAATCATGTATTAGAGAATGGTTTAGTTCAGCTGATAAAATCTTTACTGGCCGTACCCACCAAGGGCACACTTGTAATCAGAGCATACTTGGAAGATGCTAAAACTGGAACAGTGATTATGAAGAACAGTTGCGAGTTCAAGCCGCGACCCGGTTTCGTCAGCTTCGGTATCATTAGTGGGACAGATTGCAAGTTTAGTCTAAGAGTTGAGTGGAAAAACCCCAAAGAAGCTCCAGTTTTTGCTCCTGTTAACCTAACAGCTGAAACCGATTCTACCATCAAAGCAGAAGAAACCGATTCTACCAACACAGCAGAAGCTAGTTGTGTTCCTAGTCCAGATGATGTTGAAATCTTTCAAACCGATTATACCAAATGTCTGTTGAGCCCAGAGTTTGTCTGAAGATGCTATCTACGAGGTTCTCTCTCAATTTCAGGTGTGCTACGAATGTGCTACGAACGGGTTATCATAACATCCACTAGTATTTGTTGGTTGTAACAAATCGTATTCGTTTATACTGAAGTGGGTCACTTTGTTACAACCAACAAATACTGACAACCATCTACATGATAGTGGTTTATTGTTTTGTGAAGAAATGTATCCCTCTGCTCAACATAAGAGGTTTAAACATATATAATTAGGTATACTTTTTGACACGTCATTTCTCTAGCTCAAAATTTCTAATGTTAGAAAACAAAATTGTGCAAACCCTCTCTGAAAATCATAAGTTTGTCCTAATATATTTGAGTTTGAACAAAAAACCTTAGTAGAATATAATCATATATAGATAGCTCATATATTTAGGCTTATAAGGCGCTCAAACCTCTCTTCTTATACCTTCGTAGAATATAACACAATTTTGCCCTTCGGGAAAAAAATTTTGTATTAGCTATGAGGGGCAAAATTGTCCAAAATACCCTAAAGATGATGATTTTGAAAGAAAATTACCCTCAAAATAAATAAAAAATAGTTCACTACCCTTTCGATGAAATTGTGGCAAGTATATTACCTTTTTTTATTATTTGCCCATAGTCAATAAGTGAGGTAGCTATCCCCTTTCTATTAGGGTTCATATTAGATACAATTTTTTGTAGGCAATTTACTACAATTTTGTGCTATAAATATGGGTCACTGATTTTTTTTGGGTCATTGGTTCTTTTATGTGGGTTCATGATTCATTTCTTGTGTATTTTTTGTGAAGTATTGTAGCCAATTGGCAACAAAAATTGTAGCCAAGCTATATTAGCTAATGGTCTTATTTTATTAAATGTACAAAAATTTGACAACGATAAGGGTCGTAAAGAATATGGTTTCAATTGCGTCTCATGGTCGAAGCGATGGTCGTCGCTTGTACTATGTGTAAACATTTTGTAGTGATTGTTAAAATTTTTTTTGAATATAATAAATAACTAAATAAGACATCAATATGATGTTCACTTTCTCAACAACTACTATTAACAATAATACAATATGAAACCTGACTTTTTATGTTAGACAGGTCAATAAGGGCTGTTAGTGACTAATGGCCTTATTTAATTAAATGTACAAAAAATTGCCAATGATAAGGGTTTCGCCAATATCTCATGGTCGAAGTGGTGATCGTCACTTGTACTATGCGTAAACATATGCATAAATTGTTGAAAGGTTCGTTTTGAGATCCAATTATTACGAACTGAAATTAACTATATGAAATGGACTTGAATTACAGTGTTTATCCTTTGAAACGACGGATCAATGATAAATTACTGCATTGAAATTATTGATAAAACCTTCCAAAGTGTATCTCTCCGTGAGTTTGTCGCGACTTTTACACAGAGGCAAATGTTGGATACAACTATTTAATGACTTGTTAAAATATTGTATACATACTCCTAATAATTACATAAATGGTCCCTGTGGTTTTTCAGATATCACGAATTTAGTCCTTAGACCCTTTTTTTAGGATCCTTTCCATATGGTTTTGACCCATTACAAGTTTGGTCTTTTGACCACTTTTTTTAGTTTGACCGTTAAGCGAATGTTTAGATGGTTGAAATGACATAAGTACCCTCTTATGTTTAAGTATGGTCCATGTGGTTTGTTGGGTATTACGAATTTAGTCCCTGAATTTTTTTATTATTTATTTAACTATTTAACTAATATTAGTATTAAGATTTTTTATTTAAAAAATATTCAAAAAATAATTTGAATTAAGAAAAATTACAAAAAAATTGTCAAAAATTAAAAAAAAAATACAATTTATTTATTTATTTATTTATTTGTATATATTTGTAAAATTTCAAGATGAAACTCAAAAATATTTTTGAAATAAATATTTTACAAAAAGTTTTTGAATATTTTCAACAGAATTTTTTGTTAATATTTTGTCAGGAAATTATTTTAAAAATATATTTTTTTAATTAAAATTATATTTTAAATATTTTTTGACATAACTTTTTTAACAATTTTTTTGTTAAGGCAATAGAATTGATAAAAAAAAATGGTTTTTTTTTTTTTTTTTTTTTTTTTTTTGCCTTTTCTTTTAAAAATTTCTATTAATTTTTTGACAGAAAATTTATTTTCAGAATATAATTTTCTTAATTCAAAATATATTCTTTTAAAAAACATTTTGAAAATATTTTGACAGATATTTTTTGTAAAGAAAATCCGTATCATAATTCAAAATTTTTAATATATTTTGACACACGTATGTTTCATTATATGTTTACGAAATCAAAAATCAATAACGACATGAACTCGTAATCAAAGATTGAAAGCATGTATCATATAATAATGGGATTATGTATTGGAAGGCCACCAAACTATTAAACTTTTTACTTTTAGGCCACCCATTTATCAAAACTAACTTATAAGCCACTCATTTATGAGATTGCTTTTGTTTATATCAATTTCGGATAATTTAATCTAAAAAATCTTCAAAACAATGAGAATAAAGCTAGATATAACATATTGATACAACATAAACGATTATTGAAATGTAAAATATCAGTTTTAGCAATTATTTAAGTGCAACTTAGTTAATTGAAAGTGAATTAAGATAATTTAACTTATGTTTTACGTTTAAATTAAAAATTTTATTGTGTTGATATATTAAAGTTAGGTTAATTCTTTTAATTGTATAAAAATTCTGGCAATAATTTGAACGAGGTTGGTATAAACGAAATTAAACTCATAAATGGGTGGCATATAAATTAGTTTTAAGACAAAATTACACGGATGGTCCCTGTGGTTTACACGGATTGCAAGTTTAGTCCCTAAGTCAAAATAAGTACACCAGACATCCCTAATTTTGAAACCTGTCACTCTTTTAGTCCCTAATTTGGATGGGTCGTTAGTTTATCCGTTAAGTTATTTGCACCGTTAGTCCTTCGTTAATATTTTTTGCACCGTTAGTCCTCATTTTCTAAAAAAGTCCCAATTTTTTTGCACAGTTAGTCCCTTAATTAATATTTTGCACCGTTATCAATTTTTTACATTTTTGTCCATTTTTTTTGCATTCTTCTCCGTTTTTTTAACGTTTTCGTCCATTTTCTTACGTTCTCGTCCATTTTTTTAACGTTTTCGTTCATTTTTTTACGTTTTCGTCAATTTTTTTACGTTTTCGTCCATTTTTTACGTTCTCGTCCGTTTTTGAAAAAAATTCAAAAAATAATTATCGAAAAAAAATCTTAAAATTTTTGAAATATATTTTTTTTTGAAATTTTTTAGAAAAAAATTTAAAAAAAAATCCTATTTTTTTTTAAATTTCAAATAAAAATTTTTTTCGAATAAATTTTTTTTTTCAAAATTTTATTTTCTAATTTTTTTTTGAAAAAAGTTTTGAAAAAAAATTTCAAAAAATAATTATCGAAAACAAATCTTAAAATATTCGAAAAATTTATTTTGTTTTGGAATTTTTTAGAAAAAAAAAATATAATCTAATAAAATTTTTTTAGAAAATTAAAAAAAAAATAGAAATATTTTAATTTTTCGAATATTTTAAGATTTGAATTTTTCTAAAAAATATTTTTTTTAAAATATTTTTTCTAAAAAATATTTTTTTAAAAAATTTTTATTCGAAAAAAAATTATTCAAAAATATATTTTTTTTTAAATTTTAGAATTTAAAAAAATTTTTTTTTACTAAAAAATTCCAAAAACAATCTATTTTTCGAATATTCAGATCAGAAAGGGGTCAAAATTGTGATTTAAAATAGACACGGAAACATTTTTCTCAAATGTCAAATTTTCTTTTAGTGTACTTACCTAATCACAAAAAAATGAGCGAAAACGTAAAAAAAAGCGAAAACAGATAAAAATTTAAGAAAACAGATAAAAACATAAAAAAACGGACGAAAACGTAATAAGACGGCTAAAATATAAGAAAACAGACTAATACGTAAAAAAGCGGATAAAAACGTAAAAAATGTTAAAAAAACGGACGAGAACGTAAAAAGATTGACAAAAACGTAAAAAAAACCAACGAAAACGTTAAAAAACAGACGAGAACGTAAGAAAATGGACGAAAACGTAAAAAGATTGACAAAAACGTAAAAAAAAATGGACGAAAACGTTAAAAAAAACGAACGAGAACGTTAAAAAATGGAAAAAAAAAACGTAAAAAGATTGATAACGGTGCAAAATATTAATAGAGGGACTAACGGTGAAAAATATGAGGACTTTTTTAGAAAATGAGGACTAACAGTGCAAAAAATATTAACGAAGGACTAACGGTGCAAATTACTTAACGGATAAACTAACGGCCCATCCAAATTAGGGACTAAAAGGGTGACAGGTTTCAAAATTATGGATGTCTTGTGTACTTATTTTGACTTATGGACTAAACTTGCAATCCGTGTAAACCACATGGACCATCCGTGTAATTTTGTCTAGTTTTAATAAAAGGGCGGCCTAAAAGTAAAATCATACTATCTTATAAAGCATTTTGGCATTCTAAAAAAGAAATACTTAAAATTAAGCATTACAAGTTCTTAAGTTAAAAGTACAACTAATTAAAACATATTTTCTAACATTAAATGCAATTACAAGTACTTAAGCTTAAAATACAACTAATTAAAACACATTTTCTTATATTAAATATAATTTTTAAACAGAAATACTTAAAATTCAATATTACAAATTCTTGAGCTAAAATTATAACTAATTAAAACACATTTATAAACATTAATTAACTGGTTAATAAATATAATTAATGCATTTATTAAAACACCGTACATAAAAAAAATACAAATTGTTAAGCATATTGTACAACCAACTTAAACACAATTCGTGCATTAAATATCACTAATACAAATAATAGAGCATATTATACAAATATTCAAGGCCGAACGGGCAACGGGCCAAATGGGCTCGAGCCTGAACAGGCACGGGAGGCTCGAACCCGAACAAGCATGGGCCAACGAGCTCGCGCCCGAACGGTTTACAACTCCTAGCTATCACTTTTGCCTTTTGATGTCGTTAACATTTATTTTAGGGTACCCGCCGCTGCAACGCAACCCTGCTAGTGTTTAATAATCGGGTGACCTCCCAGTACATAATCCCAATAATAATTACTAGTAGCAAACAAAAGTATTGATGTTGTAACAAGATACGAAGAATGGTTGAAAATTTACCTCGATAAAAAATCACCTTAAAAGCAAATAACGTGTTGTGAAAACAAGTTTAGAGAATGAAAAGTATTATTAATGTAATCAATCAATGAGTCAAATATAGGTACAACCATATAAATGTTAAACTAATCTTCTAATAAGATTGAAACTCTAACTATTAGAGGATATGAACATCAACATGTAATAATCTCTAACAAATAATGGACATTTTTTGTATGGTTTTAGTGAGCCGAACAGCCATAATGCAACCAAATATGAAGTGGGAGCTTATGGATATACCAAATAAAAAGAAGGGAAAAAAAGGCCCATTATTATAGGTAAAGAAAAGATACGATTGTTTATATCATTTCTATACTTAAGAGAATTAACCGACAATATCAAGTATAAAAGGAGATGTCGACTGTACGTTTTTATTCATTCAATACCAAACCTAGTTTACATATTTATTTCTTTTTTTTTCGTTTTGGTTTAGAGCGAAGGATTCAATGACAAAGCCCAGCCTTCGTATTGTTGAAGAGATACTTGTAAGATCGCAAGTTAACGATCTCATGCGATGCAAAAGTGTTTGTAAGTCATGGAATTCCTTAATCTCCGGTCGTCGTTTTATTAAATCTCATCTTAACTACACTCTTAATAAGAATACTAATGAAATTGGAGATACAAGAATCGTTCTTTCCGGCACAAGTATTTTTTACTCGGGGTATCAACTTGTTGGTTCTTCTAATGGTCTTGTATGCATCTCTCGTATCTCTCGTTACAAAACTGATTTTTTAGTCGTTAATCCCTCTACTCGCGAGGTGAAAGAACTAAGAAATTTTCCTAAAGATATTTATGTGTCTCATGTAGAGATGGCAGGTTTTGGTTATGATTCATCTATAGATGATTTCAAGGTTGTAATAGGATACAGGTTTCGACACTACCTTAGGTTTGACGTGTTAGAATTGAAGACAAACATTTGGAGATCAGTTGGTGTATCTGGCAGTTGTTCTAATCTATCTTGCGGTTATGAAAGTTATGAAAGCTGGCATAGGGTTGGTATCTTATGCAATGGGGTGATTCACTGGTCGGATCGGTCGGATCGGAATAACAAGCTATCAGTAATTGTTTCTTTTGATTTATCCAAAGAGGTTTTCAAAGAAATCCCCCTACCAAAATTGGATAATCAATATAAATTGTGGACTTTGGGGACTATGAAAGACCGTCTATGCATCTTTCCTCGACCACATATAAACAACTTAAGCAAAAATAAGGAAATGGAGATATGGGTAAGGAGAAACTACAATGCACAAGAGTCTTGGGAACGAAAGTTACCGCCACCTGGTTATGACGCTAACAAAATAACAATGGATTACATTCCCCACAGAAATTTCTTGTCTGGTCATGTTCACATATGGCTGTTAGAAGAAGGTTGTGCTCTAGTATTGGTGCGAAGCATTGATTGTCCCTACGGTGAAGAAAATATCCGTCATGAGGATATCTTGTTATCCACATATTCGGAATGTAACTATAATTATGATGACCATGTATTCGTGAAGAGCCTTGTATCTCCCAATGGCATGGGTGATGGTGATGGAGTGATGATCGACAATATCAATGATGTTATTTCATTATCTACTCTTTACTTGTAACATAATATTTGGCTTTCACTTATAGATGATTTCCCGGTTGAGTAACAGAGTTTGATATTTGTGGATGACTAGCGCTATGAGAATTTTGCTTCTTCTTTGTTTCTTTTCTTTGTTTTACGATCGATTTTCATATTAAAAATTGTTGGACACTACATCTCAATCTGAAAATCATATAGTAACACTAGCACTAAGAAGATACTGAGGGTGTAAAGATGGAAATCAACAATATCACAACAATTGTTACATCGAGAAGGATTTGACTTCATAAATGTGTGAATTGATGAGGCTTACAAAGCCTACAACCTTATTTGTTACACCTAACCCAGCTTTATATTTTAATAACTTGTTAACAACACTGTAACTTGTAGGAGCACCAAGTATGGGGCATTATCCACCGCCATTCTACCAGCACCAGCCACATCGTTGTCCGTCGCCACTAGTATAACGTCGGGTTTGCATTATTTTTTTGTTTTAATTTTTTTTTTCACTAAAACATGTAATTTGTGCGTTTAGTGTGTGTTAGAGCCTGTGCGTAGTTTTTGACATGTTGGTAATTAGTTGTAACTTGTAAGAGAACGTGATACAAGAGATGGTGTTTGGAAGTGATTAGGCCAACAACATACTAGTATTTCGTTTTTTTACATCATATGTAACAATACTTGCATCTAGTTGCAACTGCAGGTAAAATAATTGCACCAAAATGCAAGATACTTCCCTTTTTATACAACGACAATATGAAAAATATGTTACATTTTCAGTGCAGTTAACATTAAAATAAGTCATTTGATAATCAGTGTTGTTGCAACTAAAACCTGCTTGATTATTGACTCCTAGTAAATCAAACAGGTTATACAAAGACTAAAAACTAAATCTTACGACTTGAAATTGCAATAAACAAATAAACAGCTTCAAATTACACATCTCAACACCACCCTTAATTTTGGACAGATAAAATAAAACAGTATATCATAACTCAAATAAAAGAGCAAGGTTGGATCAAGTGGTTAACACTCTTGCCTCTAGAGATAGAGGTCAAGGGTTCGATCCTCACTCCTTGCAAGGCGGAGGTCCTTTTCTACCTTTGGTTACGTTTCAACCTCCCCCATACACCGTGGAAGACGGTATTGGGAGTTACTTTACTTGTTTTCCTTATCATAACTCATATAAGGCTAAGCAAGAACCAAAAGATCGATAGTATCTAATAGGCATGGAGCTCGTACACTATGTTACGTTTCGTATCTCAATAGAAAATGATGAATAATAGCTTATAAACATAGAACTCATAAACTATTGAATGTTACATATCTAAATATCGATAAGGAATAGGATTGACTTAAATCTAGTTCTATAGATCAAAAGGTGAAAAGCTTACCTCACAGCCTTCAAATTCCTCATCTACATATTCTGGTTTGTCAAAACAATCATCCTGAAAAAGAAGAGGTGCAGCTTCTCTCATCCTTTGGGGCTCTCTGTTGTTGCGGTCTATAACTGAAATAAGCCTTTGTTTAAGGCTATCTTCAATCAATTTTGCATCATGGGAATGTAGACCAAGAAGCGACGCACATTCTACTCTGAATTTTAGATCATTGGAAGTCGAGATCAGGCCTGCAATTGTTTTCGCAAGGTCCGGTGCATAACTGTGAATCTAAAGAAACTAACACACTGTTACGAATGCTCATCTGGGTGAAAACAGGACTAGAAAAGATAAAGAAAACGGAAATGTCGACGTCTTAAAATTATTGTTGTTATTTTCATGGGACAGAATCATTAATTATATGAAGTAGACAAGAGAAAGAAAACAGAAATATTGATTTACGCCCAACATAGAACACGAGCAGAGAGAGATAGCAGATTCTCTATTGACTTGCTCATAACTAAACACCAGTGAAGAACACTTCAAAGTCGATACTTTTTGAAGAATCAAATATCAGATATGTACACTAAACCTTAAAACAAATATAAGACTTGCCATTTCACATAAGGCAAACCATAATGAGAAGCTATAAAGAGCTTAAATAGATCAAATAATCTATACGAATAATCATCATGTTAGCTGGACATGGGCTAAAGCACAAGGACCATAATGAGAAGCTAAGGACCACCAAAGCCATGTTTTCAGCAATGAGGATCAATTTTAGGACCAGTTGGATAATTGTGAAGAGGTTGTGTTTCTAATGAGTAACATTTACATAGTAAAAAGTGTTGACTATTCCTTTAAACGTATATTTTTTAACTTAAAAATAAACAGCAATGAAACGCGTATGTAGGAGCATACGGGTGTACCTTAACTGCATTCGCGCTGAGAAGAAATCCGTCATTTTTCTCTTTTATGTCAGTCAATGCAAGCTTCACAGCTTTCTTAACAAGATTCCGATCAACAGTGCTTGCCTTTGCTAAAGCCATATTGAGCTTTGTGTGTGTTAAAGAAACACAGAAAAATAACATACAAAAAGGTACAATATTCACCTACAGTTATTAGCAAAACAATGACAAGAGGTAACAATATGAGGGGAGGGAGATTCGGTAACGGATCAGTAACGGGTTAGGTTGGGTTGGCCAGTAATTTTATACTCATTTGTACATACTAGTGTGTCAAATGTGAATGCAAGTATATATGGGTTGAATTGCCACCTCTAGTCAGATATTACAAGCAAATATATGAAAAGACAGCGAAGGATATTTTTTGCGGTGACAGTGGATGGCAATATCAATATGCGAACCTGTTGGCAAATCCTCCCATTCAAGAAATGCACAGCCATCGTCATCCGAGATGCATTTTATGCTTATCCCGTAGCATTTCCAATCGATGCTTTTCAATGCATCTAGCAATGATTGAGAAATCGGGCTAAGTAAGAAGTCATTGAAGTATAGTACCTGAAAAGCATGTGGTCATTTTAAAAGTTATAAGAAAACAGAAAATAAATACAAGTCAAAGGAGAATCTTGTCTTTAATTTTTTTTTTTTTTTTTTTTTTTTTTTTTTTTTTTTTTTTTTTTTTTGCATATGAGATGATACAGTTAGAGACGTAAATAAGATGAACTTTCATTACAAAATTTCCCCGTAGTTAACCTTTTTGTGTGTGTGTGCGCGCGTGGACTGACCTCTGTTTTACTACCACACACCCTGAAACATGATGGATTCATCAGCTCTGATAATTCACTGATGATAACCACAACTCTATCGTTGTTTCAGCATTCTTGGTACTTTTGCAAACCATCCCACTTCCAGTTTTCATGTGTTCCCTAACAAAATCAAGAATGGAATGGATCAAAAAAGTCAACCCTACACACATCATATAATGTACTTACTATTGATTACTTGTATACTTTTGAAATAAAATGTCATTAGGACTTTTTGTACAGGTTGGGGTCAAAAAGGTCACTTTTGTATTGTGTGAAAGAGGCCAGGTTCAGTTGAAGAAAACACTTTTTTGTTGCATATCTACTTAAACAAGTATAACAAAAACAGATTAGGTAAGTAGCATAAAAATAGCAAATGTTTTCTGTTTGTCAACTGGTAAGCCTGGGAATAGAGAAGTCTCGCCAGCCTTTAAAAACACAAATTAATATCTTGAAAACATAATTTCTTAATAACATGGTATATAAGATAAGTTGTGAAGTAGTGTATAGTAACTGATCGTGACATGATTTGAATTTATACTATGCAAATTTCCTTTCAGCTTGTTCCATCTGATTTGATTCAAAGTGAAGCCATTTTCTGATTCTACCTCAGCTCTGAGTATGACCTATGTTCAATTGATAAAATTCCAAGTGTTTTTAAGCATTAAAAATGCTTTTCACAACTAAATTTGGGGTATATTAACTAATTAGTGTAAATATATTGATAAAAAAATCAATACATTATGAAGTCATCTTCTAGTCATATACTCTCCCTCTATATATGTGGATCATATGCTGATGTTAATTGAAGAATAAGTCTATAATAGCTCAGAAAATGCAAGTATATATAGTGTAAACTAATGCAATCAAACAAGAATAATACTTACTGGTAGTTGCAATTGATATAACTCCATCTGCATATGATAGAAAAGCTACATATCAGTTAATTATGGTACATTCAAGATAGCGGCTTTTATTTAGAGTTCAAATAGCTTTATGGATGTAACTGAATAGAACCATCACACTCTCATAAAAAAATCAAATTTCATGGTAACGTTTAGCAGAATCTTTGTCTAACAGTTATAAAATCTATTGCAGAACTAGCAGGATCTTACAGAAGCAGTACTCTGTGGTTTGCATAAAAATCTGTGATGTGTTTCATTTCTGATTCAAATATAAGTCATTTTTACCCATAAACATCTTAATCAAAAAAGATCAAAATCAATAGTTCTTAACCTTTAGTTAAACGTATTAAGTCACTAATAAGTCCTCCATCCGGTTCATAAGATCTAAGAAATATAAGGACAGCGGAATCAAGTTCTTACCCTGAATCATATTTAACAAGGAGTCACTTATATACTTCATATCTTGAAACTCCTCGGCGTAGCTACCAACTCCCGTGTCAGAAACTAGTCATATCATGAAGCCAAACACTCTCTTAGGAATGCATCAGATCTCGGTTAAAAACATAGGAGCAGAACAAAACAATAACAACAATAGCCAGTTTGACTTCATTTCTTTACACATAATCTCAAAACCAAATGGTATAAAAGAGCAAGGTTGGATCAAGTGATTAACACCCTTGCCTCTGGAGACAGAGCTCAAGGGTTCGATCCTCACCCCTTGCAAGGCCAGAGGTCCTTTTCTACCTTTGGTAGAACCGGAAGCAGCCTCTCTTCCTTAGGTAGGGGTAAGGCTGTCTACGTCTCAACCTCCCCCATACACCGTGGAAGACGGTATTGGGAGTTACTTTTTTTTTTCAAAACCAAATGGTATACAAATTAAAACAGTTGTTTGGCACAATGTAAATATGATAATCATACGATATAATCAATCTACAAATGAAAATTACTGTTACGAGCATTAAGCTTGTGCTGAAGTCAAACTTAATATACAGCATATAGCTAAGCGACTTCAGATCAATAAACACAAACTAGTACATATCATGATCATGTATAAAAAGTAATCTAACAAGTGTAAGTTCAATGATGTTACGCGCACTAAACTTACATAGCTTCAAACTGATATAGACAGAGCCGAACAACTAGATATCAAAAGACACAAACTCGTATACACAGCAATCATCTATAATTCTATACTAATCGATCTAACACTGTAACAAACGTAAGTTAGATTATCTTATCTGCATTAAAATTGAGCTCAATTTAAACTAATAGACTCATTGAGCTGAACAATATGATACCAGAGACACAAATTCAACTTCTGTGATTTCACCTGCGTTATTCTTAAGCTAAATTCAGATTAATATACACATAGAGATGGACAAACTGAAATCGAGAATCACAAACTTGTACATTATATAATCAGATACAATAATCTGTGAAACACAGGTTCCATAATATTGTCTTCACTAAGCTTCACGTACATTCAAACTAGCAAACTCGTACATATCATGATCACACATTAATACTTACTAACTAACAGATGACTTATGCACTAAACCTAACCTAAATTCAAACTAATATACACATAGACCATAACTGAAACAGAATCCATAACGTACTTCAGATACAAACAAATATACACATGGAACGCAACAAATTGGTATCTAGAAACACAAACTCGTACACGACATAATCATACACAATAATCGATCAAACAAATGCAAGTTTTAAACCATTATGTGTACTAAGCTTCACCTAAATTCAAACTAATATACACATCATAGATCATAACCGAAAACTTAATATACTTGAAATATGAACTAATTTACACATAAACCTGAATAACTTGATAACCGTACACGTTATAATGAATAACAATAACGCACTTAAAATACGACCTAACATATACTGATTCAAATTCAATAATATTACCTTCATTACGCTTAAACTAGCTAAATTCAAATGATATACATATAAATCGCAACTGTAACGTACTTGAAATACAAACTAACAAATCTGAATAATTGCATATAACTTGTATATATATGTAACTAATACAAATTCTCTAAGCTAAACCTAAATTCGAACAAATAAACGTGCAAATCGTAACAGAAAGCATAAATAATATATAGTGTAATTGATGCAAATTCGATAATGTAAAGTTTATTAAGCTAAATTCGAACAAATAAACGTAACAAAAAGCGCTTAACGTACTCGAGATACGGACTAACGGAGGATCTGTTAACGGAGTGGATTTGAAGCCGATGCGATTAACTGAAATAATAATTAAAAAAAAAATTATATAAATTATTTTATAAAAATTGTGATAATGTGAATGAGATTGAGTGATTGAGCTTACGTGTTGACAGTGTTGGAATTATTATATCATGACATTCATATAAAATAAACCAAACACATCAAGTGAGCATAGCGGAAGCAATTATAACAAGATCATATAACATGTAATTAATTAATCAATATTAAATAGTAAACATACCTTTGTGATTCTAGCCCGAACAAGAATCAATTGCAATCTTCAATCAAGAACCCTAATTAGGGTTTATGTGGATTACAAGAATTACCCCTTACCTCTTTTGTAATTCAATCCAAGAATCAAACAATAATGTGTTTGAATCACGTTCTTGTACACACGTACTAATTCAAGAAAAAGTTTATGCAAGTAAATTAAACACAAAACTTTGTAGATCAAGAAAATCAAATCCCTTATGGGATAAGTTTGATGGATCGACTTTGGGACAAAGAAGAGGAGAGAAAACACCAAGATGTGTGTGTACAAGTTATGAGAAAACAATACATCTTGGGTTTGTTTATATACTATTTGAAACTTGGAGCTCAAGGCACATAAGGTGGTGGAAACCTCCCTATGTCGATTGGTTAAGGATCCCCTTAGGGGATTCCGGAACCTTCTCTTGTTTCCATGTTTTGTCTAGTATTACTTTCCTAATCTTCGTTTAATAAATAATTAGTCATTAATCATTAAATACTAATTACTATTATTTATTTTGTGTTTAATAATTAATTATAACATTTATAAATAATTATTTCTTTTACTCTTCATACGTATTGTGTGCAATCCCGTGATCTCGAGTTCGATCCTAACATACGTCTACTAAAATAATGTCCATATTCTAACAGCTCCCACTTGGACATATTTTAATAGTGTAATCACATTGGTTAGCGTCTTGCAACACGCCGATGCCTCTAGTACGATCTCGAGTAAGGCTCCTGGAAAAACCTTTTAATGATTTCTCATTATTATTATCCTTTTGTTTCTAATACCATGTTAATAAGGATATGGATTAAAGTCATTCCTTAATTAACCATTCTGTTTCTCGTTGTTTATGATTGATCAAGATTACCAAATCTTCTGAACATATTCAGGGGAGATATTGGGTATGGCCGTACATGCATCTTACCAACCTTACGAGGGGCCCAGCAGTATTAAAACTCCAAAAATTAATTTGAAGGAACAAATTCTATCTTGACTACAAGCAAAACCCACAAACTTTGTAACACTTTCGAAAACAACCCTTATGACTACCAGTTACGTATAGCGTTAAGTTGTTCCACAAAAATGTACTACATTCATGACACTTATCTTGCATCTCAAGTCTGAGGATAACTTCTCATGATTTACTTAATGACAAGATCCATAAAGTAACATCATGTAGTTGGGATAAGTCCTATATTCGGTATCATTGAATATCATCTGAAATGGCATGTCTACGCATCAATATACTTTAAGTATATTATACCAACCTTCAGATTTGTCTTGATTTAATAATATTCCCATATTATTAACTGACAACGGACAATTTAGAATAACCTTTATTCATGGATTTAAACATACAAATATAGGATACAATATATTATAAATTAAACATACCATGTATTTAAATTTATTATAATAATTGTTTAACATCCCTTATCCAAATACTAAATAGATCAATGCATGATAACTCTTGTTGATGAATTATGTCTCAAGCAATGACATTCATACTTGTTGACAAGATATAAATCATCCAACTTTGATCTATCGGAATTTTAAGAATACTTATTTCAAGAATTCAACTATTGAAATTCTTATATGTGCAAAGTCAACTATTTTGATAATGCCATATTTCATAAAAATGTGAGACATCCTTAACCACCAATTTATGATAATTAAACTTCCAAACATTTTAAAGTTTAAAGTATTCTTATTCTCTTAATGTATAATGCAACTATGCTCTTATTTAAGCATAACTAGTAATAGCCAAGGATGAAATCCTTACCATAACTAGTATTGAGTGTTGTCTCAATTTCATTAGCATCATTGTATGCAAACAACAATATGCTATTAAAAACTTCCCGTAAACCTTAATATCTATTGTGTAATGCCCTTCAAACTTTCAAGTTTGTTAGCTATGACAATTTTCACAACAATTTGAAAAATTGTTCATCTATAGAATTTGGAAGCTGTTCCAGATTTAGGATGTAATTCTATAATCAAACATATTCTTTATAGAATATTACACAAGTTATCTAATAATTTTTTAATTAGATATTAATATTGCCAAATCAGCTTGTAATCAAGCATGATACAACAAAACATGATGTACATGAAAAATCTTTGAGTCATACTTAGATTTTATTCATGTCATACATATCTATTCAGACTTTCCAAATAATATATCATGTTATATATTAGATTTATTTACCGCACATGTTTCAACTATAAACATTGATTCCAAGGTTGTATGTCTTATTTTCTAAATCTTTCAAGTAAAGTTTCATTCCATACTAAGACTTAACATTTAACTTATATGGAATGTTACTTTTATATGTTCCACAACATATATGATTTAAGAAATTAAACATAATACTCCTACTAGCTTTTAGGAATACTTAGAAATTATCTTATTTCAATTATAAATCAAAACATGAATTTAATAATTAAAAATAAGAGTAATCTTCTAGATGCATGCATTTATCTATCCATGGATTATTGCATCATGTACACTTTCAAAGATTTATTTGAATTCATAAACTCCTTTTGATTACTTATCGTCCTCGCTCAAGTAATCACTCAAGAAAGAGTTTTGATATTCCAATGTCAATTTCATAAATGTGACATCATAATCTTTATATATTTAATGTGTTTAGAAAAGAATATTCAATCACAGTTAATTGCTTAAGTGTGATTAATAATCTTGTCATAAGACATGCATTAAATACTTGCACAATATTGTCCATATGATTTCTATACAAAGATTTAAACCACAAGAGTTACCTAATCTTTGAAGAAACTCATCTTCATTTTCTAGTCTAACTATTAAGATAAACCACATTTCTAAAATTGATTATCTTTATGGACAACATCTTAATCATTCATATCATGTATACTTTACCCAATTTCATATTTGGTAATGTATCGTAATGATTATCAGGTTTACAATAATCGTGTAAATCATAGTCCTCAACATATTAATCAAATATCTGAGATATATTGCTATTCCATGAATGATAATTCCATCATCTTGAGATTTAACATTTAAATGTCAACCTTTATTATCATGTTGAGATTTAATATTCAAATGTCAAACTTAATCATGATATTTACTAGTGTATTTTAGAAGATTATGTATCTTATAATTTTATCTTTTAAAGATCAAAACTCCCACTTGCTTTTAGTAATTTAAAGACTATCTTTAAATACTTAGCAAATAAAGAAACAATACAATGTTCTCTTTTGGGATATTACAAATACTTATTGATAGTTCCTGACTTAACTTTGTTAATAATCTCTTCATAAGCAGTTAAACAAATTTAGAACTTCAATTTAAGACTTAATGTAATTCATCACATTCATCACATTCCATCATATGATCATGTCTTATTAATCTTCTATGTTGGAGTTTTATTAAATATGTCCAAGTCATACTCAACATTCTAACCTTGATAACTTTTGGAAGAAAAGAAGTCATAGTTATCTTTAATCAAACAATATAACAAGAGTTTGATTTTCCTAACTGAACATACCATAAACATTTGGTATTTCATTAGTATTAATATTGTAAGACAATCTAACAATATTTAAGATAACCATATTCGTTTTGACTTGTTTATTTACCAACTAATTAATTTTAATGGTACAATAATTTCCAAGCCAATTACATGCTTTATAACACAACTACTTTTTACAAAGTCTCTTCATGTCCATGTCTTTACAAGAAAACATAAACTGTTATAATCCCACTATACGTTATAAGTCATTTAACAATTTAATAACTTCATGTATATGTCTTAATTAAAAACACAACAAGATAACGTCTTACTTTTTTATAAGTCTTGTAACAATTAAAAGACTTTATGTTTATATCTTTACAATGAAACATAAACATGTTTTTTTGGTAAAGGGGAGTAATCCTGCACCCTGGTAAAATATATTAACCGAAAACATTGAAGTACAACGGATGAGAGTGAGTCCCTCATCACAGTCCCTTAGGACACTTACATGCAACCACTATATAAGAATGACATGCCATTCTTATAACTTACATATAAAAACTAACAATCTACAATGACTATACAATGCCAATACAAGTGAAGAAATATAAGACATTAAAAGCTTGTTTCACAATTGTAGCACCAAAGCAAAGTTATTGTAGAACTTCCAATCATCTTCATTGTCCCACAAACATAGCACATGAGACATAGAAGAACACTATGACATGATTCTGAAAACCGAATGTTGCCAAATGCTATTAGGATCTGAATGCAAACCAGCGTAAACACAACCTGTCATAGACAATCCCTAGGGTTATACAAACCCTAACTTACAACTCGAAACACCAAAGGCGCTCAACACCTCGCACAATACCTCCAATCCCGTCGTATATCAGACCAAGAATACAGGACAATACCAATCAGTAGCAGATCTATGTAGTATACGAACCAAGAACCAACAAATAGGGAACCAAAGTAACCCTAACTTCCACATAAACTGCTCACATCAGATTGCAAACACAACCGAATAGCAGCCATTGAAATAACAAACCCTAAAACTAGGGTTTCATGAAAGATCAGCCAACAAAGTCCAGCAACTTACCCTCTCTCATTAACCCACTTACAATAACATAACAGAAATTTCCATGAATCCAGAAATTGTGAAACAATCAGGTAAATACCACTTGCAACACCATTAATAAACGAAATCCTAAAAAGTTAGGGTTTCGTTGCCTTCAAAGCTTAATCCAAAAAACACCCTATGCAATGAATAATAATCAGGATCATATGTGCATCAAGGCAGAACCAAAATCGACCAAGTAAAAACCTGAAAAAAGGTTTTATAAGCATTCAGCGCAAACCAATCCCCAAGTCGTCCGTATATAAGAATCAGTATAAACCGACATAAGGAGAAGGACGATTAAGAAAAATGAAACCCTAACAAAACAGATCCCACAAAATTATAGAATCTATTTAATAGGGTGACGGCTACATCGACCAGAAAAACCCTAAAAGGGATCGAAGATCGAAACCCTAATAAGAGCGACAATGAGTAACATGTAATCGAACCATCAATCAAAAGATCAATGAATTAAATTACATCATCGATGCAGATAATAATAGGGAAGATATCCATAAGAACCGTATAAAATAGGTTGGAAATTGAAAGAAAACAGCACGCCACCCCCAAGTAATCACCACACCTTCAAACCGATTGCATACCTATAGGTAGAGAGGTAGTTTGAAGGAGATGGCTGGCCGGAATATGACAGGAGGGTGGCGGCCGGATATCCCCTTGAGAGAGAGTTTTTAGGGTTTTTTAATAACCCTAATTTCTATGTTATAATTATTTTTTTTAAAAAACATAAACATAAACATGTTTTACTAAAGTAATTATGAACACCATGTTTCAATAGTAATTTCAAGTTAATTTATTACTTCACAATAATGTAAATAACATTATTTCTTCATTTATTTATGTCATTCCAAGAACACATAAATATTCAGATTAAAGTAGCATTAGATTACTTAATTAATTTATGTCATTCCATGAATTCATAAATCTATAAATTAAAGTAGTCTTGATATCATATTGACACATGTTCTAATAGGTATCTAATTTAGAAACTGCAAATTCTCATAGTTTAATTACATCAGTTGATCTGCTAGTAATGAAAATATGAAATTCACCTTGTTGTTACAATCTAGTTAAGCTCTCACATAACATAAATTGTAACACCAAGTGTTTCTTGAAGTAGCCTAGTATAATTCATATCAGAACATTATTCTTATTTAGAAACTGCAAATTCTCATAGTTCAATTACATCAGTTGATCTGCTAGTAATGAAATATGAAATTCATCTTGTTGTTGCAATCTAGCTAAGCTCTCACATAACATAAATTGTAACACCAAGTGTTTCTAGAATTAATATTAGAAAATTATTCTCTTACCTTGTAGTCAAGAGAATCCATTAAATCATATCTTTATGAGTTGTTTCTTGCACACATTAAAGATAACATTTCTCCCACTTGTGCATGGAACAACCTCATATAGTTGACAAACAACATGCCATGCATTTGTTTATGTGTTCAATATGATTGTGTCATAGATTTTAGCATAACAAGTATATGTAAAACAACAATGTCTAGTAAGGAAACATACAAGACTATCCTTAAAAGTATGAGTGTCTACACTTGGAAAGTAATTATCTTTAGCTACCAAGATATCAAAGCTTGTAACTCCCACTGAATTAAAGATCATTACAATAATTCCTTATTTAGTGATAAGTACACAATACTCCCACTGAATTTGACAACATTGTAAATGTTTCATATCTAGTGAAAACAAATATTGTGTCTTTAACTTTCCTACACCTTTAAATGTCCATGTGTAACAATTACTTATGCACTAAAGAGTGTATTCTACTACGTAAATGATGGACTATCCACCAAATGCTTTTAACTTGAAAAATTGGGCATGCAATTTCTTCCTTAACAGGTCTACCATCCTACAATGTATGTAGCACCTTTAAAACAGTCAAAACAACTAGTTTGTCTTTAAACATTTTGCAGTAATTAGTCTAGCTTCTAATTATAATAACTCATAAAATGTCATACATAATTTTCTGTTAACCAAATATCATATTTGTTACTAAGAATTTAATCACCGAATGAGGATGATAAAATCCCTATGCAAAATATTCGCAATTTTCTTAACTATTAAAAAATTTGCTATGAGTTATATATTAGAATTTAGACGTATCTAATATTCCTATTATCCTTTCTCATTCATGAAAAGGAATAGGATTGTGTCTCACTCTTCCTTCATAGAAAAAAGACTTCTTTTGTCTTTTAAGTAAATATTTCTTAATCAAACATTTGTTTGAAAACAGAACTAGATCAATTTACCAAAGCCCAAATATGTTTACGGTTTGAACGTTGCATTAATACATTAAAACGAATTACAAAATTCAATTTCAGTATTTTCGATAATAAGATCTTTAAGAAAATAAAATACCCATTGGTAAATATTCATATAAACCGTAGTATTTTCTTAAAGCTAGGATCCTAATTGACATAGTACCATTACATCAGTTGATCTGCTAGTAATGATAGTATTCAACAAGGTAATTGTCGAACAATAATTGCCAATATCATATTGCAATTCCTAGATTTATGGGATTTACAATCACAAAACTTTTGTATTGTAAGCATGTTTGATCCCCATCTTAATGCCTTGAGTCCAAGATCTCACTTCCTACTCAATTTAAGTCGTCTAACTTAAAAACTGCAAACTCACAAATCCATCTCATCAGTTGATCTGCTAGCAATGAATTTATGAAATTTACCTCTCCATTGCAATCTCGCCAAGTTCTCACATGACGTAAATTACAACTTCAAGTGTTCTTAATTAGATGGCATTCGACTTAATTTTATAAGGGTATTAAATTTTGACGTGTAATCAAAATAATGTATGAAGAAGCATGCATACAACTTCATAACATTGGTTTTACAAAACATTTTTATTACCAATTTGCTAAGAATAAAATAACAAAATTTTGATTGAGGTATCGGGTTCACCAATTAAAGAATTACCATCAATTATCGTCCACTATATCGTACTTTTGCATAAGCCCGAAAGCTTAGTGTTTCGGATAATCATTGTGGAATTGTGGTTAATTCACCCTTAAGATGACAGTGTACATGTAATGGTTGTTCGGTAAGTCTAATTTACACACAAACGAGCGTTAAGACAGAATGTTGTCTCTCTAAGGCCACAATTTAATGCGTTGCTATCCTTATACCCATCTTATAGTGTGTAAACTTCGGTCGAGCCTATTTAACCATTACGTACAAAAACATCAATCAACCAATCCTTTGAGATTTATTCTTAAAAACCAAAACAATTTCGCCATTATTTAGTCCGTATTATTTTTCTATTAAAAAATTACCCTTTTCGTTTATAAACATGTCTAACACAATAAATAAACAAAAACAAGTAATGTACAAATAAAAAAAATAAAACAACTAAATAAACAAATATACATAATCATAACAATTAAATATGTATAAAACATGTAGCCACATGCAAATCTTATTCAATAGTCCTATTAATAATCAAATCTAGGTGTATAACGTATTAATTCAATTAAGGCTTTCTTCTTCTAGGAAAAAGAGCCACATACATCGATAAATCGATTGCGTAAGCCAAAATTAAATAAATACCACATAGCACATAATTGATTACTTAATATTGGAGTCTTCCCCAATTCGACATCTATTAATAAATTTACATGTTTCAATATAACTTAACCATTAATTCATATAAACAATTTAAACCATTTAAATTATAACAATAAAAATCCATGCAAATATGAACTTTTTCACGGATTTAGCTTAACAATTAACATATTGCACCAAGATCGTTTACTAAAACGCATAACAATTACATGACATTTTAGGGTTTCTAATCATATTAAAAAAAATTAAAAACCATAAACCCTAAAACCCTATTAAGGTCAATCGACCCATAAAATATTTTAGGGTTAGGAATCTAACAAATATACCCTAAAAACATGTAACTAAATGAATCAAGATCCAATTTTTATGCGTTTCGATAATTAATTACACATTATAACGGCTCTAGATGCCACTGTTGGAATTATTATATCATGACATTCATATAAAATAAACCAAACACATCAAGTGAGCATAGCGGAAGCAATTATAACAAGATCATATAACATGTAATTAATTAATCAATATTAAATAGTAAACATACCTTTGTGATTCTAGCCCGAACAAGAATCAATTGCAATCTTCAATCAAGAACCCTAATTAGGGTTTATGTGGATTACAAGAATTACCCCTTACCTCTTTTGTAATTCAATCCAAGAATCAAACAATAATGTGTTTGAATCACGTTCTTGTACACACGTACTAATTCAAGAAAAAGTTTATGCAAGTAAATTAAACACAAAACTTTGTAGATCAAGAAAATCAAATCCCTTATGGGATAAGTTTGATGGATCGACTTTGGGACAAAGAAGAGGAGAGAAAACACCAAGATGTGTGTGTACAAGTTATGAGAAAACAATACATCTTGGGTTTGTTTATATACTATTTGAAACTTGAGCTCAAGGCACATAAAGAGGTGGAAACCTCCCTATGTCGATTGGTTAAGGATCCCCTTAGGGGATTCCGGAACCTTCTCTTGTTTCCATGTTTTGTCTAGTATTACTTTCCTAATCTTCGTTTAATAAATAATTAGTCATTAATCATTAAATACTAATTACTATTATTTATTTTGTGTTTAATAATTAATTATAACATTTATAAATAATTATTTCTTTTACTCTTCATACGTATTGTGTGCAATCCCGTGATCTCGAGTTCGATCCTAACATACGTCTACTAAAATAATGTCCATATTCTAACAGACAGAGGTTAACAACTGATGATGATGATGCGTTGTTGTTCATTGAGTAATTAAATAAATTTTTTTAATTTTATTTGATTTTGTGATTTTTGTGTTTATGAAATGAAGATGGTGTGTAGTTTTGGGGATTATAATGGATTTTCAAGTTTTTTTCCCCGCGCAAATGATTTTTGGCTGGCGCAAGTTTTGTGGAGCTTTTTGGGCGATGAGCGGTGTAGCAACCAGCATTTTAGGGCAATACTTTTCATTAAAACTCGAAATCATTTATGACAAACGATAATTTTTGAACTTGTTTTAATAATAAATTTCATTTAATATTATTACCAATTACATATTTTTGAGATTTTTGGACATCATTTGAACTGAAAATGAGAAATATCTCGCACATAACACAACTACGAAATATGTTCGCCAACTAATTATGTGGCGTATCTCATATCTCACTTCGAACGGGCTCACATGCGTACCGACACCGTATTAGTAATGGCTTAATTTCTATAACTATTTTTCGGAGTCAATAACTTTGCCCTTATATTATTTTTATAAAAACGTTTCCAGAAATATACTCCTCGCATTTACGAAACCAAGATATCGTGTTTTCACCTGAGCTCAACGGGACATGGGGTGCACCCAATACCCACTAAATAATAATCCTATACAAAATCCTATATACCTTTTATTATATACACCCACACAGTTTTTTTTTTCTTTTCTTTTGGTCCTGTCGATATCATCCACAAGTCCCCAAATCTGTTATTCAGGTCCATCAACCTCTGTAAGTCAAACCAAAAAGCAAAGCGCATATCAAGGTGTGTCGCTATCTCTCTTTCTCTTCTTCCCAAACAAGTTCAGGGGATCATCTAAACGACTTTAGCTGGGTACATTTATTCACAGGATTTTGACCTCAAAAGCATGTCACAAATTTTCTTCTTTGTTTTCTTTCAATCCTACTCGAAGACCAGGGGAGCACCACAAGTTCTCAACTCAAATCTCACTCACCAAAATTTTCACAAGATCAAGGTTTCTCAAGGTTCGCTTGGTCGCTTGGGGTTTTCTTGGATTCGGTTTGAGTTATAATTTGTATATGGGTTTCGTGTTCCTGGTCTTCCTCTCCATCGAAACCACTCACACCCATTGTAAGGGTTTCTTGATCTCCCTATACTTTGTAATTTTCGTGACTTCATTGGATGATAAGTTGTTGTTTTGATTGATTTTTCAAGTTGTAATCTCGAGTTGGTTTATGTATATCGATCGACAAAATTTTTGTATCTGTGAATAACATTGTCTTCTTTATTGTTGTTCTTGTGTGGCACTAAAGTTTATAACAAAAACATAAGGATGAAAAAAAAAAATGAATCAAAGAAAACTATGTCCAAAAGGATTAAAGTATTGGCTGAATGGATTAATGAAAGTGATAAATTTTGTTTTTGCGCTTGTGCTTATTAATTTGCGTCAATCAGTAGGTCGAACCCAACAGCGAGAGTGTAAATGGTCTTGTCCATTTTTGCTTCAATTTGCAACTAAAATCGGGTTGATATTGGCTCAAATTTGGAAGTACCATCATTTGCTTTTTTTTTTTTTTTTTTTTTTTTTTTTTTTTTTTTTGGTTTTGCTTCTTTTGCTCTACTATGGCGTTGAGGTTTGCTTTGTTGGTGCATCGAGGCCTTTTCATACCAACAGGGGTGCGTGGCCTTTGCTTAACATGGTCGTCAAATACAAATTTCACAACAGAAAAACTCACTTACTAAATGTATAAACTGATGGGTTAAACCAGATTTTGTGTTTGGATTGTGTGTCGACTACTGTCCAACAGTTGGCGAGATTGGTTTTACCATTTGGCATTCTTAATGACTATTTCCAAAAGCTATAAACTAAAAATGGGTCATGTTTCGCTTAGTGTCGAGACCACTCTTAGTAACCTTGGTCTTGTCTTCTGTCACTCAATGTTCAATCTCAAAATTTTTATATATGTGTCTGCTTTGGTCTGTTATGGTATTGGGTTAGTTTTGGTTTAGGACTTGAAACAGATTTGTTTGTTTTATTACTGGGCCGAAGCCCACTTGTGTTTGCTAACGAGTGTGCGTTGAATACAGATTACACCAAAACAATTTTTGCCAAATATTTTACTTATATTAGCTTAAAGATATATCACATAGTATGTAACAAAATGGTGTAGTGTGATGTGGAGTCGGATTGTGATACGAATTGAGTCCAGTTACTTGTTTGCATCGATCTATCTCGCACCTCATTCACGACTCACTCGTTTTACTCGTTCTCGACGTTATTTCACGACGTACTCTAAATTATAACTAATAGTCAAAGCTAAATTTTTCACAACATTAAAACTATGAACAACCTATAATTTCCTTAGTGCAACCTACAATGATTTACTGATACTCTACGATAAATTATTTTTAAACAAATAAGATAACAATGGTTTTTTTTTTTGTGACACTTAGTCATCTCGTACAATTAAAACATATACGGGTCACGCCCAATTTTATAAAATCTTACACTTATAACTTATAAGTGTATTTTTAAATACAAAATCTTTTAAATAAAATCAACACTTAAAATATGATTTTTTTTTAACTAATAATCATCTATATATATACTTTTAACAACAATATTCTTATGTTCCGATGACGCATAATATTTATCTATGATTATTTGTCGTGCATCACCTTCCGGTTACGGTCAAACCGGAGACTTATTCATCTTACTATTTTTGTTATTATATACTCATATACCTATACACTTCCAAGAGCCAATACTCGCCAATACTTACAAACACTTGGAAAACTATTTAAACTTAAATGCTGCCACACAAGCAACAACCACCAAAAACATTTTAATACTTTTAAACTTAATTAAACTTCATTGAGTCTTAAACTAGAACTATGAGCTAAACATGCCGTACTATTCTAGGTCGCGTGTTGGTGCTGCACACTTATACTATTTGACTTTACTCTATTCAGACTGCTTTACTGAGGTGAGTTCCCGTAGCCCCACTTTTTAATATGTTTTCTTGGGATGGAAATGGTACAAATGGTTTTCAAATGTTTTTCATGCTGTGACACACTGTTTTCATGATTTATGGACAATATGTGTGTTTGATTGCAATATGTGCTTGACTGTGTGGACTTATTTGGTGGAATGCAAGAGGTCAGGATTGTATTGGTAGAAATACTTGGGTTGACACCCACACCCTTATAAAGGGTGAATACACTCTGCGCAAAGTTACGAGGTTAGGATGTATTGGTAGTACCATTTGGGAAGTAGCACCCGGTACTATTTGGGTTGACACCCACACCCTTGAGTTGGTGAATATAATCTGAGTGAACTATACGTATATGCCATCCTGAGATTTAGTTGTTGCTAATTTGTGTACTTCATTAAGGTGCTTACATGTGTATATCATACTCACTGTTGTCCTACACTATTATTCACAGCTTCGTGGTTTAACTTTCAAACCTACGAGCTCACCAACATTATGTTGACGTTTTCTAGTACCATTTTCAGGTGGATCATTATTAAGGTATCTGAAGGCACGTTTATTGGAGTCAAACTATTTGTCATTTTGCAACTATGTTTTCAAGACAATAAGATTTCAAAAGAGACATGTTTTTCTATCATATATGAGACAAGAATCGTTTTGTACAAGTTGTAAACTATCATTGTGATAATTATAAGGTATGAATCTATGATGTTACGCAATGTGCCTTTCTCGGTTACATCTCGTGTTTCCGCCTTAGACGGGGTGTGACAGAATGGTATTAGAGCCTAAGGTTATAGAGAATGCCGCTTTTTCTAAAATAAAAAGCTCTAATATAAAAACCTCAACTATAACCAGACTAAAATTTTTATAAAACCCCAAACATGGTACGAGTCGATTAGCCCGAGCATTCCATCATTTTTCCTAAATTATGCATAGCCTGATCAACTATGCTTAATTCAGGATCGATCATGGGATAATGGGGGTAGTTACCTTTGATTGTGTTTGGTTGGAGTCGGAGTCTAGATCACCTGAAAATGCATTGGCCAATTTGTGTGCATCTGCCTTACGTGTAATGTGTATTTGTGGTTATGTTGCCTTGCCTTCTGTGGGCTGAAGCTTTTAGCTTCTAGGACAATATGTGAGCTTGCAATTGCGTATTTAAGTGCTTTGAGTTGGTATGATATGGTTTGGCTTAGTTTGAACTAGAGCATTCTCTGTACCTTTCCTCATACTCATGCATTGACATTAGTTATCCTTATACGCTAACAAAACTCATACTATATATTTTGCTAAATATATATAACGATACGTTATTTTGGGTAAACTATTTTGGATACGTTATTTTGTATACGCTATACAATTTTGAATACTATTTTGGACGTTCAACATTGGTTTCGCTATCGATATGCTATTTTGGGAACTATTTTGAGACATACTATTTTGGAAACGATATTTTGGAATACAATTTAAAAGCTATTTTGGAAACATTATTACTCTAGTATTGCCCTATGCTGTTAAGTCACATGCCTTGTCCCCCTACCCCTCAATTTGCGAGAAGGCCTGAATACACCACATTTTAAGTTGATGAGTCGGATGATGTTATTAGTTGCCTTAAGGAAATGACCAGTCAACTAGCGTAGTCGAGATTAATGGCTTAGTCGTACAATTTGAACCTTGGAGACTACAAGTGGGATAATAGGACACATGAGGAAGCAGTGACCCTAAGCTTGTTAGTTGAGTCATTTGTGTTGACCATGATAGCGATGTTCGTATTAGTGTTCGTGTTCCGGGAGATGTATTGATTTAGATAATTCGAATTCTGTTTCTTAAAATTTTCATGCAGATGAAAAATTTTCTTGCAAACTTTATAAAGAATGATGAACTGGTAATCTTCGTTAATTGGACCGTGCTATGATGTTTCTTCAAAACAAAATTTGGTTGATAGTCGAAATTGTTTTAAAATGTTTTGAAATTAATTTGTGATGATTAGAAGGTTGGATTGTTTTAGTATAAAAAAAAAATCGTCTCAAATGTTCGTCCAAATGTCAAATTTCTTGAAAGCCAAAAATCCAAACCCTATATGAAAAATCGTTATTTCATATTACAAATCTTGAAAACATATCTTTTCGCATGACTATAACCATTGGAAAATTTTCAAACGAATTTGCCTCAAAATGCACTAATGGTCAAAATTTTATAATGTCTTACTCAGATAAATGCTAATAACAATTTCAAAAACCATGCCTCCAAGAGGGAACACGTACCATGCATGGACAAACCTCGAGAACGATCACAATGCCTACATACTATGCGAACATAGAAGTGAATCGGATACCTCTGTCTGAGACTGATAATAGCGATGTGTCGTGCCTTGACACTATTCCTTCGAAGTACAACCTTCCCACTCATCCCACAAGATAAGGCTCCCGTGTTGATCGAAGCGCATTGGATTAGACAATCAGTATTACTTAAGAGACAACGTATCCTTTCGGAGTCCTAGATAACTTAGTCACATTGGAGCATGTCCACACTTTTACACTGGTATCAAGAAGTTGCACCAGACGATAAGACCTTTAGCTTTCACTTGTAACCAGATCTCTCGACGTAGTAGTCACTTGGCAACAATTTTGAGCCATTACATACTATATTCCTGCCTAGAGGAACTTAGCACTTAGACTTAAGAGTTTCGCCTAATAATAATCTTCGAGCTTTCCAGATCGTTGACACCAGGTTCTGCCCATTGACCTTTTGATTCATAGACCATCATCTTCAACTATTCATGCATACCTAACGACACGTTGTTCCCTGATGTTTTCACACCAAGGGCTTTTCCTTCACAAGCCTTTTATCTGTTGTGAAGCTTTTAATGATCTCTATTCTCATTGATCGAATCCTGCCGAATTCTATTCCCTTTCCTTCGGATGACTACGTCAACAACGTGGTAAGAACACCAACATCGAAACTCTTTACTAACATCGTTCACACTTTTCCTAGGTATTAGAACCCCCTTTATGATACATAGGCATGAGACTCTTGTGATATGAGCAAATAGGACACTGCGTACCATACAAACACCGCCTTTTGTGATATGACTTCAAAACTACGAATGCCAACCCCGTGCCATGAGTTGGATATTCCTCCTCATTTCTTTCATCTGCCTTAGAACAACTTTCTTCACATTAGGAAGTTGTTATTTTTACTTATTCAATCTTCATAGATGGCAATCGTTCTTTCATTCGGAGATGCAACCTTGATAATTTTTCTATCACGTATGATTTTCTTCATATCGATTTTTGGTCAACAATTCCCTCCCCATAGTCACAACAAATCCACCTAACTACACCGTAATCTACCCCACCAGATTTTTTTTTCTCCCTATCAATGCTACTGAGAATATCATCAATGATTTCTTCAGTAATAAAAATTTTTGTTTCCATCTACAAATTTTACAACAAACACTCTACTTGATTTCATTGATTCGCAATTCACACGGTAGTATAATGAAGTACCAAACATCTTCTTGGCACCAGCCGTCGGACGAAAGCAAGTATGTTATAGACGAGGAAGATACCAAACACAACACCCGCTGCTACCCTTACTTCCTCATTTGCTTTAGCTCATCGTTTCCATAGATTCTCCATTTTTCTTGACATTTTGTTCTTCCCGATAACGACCTGATCGACTACATTAGTATCGAGTGATCATGCCAAATCTACACCATCATACCCTATTCACACTTCTTTTCATATAAGAAAATCTAACTTTATGTGACTTGCTCTCATTCTTGTGACATTAGCTCTCTCTACAGCGTGTACGAATTCTTAGAGGTGAAATTCTAACAAACCATTTTGGATCTTGATGAAGACCGGATAGAGAATGATTGATCTTCCTTGTCTCGACGGATACTCAATGTTCTACAGGACATCATAACGGTGAAAATTCTTTACATACACCGGAACTAATTCGGTTCGTCGTGTCAAGCTTAGAAAACCTCCTTTAAAGCCTGTGTATGTGACCTTGTAGACAAAACTTCTTCCCATCGCCGTTACCGATTTTCTCTAATTGACACAACTACCTCGGCAATATATCTGATCTTCTTCGCTAATCTCACCAATTTTAGACGTAGGTATCTATTCGTTCGTTTTGAGCAATTTCTGAACTGAGCCAAATCATCGAAGACGTTAAATCCTTCTTTCTTAATGACTTGATACGTAGCCTAATCTCATGACAGTTCTTGGTTGATGAGTTGCAAGATTATCCTAAAATTAAGTTGATACTTTGTTTAAGGCTTCGATAATTTTGCTAGAAGACGGAAAAGCTTATTCCATCGAATTTTGCCATGTGACAGTTACCTTCGACTGCCTGTCTAATTTCACTCAGAGGTACCAATTTGGATTAAGCTGTCATAGGTTACAGCTTTTAGTAGTATCTACCCTTGTCACATAAGTTACGACCGCGACATTGGAGCCCTGATTTGAAATCTAGTTCTCTTGTCATGACTCAAACATTCGTTAGGTTCTACGTACATGCGTTGGTCTATTTCAATAAGAGCATACAGAATTATTCTAACATAGTGGACTAGGTCGTTTACAATAGACTAGCAGTTCCACCAACAAAATTTGTCACCTTGATCTACAAACATCGTCTAGAAATTTGTGGTTAACGTCTAAGGAACCATAAGTAATGCCTAGTTGGTGATCAACTAGTTATCACCCAATAAGGTGTCAGCTTGAAGATTTATTTCGTGATTGTGGAAGAGCCAAGAAACCCTCACTAGGTAAGTTGAGCAACTTAGATTAGACAAGATTCCTATTATAAGTGTATTTGAGCTTAGTCCGTGGACATTAGTTATTTGGAAACAAAAGGACGAGGCGAGACTTAAGTACCCACACTTTTTGGCAATGGTACTAGCTGAATTTTGAGGACAAAATTCCGTTAACGGGGATGTACTGTAGCAACCGGCATTTTAGGGCAATACTTTTCATTAAAACTCGAAATCATTTATGACAAACGATAATTTTTGAACTTGTTTTAATAATAAATTTCATTTAATATTATTACCAATTACATATTTTTGAGATTTTTGGACATCATTTGAACTGAAAATGAAAAATATCTCGCACATAACACAACTACGAAATATGTTCGCCAACTAATTATGTGACGTATCTCACATCTCACTTCGAACGAGCTCACATGCGTACCGACACCGTATTAGTAATGGATTAATTTCTATAACTATTTTTCGGAGTCAATAACCTTGCCCTTATATTATTTTTATAAAAACGTTTCCAGAAATATACTCCTCGCATTTACGAAACCAAGATATCATGTTTTCACCTGAGCTCAACGGGACATGGGGTGCACCCAATACCCACTAAATAATAATCCTATACAAAATCCTATATACCTTTTATTACATACACCCACACAGGTTTTTTTTTTCTTTTCTTTTGGTCCTGTCGATATCATCCACAAGTCCCCAAATCTGTTATTCAGGTCCATCAACCTCTGTAAGTCAAACCAATCAAGGTGTGTCACTATCTCTCTTTCTCTTCTTCCCAAACAAGTTCACGGGATCATCTAAGACTTTTCAGTGGAAAACGACTTTAGCTGGGTACATTCATTCACAGGATTTTGACCTCAAAAGCATGTCACAAATTTTCTTCTTTTTTTCCTTTTAATCCTACTCGAAGACCAGGGGAGCACTACAAGTTCTCAACTCAAATCTCACTCACCAAAATTTTCACAAGATCAAGGTTTCTCAAGGTTCGCTTGGTCGCTTGGGGTTTTCTTGGATTTGGTTTGAGTTATAATTTGTATATGGGTGATGAGTGTCTAAATACTCATCATTTCGTTCACATTTAAGCTACAAAAACATCTGAAAACATACAGATATGCTTTAAAATATATGAAATATCAATAAATTGTGTTTTTATGAGTTACAAGTGCAAAAGGATTGAAAACTGATAAAAAACAACATATTTCACATAATTTACAGTTTCAGTCCCTGAACTTTGAAAAATTGGCAAATCTAGTCCTTGGTAATCCAAAACATGTAAAATATTATCAAAGGTCCTTAGGGATTCATAAGTTGTCAAAACTAGTCCTTTAAAGCTAAAAATTGCAAAATGACAACTTTGGTCCCTCAAGTTTGAAAAATATCAAAATTAGTTCTTAAGGTTTTAAAAATGGAAAAATATTAAAAACAAACCTTGTACTATTCATACATGGCAAAATTGGTCCTTATGATACCTTGTGGAAAGTTACATGTTAAGTCCCCAAAAAAATCCAAAATTACACTTTAGGTCCTTGGGCCTTAAATACCACAAACCAAACCGGACCCTAAAATATTAAACCTAAGATCCAATCTAAACCAAATCCAACCCAACACAACACCCTAGCCCACCTTACCCTTTCCCAGGCCCAAACACAAAACAAGCCCACCCCCTTAGTTATTAAAACGGGCGTTGACCCGTTAGACCTCTCACAAACCGCCAACACTGTACACCCTCCACCTCCACCCCTGTAATCCCAAAACCAGGGTGGTTTTCACCACCACCTCACCCCCCAGCTGGCTACTCTACACCCACCAGCTCATCCCTTCTACCTCATAACCACTCCATACCCACAATAAATGCTTCTCCACCATTTTCCCCTCCAAACCATATCTACACCTCTGTTTTCTACTAACCCACCCCAACTTGCTTCAAATTATATCAAACTTGTCCCTTACACCTCTACAACACTCCAAAGTTCCTTAATTGCAAAATATCGGCTGCAAGTTATCTGATTCACTTTTGGCGCCAAAATGCCACTTGTACGAATTTGATGAATTCATGGAATTCAATGGCTGAGATGAAGTGGGAAACATTCAGAGGTCGACAAGGGATGCAAAAAGATCTTTATAAAGAAGAATAGAGGCAATGTAATATCTATCTAGTGTAATTTAGTCAAAAGTAGCTCGTTTAATTAATCATCTTAATTTCAGTGTATTTCAAAGCTTCCAAGTGTTGGTTTTAGTTAATTCTGTGTATTGTAAAACTTTTCTAAGTATAAATTTCAAGTCTCCTTATGATTCTCAGTTTATGCAAGTTTTCATTAAAAATCTCATATTTACCTAATGTTGTTAATTGTTGATGTTAGGGACCCATAAGCTCATAATATAGCTTCTGTAAGCTATTAGAATCATAAAAACTAGTATTCCTTATAAAACTCAAAAATATAAAAAAAATCAAGAAAAATAGTTAAAAAAATAAAAATCAGTGAAGTGATGAAGAAAGCAAAGAGCAGGGTGTATTTTGGATTGCCCTTGGGTTAATGGTTCTGTGGAGAGCTTATAGGTTGATCCTTTGGTCCTTGTTCTAAGTTTTCCGCTTGGTACTCATTTGTAAGCCTTTTGATAAAATTTTCTTGTTCATTATATAAGTTGGTTAGTATTGTTGATATCTGTGTTTCTATGCTTCCTTTGTACTAATTAATCATAATCTTGCATAATATAGTTAAGTTGTTTGTTGAAATTAGTTGTTGCTTAAAATCTTGATTTCACAGTTGAAATTGCAAATTTGGTGATTAGTGTGATATATGCTTGTGTTTGTGTTTATTTATGCTCACTTGATCTTATAATAGGCTAAAAATGAGTTAGAAACCAATAGCTTGGTCTGAATCTGTGTTAAACATCAAAACTCATAAATCCAATCTCATTAAGGTGTGTTTGGATCTAGCTTGTTATCTGTGTTCAAGTGGAAATTTGTTGTTAATTTTGGTTCACTTCTGTCACTTAGGTTCATATTAGATCAGATAAACCATAAAAACCAAGTGTCATTTGTGAAAAAGTCAAAATCACCCTTTGATCCTCATAACTTGTTCACTGTTAGGATTTGGATTGTATAATCTAGTCATTTCATTGTATAAGTTGGTAATAAAGGATAATTTAGCTTAATTACAACATATAACAGCTTATTTAGTAACTAGGATTAATTAGAAGTTCATTTTAGTCAACCTACTAGTGTTAAGTAAAAAGTCAAATTTTACCTTTAGCAGAAAATCCAAAAGTTGCAAGATTTGTTTTGAATTTTGTGTTTGTTTTTAGGGTTTGATCTTTTCATGGATTGAAGTCCCTCAGCTAAACTTTGTAATCCAACCTTTACCTTATTTTTACAATTTTTTGTGTGCAATCTACACTGCATCAAAGTCACTTGCAGGGGAAGTACCTCCCCTGTGCACAGTCACTGCACCACCACCACCACCACCACTTTGATGGTTGATTCTGAGCAACTCAGTGGGTCCCACAGGCTTAAATTGGGTTCATTCAACCCCCCTCCTGGCCACCTTTCTATTTTGACCAAGATTTTGAGCTTAGGCTCAGTGGACCCCACCTGAATTCACCCCTAAACCTTGTCCCATTTCTGTCTCAGTCCACCATAAATCAAGGTGCTTATTCTGGCTTGTGGGCTTATTCATACGGCTTATTTGTGAAATCCTAGCTTAATCAAGTCCAAACAACTTATTTGAACCAGAATCCACCCTTGAGGACCCCACATAAGCTCATTTGAGCTTATTTCTTGGTTTGGTTAAACATAGTCAACTGTGAAGCCTATAAGCACTCACAGTGCTTATTTTTGAGTTCCAAGTTAGTTGTTTTTTCTTAAGTTTCATATTTTAAGTATTTTAGTAGTTCTGTAAAAGAAAATTTAGAAAAAGCCAAATTTAATTATAGTGATAGCCTCTATTTAATAGAAATTATCTTTTTAATTTTCTTTTTAGCTTATTTATAAGCACTCTAGCATTTTTATATTTTTATTAATCTTCCTTTATATTAAAGTAATTTTAGAATTTTTTCTAGATTTTTCCTTTGTCATTTAGTGGTTTTAGAATTAATATTAGTTTAATTAATTATTAATTAATATTAAAGAATTAAATAGCATAATTAGATTTTATTAAGTAACACCTAGTTTTTATAATTTTTCTAGCTTTTATATAAGTTAAAACATTTTTAGGAATTTTTCTAGAATTTCTACTGTTCATTTTCTATTTTTTAGAATATAATTAGTTTAATTGGTAATTAATTAATAATTAGATTAATAATTATTCAATTAGTTTAAAAATACATAAAACCAACTTTTTATAATTTTTTTTTAGATTCCTGTGATGGTTAATTAGATTTATAAAAATCTTCTTAATTATCTAAGTCTTTTTAGTATTTATAATAATTTAAATCAGTTTAATTAGTTAATTAATAATTAAATAAAGTAATTAATTAATAATAATTAGATAAATAGTGTGAAAAATATAATTTTAATTTTAAAATAAGTTTTATAATATTTTAGATTTTTCTAAATTTTAATTTTATTTTTCTAGACTTATTTTACATTTTCTTATTTATTAGTGTATTATTAAATAATTAAAAATAGTTATTAAATAATAATAATTAATTAAATAGTTATAAAAATAATTTTAATCTTCCAATAATTTTCTTATACTTTTAGGATTTCAAAAATATAATTTTCACATTTGTGGGAGTTATATTTGTAAGAATTCACGTTTAGTTTCGTACGTTTACGTTTAATTAAATTTAAACGTACATTTTTATATCTTTTTACATTTTTAGGTTTTCTAAACTTTTAAATAAGTTAGTAATTATAAAATAAATATTTTAAGTTTATTTAATTTGCATTTAAGCCCCTAAGGCATGCAAATTCCTACAATAGTTAAAATCGTTTTTGTTTCGTATGTTTATGATTATATATTAAACATACGCGTTTTCCGGTTCCTTTAAATTTGCGATTATCTGATTTCACGTATTAGTTGATATAGCTTATAAAAGCTATTTTCACTTATATTTCTGTAGTATAATCACTTGAACCCTTTTCCTGTTCATTTCACCTGATCTCAAAGTCGTCTTATTTCAGATTTCACGCCTCGTTGGGATCTAAGGAACCGGGGAAACACTACACTCCACGGAGTATTGGTTTAGGCTGTTTGACTTACTGACCATTACTTGGTTGATATTTATTGACTGTTTACCACCAATCAATGGGTTTCGTGTTCCTGGTCTTCCTCTCCATCGAAACCACTCACACCCATTGTAAGGGTTTCTTGATCTCCCTATACTTTGTAATTTTCTTGACTTCATTGGATGATAAGTTGTAGTTTTGATTGATTTTTCAAGTTGTAATCTCGAGTTGGTTTATGTATATAGATCGACAAAATTTTTGTATCTGCGAATAACATTGTCTTCTTTATTTTTGTTCTTGTGTGGCACTAAAGTTTATAACAAAAACATAAGGATGAAAAAAAAAAATGAATCAAAGAAAACTATGTCCAAAAGGATTAAAGTATTGGCTGAATGGATTAATGAAAGTGATAAATTTTGTTTTTGCGCTTGTGCTTATTAATTTGCGTCAATCAGTAGGTCGAACCCAACAGTGAGAGTGTAAATGGTCTTGTCCATTTTTGCTTCAATTTCCACTCGTGAAAGCTGCTAACTAAAATCGGGTTGATATTGGCTCAAATTTGGAAGTACCATCATTTGCTTTTTTTTTTATTTTTTATTTTATTTATTTATTTATTTTTTTTTTGGTTTTGCTTCTTTTGATCTACTATGGCGTTGAGGTTTGCTTTGTTGGTGCATCGAGGCCTTTTCATACCAACAGGGGTGCGTGGCCTTTGCTTAACATGGTCGTCAAATACAAATTTCACAACAGAAAAACTCACTTACTAAATGTATAAACTGATGGGTTAAACCAGATTTTGTGTTTGGATTGTGTGTCGACTACTGTCCAACAGTTGGCGAGATTGGTTTAACCATTTGGCATTCTTAATGACTATTTCCAAAAGCTATAAACTAAAAATGGGTCATGTTTCGCTTAGTGTCGAGACCACTGTTAGTAACCTTGGTCTTGTCTTCTGTCACTCAATGTTCAATCTCAAAATCTTTATATACTTATGTGTCAGCTTTGGTCTGTTATGGTATTGGGTTAGTTTTGGTTTAGGACTTGAAACAGATTTGTTTGTTTTATTACTGGGCCGAAGCCCACTTGTGTTTGCTAACGAGTGTGCGTTGAATACAGATTACACCAAAACAATCTTTGCCAAATATTTTACTTATATTAGCTTAAAGATATATAACATAGTATGTAACAAAATGGTGTAGTGTGATGTGGAGTCGGATTGTGATACGAATTGAGTCCAGTTACTTGTTTGCATCGATCTATCTCGCACCTCGTTCATGACTCACTCGTTTTACTCGTTCTCGACGTTATTTCACGACGTACTTTAAATTATAACTAATAGTCAAAGCTAAATTTTTCACAACATTAAAACTATGAACAACCTATATATAATTTCCTTAGTGCAACCTACAATGATTTACTGATACTCTACGATAAATTATTTTTAAACAAATAAGATAACAATGGTTTTTTTTTTTTTTTTTTTTTTTTTTTTTTTTTTTTTTTTTTTTTTTTTTTGTGACACTTAGTCATCTCGTACACTTAAAACATATACGGGTCACGCCCAATTTTATAAAATCTTACACTTATAACTTATAAGTGTATTTTTAAATACTAAATCTTTTAAATAAAATCAACACTTAAAATATGATTTTTTTAACTAATAATCATCTATATATATACTTTTAACAACAATATTCTTATGTTCCGATGACGCATAATATTTATCTCTGATTATTTGTCGTGCATCAACTTCTGGTTACGGTCAAACCGGAGACTTATTCAGCTTACTATTTTTGTTATTATATACTCATATACCTATACACTTCCAAGAGCCAATACTCGCAAATACTTACAAACACTTGGAAAACTATTTAAACTTAAATGCTGCTACACAAGCAACAACCACCAAAAACATTTTAATACTTTTAAACTTAATTAAACTTCGTTGAGTCTTAAACTAGAACTATGAGCTAAACCTGCCGTACTATTCTAGGTCGCGTGTTGGTGCTGCACACTTATACTATTTGACTTTACTCTATTCAGACTGCTTTACTGAGGTGAGTTCTCGTAGCCTCACTTTTTAATAAGTTTTCTTGGGATGGAAATGGTACAAATGGTTTCCAAATGTTTTTCATGTTGTGACACACTATTTTCATGATTTATGGACAATATGTGTGTTTGATTGCAATATGTGCTTGACTGTGTGGACTCATTTGGTGGAATGCAAGAGGTCAGGATTGTATTGGTAGAAATACTTTGGTTGACACCCACACCCTTATAAAGGGTGAATACACTCTGCGCAAAGTTACGAGGTTAGGATGTATTGGTAGTACCATTTGGGAAGTAGCGCCCGGTACTATTTGGGTTGACACTCAGACCCTTGAGTTGGTGAATATTATCTGAGCGAGCTATACGTATATGCCATCCTGAGATTTAGTTGTTGCTAATTTGTGTATTTCATTAAGGTGCTTACATGTGTATATCATACTCACTGTTGTCCTAAACTATTATTCACAGCTTCGTTGTTTGACTTTCAAACCTACGAGCTCATCAACATTATGTTGACGTTTTCTAGTACCATTTTCAGGTGGATCATTATTAAGGTATCTGAAGGCACGTTTATTGGAGTCAGACTATTTGTCATTTTGCAACTATGTTTTCAAGACAATAAGATTTCAAAAGAGATATGTTTTTCTATCATATATGAGAAAAGAATCGTTTTGTACAAGTTGTAAACTATCATTGTGATAATTATAAGGTATGAATCTATGATGTTACGCAATGTGACTTTCTCGGTTACATCTCGTGTTTCCGCCTTAGACGGGGTGTGACAGAATGATATCAGAGCCTAAGGTTATAGAGAATGCCGGTTTTTCTAAAATAAATACCTCAACTATAACCAGACTAAAGTTTCTATAAAACCCCAAACATGGTACGAGTCGATTAGCCCGAGCATTCCATCATTTTTCCTAAATTATGCATAGCCTGATCAACTATGCTTAATTCAGGATCGATCATGAGATAATGGGGGTAGTTACCTTTGATCGTGTTTGGTTGGAGTCGGAGTCTAGATCACCTGAAAATGCATTGGCCAATTTGTGTGCATCTGCCTTACGTGTTATGTGTATTTGTGGTTATGTTGCCTTGCCTTCTGTGGGCTGAAGCTTTTAGCTTCTAGGACAATATGTGAGCTTGCAATTGCGTATTTAAGTGCTTTGAGTTGGTATGATATGGTTTGGCTTAGTTTGAACTAGAGCATTCTCTGTACCTTTCCTCATACTCATGCATTGACATTAGTTATCCTTATACGCTAACAAAACTCATACTATATATTTTGCTAAATATATATAACGATACGTTATTTTGGGTAAACTATTTTGGATACGTTATTTTGTATACGCTATACAATTTTGAATACTATTTTGGACGTTCAACATTGGTTTCGCTATCGATATGCTATTTTGGGATCTATTTTGAGACATACTATTTTGGAAACGATATTTTGGAATACAATTTAAAATCTATTTTGGAAACATTATTACTCTAGTATTGCCCTATGCTGTTAAGTCACATGCCTTGTCCCCCTACCCCTCAATTTGCGAGAAGGCCTGAATACACCACATTTTAAGTTGATGAGTCGGATGACGTTATTAGTTGCCTTAAGGAAATGACCAGTCAACTAGCGTAGTCGAGATTAATGGCTTAGTCGTACAATTTGAACCTTGGAGACTGCAAGTGGGATAATAGGACACATGAGGAAGCAGTGACCCTAAGCTTGTTAGTTGAGTCATTTGTGTTGACCATGATAGCGATGTTCGTCTTAGTGTTCGTGTTCCGGGAGATGTATTGATTTAGATAATTCGAATTCTGTTTGTTAAAATTTTCATGCAGATGAAAAATTTTCTTGCAAACTTTATAAAGAATGATGAACTGGTAATCTTCGTTAATTGGACCGTGCTATGAACACCAACATCGTTCACACTTTTCCTAGGTATTAGAACCCCCTTTCCTTAAGGCAACTAATAACGTCATCCGACTCATGCCGAATTCTATTCCCTCATTGATCGTGCTATGAACACCTCATTGATCGAATCCTGCCGAATTCTATTCCCTTTCCTTCGGATGACTACGTCAACAACGTGGTAAGAACACCAACATCGTTCACACTTTTCCTAGGTATTAGAACCCCCTTTATGATACATTGGCATGAGACTCTTGTGATTTGAGCAAATAGGACACTGCGTACCATACAAACACTGCCTTTTGTGATATGACTTCAAAACTACGAATGCCAACCCCGTGCCATGAGTTGGATATTCCTCCTCGTTTCTTTCATCTGCCTTAGAACAACTTTCTTCACATTAGGAAGTTGTTATTTTTACTTATTCAATCTTCATAGATGGCAATCGTTCTTTCATTCGGAGATGCAACCTTGATAATTTTTCTATCACGTATGATTTTCTTCATATCGATTTTTGGTCAACAATTCCCTCCCCATAGTCACAACAAATCCACCTAACTACACCGTAATCTACCCCACCAGATTTTTTTTCTCCCTATCAATGCTACTGAGAATATCATCAATGATTTCTTCAGTAATAAAAATTTTGTTTCCATCTACAAATTTTACAACAAACACTCTACTTGATTTCATTGATTCGCAATTCACACGGTAGTATAATGAAGTACCAAACATCTTCTTGGCACCAGCTGTCGGACGAAAGCAAGTATGTTATAGACGAGGAAGATACCAGACACAACACCCGGTGCTATTGATGTGTGTCTAAATACACATCATTTTGTTCCCATTTAAACTGCAAAAACAATTAAAAACAATCAGAAATGTCACAAAATACAGAAAATATGCATGTATTGTGTTTTTATACGTTTCAGATAGAAAAGGATTGAAAACTAATGAAAAATGAATAAAGTTTACATAATTGGCAATTTCAGTCCCTAAAGTTTCAAAAATGGCATAAATGGTCCCTGGGGTTTAAAATATTGGAAAATACAACTGTGGTCCTTGTACTAATGTTATATGGCAGGAATGGCCCCTTATGATACTTTGGAAAGATGGCATGTTCAGTCCCTCAAAGTTTCAGAATTTACAACTTTAGTCATTGGGCCCTTATACACTGCCTGGTGGGGGTTATAAGCTTCTCGAGATCCCTCGAGAGGTAAAGCCTGGTGCAATCCCCACGCATCAAGTTTTTGGCGCCGCAGCCTGGGGAATAGTTATTGTCTAGGTTAGAATTTCTTTTTATTAGGTCTACTTGCTAGATTCCTTTCTAGTAAGATTTTATTTTTATTTTTAGGTTTTCTTTAGTCTATCTTATTTCTTTGTGTCTTTGTTCGTAACTTTTCACCACCCGACATCATGGACGATGGGAACATCTTTGAACCCGTCATCCCACCACAACAAAACCCACCACTAGAACCTCCTAGGCCCCGAACCTTAGGAGAGTATTCCCGACCTAGCCATCAAGGCTACCGAAACACCATTGAGCTCACCGGAGCCAATGTGACTCCCTTGCGATCCGACACCATCCGGTTGGTGCAAAGCGGATGTGCATTCCATGGACTTCGTTCCGAAGATCCAAACCAACATCTTAAGGACTTCCTTAAAATCGTAGATTCCATAGACCTAGATGTTGAAACTAGAGAGACAACCCGATTACGCCTATTCCAATTCTCTCTACGGGATCAAGCTAGTCAATGGCTTGAGCGTTTACCCGCAGGATCCATCACCACATGGGATGATCTCACCACTCGTTTCCTTGCTCAATTTTTCCCACCGGGGAGAACTACTAAGCTCAGAAATGACATCTTGATGTTCCAACAATGTCAAAATGAATCTATTTATGAAGCATGGACTCGATTCAAGCACTTACTTCAAAAAGTCCCTCATCATGGCATAGATCTTTGGCTCCAAGTCCAAATCTTTTATGACCATATCGATCTCTCCACGAGGCAAGCCATTGACCAATCGGCCGGTGGTAAGCTACGTGATCTAAGTGCGGAACAATCATGGGAACTCATAGAAGATCTTGCTCTCTATGACAACAAAAGTTGGAATGATCCCCGTGATTTGAACAAAACGGTCAAGGCAATATCTTTGCCTTCGAATAACTCTAGCACTCCCGACCGTAGGATCATGGAACTTGAAGGTCGAGTCAAGTCTCTCATGAAATCTTACGAAGCTCAAAAGCCTTTAAGTCAAGTAAGCAGAATCGCTTCTACATGTAAATTATGTAATGGCCCTCATGAGACTCATAACTGCATGGAGCTTCCAAAACGTGCTTATAACGAATTCACATCGTCACACGTGGGTCAAGGCCCTCGAAATCCTGACAAGGCCTATGAGGCATGGAAGGATAAACCTAATTTTAGAGGGTACCAAACGCGGAGTGTGTCCTTCAATGACTCCTCACCACTCACTTGGTCCGAGCAATTTCCATCACAAAGCATTCCTAGGCAGAGCTGTGAAGATGCTTTGCGAAAATTCATTCTATCTCAAGAATTACAGCTCTTTACGCTCGAGGCTAAATTTAGACAACAACAGGCCGATATGAATAACAAGATTTGTAATCTGTTAACTGCTATCAAAGAGCACGCTGTTAATAAGCCTATTCACGTTGATGAGGTCAAATCTGTTACCATCATGAGTCCGCCAACTTCCCCTGTGAAAATAAAAAGTCCTAGTAAGCTATTCAAACATCTATCACCAAAAGAAAAAGAACCTGTCAACCCCCTAGGACCAATCCATTTCGTAAACACCATCACCACGATATCTGCTTCTACACCTAACCTGAACCAACAACAAGCTAAAAAATTTGGTCATACAGCTGAAGATGAGACCTCAAGGGTGGACCACGATTTAGCCAGAAGCCCTACCAACTCATCCGAGCAGTGCGCCACGCAAGAATCTAGCAAATCGGATGAAGGGAAAGAGAGATCGGAAGAGCATACGAGGAATCTAGCCATTTTGGGTAAATCTATTCTAGAGGAGCCCGAGAGAAAAATGGAGGATGTTACCAGTGGAAGTAGCGATAGGACTAATGAAAGCAACCCTAAAGTTTTTAAGATCTCCTGCACCATCAAGGAAAAGCTCTTAACCGATAGTCGGATAGATCCTAGTTCCCCAGATAACATAATACCCCTTTCCCTATACCAAGAAGCCTTCCCAGAACACATAACGTGTGAGAAAGTCGATAATGCAAGGGTAATAAGAAATCTATCAATTACGATTGGAGAACTTGTTTACAATATTGCCCTCACCGTGGTCGATGGTGTAGACCCTCTCACCAATCGAACATTAACCAACCTTATTCTTGGGAAACCATTTATCAATGAATCGGGAGTAATCCTTGATGAGAAGGATGGAAGTGCATTGTTCACCAATGGTGTTAAGAAAGTAATTTTTTGTAGGGGTAATGAGGAGGTATACGAGTATCGTCCCTCCCTTGAGGGGAATCTATATGGATCAAGGGACGGAGAATCGGGGAAGATAAGGAGGCGTGATCCGAATAATCTCAAAATTCCCTGCATGATCGGTCATAAGTACTTCGATAACGTCTACATTAACATATTCATGCCTAAGAATTTGATGTCCCTATTCCATTATAACAATATCTGCAGATGGGGAATGATTTACAAGGGAGAGAAAGTGGTTGGTAAAGATCATGAAATCCAGGTGTTTGTAGGAAATATGGCATTCACTATGGAATTCACGATTGTAGACAACATCGAAGACTATGTCGACCCTAGGTTATCACAAGTCGTTTTTGGGGCACCCTTTTGTGAAATCACTAATCTGATAGTTGATGACCAGAACGGAATCATGACCTTCGCTGATGGAACTAGGAGGGTTTCATACCAAATGCCGTACAAGAGAAAAGACCTTAAGGAAATCGATTGTGACGGGATTGATAGGATAAGTTCCCAACTTATTTTGTGTGATGAAGATGTTCGGAGAGGGTGTAAGAACACTTCTGATTTATCATGTGGATTCTTTAAGAATGTTAGTAAGCTTGATTCTAAGTATCGAGAAGATGTCTTCGAGTTCGAAGACCCAAAGTACTTACACTATGAAGGCGATACTAGTTTAGAAGACGACCTAGAGAGTGAAACCAACGATGAGGTCACGTAGTAACCCATGACCTTGAGTCTAGCTACAAGACTCGTAAATAAAGAAACGCGCTTCTTGGGAGGCAACCCATGTTTTGTGTGATTTTTATTTTGTTTGTTTGTTATTTGCTTCCGTATGTATGCTTTATTTTTATTGTTGGTAAATCATGTTTCTAAACTAAAAAATGGAAATACTTTACTTTGTTGTTTTGGCATAGTCTTAACTCCACCTAAAAGTATTTTTGCAAAAGATAAGTGTAAGGGGAAACCCCAAATATGTTTTTAAGAAACAAACCGATCATGATTCTCAACAATATTAAGTGAACATGTATATTCGTATTTGTTAGAGTCAAATGCTTGTATTGAGTCATAATGAAGTTTTGCAGGATTTTCCAGGAAGTAGGACCAAGTTTTTCCAGAAATTTTCCGAAAACTTAACACAAGAATTTCTTCAGGTCACTTCTGACGGCGTCACGAGTTTACTCTTGACGGCGTCACGTGTAAAAATCTGGAAATTTTACCGGTTTTGTTTTTCTAACGGAGTCTTAAAGTTTTTGCTGAATTATTAAGTTTTATAATCTCCAGGAAATCTGCGAACTTCATTCCACAAGCATTATATCTTACTTTGTTTTCTAGGATTTAGTAACTTATGTAGGATGCCGCCGATTTTATGCGAGGTTGCTTTGTTTGTTTTCTCAGGATTTACAGGTTATGTATGACAAGAAGATGATTTATATTCTGGAAGGGAAGCTTTGATTGTTCATTTTCTTGGAGGAAGATTTAACCTGGCCACCTAATTATCCATACCGAGCGAATCAGGGGAGTATTTGATTTCATTCTTTTTACCTTTTCACTTTTACATTCTTTACTTGAACATTGGGGACAATGTTCATCTTAAGTGTAAGGGGAGGGTAAAATGATGATACCTTACATGTACACTTTCGCTTGAGTTTGTTTTGTTTAATGGTAGATGTGTAATAAAACTATGAGAAATACTTGTTAGTGCAATTTTAGCGCTAAATTTAAATTTTTTTTACAACATTTAGGAGTGAAACTTTAGCCATAGCAAGTGTCTCATGGATAGGAGATTGTATGACTAGCACATAACCGTACTTTCAGAAAAATTTCCACCCAAATATGTGAGGTTCGCCTTTAGATTTGATAGGAAAAGCATTTACTATTAGTGCTTATGAGTGTACCGGTAGCATTTAGATTCTAGAACTTGCGTTAGTGATGCATCCCGAGACCGCTAGTGAGACTACATTCGTGTAGTAGGATTTACTACATGATAAGAGGCATTAGGATCACCCTTGTGTTAAACCTGTATCATAATTACTTGACCATTTAAGTCATATTACTTGGCTAGTTAAGTCAAGTAATTTTTCCCACACCTTAGCGTTGTACTCATTTTTAGTACACGAAACCCCTAGTACACCCCTCCGAGCCTATCTTTTCGTTTCTAACTTTAAGCATCTTACTTAAAGGAAGAATTTGTTACACCCCACTTAAATGTACACCCAAATCGCCTTAGCCTTCCGTGTATGCGCTCATCTTTAGTGCATTATTGTTATTTGTTAAACCCTAAGTTAACTATCTAATTGATTACATGGTTGCTAAGTCGAGTCATATCCTTGTACATATTGTTTTGGGACGATTGGGACTCATGGGTAAAGTACTTATGTTATGGAGTAATGGGGAAGAACATCATATATTACCCCCATATGTACGTTAATCTTAAAAGTACTCCAAGTGTTTTGATTTTCTTAATTCGAGTCGTTAGATTAGTTTATTGTAAAGTATGTAAAAATTCAAGTGTAAGGGGAATGTTCATTCCCTATGATGTATTATTTTGGATGGTAGGGTAAGAGTGTATGCAAAAAAAAAAAAAAAAAAAAAAAATCGGAAAATCAAGAAAAAGAAAAAAAAATAGAAAAAGAAAAAGAGAAAAAACATACGGACTACCATCCCTTTTCATTCTATGTTTGTTTTATGTTTTTGTTATTTTTCATTTATTAGCTTAAGTTGAGTCTAGTCTTGGCTTAGCAACGCCACATTGTACATGTAATTAACCAAGATTGTTAACTCGCCACCAGTAAAGACTGCCTATATCCAACAAAACCGTGTATTTCATATCCCTACACCTAACGTTACAACCCTTTAAAAGACCTCTTTGATAGTTTATCCTAGGTGCTTACGCCATGTGGTAGAGGTTTGATCCTTTCCCAAGCCTATGGTAATCTATTTTGCTATGACAGGTGGTGAGAGATATCTTCCGTTTCCATATTGTAATTTATACTTTATTACACCCGAGAGATGTGAGTATCTAAACACTATTTGTGAGGTGCTTGTGTATGACCTCCGTGCTTGTCTATTGGTCTTTAGTGGAATGATTATTTGTTGTAATTACTTTTATATTAGTGTTAAATGACCCCTAACTTGTATTTTAAGTAGAATAAAAGCGCATTTGCTTGAGGACAAGCAAATCTCAAGTGTAAGGGTATATGATGAGGCGAAAAATGAACCACTTTTAGGGGGTCATTTAAGCCCGGAATTGAATTTATTTGATCAAATATTGCCCTAAATCGTTCCTTTTGTGATTTTAGGTACTTTAGGAGAGAAATCTGGAAAAGGAAGCAATTCGGATGTTTTTAGAGCATAAAAGTGAAGAAAACGCCAAGGACTTAATTTTCCAAGCTGCGAACAGTAGGTGACGGCGTCAAGAGTACCAATTTGACGTCGTCAAGACTAAATTGCATGACGGCCCAGTACTGAAATGAAGGCGTCACAAGGAAGAGCGTCAAGAGTAAAGTACGTCACGGCCTGGAAAAAGCTAATACATGACGGCGTCAGATGTAGATCAAGGCAGTCCGAGAATTATTTTGGCGGCGAGATGACGGCGTCACCTATTTGGTCTTGACGCCGTCAGCCTCAATTTCCTATATATAGTTTTCTAATTTTCATTCATAAAAGAGGAGAAGTTTTGGAGAAACCCTAAGGCCGAACTTGCTACGATTTTTACAGGTTTTTCAAGGGTTTTCAGCCCTTGAACCCTTTCATGTGTAATTGAGATAAGTGTTCTTCTAATTCAATCAATATGTCTATGTGTTGGTTGTCTATATCTTGTACTTGTCTTAATTCCATCATGTCAGGCTAGATCTATCTTGTGTTTGCTTAGATCTAATGAAACCTAGATGTTGATTACTTGTTTATGGTTGTATTGGATGAATGATTTCGATGTTAGACTTAAGAAAACTGGCAGATCTCCAAATGGTAACATACTTGAACGTCTTAGGAAACATGAACTGACGTGCATTAGGTTTTATTGGTTGTATTTAATGCATGAGTAAATTCTAATGATCCCATGTTAGGAGCTTCTTAGCCGGCTCGACATAGGAGTGAAGTAGGCACTCATAGGATTGGGTAATTAAGTGCGCCACCCCATGAATGGTATTAAGGAATACAATCCGTCATCCACGCAACTATAACAAGTAATTAACGTGTAAAAGATATCTAGGGAGTAGTGAAATCTAAGTAAACACAATTTCTCCACTTATTGCTCACAACCTTAGTTTAATTTAGTCTTATTTTCATTTCTAGTATTTTATTTTGATTGCATCTTTAGTATTGGGTTAGTTGACTAGCAACTAATTCCGCCCAAATCCTTTAAACCCGAGATAATTACTTGCTTTCTAAAAAATATAAAAATACAAAAATAATCATCCCTCATCTCTAGCACTAGTAATTAGGTTTTCTAATCCTAGCGTCACTATTCCTAGCTGAACGATCAATCCCCCGGACCTTGTCACTATACTATACTACAACGATCAGGTACACTGCCTGGTGGGGGTTGTAAGCTTCTCGAGATCCCTCGAGAGGTAAAGCCTGGTGCAATCCCCACGCATCAAAAATCAAAGAAAAATAAAAAAAATCAGTGTATATCAAAGAAAAAGCTGGAGCAAGGGAAAAATTGGATTGCCCTTTGGTTTAGAGCTTCTTGGGAAGCTATTAGGGTGGTAATCAGTCCTTGGTTCACAACTTCCAGTCTTGGTTCACTTGTAAGCTCATAATCTCATTTCCACCTTTCTACTGTAGCTTAACTTATATCACTGCTTATTTGATTTGTTTGTGCTTATTTAGTGTTATTTAGGCATATTATAGTTTAATATAGAGAACTTGTTCATTAGAATTTGTAGTTACTAAAAATCCTAGTCACACAGTTAATTTAGATTAATTGGTCATTTGTAGTATAACTTGTTAATTATTGTTTCTATTAGTTCATTACAGTTTAATTAATCAAAACAAGTGATTATAAGTAAGATTAGTGGTTTAAATCTCAAACTATCTTGGAAATCAAGTGTTAAATCTGTGTAAAAGGGTGTTTGGATTAGCTTTTATCTAGGTGGTCTTGTGGTCATTTTGTAGATAACTTAGTTCTATTAGATTGCATTAGGATGTTTTAGGTTAAGTCAAGGCTTAAAACTAGTCTTAGTTATCAAATAGTCAAAATCACCATCAAATCCCTCCAACAGTTAACTGTTGGAAGATTGTGATCCCATTTCCACCCATTTTGCTTAAAACAATCCCTAGCAACTTAATTTAGTCCTATTATAGCTTAAAACATCATTTTCAGTTAGTTTAGTAAGATCAAACTTAAAGAAAGTCAAACTGAGCCTCAAACTTGAAAAGTCAAATTTGCATGTTTTCATTTTTCTCAAATCTAGCAAGAATTTTCTAGATTTTTGTGAAGTGATTCAGCCCTTGAAACTTTTAGGTTTAGCAGTTCCCCAGCTCAACTTTAAGTCCCCCTCTTCACTTTATTTTTAAGATTTTTCTACTGGGCCCCACCTTCCTCCAAAGTCAGCTGCAGGTTGAGCTGCTCCCCTGCATCAGCAGGTAACCACCATCACCACCACTTTGGTGGTGGTTTCTGGCCACCTCAGTGGGTCCCATTGTCCAAATTGAGGCTCTTTCAACCCCCCACCTAGAAACCTTCAAGGTTTGACCAAGAATTGGACCTTAGACCCTGTGGACCCCATTTGAATTTAGCCCAAATCTTTGTCCCATTTTTAGTGATCAAATAAGAATTTAAGTGCTTATTTAAGTGCTTATAGCTTATCCTATGAGCTTATTCATTTGAATCTTGCTTAAACATGTTCACTTAACTCATTGGAACCAGAATCTACCTTTGTGGGTCCCACTTAAGTCCATTTAAGCTTATTTCTTGTTTTAGTCAACAAAGGTCAACTGTGGTGCTAATAAGCATCCACAGTGCTTATTTTTAAGCTCCAAAGAAGTTGTTTTTGTAAAAGTTAGTTGTTTTTAAGTATAAAATAGTTTTCAAAAAGAAAAAACTCCAGAAAAACAATTTTAATTTTAAGTGATAGTTTCTATTTAATTTTATTTATCTTTTTAATTTTCCTTTTTAGATTTTTTTTAAGCACCTTGTATTTCTATATTTTTATTAATTACCTTTTACCTTAAAGTAATTTTAGTAATTTTCTCAGATTTTTATATTATCATTTGGTAATTATTAGATTTAATATTAGTTTTATTTATAATTAATTAATAATTAAGTTTTAAATAGCAAAATTACTTTTTATTAAGTAAACCCTAGTTTTTATATTTTTCCTAGCTTTTATAAGTTATAAAATAATTTTAGGAAATTTTCCATAATTTTTACTGTTCATCTTCTAGTTTTTATAATTTAATTAGTTTAATTGGTAATTAATTAATAATTAGAATAATAATTAGTTAATTAGTTTAAAAATATATAAAATCAACTTTTTATAATTTTTTAGGATTCCTGTGATGGTTAATTAGATTTATAAAAATCTTCTTAATTATCTAAGTCTTTTTAGTATTTGTAATAATTTAAATCATATAATTAGTTAATTAGTAATTAAATAGTGATTAATTAATAATAAATATATAAGTAGTGTGAAAAATATAATTTTAGTTTTAAAATAAGTTTTATAATATTTTAGATTTTTCTAAGTTTTAATTTTATTTTTTTAGACTTATTTTACATTTTATTATTTATTAGTGTATTATTAAATAATTAAAAATAGTTATTAAATAAACAATTAATTAAACAGTTAGTAATTTAAATAAATATATATATATATATATATATATATATATATATATATATATATTAAGTTTATTTAATTTGCATTTAAGCCCCTAAGGCATGCAAATTCCTACTAAAGTTAAAATTGTTTTTGTTTCGTACGTTTTCATAGATTTAAATTAAACGTACGCGTTTTTTAGATTTTAAACGTTTTTAGATATCTAGCTTTCACGTAATCATTCAAATAGTTTATTGAAGCTATTTTGTTTTATAAAACCTTAGTGTAATCACTCACTCACTTTTATCCATTTTCCTGTTCAAATTCACCCTATCACAAACCCGTTTTTATACCATCACACCTCGTCGGGACATAACGACCCGGGGAAACACTATATTCCACGGAAGCATTGGTTTAAGCTGGTTGACTATTAGGGTTGACCATTCACAAGTGGTTGACTATTAATTATCTGACCGTTTCAGACCAATCAAAATTTGGCGCCACTGCCGGGGAGGTTGTGCGCGTATTTTAAACGGTTTTACGTATCAGTGATTCTGGATACACGCTCATTGTATATTTATCCATCCTTGTTCATATTATTATCATATAAAAACAAAACGGTTCCCGAAAACATTTTAAAATTAGTTTTCAACGAACACAAAAAACCCAAAAATATTTTCCTTCTTATTATTATTACAAAATTTCTTTTTTTTCAAAAATACCAAAAATATTCACCTTTACCCTCCTACCTTTTTGATTCTCCATTTCTCACCCTCCAAAACCATTTGATTCTTTCTATGTCTCATTCTCACCTTCTTGTCTGTCAATGGTGTGGTAGTCCCTATAATGGTGGTAAGTGCCCCAGTTGTGGCATGGTAGAGTTAGGAAACGGGTCTGTCTATAACCAGAATCCCTATTCCTACTATGACACGACTGATTCATTCCATCAACTTCCACACCATGAGACCCAACAGTTTTACTGTTGTGAGTATTGTGGAGGCCCTCACTACAGCTCTGATTGTCAAACTAGGAATCAGTTTGTCTATGAACAGGTTCCTTGTAACAATCATGAATTTGGTTTTAACCAGCCTTCACAATACACAAACCCTCAACCACTTCCTCAGGACGAGTTAGCTAAAGCTGAATTAATTACTAAAATGATTATGGCTCAGAGTCAAGTCAACAAAACCATTCAAGATGGAATAAACAGTCTTAAGGATCTGATTCTTAGGAAACAAAAACCTCTTGTTAACTCATTATATCTTGAGGATGAAAGTGATGAGGATGAACCAATTGAAGACAAAAACTCAAAGGACCCTTCAGATATCTTGATAATGGGGGGCAAGGAAGTCAAAGTAAATCCTCTTGAGGAAATAAATGACCTTGTTCCAATCCCAAAGGTATCTGAGAAACCTTTTGATTCAACTTCAGTTGAAACTACTTCAGTAGAAATACAGGGAGAAAAGAATATAACTAAATCACTAGCAGTAGAAATAATGGAACTTGTAGAATCCATAACTGCTAGTCCTTTTCAACTCCCTGAGTCTGCTGTTATCACACCCGAGGTTCCCACTCACTCTTTGAGCATGGGGGATGAGCATCTTGACACTGTTCCTGAAAAGGAATCGGACGAATTCATAAAGTCTAGTGTTGAGAACCTTGTGTCAATCCCAAGTGAGTCACAGGGAATTCTTAATCATGTGTGTGATATCCCTCCTCCTCTTGTCTTCCCAAATGATCATATTGAGATGTTCTCTGATTCTGATGAGGACTATTCTTTATCCTGTGGAGACATAAGTTATGTGGGGGAATTACCTTCTGAGCTTGTCAACTTAGAAGAAGAGAATGATGAAGAAATAAACCAAGACGAAGCTCTTCGTCTTACATTACTAAATGCTAATCTTCTCATTTCTAGAATCGAGGCTTTTAATGAAAAGCCTATTTCATCTCCTATCCCCGTTGAGGATAGTGAGCTTTTGATCAATGATTCTATTCCGGAATTGCAAACGTTCTATTTTGATCATACGGGAGAGAAGATAAGTGGTATTACCACTTCTCATTCTTATAATTCTCTTCCCGTATATGAATCATTTACTTTTGAGAAGTTCCCCAGTGAACTCACTCAAATCAATCCCGAATATGAATCATTCACCTTTGAGGAGTCCTCATGTGAACTCACTCATATCATATCTCCACCGGAGTATGATAATTTCTATTTTGATCTAGACACACCAGGGATATGTCTAGACCAAACGAGCTTAAAAGAGGAAATTCATGTTATTATGAAGTCTCCTGTGGATGATGATGAGTTAGTCATGATTTTCATCATGACTTTCTTTCTCTTCTTCATTTATCCCGTGGCTTCTCCTGTTCTCCACTCTTTCGGGAGTGAGGACATTATCTTTGACCCCGGCATTCTCATTTATAAATTTTGAGCCAGGTCTGTATATCTCATCGGTGTGGAACTTTCACGTGCTTCAAATGTTTATCCAAACATCTTGAATGAAAGTCCGATGGAGATTATCTCTTCCACATGATACTTCCCCATGAACAAATAAATTCAGGGTCGAGTCAAGCTAGCGACTCGATAAAGAAAAACAGTAGCTTGTATATAGGTTTTCACCTGTATGTACCACCCTAGTGTGGGGGAGTTACTAACCCACATGTTGTATATATGTATATATCCTCTCAAAAAAAATGTGTGTATATAAACTAAAATAAAGGCTATGAGTATTTTCCTTCTTACGTTCTAAGTGTTGGTTTAACACCCGGTACTTTGAATATTGAGGACAATATTCAGTTCTAAGTGTGGGGGGGGGGGGGGGGGGGGAATTTGTTATTCTAACGAATTTAAACACATGTTCCATCAAGCACCCCCATTTTAGCCAAAATTTTAAAATTTTTTCTCACTTAGAACGCAATAAATGGTTATCAGTCCACCATGTCTAACCCACATAAGGATTGGCTAATCCGAGAGCAAACGGCTCTTGGTAAAGATAACTCAAATCCGTTGACGGCTTTCAATTTGGCCAAAATTGTATGGTATCTCAACTCGCCATATCCTAAAAAGTGAAAGAGTTGGCTAGCCCGCAAGATTATGGCTTGTGGTAAAGGCCGTGGAAAACCATAATTGGTAATCAACTCACCAAGATGTTGACTATTCCATCAAGAGTTGGCTAGTCCAGAAGCAAACGGCTTTTGGTAAAGACAAAACAAATCCGTTGACAGCTGGTGGTTTGCTCAAAATCACATGGTTATCAAGTGGACCATAGTTCTTACTTGAACTGATACATTTGGCTACTCCAGAAGTGATGGCTTTTGGTAAAGAGTTTCAAATCCATTAAGTTTTTCTCAAAAGATTGCTAGGGACTAGCAATAGTTTAGTGTGGGGGATTGATGTGTGTCTAAATACACATCATTTTGTTCCCATTTAAACTGCAAAAACAATTAAAAACAATCAGAAATGCCACAAAATACATAAAATATGCATGTATTGTGTTTTTATACGTTTCAGATGAAAAAGGATTGAAAACTAATGAAAAACGAATAAAGTTTACATAATTGGTAATTTCAGTCCCTAAAGTTTCAAAAATGGCATAAATGGTCCCTGGGGTTTAAATATTGGAAAATACAACTGTGGTCCTTGTACTAATGTTATATGGCAGGAATGGCCCCTTATGATACTTTGGAAAGATGGCATGTTCAGTCCCTCAAAGTTTCAGAATTTACAACTTTAGTCATTGGGCCCTTATACCTTAAAACCAAACCGGATCCACTTTTATTATCAAACCCATAATATCCAAATGTATAAATCCAAAAACAAACCCTTATCCTTTTGTGTTTACTGGCCCAACATCAAACAAAGCCCAACTCCCGTTTATAACTAAAACATGGTCAACGAGCCAGTCAAACACCAGATACTATTCACCCTTCCCCTCCAAACCACCTAGTCACCATACCAGGGTGGTTTTGCCACCTGCTATCACCACCTCATCCCTTCCAGCTCACTAACCTACCTCCTTCCACCTCACAACCCTAGCCACTTAGCAGTTAATGCTTCCCCACAACTTTTTCTTCACTCAGCCATACCTTTCCCGGTTTTACCACCAACTCTCACCATTTGACCACTAAACCTTACAAAAGTTGTCCCCTACACCTCCACATAACACCAAGCTTCCTTAATTACATCCAAACCGCCACAATCCACGTGTAGCAAAATTGGCGCCAAAACAGATTTAAATGGCCAAGATGAATTTGACTGAATCAAGGGCTTGGATTAGAAGTGGGAAAAGATCTGGATGCAAGTGGGAAGCAAATGAGTTGATAAATATCAGAAGAAAGGCAAGGAACTAGATATCATATGTTTATGGTCATTTTACTTAAACATCATTTATTTGCTTACTTAATTATCTTGTAATTTACTGCTTTCAAGTGTTTTATTACTCACTCACAAGTGTAATAAACCTTATTTACAGTTTCAATTCCAACTTATCTTTAAAATGTCAATTTATGCTTAAACGTACTTAATTTCTTGTCATCTTAAATATTGTTGATACATGTTGTTTATTGGACTCAATAGCCCACATAAGCTCCTGTCATAGCTTATCAAGCTATTAGTGACCTTAAAAACAAGTATTAGTAAAAAAAAAAAAATACTAAAAAAAAATCAAGAAAATCAAAGAAAAATAAAAAATCAGTGTATATCAAAGAAGAAGCTGGAGCAAGGGAAAAATTGGATTGCCCTTTGGTTTAGAGCTTCTTGGGAAGCTGTTAGGGTGGTAATCAGTCCTTGGTTCATAACTTCCAGTCTTGGTTCACTTGTAAGCTCATAATCTCATTTCCACCTTTCTACTGTAGCTTAACTTATATCACTGCTTATTTGATTTGTTTGTGCTTATTTAGTGTTATTTAGGCATATTATAGTTTAATATAGAGAACTTGTTCATTAGAATTTGTAGTTACTAAAAATCCTAGTCACACAGTTAATTTAGTATAATTGGTCATTTGTAGTATAACTTGTTAATTATTGTTTCTATTAGTTCATTACAGTTTAATTAATCAAAACAAGTGATTATAAGTAAGATTAGTGGTTTAAATCTCAAACTATCTTGGAAATCAAGTGTTAAAACTGTGTAAAGGGGTGTTTGGATTAGCTTTTATCTAGGTGGTCTTGTGGTCATTTTGTAGATAACTTAGTTCTATTAGATTGCATTAGGATGTTTTAGGTTAAGTCAAGGCTTAAAACTAGTCTTAGTTATCAAATAGTCAAAATCACCATCAAATCCCTCCAACAGTTAACTGTTGGAAGATTGTGATCCCATTTCCACCCATTTTGCTTAAAACAATCCCTAGCAACTTAATTTAGTCCTATTATAGCTTAAAACATCATTTTCAGTTAGTTTAGTAAGATCAAACTTAAAGAAAGTCAAACTGAGCCTCAAACTTGAAAAGTCAAATTTGCATGTTTTCATTTTTCTCAAATCTAGCAAGAATTTTCTAGATTTTTGTGATGTGATTCAGCCCTCAAAACTTTTAGGTTTAGCAGTTCCCCAGCTCAACTTTAAGTCCCCCTCTTCACTTTATTTTTATGATTTTTCTACTGGGCCCCACCTTCCTCCAAAGTCAGCTGCAGGCTGAGCTGCTCCCCTGCATCAGCAGGTCACCACCATCACCACCACTTTGGTGGTGGTTTCTGGCCACCTCAGTGGGTCCCATTGTCCAAATTTAGGCTCTTTCAACCCCCCTCCTGGCAACCATCAAGGTTTGACCAAGAATTGGACCTTAGACCCTGTGGACCCCATCTGAATTTAGCCCAAATCTTTGTCTCATTTTTAGTGATCAAATAAGAATTTAAGTGCTTATTTAAGTTCTTATAGCTTATCCTGTGAGCTTATTCATTTGAATCTTGCTTAAACATGTTCACTTAACTCATTGGAACCAGAATCTACCTTTGTGGGTCCCACTTAAGTCCATTTAAGCTTATTTCTTGTTTTAGTCAATAAAAGTCAACTGTGGTGCTAATAAGCATCCACAGTGCTTATTTTTAAGCTCCAAAGAAGTTGTTTTTGTAAAAGTTAGTTGTTTTTAAGTATAAAATAGTTTTCAAAAAGAAAAAAATCCAGAAAAACAATTTTAATTTTAAGTGATAGTTTCTATTTAATTTTATTTATCTTTTTAATTTTCCTTTTTAGATTTTTGTTAAGCACCTTGTATTTTTATATTTTTATTAATTACCTTTTACCTTAAAGTAATTTTAGTAATTTTCTCAGATTTTTATATTATCATTTGGTAATTATTAGATTTAATATTAGTTTTATTTATAATTAATTAATAATTAAGTTTTAAATAGCAAAATTAGTTTTTATTAAGTAAACCCTAGTTTTTATATTTTTCCTAGCTTTTATAAGTTATAAAATAATTTTAGGAATTTTTCCATAATTTTTACTGTTCATCTTCTAGTTTTTATAATTTAATTAGTTTAATTGGTAATTAATTAATAATTAGAATAATAATTAGTAAATTAGTTTAAAAATATATAAAATCAACTTTTTATAATTTTTTAGGATTCCTGTGATGGTTAATTAGATTTATAAAAATCTTCTTAATTATCTAAGTCTTTTTTGTATTTGTAATAATTTAAATCATATAATTAGTTAATTAGTAATTAAATAGTAATTAATTAATAATAAATATATAAATAGTGTGAAAAATATAATTTTAGTTTTAAAATAAGTTTTATAATATTTTAGATTTTTCTAAGTTTTAATTTTATTTTTTTAGACTTATTTTACATTTTATTATTTATTAGTGTATTATTAAATAATTAAAAATAGTTATTAAATAAATAATTAATTAAATAGTTAGTAATTATAAAAATATATATATATCTATATATATATATATATATATATATATATATATATATATATATATATATATTTTAAGTTTATTTAATTTTCATTTAAGCCCCTAAGGCATGCAAATTCCTACTATAGTTAAAATTGTTTTTGTTTCGTACGTTTACGTATATTTTAATTAAACGTACGCGTTTTTTAGATTTTAAACGTTTTTAGATATCTAGCTTTCACATAATCTTTCAAATAGTTTATTTAAGCTATTTTGTTTTATAAAACCTTAGTGTAATCACTCACTCACTCACTTTTATCCATTTTCCTGTTCAAATTCACCCAATCACAAACCCGTTTTTATACCATCACACCTCGTCGGGACATAACGACCCGGGGAAACACTATATTCCACGGAAGCATTGGTCACAAGTGGTTGACTATTAATTATCTGACCGTTTCAGACCAATCAGCTACCCTTACTTCCTCATTTGCTTTAGCTCATCATTTCCATAGATTCTCCATTTTTCTTGACATTTTGTTCTTCCTGATAACGACCTGATCGACTACATTAGTATCGAGTGATCATGCCAAATCTACGCCATCATACCCTATTCACACTTCTTATCATATAAGAAAATCTAACTTTATGTGACTTGCTCTCATTCTTGTGACATTAGCTCTCTCTACAGCGTGTACGAATTCTTAGATGTGAAATTCTAACAAACCATTTTGGATCTTGATGAAGACCGGATAGAGAATGATTGATCTTCCTTGTCTCGACGGATACTCAATGTTCTACAGGACGTCATAACGGTGAAAATTCTTTACATACACCGGAACTAATTCGGTTCGTCGTGTCAAGCTTAGAAAACCTCCTTTAAAGCCTGTGCATGTGACCTTGTAGACAAAACTTCTTCCCATCTCCGTTACCGATTTTCTCTAATTGACACAACTACCTCGGCAATATATATGATCTTCTTCGCTAATCTCACCAATTTTAGACATAGGTATCTATTCGTTCGTTTTGAGCAATTTCTGAACTGAGCCAAATCACCGAAGACGTTAAATCCCTCTTTCTTAATGACTTGATACGTAGCCTAATCTCATGACAGTTCTTGGTTGATGAGTTGCAAGATTATCCTAAAATTAAGTTGATACTTTGTTTAAGGCTTCGATAATTTTGCTAGAAGACGGAAAAGCTTATTCCATCGAATTTTGCCACGTGACAGTTACCTTCGACTGCCTGTCTAATTTCACTCAGAGGTACCAATTTGGATTAAGCTGTCATAGGTTACAGCTTTTAGTAGTATCTACCCTTGTCACATAAGTTACAACCGCGACATTGGAGCCCTGATTTGAAATCTAGTTCTCTTGTCATGACTCAAACCTTCGTTAGGTTCTACGTACATGCGCTGGTCTATTTCAATAAGAGCATACAGAATTATTCTAACATAGTGGACTAGGTCGTTTACAACAGACTAGCAGTTCCACCAACAAAATTTGTCACCTTGATCTACAAACATCGTCTAGAAATTTGTGGTTAACGTCTAAGGAACCATAAGTAATGCCTAGTTGGTGATCAACTACTTATCACCCAATAAGGTGTCAGTTTGAAGATTTATTTCGTGATTGTGGAAGAGCCAAGAAACCCTCACTAGGGAAGTTGAGCAACTTAGATTAGACAAGATTCCAATTATAAGTTTATTCGAGCTTAGTCTGTGGACATTAGTTACTTGGAAACAAAAGGACCAGGCGAGACTTAAGTACCAACACTTTTTGGCAATGGTACTAGCTGAATTTTGAGGACAAAATTCCGTTAACGGGGATGTACTGTAGCAACCGGCATTTTAGGGCAATACTTTTCATTAAAACTCGAAATCATTTATGACAAACGATAATTTTTGAACTTGTTTTAATAATAAATTTCATTTAATATTATTGCCAATTACATATTTTTGAGATTTTTGGACATCATTTGAACTGAAAATGAGAAATATCTCGCACATAACACAACTACGAAATATGTTCGCCAACTAATTATGTGATGTATCTCACATCTCACTTCGAACGAGCTCACATGCGTACCGACACCGTATTAGTAATGCCTTAATTTCTATAACTATTTTTCGGAGTCAATAACTTTGCCCTTATATTATTTTTATAAAAACGTTTCCAGAAATATACTCCTGGCATTTACGAAACCAAAAAGCAAAGCGCATATCAAGGCGTGTCTCTATCTCTCTTTCTCTTCTTCCCAAACAAGTTCACGGGATCATCTAAGACTTTTCAGTGGAAAACGACTTTAGATGGGTACATTCATTCACAGGATTTTGACCTCAAAAGCATGTCACAAATTTTTTCTTTGTTTCCTTTTAATCCTACTCGAAGACCAGGGGAGCACCACAAGTTCTCAACTCAAATCTCACTCACCAAAATTTTCACAAGATCAAGGTTTCTCAAGGTTCGCTTGGTCGCTTGGGGTTTTCTTGGATTCGGTTTGAGTTATAATTTGTATATGGGTTTCGTGTTCCTGGTCTTCCTCTCCATCGAAACCACTCACACCCATTGTAAGGGTTTCTTGATCTCCCTATACTTTGTAATTTTCTTGACTTCATTGGATGATAAGTTGTTGTTTTGATTGATTTTTCGAGTTGTAATCTCGAGTTGGTTTATGTATATCGATCGACAAAATTTTTGTATCTGTGAATAACATTGTCTTCTTTATTGTTGTTCTTGTGTGGCACTAAAGTTTATAACAAAAACATAAGGATGAAAAAAAAATGAATCAAAGAAAACTATGTCCAAAAGGATTAAAGTATTGGCTGAATGGATTAATGAAAGTGATAAATTTTGTTTTTGCGCTTGTGCTTATTAATTTGCGTCAATCAGTAGGTCGAACCCAACAGTGAGGGTGTAAATGGTCTTGTCCATTTTTGCTTCAATTTGCAACTAAAATCGGGTTGATATTGGCTCAAATTTGGAAGTACCATCATTTGCTTTTTTTTTTTTTTTTTTTTTTTGGTTTTGCTTCTTTTGCTCTACTGTGGCGTTGAGGTTTGCTTTGTTGGTGCATCGAGGCCTTTTCATACCAACAGGGGTGCGTGGCCTTTGCTTAACATGGTCGTCAAATACAAATTTCACAACAGAAAAACTCACTTACTAAATGTATAAACTGATGGGTTAAACCAGATTTTGTGTTTGGATTGTGTGTCGACTACTGTCCAACAGTTGGCGAGATTGGTTTTACCATTTGGCATTCTTAATGACTATTTCCAAAAGCTATAAACTAAAAATGGGTCATGTTTCGCTTAGTGTCGAGACCACTGTTAGTAACCTTGGTCTTGTCTTCTGTCACTCAATGTTCAATCTCAAAATTTTTATATACTTATGTGTCAGCTTTGGTCTGTTATGGTATTGGGTTAGTTTTGGTTTAGGACTTGAAACAGATTCGTTTGTTTTATTACTGGGCCGAAGCCCACTTGTGTTTGCTAACGGGTGTGCGTTGAATACAGATTACACCAAAACAATCTTTGCCAAATATTTTACTTATATTAGCTTAAAGATATATAACATAGTATGTAACAAAATGGTGTAGTGTGATGTGGAGTCGGATTGTGATACGAATTGAGTCCAGTTACTTGTTTGCATTGATCTATCTCGCACCTCGTTCACGACTCACTCGTTTTACTCGTTCTCGACGTTATTTCACGACGTACTCTAAATTATAACTAACAGTCAAAGCTAAATTTTTCACAACATTAAAACTATGAACAACCTATAATTTCCTTAGTGCAACCTACAATGATTTACTGATACTCTACGATAAATTATTTTTAAACAAATAAGATAAAATTGGTTTTTTTTTTTTTTTTTTTTTTTTTTTTTTTTTTTTTTTTTTTTTGTGACACTTAGTCATCTCGTACAATTAAAACATATACGGGTCACGCCCAATTTTATAAAATCTTACACTTATAACTTATAAGTGTATTTTTAAATACAAAATCTTTTAAATAAAATCAACACTTAAAATATGATTTTTTTTTTAACTAATAATCATCTATATATATACTTTTAACTACAATATTCTTATGTTCCGATGACGCATAATATTTATCTATGATTATTTGTCGTGCATCACCTTCCGGTTACGGTCAAACCGGAGACTTATTCATCTTACTATTTTTGTTATTATATACTCATATACCTATACACTTCCAAGAGCCAATACTCGCCAATACTTACAAACACTTGGAAAACTATTTAAACTTAAATGTTGCCACACAAGCAACAACCACCAAAAACATTTTAATACTTTTAAACTTAATTAAACTTCGTTGTGTCTTAAACTAGAACTATGAGCTAAACCTGCCGTACTATTCTAGGTCGCGTGTTGGTGCTGCACACTTATACTATTTGACTTTACTCTATTCAGACTGCTTTACTGAGGTGAGTTCTCGTAGCCCCACTTTTTAATATGTTTTCTTGGGGTGGAAATGGTACAAATGGTTTTCAAATATTTTTCATGCTTTGACACACTGTTTTCATGATTTATGGACAATATGTGTGTTTGATTGCAATATGTGCTTGACTGTGTGGACTCATTTGGTGGAATGCAAGAGGTCAGGATTGTATTGGTAGAAATACTTGGGTTGACACCCACACCCTCATAAAGGGTGAATATACTTTGCGCAAAGTTATGAGGTTAGGATGTATTGGTAATACCATTTGGGAAGTAGTGCCCGGTACTATTTGGGTTGACACCCACACCCTTGAGTTGGTGAATATTATCTGAGCGAGCTATACGTATATGCCATCCTGAGATTTAGTTGTTGCTAATTTGTGTACTTCATTAAGGTGCTTTCATGTGTATATCATACTAACTGTTGTCCTACACTATTATTCACAGCTTCGTGGTTTAACTTTCAAACCTACGAGCTCACCAACATTATGTTGACGTTTTCTAGTACCATTTTCAGGTGGATCATTATTAAGGTGTCTGAAGGCACGTTTATTGGAGTCAGACTATTTGTCATTTTGCAACTATGTTTTCAAGACAATAAGATTTCAAAAGAGACATGTTTTTCTATCATATATGAGACAAGAATCGTTTTGTACAAGTTGTAAACTATCATTGTAATAATTATAAGGTATGAATCTATGATGTTACGCAATGTGCCTTTCTCGGTTACATCTCGTGTTTCCGCCTTAGACGGGGTGTGACAAGCGTTAAGCAACGAGCTTTTGATTTTTAGGGGTTCGTTTGGCAAAAGAGCAACGAGCTTTGCTTATTTGGTTTTGGGCTTGTGTTTAATAAGTTTTTTTTTTTTGGCTTATTTTGAAACATTCTGGTTTATATGTATATTTAGTAATATGTGATTATAAGCTTATACAAGTCAAAAAGTTGCAAAATAAGCCACAAAAAATGAGCTTATAAAACTTAAGCTCAAAACCAAATAAGTAATAAACCGACTATATAAGCCAAAACAAACAACCCTATAACTTTGATCATTGGTTTGGGGGTGATCGGGTAAGTTAGATTTTTTTTTTATTTTTTTTTCCTTATTATTATTATCAGAATTAGTTGCTATTGACTAGTGTTCTTATTTAAGAGAGAACTTTTTTTCAGATCTTGTTTAAGGGGAAACTTTTTTCAAGAACACAACTTTAAGTAAACATTTTAGTCTAACTTTGTGAAAACCTTTTTTTTATGAGAACACAACTTTAAGTAAGAATTGGCTTTGCAATTCAAAAATGGCTAGCGGCGCAACTTGTTGATCGTTTACCTTGCACCTCTATGTAAATCGAAATAATTAATGTAAATAATTGGTTACTAATACAAGAATCCTTAGACAATTAATTTTTTTTTTTTTTAAATGTAAGTTTTGAGATATATTCATAGAGTTTACTTTGATCGTGGTTTGGGGGTGATTGGGTAAGTTTGAATTTAGATCTTTTTTTTTTTTTTTTTTTTTTTTTTTTTTTTTTTTTTTTAAAAAAAATAGTTTAGGGTTAGGGTTCAGGAACCTTCAATCATATTTATATATATTTTATAGTTTTCAGGCATATATTTGGCCAAAATCAGTGTATGCCTATAAGTTAATTTCAATAAATTGGTGTCATATATATATTAAAAGTGAAAATTTTGAGTGATCAACATATACATTATCCCTTATTTTTATGATCCACTACTCGTCTTCTTCTAGCTCTTATTGAATAAACTTTTTAGTTGTTTGTTTGTGATTGGTTATTGCATCGGTTACAAAAGCTTTAGTCATTTATTTATGTATTGATATTGCTATAATGTGATTTAACAATTATTTTTACTAGGTGTTTCAATGTTGTAATTCTGTCTTCTATATATACTTTAATCATCTATTTAAGTACTTGGACATTTTTCTACCGTGGTTCAACTTTTCTTCTATGCATGAGTATGTGGTTCAACTTCATTATATGCAGGAGTATCTGTAACTATTATGATTCATATTTTATATATGCTGTAATTCTATGTCTTCTATTTATACTTTAATCATCTATTTAAGTAGTTCAACTTTTCTTCTATGCATGAGTATGTGGTTCAACTTCGTTATAGGCATGTATCTGTAACTATTATGATTAATTTCATTAAGTAGTAAAGTTTTAGATATATAATAGTGTACCATAATCGGATTGATATTTTGTTAAACACCGAACTGCATTTTACACTTCAAATTATTTCGGCTCCTCTAAGAAAATTGTTCAAGTTCTGCCACTAAGCATAGCATAAAACTTGCCTAGTATAGATTAAATACTTATAAGTATGCATCAAATCTCTTAATCTCTTAAAAGTTCTTAAATTTTGAGTAATGTTTTCCCTTATTATACCCCTTATTATAAATGGCAAGTTAGCACAAACTTACTTAATAATAGTTTTCAAAAAATCATACTACTCACTAATATACAAACACCATACACTTCTTTTTGCTATTGTCTTAGTTTATAGTTAATTTAATGGAAATGAAAATGAATAAATATTAATGTTGAGGTTAGTATATTGTGCCAAAGTATCACTCTAACTATCTGCAGTTATAAAAAATCTCGTTGCTATACACGGGTAATCGTCTAGTTTATACGAAGTATCATTAATAAAATTGTGCATTCTTTTTCATTTTTCTGTGTTTGTGTGTTACTTTTAATTAATAAAAGAATATTTTAATTAATCAACAGAATCAACAAAATATATTTCATCAATGCTATTTACTATCTTTGAACAATTAGTGGAATAGTTACTTCGAATAGACTGTTAGAAATATAATTGTATTAATTGTGTATAGTTTAGAATGCTTATAAATTGACGAACTTCAGCAACTTTGTAATCAACCATAATTCTCTCATTAGTCTTAATTCTTTGTTAGCTTAATCATGAAAATCACCATGCTAAGTGTCTGTTTTCTTTTTGTACTTGTTGTACAAAAGGATTTATATTCAATCGAAGCCTTGAGAATCGTGCCACAGGGATCCGTGCCTAGCCCTGGCGTGGGTCACAAGGTCCCAAATACACCTGTTTGGTTTGACCGCAAGGAATCCGGGCCGAGCCCCACAGGAGAGGGTCACGGTGTCCAATCTAGTGTCCCAAATCCACCCGGTTGGCTTGCACAAAAGGAATCTGGGCCGAGCCCTCCAGGCGAAGGTCACGGTGTCCCATTTAGTGTTCCAAATCCACCTGGTTGGCTTGCACAAAAGGAATCTGGGCCGAGCCCTCCAGGAGAGGGTCACGGTGTCCCATCTAGTGTACCAAATCCACCCGGTTGGCTTGCACTAAAGGAATCAGGACCAAGTCCCCCAGGCGAGGGCCACAAAGTGCCAAACCCACCTGGTTGGCTCGTTGACATGCCACGAAAGGGATTTGTGCCTAGCCCTGGCGTGGTTCACAAGGTCCCAAATACACTTGGTTGGCTCGACCGCAAGGAATCTGGTCCGAGTACAGGTGAAGGCCATGGTGTCCCACCTGGACATGGTGGAGGCCGTCACAAGGTCCCAAATACACTTGGTTGGCTCGACCGCAAGGAATCTGGTCCGAGTCCAGGTGAAGGCCATGGTGTCCCACCTGGACATGGTGGAGGCCGATCATAAACAGTAATCATTTTGTTTGAGTGAGCTTAATGCTATTTAGATATTTTAGTTAAAGACCTATCTATGTAATGAAAAATCAGGAAATTTATGGAGTAAAATTTATTTATCTCAGCATCATCTTTTGTCAGTTTTATTTGCTTTATTTTTTTTCTTTCGAAGTTTAACAAATATATGTTTGGTTACGAACAAATAATCTTTTCTAACAAGATTGAATCCATATGTGATTACAAAAAATGTATCACTTAGCTTTTACATAATATATATTCGATAATAAATATGACCTGAACCCACACATGGGCTTGGAGTTAGTGTATGTGTGATTGACCTGATAAGGAACATAGTGGTTTGATTAGGAAGGCAACCATGAGTTTCCAACCATCATCCCCTATTTTGTGTCAAATACTATAATCATGCTTGATCACCAAGATATTAGTTTACAGGCTAAAAAAAGGACTGAGGCTTCCTTATTTTAATTTGTAATATGAATACACACAAATATACGTGTGCTCCAAACTCTTCCAGTTATGCTTCTCCGGCCTATACTACCTAAAGAGTCTTCTGTTTCTGCCATTTACATTGTGTTGTGATCGTTTCACTGACGACATACAACATAGGTCTCAATTGAATCCTAGGATGTATATGTATGGAAGCTCACTGCGAATAGAGCACGTAGAACCTTTAAGAACAGGGAACTTTCCTCCTGTGCAGTGCCCTTTAATGGGTTTTGTTTCTGTTCTACAGAGACGTGTTTTGGGTGAATATACTGCTGGTTTTATAGCTACAAGATGGCCACTTTACAACAATACAACATGACGAGTAGAAGGGAGAGCCTTGTGTCTCACAGTTCCGATGGAGGGAGAGCTAAGAGTAAAAGTCAAATCCATGTATCTTCTGGGATGAAAGGAGAGCGGAGAGGAAAAGGAGGGAGAGGGAGAGCCTTGTGTATCATAGTTCCGATGGAGGGAGAGCTAAGAGTAAAAGGAAAAGCCTTGTTTCTTTTAATTCCGATGATGATGGAAAGAGAGTGGAGAGAAAAAGGAGTGAGAGGGAGAGCCTTGTGTTTCACAGTTTCGATGGAGTGAGAGCTAAGAGAAAAAGGCGAAGACATGTATCTTTTGATTCCGATGGTGATGGAAGGAGAGTGGAGAGGAAAAGGAGAGAGAGGGAGAGGGAGAGTGAGAGTTTTGTGTATCATAGAAAAACATCGAGACTTCTAAAGTCCATCGGTTTTATTCTGATTTGTTTTTCGCTCTTTTTATATTGCACATGATTTGATTAATAAAGTTGCAACCAAAAATGGAGGGAAATGCAGACACCAAAAAGAAATGCAGAAGCCCAAAGTTATTTCATTATTTACTTTCTACTTGTAACATAAATTATCGGCATTAAATTATAACTTCCTATTTGATTTATCAGTGAAGTGAAGGCCGGGAGAACCATGGGTTTGTCGTATCAAGTTCGAGATGTTTGTGATTTCATCGCACATTGCATTATGAAGTAATTTTTTTTTCTGTCATTTATTTGCTTTACAATTGTATTAAAAATCGAATCCATGCTTCTGCTAGGGATCTTTTTACCACTTGTTAAGATTATATTGTTAAAAATCAATTTATCAGTCCATGCGCGCTTCTGCTGATCCTTAGTTAAATTTTTTGCAGCATTTCTGGTCAAATTCTGTGTTTGTTCTTTGTAATGCTTTTTTTTTACCAAACATGCTTTTAGTTTTCTTCAAGTGTTGTTGTTCATAACAGCATATGATAGAAACTAAATCCGTATTCAAATATAACACTTGTCTAGTTTACATGACGACGATTAAAAGTTTCATCTGTGAATCCAAGTCTAGTTTTCGTTCAATGGTACACAACCACAATTTCAAGAACATTGGAACCCTGAACTACACTTCAACAAAGTAAAAGAAATGAAATCGATTCATAAATTAGAACAAAAAAAAACAAAAAAAACAAACAAAAAACAAAACAAAAAAACAAAAAAACAAAAAAAAAAACAAAAAAAAAAAAAAAAAAAAAAAAACAAAAAAAACAAAAAAACAAAAACAAAAAAAACAAACAAAACAAAAAAAAACAAAACAAAACAAAACAAAACAAAAAAACTATCTATCTATTGCTTGGAAGGCACTTATCCTAACCGTTGGACTACAAACGCTTTGATGTAAGCTTCACTTGACAAACTCGAATCATTAAGGTACCAACTAACCCAGGTTCGACTCCTAGAAAAAATTATGTAGTGTTAACTCTAACTTTGTTTGAATGACATTATATCTCGTTTAATACATATAGGCTGTGACGGAGCTTGAACCAAATATATATATATATATATATATATATATATATATATATATATATATATATATATATATATATATATATATATTTGGGGGGGGGGGGGGGGGGGGGGGTCTTCAATGACATAGATGTAGTATTCTTAACCATCAATGATACAAGTAAAAAAAAAAAAAAAAAAAAAAAAGGGAGTAAGTGAGTGATATATTTGCTGTGAAATCTATTTTCAAGTATCTTGGAGGGGCCATAATATGAATTCTTAAATTTTAGAGGGCCTATAATACAAAAACTAATATTAATAACACAATTTTTTTTTGGGGGGGGGGGTGGGGGGGGGGGGGGGGATGACCCCACCCTGCCCTTATAATCCTCCTTCCATGCATATAGGCATATAGATAAGAGACATACTAATGGGGAGGGGGAGGGGGATTCGGTTCAATAACGGGTTAGGTTGGGTTGGCAAGTAATTTTATACTCATTTGAACATATTGCAAGTATATATGGGTTGAATTGCCACCTCTAGTAATCCTCCTTCCATGCATATTGCAAATATGGGTTGACTTGCCACCTCTAGTCAGATATTACATGCAGAAAAGACAGCGAAGGATATTTTTTGCTGCGACAGTGGATGGCAATGTCAATATGCGAACCTGGTGGCAAATCCTCCCATTCAATAAATGCACAGTCATCGTCGTCCAAGATGCGTTTTATGCTTATCCCATAGCATTTCCAATCGATGCTTTTCAATGCATCTACAATGATTGAGAAATCGGGCTAAGTAAGAAGTCATTGAAGTATTAGTACCTGAAAAGCATGTGGTCATTTTTAAGGTTATAAGAAAATAGAAAATAAATAACAATTCAAAGGAGAATCTTGTCTTTAATTTGTCTACTATGAGATGATACAGTTAGAGACGTAAACAAGATGAACTTTCATTACAAACTTTCCCCGTAGTTAACCTTTTTGTTTGTGTGTGTGCGTGTGGACTGACCTCTGTTTTACTACCACACACCCTGAAACATGATGGATTCATCAGCTCTGATAATTCACTGATGATAACCACAACTTCTATCGTTGTTTCAGCATTCTTGGTACTTTTGCAAACCATCCCACTTCCAGTTATAAAACCATCACACTCATAAAAAAATCAAATAGCTTTATGGATGATGGTACATTCAAGATAGCGGCTTTTATTTAGAGTTCAAATAGCTTTATGGATGTAACCGAATAGAACCATCACACTCTCATAAAAAAAATCAAATTTCATGGTAACATTTAGCAGAATCTTTGTCTAACAGTTATAAAATCTATTGCAGAACTAGCAGGATCTTACATAGTGTGGATCCAAGCTGCCAGTTTGCATTAAAATCTGTGACGTGTTTCATTTCTGATTCAAAAAAGCCATTTTTACCCATAAACATCATAATCAAAAAAAGATCAAAATCAATAGTTCTTAACCTCTGGTTAAACGTATTAAGTCACTAATAAGTTTCGGTTCATAAGATTTAAGAAATATAAGGATAGCGGAATCAAGTTCTTACCCTGAATCATATTTAACAAGGAGTCACTTATATACTTCATATCTTGAAACTCCTCGGCGTAGCTTCCAACTCCCGTGTCAGAAACTAGTCATATCATGAAGCCAAACACTCTCTTAGGAATGCATCAGATCTCGGTTAAAAACATAGGAGCAGAATAAAACAATAACAAAAATAGCCAGTTTGACTTCATTTCTTTGCACATAATCTCAAAACGAAATGGTATACAAATTAAAACAGATGTTTGGCACAATGTAAATATGATAATCATACGATATAATCAATCTACAAGCGAAAATTACTGTTAAGAGCATTAAGCTTGTGCTGAAGTCAAACTAATATACAGCATATAGCTAAGCGACTTCAGATCAATAAACACAAACTAGTACATATCATGATCATGTATAATAAGTAATCTAACAAGTGTAAGTTCAATGATCTTATGCGCACTAAACTTACATAGCTTCAAACTGATTTAGACAGAGCCGAACAACTAGATATCAAAAGACAAACTCTTATACACAGCAATCATCTATAATTCTATACTAATCGATCTAACACCGTAACAAATGTAAGTTAGATTATCTTATCTGCATTAAAATTGAGCTCAATTTAAACTAATACTCATTGAGCTGAACAATATGATACCAGAGACACAAATTCAACTTCCGTGATTTCACCTGCGTTATTCTTAAGCTAATTCAGATTAATATACACGTAGAGATGGACAAACTGAAATCGACAAACATTATATAATCAGACACAATAATCTGTCTGCACTAAGCTTAATGTATATTCAATCTAACAAACTCGTACATATCATGATCACACATTCATACATACTAACTAACAGATGACTTATGCACTAAACCTAACCTAAATTCAAACTAATATACACGTAGACCATAACTGTAACAGAATCCATAACGTACTTCAAATACAAACTAATACACACATGGATCGCAACAAATTTGTTAAAATATAACTTTGGCCTGGATAAAAGTTGAGGGACTAATGTTGCCTTGGTTGTTTTTTCAGGTTTTTGGTTTGCAAGTTTGGTGATCTAAAAGTTAATAAAGAAAAGTTGAAGGGAGCTTTGTGCTAAAGATGAAAAGTTGGATGGATATCTAGGGCTTCCCCCTCTCACATCCCTGAGTGTGGGTTGTTGTGTTTTTGGTGAAAGAGCCGTTTTCTTGTCTTCACCTTGGATATTATCTTCTGCTGGTGTTCTATATATATCAGCTCTCCTCTCTCTTTTGAGTACACCACAAAATATCATTTCACATCTATGTACTACTTTACTTTTGATATACTTAATTGAGATCAAGCGTTTGTATTCTGCTGTTTGAGAACAGTTTGAGATTGTAAACCTTTTCCTTATTAATCTAATGGGCAAATTACCTGAAAATGTATTTAACTTGCCACTTTTTACCATTGTATGTAGCTATCTTTTTATTTTTCCTAATGTGTGACTAAACTTTCGAATTTGATACATTGTGTGTATTTTGTGACCATTTTACCCTTACATTTTCAAATTTTCGAAGGGTAAAATGGTCATTTTACAAGGCTAAAAAGTCACAAAATACACACAATGTACCAAATTCGAAAGTTTAGTCACACATTAGGAAAAAAAAGATAGCTACATACAATGGTAAAAAATGGCAAGTTAAATACATTTTCAGGTAATTTGCCCTAATTTAATTGGTTAAACTTAGTTTTTCTACATGGTATCAGAGACAGGTTGCTCTGAAGAAAAAAAAAAAAAAAAAAAAAAAAAAAACTTTTTTGAAAAATTAGGTATTGGGAAATTTGGAGCTTTTACGATCTAAAGGTTCCTAAGGTTGATTAAGTACCTTAATCGATTGAATTGGTGATATTTGCTTCGATTGCGAGTGGTTCTGGTAATTTGGTGGATCTTGGTTGGTGGATCTGGGTGTGCTGTGTATATCTGCTACATCCCTAGACTAAGTGAATCTATGGTGTAGTAGGTTTGATTCCGCTACTGCTCTGCTTTGCGTACTCTGTAACACCTCTCACGCCTTTAATTTTCTTGCAATTTTTTTTTTGTTTAGATTGACGGGGAGTAGGATTTGGGTTGTTGAAGTTGATTTTGTGTGGTTGTTTAGTAGATAAAGCCCTTGACCTACCACTTTAGTGGCAAGGAAGCCTGGAAACTTCTTTCTTCCCTTCCTCTTTATGTGTTTAGCTCTGTTTTGTGTTTACTTGTTTCATTATGTCTTTGCATAATACTACTCCACCTCCCTCTGTTCAGGCTTCTGATGCAGAGGAAGATGATGTTACACCTGTCACTCTTATTAGTAAACTTGATATCAGTCATCCTCTACATTTACATCCTAATGATTCTGCTACTTTAACTGTTATATCTATAAAATTAAAAGGTACTAACAACTATAATGTGTGGTCTTGTGCCATGCTTTTAGCTCTTGAAGGAAAAAATAAAACTGGTTTTATAGATGATTCTTGTAGGAGGTCTAATTCTGATGATGTGTTAGGAAGACAATGGGACAGAGTGAATGCTATTGTTTTAGGTTGGATCTTAAATTCTATTTCTGAGGAATTGTTCCTTGGACAAATTTTCTCTAAAAGAGCCTCTGATGTTTGGACTGAATTAAAAGAAACATTTGATAGAGTTGATGGATCTGTCACCTTTAACTTACATCATAAAATCAATTCTTTATCTCAAAATGGTACATCCATTGCTGAATATTTTAACAAGCTAAGTACTTTGAGGAAACAATTTGATGCTCTTGTTAAACTACCTAGATGTAATTGTCATGTTGCTGATGATTTTAAGAAACACAATCAGTTAATGAAGTTAATGCAATTCTTAATGGGGCTTGATGATTCTTATATGCAAATTAGAAGCAACATTTTGTCTAGAGACCCATTGCCGGATGTTAAAGGGGCGTTTGCCATCATCTCTAGTGAGGAGTCTCACAGAGCTGTGGTTTCTGGGACTGGGGTCTCTCAAAGATCTCAGTCCTCTGTGTTTCATTCCAATGTGCCCAATAGAGGGAGTTCACAGAGGCCCCAAACATCTGGGAACTCTTTCAGACCCAATAATGCCTCCAGGACTAATGGTAACAATAGGGCTGCTGGAGGTTCTACTCTTGTCTGTGAGCATTGTGGTTTTAATGGGCATACTGTGGATAGATGTTTTAAGGTGATTGGGTATCCTGCTAATTGGGAAAAAAGAAACAACAATCCTAGAAATTCTTCTAACCAGGGTACTCAAAATTTCAACAAAAGATTTATTAATAATAATAATTCGGTTGGGTCCAGCCCTCTTTCAAATCTCTCAGATGATCAGATTTCTAGACTCTTATCTCTTATCAAAGACACCTCTGTCAATGATGATGAAAAGGGGAAAGGTGTACATGCCAATATGGCAGGTATTGTTTTTAACAACAGCAAGTTTTTTAACCAAAATTTTCAAAGATTTTTTTGCAACAATAGTAAGGCTAGGAATGCTCTCATTGCTGCTGGTATTATTGTTGATTCTGGGGCAAATCAACACTTAACATACACTGATAAGTTTTTCGTTAATATTGTCGATATTTCCAAACTTGGAATCAAAGTTTCTCATCCAAATGGAACAGAGGCTTTGATTACAAAAGTTGGAAATATGGTCTTAACCAATAACTAAACTCTATATGATGTGCTTGTTGTTCCAGAATATTGTGTGTGTCTCATGTCTGTTCATAAGATTGCAAAGACAACAAATTTGTTGTAGCCTTTGATGAATCTAAATGCTATGTGTTATCTCAGGGTTTGAGGGATGTGAAACTTCTAGGGACTGGTAGACAGTCTGGTGGATTATATTTCTTTGATAAAACTGAAGGTAATTTTCCTTCTAGAGACCAACCTTGTTTTTTCTCTGGTCTGTCTAAACACTTGTGGCATTGCAGGCTTGGTCACCCTTCTGACCAAGTCTTAAAAGTTTTAAACAAAGATCTTAGGTTTGATAATAAAAATAATGTGGAAGTTTGTGAAACTTGTCAAAAGGCTAAACAAACCAGAGAGCCCTTTCCTTTGAGTGAGCATAAAACTTCTATGCTTGCTGACCTTGTCCATCTTGATCTGTGGGGACCCTACAGGGTTACTAGTAAAGAAGGATATAAGTATTTCTTGACCATTGTTGATGACTACACCAGGGCTGTTTGGGTGTACTTGATTAAGGCTAAAACTGAAGTGTTTGATTGTGTTTATGCCTTTTTTAACTTGATCAAAAATCAATTCAAAAAAACTGTGAAAACTTTTAGAAGTGATAATGGTACTGAATTTGTGAATGATAAGTTCAATAAGTTTTGCATTACTAATGGCATAATACATTAGACTTCTTGTGCTTATACTCCTCAAGAGAATGGGATTGTGGAAAGGAAACATAGGCTTCTGCTTAATGTTGCCAAATCCCTTCTGTTTTAGGGGGAATTCCCTTGAATTTGTGGTCTGAATGTATTCTTACTGCTTGCTACCTTATTAACAGGTTGCCTTCTTCAGTTTTGAATGGGAATTCTCCTTATAATATGAATTTTAACAGAAAATGCTCCTTAAATCACCTGAGAGCTTTTGGTTGTCTATGTTTTGCTACTGTGGTTAATAATCATGATAAGTTCAGTAGCAGATCTGAAAAATGTATTTTGGTTGGCTATGCTTCCTTTAAAAAGGGATATAAGCTTTTCAGTCTTGAAAGGAAACAATTTTTGTACTCAAGAGATGTTGATTTCTTTGAAAATGTGTTCCCTTTTAAGACAGATTCTGTGATTGAGACTTGTCAAGATCTGGATCATACAAACTTTTTTGATAAAGTGGTGTATGAGGATCTTGACATACCCTATGATGAGACAAATATAAATGATAAACCATCTAATGATGGAAACCAACATGCAAATTCTCCTAGTGTTAGCAAGAACTCTTTTCTTGATGGCAGTCCACAATTGACCCTTTTGAGGATGAATTGGGGCATCCTCAGGGTTCCAATGGTTCTGCCCCTGAAAATGAGGTGTCTGCAACTCTTGAGAATGAAAATGCACATTCTGAGGGTACATTTCAAGATAGTCCAATCACATACTCTCAAACAAATTTGCAAAATCAACTTGTTAGAAGATCTGAAAGATCTTCTGTTTTTCCAAACAAGTATAATGAATTTGTGGTTGATTCCAAAGTTAGATACGGTCTTGAAAAGTTTGTTAGCTATGACAATCTTAACTCTGAAAACTTTTGCTTTACAACAAAGTTAAACAAACTTTCAGAACCTAAAAATTTTTTGGAAGCCAGCAAAACTCAGCATTGGAAAGAGGCAATGAATACAGAAATGAATGCTTTATATGAAAATGATACATTTGAGATTGTTGAATTGCCTTGTGATAGAAAGGCTATTGGATCTAAATGGGTTTATAAGATTAAATACAAGTCTAGTGGAGAAATTGATAGATTTAAGGCTAGACTTGTTGTCCAGGGATTTAGTCAAAAGGAAGGAGTTGATTTTGATGAAACTTTTTCTCCTGTGGTCAAAATTGTTACTATTAGATGTGTTGTTAACTTGGCTGTTCAACAATCTTGGCCCATTTTTCAATTAGATGTTAACAATGCTTTTTTATATGGTGACCTTGAGGAAACTGTCTACATGAAACTTCCTCCAGGTTACTTTGATGAAAATGATAATAGAGTGTGCAGACTTAAAAAATCTTTGTATGGTTTAAAACAGGCTCCTAGACAGTGGAATGCCAAACTCTCTAGCACTCTTCTTGAAAATGGTTTTGTGCAAAGTAAAAGTGATTATTCACTGTTTACCAAAAATGATTCTGGTGTGTTTATTGCGTTACTTGTGTATGTTGATGATATAATCATCACTGGAAACAATCTTGATGCTATTGATGATGTCAAAATGTATCTTAAGACCAAATTTCAGATAAAATATTTAGGCAAACTCAAATATTTTCTGGGCATTGAAGTAATTGAAACTAAGAATGGAGTCTGTTTATCTCAAAGAAAATACTGCCTTGATTTATTATCTGAATTTGGTCTTCTGGCTTGCAAACCTTCTGCTATTCCTCTAGAGCAGAGTGTGTATATCACCTCAGAACCCACTGACACAGATCCTCTACTTGATAATATCACTGAGTATCAAAAACTTATTGGCAAGCTGATTTACTTAACTCATACTAGGCCTGATATATCTTATGTTGTTGTAACACCCCCAAAATTTGGTACAGCGGAAGACTCAACAAGCTTTCGGGGTGTTACGGGGATTGGTATCCAACACAAGACATAAAAGAATGAGATAAAGTAAACATAAGAAAAACACAACCAAAACGGGGTTTTAAAGTTTACATTTATCCCAACAACATTCAGAGTCAGGCCCAAAAGAAATATACATAGGTCCACAATTAAATATCAGAGTTTAGAAAAATAGATCCATAAACCAGGTGCCTTAGCCGAGCCTTCCAATCCATGCATCCAAATCATCACTTAATTACCTGAGAAAACGTGTTAAAAGTCAGCTTTCGCTGGTGAGATCATAGGTTTAAATTCATAATTCAATATAGTGGACATATACGCAAAACGCTTGCTAGCTAGACTAGGGATTCACGAAAAACCTGCGGATACCCTCCGCTCCAACATAAAAACACGGATACCCTCCGTAACAAACCTGCGGATACCCTCCGCTCCAACATAGATACTCGGGTAACCCCCGCAATATCATAAATACTCGGATAACCTCCGAAGTATTAATAACCTATAGGTGCACACTATTGTATCCAAAATCCTCAAATAAGCCAATCTCATAATCCAACCATTATTTAGTCCACACGCGATGGTTCACTATGTGACTAGGGTTGATGTAACTCATCTAACCAAATCTAGTCCACATGCGATGGTTCACTATGTGACTAAGGTTGTTGTAATATTCGTCTAACCATAACTAGTCCACACGCGATAATTCACTATGTGACTAAGGTTGACAAATCTTCCTAGTTCCATAAGCATAGCAAGTTTTGAAAAGTAAAAGCGATAATAGTCCACATAAAACAATTTGCACGTTTCTCACCCCAAGTATTGAAAATAAAGTTCAAGAGTAAAAAGTGGGGCTATGACTCACCTCAAGTCCAGAAATCAGTAATAAGAACTTGTAACACCCCCAAAATATGATACAGCGGAAGACTCAACAAGCTTTCGGGGTGCTACGGGGATTGGTATCCAACACAAGACATAATAGAACGAGATAAAGTAAACATAATAAAAACGCAACCAAAACGGGGTTTTAAAGTTTACATTTATCCCAACATCATTCAGAGTCAGGCCCAAAAGAAGTAATAGTAGGTCCACAATTAAATATCAGAGTTTAGAAAAATAGATCCATAAACCAGGAGCCTTAGCCAAGCCTTCCAATCCATGCATCCATATCATCACTTAATTACTTGAGAAAACGTGCTAAGAGTCAGCTTTCGCTGGTGAGATCATAGGTTTAAATTCATCTAACAATATAGTGGACATATACGCAAAACGCTTGCTAGCTAGACTAAGGATTTACTAAAAGCCTGCGGATACCCTCCGCTCCAACATAATACACGGATACCCTCCGCTCTAACATAGATATTCGGGTAACCCCCGCAATATAATAAATACTCGGATAACCTCCGAAGTATTAATAACCTATAGGTGCACACTACAGTATCTAAAATAAGCTAACCTTGAATAGTACACACGAAACCGTGTGACTAAAGCTGACAATTCCAAATAAGCCAACCTTGAATAGTACACATAAAAATATATGTGACTAAAGCTGACAATACATCCTAGTCCATACGCATAGCAAGTTTTAGAAAGAATATAGAAGCGATAAATAGTCCACATAAAATAATTTGCACGTTTCTCACCCCAAGTATTGAAAACATAGTTCAAGAGTAAAAGTGGGGCTATGATTCACCTCAAGTCCAGAAATCAGCAAGAAGAAATCGGTAAAAGTAAGATGTATAATAACTCACAAGACGGCAACTACGGACTCGGCATGACCTAACAATATCAACTCGTTCAGAAATCATTTCCTCAAATTCAAATATTCCCAAACCCGGACGTATTCCGTTTTATTTTCCGAAAATCCATTACGTAATAGTTTGGAGTTTTTATGTTTGGTATCCATACGGGTGATGGGTCGACACAAACAAACCAAAAATAAATCACACAAAAGAATAATAAATAACTATAGATCTAATATTAGCCCAATATATTATTTAAATAAATCGTCAAAGTTTATCAAGTCCGTCGATTTGATAATCCCCATATTTATTTACGTAACATACCATTCCAAGATTACACCCAATCCTAAAGCACATAGCACATAAATACTATATGGTATATATCGTAGTTTAATAAACTCCTTATATACATCGTCAAATTGGCCAGATTTCCCGATATATATATTTAGCAATTTATTACCCTTTACATATACCACAACCTATGGGCGTCGTAGGATACGATGCCCATTAATATACTCATTTTGTATCGCCAAATAACTCGGTTCCACCTTTCGATTAAGTAAGTTATTTAGTTATAGAAAATGTTTATATTAATCGTCATATATCCGTGACAACACAAAAGTCACAAACAATAACTTACCTGGACTCAAGTGACCACGACTCCGCATAACTCGATAGTTTTACTCGTTATATATATAAAACAACATTTCATGTGATATTTAGTTAACGTTGAGAATTTCTCGTTTTATAAGATTTATTTATAATAATACTTCCAATAATATTACGCTACTCTCGTAGCATAATATATTTAGTCGTATTATTTATAATACAACTCGTGATTTTTGTTATTATTAATATACGCATTTATACAATTATATATATGTTATTCACGTCTATATATTTATATAAACGTTTATATTACCAATAATATCATTACGAGTTTTATTATTTGTGTTTTAAATTGTAAATAGTTATCGAGTCATACGAAATGGTCACATGTCCGAGTCATGACTCTCAGCTCATTGTCCAAGTCCAAAATAATATGTAAAAGTCATAATAATCAATACATCTCCGTCCAATCAATCCCAATCCACGTGCTACAACAATAGGGTCCGACTACGGCACCCGACTAACCTATCTCCGTCAATCTAAGTGACCGTCTCACAATCGGTCCCCAATACCACTTTATCGTCAACACAACTTCAAATAATACCACAAGTCCATAATACTCGTCAACCTCTTCAAAACCAAATAAGCCACAATAATAATGGTAACCAACAATAAATAATAACCATGAAAATAAACTTAGCCGAAATATATATATTTCGACATCACAAACGGTTCTCAAAAATAACCGTATTCGGGTCAAATTACCAAGTCAACCCGAGTCAAAATCGTATACCAAGTGTCACGTGGGTCCTACCCGAGACCACAAGGTCACGGCTAGCTCACAAGAGCTCGACCCAACCAAAAATAATCAAACCGACCCTAAGGGGTCGTCGGCTCCAACACAAGTCGACCAACAAACCAACAATCAAGAAATTCCAATCAAACCAAACAATCACTAGGACCAAATGTAGTCACCAACCAAGAAATCGGGTCAAAATGATAACCACAACTCGGAACCAATAAAAGTCGAGGGTGAGGCCCTCGGCTATCGGTCGACCACGCACGAAAACACAACCAATCATCAATACCCGGATACCAAACCAAGATTTACCAAGTTTTTAACAAAACCCATTATTATTTTCATCATTTTCTTCCAAATCCGACCCAAATCATAAATAAATTCATGGGTTTGGTTCGTTTTTCAACAAACCCGATGCACCCCGTGCATACTTACCCGTGGATCTACAAAAATCGACCAAGAAAAATGATGGTGGTGAGGTGTACGGCGTCGGAGATTCTAGTACGAGGTGGGGGGAGTTATTTTTGGGCGCGTGAATCACAATACTAGAACAAGGAAGGTGTGGGGAGTGTTTTGGGAGTGGTGGTGTATGGTGGTGTGCGGCGGTGGTGGTCGGATTAAGGGTGGCCGGCGGTGAGGAGAAGAGAGGAGAGGGTGTGGGTGAAGTTTGAGGATGAAAAGTTATTATGAGGGTTAGGGTTAGGTTTAATAAGGATATTTTACACTTTGGTCCCTCTACTTAGTCTCCTTTATATTTTGCACACAAAACCTTTTTACCTCCAACTTTAATTAATAAAAACGTCCCCTTACGTAAGTGATAACTTACGAAGAAAATATTAAACGTCCCCGAAACTCGTTATATTCACCATTTAACGGACTAAATATATTATTCCACCGAAACTCATAATAAATACGTTACTAAAAAGTCCAACGTATTAAAACTCATAAGTTTTTAAACTTTTCAGTTTCCTAGTGTCGGAGTCAACGTAGTACCAAGTGAGAATTTAAAAATACATCACCGAGTATAATTCCATAACGAATCATTAAATAAATCACAAATCCCATAACGACATAAAATATAATTAACCATAAAATTGGTCTTACAAGTTCGTTACGAATAAAAATTTCAAATAAAATTTATAAACGAACTTTAACGTAATGCGGGTCTTCAAAATGGCTCCCTAAATTGCCGGTTGTCACATCCTCCCAGTCTCAGAAGAAACCCGTCCCGGGTTTCTCTCGGAACAATTCATCTACGAAGTGAAAAGCTTCGGATATCTCTTCCGGAACTCGTCCTCACGTTCCCACGTAAATTCTGGTCCGTGTCAGGAATTCCAACGAACCTTGACGAGCGGAATGCGACTTCACTTGAGTCGTTTAACCTCATGATCTAAAATCTCAATTGGCTCTTCCACAAAATTCAATTTCTCATCAATACGAATATCCTTCATCGGAATAACAGGCATCTCATCAGAAAGACATTTCTTCAAATTACTAACGTGAAACACATCGTGAACTTTACTCAGTTCATGTGGTAATTCCAACCTATAAGCCACGGGCCCAATTCTTTCTAAAATAAGAAATGGTCCAACGTAGCGTGGGTTGAGTTTTCCACGTTTCCCGAAACGTATCACACCCTTCCAAGGTGAGACTTTCAGCATCACTTTGTCTCCAACCTGGAACTCTAAGGGTTTACGTCTCTGATCGGCGTAACTTTTCTGCCTATCTCTGGCTGCTTGCAACCGATCACGAATCTGAGTTACTTTTTCAGTAGTCTCCAAGATAAGTTCAGGACCTGTGAGTTGGCTATCTCCAACTTCCACCCAACCAATAGGCGAACGACATTTTCGGCCATACAAAGCTTCAAATGGTGCAACTTTAAGACTTGTGTGGTAGCTATTATTATAGGTGAATTCCGCAAGGGGTAAATACTTCTCCCAGCCTTTACCAAAGTATATGATACATGCACGAAGCATATCCTCTAAAGTCTGAATGGTCCTCTCACTTTGACCATCGGTTTGGGGATGATATGCAGTACTCATATCAAGTCTCGTCCCCAAAGCCGTTTTAAGTGATCGCCACAAAGCTGACGTAAAGCGGCTATCGCGATCAAAAATAATCGATATCGGGACTCCGTGACGAGAAATAATTTCCTTCACATACAACCTCGCAAGTTTATCCACACTATCATCTTCACTAATTGCTAGGAAATGAGCAGACTTAGTCAGACGATCCACAATTACCCAGATAGCGTCACAACCGCTAGCTGTCCTCGGTAATTTGGTAATAAAGTCCATCGTAATCCGCTCCCATTTCCAAACTGGAAGTTCTAGCTGCGTCAATAATCCTGACGGTCTTTGATGTTCGGCTTTAACCTTAGAACATGTCAAGCACTTACTAACATACGATGCAATATCTGCCTTCATGTTTGGCCACCAATATAACTTTTTCAAATCCTGGTACATCTTGTCAGATCCAGGATGAATAGAGTACCTTGACTTATGCGACTCATGCATAATCAACTCCTGAATTCCTTCATGTAAAGGTACCCAAATCCGATCTCCAAAACATAGTAATCCATCGGAACGCTTAAAAAATCCTTTCTCATTCTCAGCCATCCCAAATATGTTCTCAGCAGGTCGGTTTCCTGCTTTCAACGCTTCCGTTTGAGCTTCAAGTATTTGAGACGGTAGCGGCGATACGATAGTCATTCCCAATGACCTAACTCGTAACGGTGGTATTCTTTCCTTTCAACTAAGAGCATCAGCAACAACGTTTGCTTTACCAGGATGGTAGCGAATTTCGCAATCATAATCGCTTAGCAACACAATCCAACGTCGTTGTCTCATATTGAGCTCTTTTTGATTCAAGATATGTTGTAGACTTTTGTGGTCAGTGAACACAACGCACTTTGTTCCATACAAGTAATGTCTCCATATCCTCAAGGCAAAAACCATAGCACCTAACTCCAAATCATGGGTGGTGTAGTTTTTCTCATGCTTTTTGAGCTGTCGGGAAGCATAAGCTATCACTTTCTCTCATTGCATTAACACGGCTCCTAAACCTTTATGTGAAGCGTCACAATAGATGACAAAGTCCTCGTTACCTTCAGGTAACGCTAAGATAGGAGCACTACACAACATCTTCTTGAGTAATTGAAATGCTTCCTCTTCTTTATCTCCCCATTCATACTTAACACTCTTTTGAGTCAATTTGGTTAACGGTTTAGCTATCTTCGAAAATCCCTCGATGAATCTTCGGTAATAACCGGCTAAACCTAAGAATTGACGAACTTCTGTTGGGGTCGTAGGTGCAGCCCAATCTTTTATTGCCTCAATCTTAGCAGGATCCACATGGACTCCTTGTCTATCAATCACATGACCCAAAAATTGTACCGTCGGAATCCAAAATTCACATTTGGAGAACTTGGCATACAGTTGCTCCTTCCTGAGCAATTCTAAAATAAGTCTTAGATGCTCCTCATGCTCCTTCTCACTCTTTGAGTAAATTAGAATATCGTCGATGAATACGATCACAAACTTATCTAAATAAGGCTTACACACCCGATTCATGAGATCCATGAATATCGCCGGTGCGTTAGTCAACCCAAACGGCATCACCTGAAACTTGTAATGCCCGTAACGGGTTCTGAAAGCCGTTTTCGGAATATCTTCCTCGCGAACTCGAAGTTGATGATATCCCGATCTTAAATCGATCTTTGAATACACACTCGATCCTTGAAGTTGATCGAACAAGTCGTCGATCCTCGGTAACGGGTATCTATTCTTCACCGTTAACTTGTTCAGCTCTCGGTAATCAATGCACATTCGAAACGATCCATCTTTCTTCTTCACGAATAAGACTGGGGCTCCCCAAGGTGAAGAACTTGGTCTTATGAATCCTTTTATGGCTAACTCTGCCAATTGTTTTAACAACTCTTCTAGTTCGGTGGGTGCAAGACGATAAGGCGCTCGTGCTACAGGTGCAGCACCAGGTATCAACTCAATCTGAAACTCCACTTGTCTAGTAGGCGGGATTCCCGGCAAATCATCGGGAAATACATCAGGAAAATCACGAACTATAGGCACATCTCCAATGCACCTTTCCTTTTTCTCCGTCCCTCCTTTCTCAGAAATTTGAGCTATGAAAAGGTAACATCCTTTCTCCATTAGCTTTGGTAACTTAGTGCAAGAGATAACTGCTAACCGGGATGGGCTCCTCGAACCTTTTCGATCTCCTAGTATATTTAGGATTTCCTTTCCGTAAGGTACACGCACGATCTTCTCGTCGCAAAGTATGTGAGCGCGATACTTCGACAACCAATCCATACCAATGATGACATCGAAACTTCCTAACGTGACGGGTAGAAGATCTATGTTGAAAGGGTGATTCAAGAAATTTAACGTGCAACCGCGAATGATAGTATTAATCCTTTCTATGTTCCCATTTGCTAACTCTATATCATACCCAATTCCTAAGGCCATCGGGGGTTTCTCTAGTAAGGGTGCAAACGTAGTGGACACAAAACTTCTATCGGCACCAGTATCAAATAGTATGGAAGCATAACGATTATTGAGAAGGAACGTACCAGTAACGACATTCGGATCTTCTCCTCTCTCGTTCCCGAGTGCATACACTCTTCCCTGAGCAGCTCCAGCTTCCACACGTTGGTCCCCGTTATCTTGTTGTCCACGGTTTCCTCCAGCTCCACGGTTTCCATGATTGTACCCATTACCACCCGATCCTTGATTTCCTCGGTTCCATGATTCTCTACACTCGTTCCTATAATGTCCCTTCTTTCCACACCTATAACAAGTAACGTCTGCCTTATTTCTCATCTCAGGAGTAGCTTGAACCATAGCAAGAGGTCGAGCTCTACAATCCTTAGCTGTGTGTCCTTTCTTTGAGCAGTTCTGGCATCTCACACTACACCATCCAGTATGATGCTGGTGGCAACGACCACACTTGGGTGCGTCACCGTTCTGGTTCTTCTTATCTCCATTCCCAATAGCATAAGCCTTAGCTTGTCTCTTGTTTCGGTGATCATTACCCTTAGAGTGATGGTCTCTCTTTCTCTTTCCATTCTTATCCTTATCAGCTCCTTCCAATTCCAACGAATCCATTAGTTGTTGAGCAATTGTGATTGCCTCATGGATGTTTGCAGGCCTAGCAGAAATCACATCATTCCTTGTAGCTACAGGCAACCCATCAGTATACCTCTCGATCTTTTGAGTCTCGGTTTTTACCATATCTGGGCAAAGCAAGGCCAACTCCTGGTAACGACGATTGTAAGTCGCCATATCAGTACCCTTCACTTTGTGATTCCAAAACTCAATCTCTAGCTTCTTAACCTCATTCCTTGGGCAATAAGTCTGGATCAGCAGAGACTTAAATTGCTCCCAAGTCATAGCATAAGCTACATCACTCCCAACTGAATTTCGGTAATTGTTCCACCAAGTTAAAGCTTCATCCTTGAAAGTAAAAGAAGCAAACTTTACCTTCGCATTCTCCGCACAACCACTGACATTGAACACTGACTCAGTCTTCTCAATCCACCTGACCAAGTAAACCACTCCTTCAGTTCCACCAAACTCAATGGGTCCACAAATCTTGAACTCCTTGTAGTGACATCCATTAGCACGAACAGGTGGAAAAGTCCCAGCAGAATTGTTGGAATGATTTGACTCAGCCAGTAGTTCAGCAACTCTTTGCTCGACAAGTTGATTGATCATTGCTTGATCCACAGTAGGTGCATTAAGTGGAACATGATCATTGTCTCCCTGAACATCAACATTCTGATTCCTGTTGTTGCGGTTAGTGGTGTCCAGGTTGTCAAGAGTAGGGGTTTTAGCATTTCGAGTAGGACGACGTCCTCGGCGACCAGGGGTAGTCACTGCAGGACCAGTTCTGGTAGCTCTAACAGGGTTTCGTCATGGGGCCATTGATCTGAAACATCATACAAGTTCATGAGTCTCCAATAGAACTTATCAATATGTTCAACAAAAGTAATTCAACGAAGCCAAGTCATGGAAAGAATATCAACAATACACCACAAAACATCAATAAAGCGAATAGGGACTCAATTTCCATAATACCCAAAAACCACATAATTCCATATACTAATAACCATCAACCATACAATAGAGATTCAACATCGTTCCAACTACTGGAAAACACAAAACATGCTAATCGTTCCAAAAGAGACGAATACTGAACAAAAATACATCAAACATGATAACTAGCTTTTCTAACCGAACACTCCTCGGTGTAGAAAGCAACAAGACAACATAACCCAAGCATCTAGCCACGCTGCTGGCGGAGGCTCCTCAACTCCTGCCTCAAGCCATCAAGATCTCTCCATAATGATCCTAGCTCCACACTATGGGTGTCGCTGTCTCTCCTGAGGTCTGCCACCTCCTTCTCTAGCTCGGTGTTCCGCTACCATAACTTGCGGTCGGCCTCTCGAGCTGTGACAAAACCTCGCTGTAAACTCGCGATCTGCTCATGAACCTCCATCAAAACTCTCCTCATCTCAGTCGACCTGCCCTCAACAACAGTCATGTCAACTCTCAAATCCGCTATAAACTCTCCAATAACTCTCTCAAGTCAATCAGATAATCGCGAGATCTTCTCGCCTTGGGCAGTAATCTGAACCCACAACCTGCCACTCTCACCTAACTCTGCCTGCTCAGCAGAAACCTCAGATGACGCATCCGACGCCACTGGACTACCAGGTGGTGAATCAAACAGAAACGGATGGTCAGGTGAAACAGGCTCAATCGGGTGTATAAGTGAATCAGTCTCCTCAGCCTGAGCTGGTGGCACTAACACATCATCATCATCAGGCATCTCCTCCTCCTCAGGGTCATCATCATCACTCTACTCAGCCTCCTGAGGGTCATCCTCCTCATCAGGGTCGTCGGCCTCATCCTCACCCTCGTACTCCTCCTCCTCATCATCGGAAGAGTACATCATCAATCGTCGTCTCCTAACAGGTGAACCATGTGGAGATGTGGTAGGTGATCTAGGACGATGACGCAATGATGTGGGTGACGCCTCTGACAGAAGAGAGTGGGCATCAATCTGTAAAGGTGATGGAGTAGGGCATACCGACATGCGTGCCGTAGCTCGGTGGGCAAAGCGTGGAGCCACACGAGCCAAAACCTGATGAAGTGTAAGCTGCCTCGATGTACCAGGGAGCCCTAGAGAAGATGAGGGTCCCTGCGTAGATGCAGCAGGCGGTGCTGAAGTAGAAGTTGTCTGCGACACAGTAGCTGAAAGCATGGCAATCTGGTAAGGATCATCAGATGCCATAGTGAACTGTGCTGGTAATACCGGTGCAGTAAGAATATCCTCGACAACATCGGGCATATGGGAGGCCATAGTCTGTGACAACGGCGTAGGGTAGGTGTAAGTGTTTCAAAACAACTAAATCGCAACTCAAAATACCATACTAGAAATCCTCAAATAATTCAATCATATAATCTTAATAAAGAATTTCAAATACCGCATTACTAAAACATTTATAAAACAATTAGACCATATAATTCCTCGAAACGCCATCTTATCATTAAATCAATATATTCCATAATCTCAAGTCATCTCAAATATCTCATAATACCTCAAAATAATAGAAGATGCTTCGGCTTGGCGGGCTGGCGGGCAATGGTCAAGGATCATTTTCTATAAAAATTCGGTTATAGTTTAGGTGTTTATTTACCTAGTTATCTATAACCTTGGCTCTGATACCAATCTGTAACACCCCCAAAATTTGATACAGCGGGAGACTCAAAAAGCTTTCGGGGTGCTACGGGGATTGGTATCCAACACAAGACATAATAGAACGAGATAAAGTAAACATAATAAAAACACAACAAAAACGGGGTTTTAAAGTTTACATTTATCCCAACATCATTCAGAGTCAGGCCCAAAAGAAGTAATAGTAGGTCAACAATTAAATATCAGAGTTTAGAAAAATAGATCCATAAACCAGGAGCCTTAGCCAAGCCTTCCAATCCATGCATCCATATCATCACTTAATTACTTGAGAAAACGTGCTAAGAGTCAGCTTTCGCTGGTGAGATCATAGGTTTAAATTCATCTAACAATATAGTGGACATATACGCAAAACGCTTGCTAGCTAGACTAAGGATTTACTAAAAGCTTGCGGATACCCTCCGCTCAAACATAATACACGGATACCCTCCGCTCTAACATAGATATTCGGGTAACCCCCGCAATATCATAAATACTCGGATAACCTCCGAAGTATTAATAACCTATAGGTGCACACTACAGTATCTAAAATAAGCCAACCTTGAATAGTACACACGAAACCGTGTGACTAAAGCTGACAATTCCAAATAAGCCAACCTTGAATAGTACACATAAAATATATGTGACTAAAGCTGACAATACATCCTAGTCCATACGCATAGCAAGTTTTAGAAAGAATATAGAAGCGATAAATAGTCCACATAAAATAATTTGCACGTTTCTCACACCAAGTATTGAAAACATAGTTCAAGAGTAAAAGTGGGGCTATGACTCACCTTAAGTCCAGAAATCAGCAAGAAGAAATCGGTAGAAGTAAGATGTATACTAACTCACAAGACGGCAATTACGGACTCGGCACGACCTAACAATATCAACTCGTTCAGAAATCATTTCCTCAAATTCAAATATTCCCAAACCCGGACGTATTCCGTTTTATTTTCCGAAAATCCATTACGTAATGGTTTGGAGTTTTTATGTTTGGTATCCATACGGGTGATGGGTCGACACAAACAAACCAAAAATAAATCACACAAAAGAATAATAAATAACTATAGATCTAATATTAGCCCAATATATTATTTAAATAAATCGTCAAAGTTTATCAAATCCGTCGATTTGATAATCCCCATATTTATTTACGTAACATACCGTTCCAAGATTACACCCAATCCTAAAGCACATAGCACATAAATACTATATGGTATATATCGTAGTTTAATAAACTCCTTATATACATCATCAAATTGGCCAGATTTCCCGATATATATATTTAGCAATTTATTACCCTTTACATATACCACAACCTATGGGCGTTGTAGGATACGATGCCCATTAATATACTCATTTCGTATCGCCAAATAACTCGGTTCAACCTTTCGATTAAGTAAGTTATTTAGTTATAGAAAATGTTTATATTAATCGTCATATATCCATGACAACACAAAAGTCACAAACAATAACTTACCTGGACTCAAGTGACCACGACTCCGCATAACTCGATAGTTTTACTCGTTATATATATAAAACAACATTTCATGTGATATTTAGTTAACGTCGAGAATTTCTCGTTTTATAAGATTTATTTATAATAATACTTAATATTACGCTACTCTCGTAGCATTATATATTTAGTCGTATTATTTATAATACAACTCGTGATTTTTGTTATTATTAATATACGCATTTATACAATTATATATACGTTATTCACGTCTATATATTTATATAAACGTTTATATTACCAATAATATCATTACGAGTTTTATTATTTGTGTTTTAAATTGTAAATAGTTATCGAGTCATACGAAATGGTCACATGTCCGAGTCATGACTCTCGGCTCATTGTCCAAGTCCAAAATAATATGTAAAAGTCATAATAATCAATACATCTCAGTCCAATCAATCCCAATCCACGTGCTACAACAATAGGGTCCGACTAGGGCACCCGACTAACCTATCTCCGTCAATCTAAGTGACCGTCTCACAATCGGTCCCCAATACCACTTTATCGTCAACACAACTTCAAATAATACCACGAGTCCATAATACTCGTCAACCTCTTCAAAACCAAATTAGCCACAATAATAATGGTAACCAACAATTAATAATAACCATGAAAATAAACTTAGCCGAAATATATATATTTCGACATCACAAACGGTTATCAAAAATAACCGTATTCGGGTCAAATTACCAAGTCAACCCGAGTCAAAATCATATACCAAGTGTCACGTGGGTCCTACCCGAGACCACAAGGTTACGGCTAGCTCACAAGAGCTCGACCCAACCAAAAATAATCAAACCGACCCTAAGGGGTCGTCGGCTCCAACACAAGTTGACCAACAAAACGACAATCAAGAAATTCCAATCAAACCAAACAATCACTAGGACCAAATGTAGTCACCAACCAAGAAATCGGGTCAAAATGATAACCACAACTCGGAACCAATAAAAGTCGAGGGTGAGGCCCTCGGCTATGGGTCGACCACGCACGAAAACATAACCAATCATCAATACCCGGATACCAAACCAAGATTTACCAAGTTTTTAACAAAACCCATTATTATTTTCATCATTTTCTTCCAAATCCGACCCAAATCATAAATAAATTCATGGGTTTGGTTCGTTTTTCAACAAACCCGATGCACCCCGTGCATACTTACCCGTGGATCTACAAAAATCGACCTAGAAAAATGATGGTGATGAGGTGTACGGCGTCGGTGATGCTAGTACGAGGTGGGGGGAGTTATTTTTGGGTGCGTGAATCACAATACTAGAACAAGGAAGGTGTGGGGAGTGTTTTGGGAGTGGTGGTGTACGGTGGTGTGCGGCGGTGGTGGCCGGATTAAGGGTGGCCGGCGGTGAGGAGAAGAGAGGAGTGGGTGTGGGTGAAGTTTGAGGATGAAAAGTTATTATGAGGGTTAGGGTTAGGTTTAATAAGGATATTTTACACTTTGGTCCCTCTACTTAGTCTCCTTTATATTTTGCACACAAAACCTTTTTACCTTCAACTTTAATTAATAAAAACGTCCCCTTACGTAAGTGAAAACTTACGAAGAAAATATTAAACGTCCCCGAAACTCGTTATATTCACCATTTAACGAACTAAATATATTATTCCACCGAAACTCATAATAAATACGTTACTAAAAAGTCCAACGTATTAAAACTCATAAGTTTTTAAACTTTTCAGTTTCCTAGTGCCGGAGTCAACGTAGTACCAAGTGAGAATTTAAAAATACATCACCGAGTATAATTCCATAACGAATCATTAAATAAATCACAAATCCCATAACGACATAAAATATAATTAACCATAAAATTGGTCTTACAAGTTCGTTACGAATAAAAATTCCAAATAAAATTTATAAACGAACTTTAACGTAATGCGAGTTTTCAAAATGGCTCCCTAAATTGCCGGTTGTCACAGAACTCAGTAGAAGCAAGACGTATAGTAACTCACAAGACGGAAACTACGGACTCGGCACGACCTAACAATATCAACTCGTTCAGAAATCATTTCCTCAAAATCGAATATTCCCAAACCCGAACGTATTTCGTTTTATTTTCCGAAAATCCATTTCTCGTAATAGTTTGGAGTTTGGCGTTTGGTATCCATACGGGTGGTGGGTCGACACAAACAAACCAAGAAGTCACACAAAAGGATAAACCATCTATAGGTCTAATATTAGCCCAATATATTATTTAAATAAATCATCGAAGTTTATCAAATCCGTCGATTTGATAATCCCCATATTTATTTACGTAACATACCGTTCTAAGATTACACCCAACCTAAAGCACATAGCACAAAAATACTATATGGTATATATCGTAGTCTAATAAATTCCTTATATACATCGTCAAATTGGCCAGATTCCACGATATATATATTTAGTGATTTATTATCCTAATACATATACCACAACCTATGGGCGTCGTGGGATACGATGCCCATTAATATACTCATTTCATATAGCCAAATAACTCGGTTTAACCTGTCGATTAAATAAGTTATTTAGTTATAGAAAATGTTTATATTAATCGTCATATATCCGTGACAACACAAAAGTCACAAACAATAACCCACTTGGACTCAAGTGGCCACGACTCCGTATAACTCGATAGTTTTCCCTCGTTATATGTAAAAGATATTATTTCATTTAATATTTAGTTAACGTCGAGAATTCCTCGTTATTTATACTATTTATTCATAATAGCGCTTTCAATAACATTACACTACTCTCGTAGCATAATATATTTAGTCGCGTTATTGTTATAATACTACTCGTGATTTTTGTTATTATTAATATACGCATTTATATATTTATATATACGTTATTCACGTCTATATATTTATATAAACGTTTATATTACCAATAATATTATTACGAGTGTTATTATTCGCGTTTTAAATTGTAAATAATTATCGAGTCATACGAAATGGTCACATGTCCGAGTCATCACTCTCGGCTCATTGTCCAAGTCCAAAATAATATAAGCAAGTCATAAATAAATAATACATCTCCATCCAAATCAATCCCAATACACGTGCTACAACAATAGGGTCCGACTACGGCACCCGACTAACCTATCTCCGTCATTCTAAGTGACCGTCTCACAACCGGTCCCCAATACCACTTTTCGTCAACACAACTCCAAAGTATACCACGAGTCCATATTAACTCGTCAACCGCTTCAAAATCATATAAGCAACAGTAATGACGATAACCAATAATTTATACAAATAATAACCATAAAAATGAATTTAGCCGAAATATATATATTTCGCCATCTCGAACGGTTCTCAAAATAACCATGTTCGGGTCAAGTTACCAAGTCAACCCGAGTCAAAAATCATTTACTAAGTGTTACGTGGGTCCCACCCGAGACCACAAGGGTCACGGCTAGCTCAATAGAGCTCGACCCAAAAAAAATCAAATCCGACCCAACGGGGTCGTCGGCTCCAACACAATCCGACCAAACACAATCAATCAATCAAGAATCCAACCAAATACCAATCACTAGAACCAAATAAGGTCAACAAACAAGAAACCGGATCATAATGTCAACCAAACAACCCGGAACATCACAAGTCGAGGGTGAGGCCCTCGGCTTATGGGTCGACCATGCAAGGAATAGCAACCAAACACCAAAACCCGGATACCAAACTAAGTTTTAACCATGTTTTAACAAAAACCCATTAAAGATAAGTCGTGCATCCCACGAATTGGACACACATCGAGACCCACGAGTTGAACTCGTAGTCACTCACCTTCAAAACGACTCCAAGAATGTATTTCTTCAAAACCCCAAAAAGAAAAATGATGAAAAAGTGATGTTATAGTGGCGGTCTTAATTATTTCGTGGTGTTAGAGATGGTTTTAGGGCGCGTGATTTATACCAAATGATAGATCGGGATGAGGTGGTTAAGATGGTGGTGTTATTTTGTGAGTGAGGTTGGCGGTGGTGGCTATGGTGGCCGTTTAGGTGGCGGCGGCGGTGGTATGTTAAAAGAGAGAGAGATGATGAAGATGATGAGAGGGTTGGTGTGTTTGTGTGTGTGTTGCTTTTCTCAAAAACCCACAAGGACGATTTGCATGTTACTCTTATTAAAAAAAAGAGTTTTTAGTTAATAATAATACTATTATTAATGGGTAAAGTGGGTTAAATAAGGGTGAGTGTAAAATACACGGTCCAAAACCCGAAACTCATTTCTAAACATTTAGTATCCCGCGAAACGTTCCGTAAGTAAATAAATATAGTCGAACTCGTAAAATCAAGTCATAACATTTCTGTTAGGTTATCCTAGTGCCGAAGTTAACGTAGTACCAAGTGAGAATTCAAAATAAATCACCATGTATATATATCCATAACAAATCATTAAATAAATCTCAAATCCCATAACGATATTAAATATAATCAACCATAAAATAGGTCTTACAAGTTCGTTACGAATAAAATTTTAAATAAAGATTTATAAACGAACTTTAACGTAATGCGGGTTTTCAAAATGGCTCCCTAATTTGCCGGTTGTCACATCCTCCTAGCCTCAGAAGAAACCCGTCCCGAGTTTCTCTCGGAACAATCCATCTACGAAGTGAAAAGCTTCGGATATCTCTTTCGGAACTCGTCCTCACGTTCCCACGTAAATTTCGGTCCGTGTCGGGAATTCCAACGAACCTTGACGAGCGGAATGCGACTTCGCTTGAGTCATTTAACCTCACAATCCAAAATCTCTATCGGCTCTTCCACAAAATTCAATTTCTCATCAATACGGATATCCTTCATCGGAATAACCGGCGTCTCATCAGAAAGACATTTCTTCAAATTACTAACGTGAAACACATCGTGAACTTTACTCAGTTCATGTGGTAATTCCAACCGATAAGCCACGGGCCCAATTCTTTCCAAAATAAGAAATGGTCCAATGTAGCGGGGGTTGAGTTTTCCATGTTTCCCGAAACGTATCACACCTTTCCAAGGCGAGACTTTCAGCATCACTTTGTCTCCAACCTGGAACTCTAGGGGTTTACGTCTCTGATCGACGTAGCTTTTCTGCCTATCTCTGGCTGCTTGCAACCGATCACGAATCTGAGTCACTTTTTTAGTAGTCTCCAAGATAAGTTCGGGGCCTGTGAGTTGGCTATCTCCAACTTCCGCCCAACCAATAGGTGAACGACATTTTCGGCCATACAAAGCTTCAAATGGTGCAGCTTTAAGACTTGTGTGGTAGCTATTATTATAGGAGAATTCCGCAAGGGGTAGATATTTCTCCCAGCCTTTACCAAAGTCTATAATACATGTACGAAGCATATCCTCTAAAGTCTGAATGGTCCTCTCACTTTGACCATCGGTTTGGGGATGATATGCCGTACTCATATCAAGTCTCGTCCCCAAAGCGGTTTGAAGTGATCGCCACAAAGCTGACGTAAAGCGGCTATCGCGATCAGAAATAATCGATATAGGGACTCCATGACGAGAAATAATTTCCTTCACATACAACCTCGCAAGTTTGTCAACACTATCATCTTCACTAATCGCCAGGAAATGAGCAGACTTAGTCAATCGATCCACAATTACCCAGATAGCGTCACAACCGCTAGCTGTCTTTGGTAATTTGGTAATAAAGTCCATCGTAATTCGTTCCCATTTCCAAACTGGGAGTTCTGGTTGCGTTAATAATCCTGATGGTTTTTGATGTTCAGCTTTAACCTTAGAACATGTCAAGCACTTACTAACATACAACACTATCTCTGCATTCATGTTTGGCCACCAATATAACTTCTTAAGATCCTGGTACATCTTGTCAGATCCAGGATGATTAGAGTACCTTGACTTATGCGACTCATGCATAATCAGCTCTCGAATTCCTCCATACAAAGGTACCCAAATCCGATCTCCGAAACATAATACTCCATCAGAACGCTTAACGAATCCTTTATCATTTTCAGCCATCCCAAATATGTTCTCAGCAGGTCGATTTTCTGCTTTCAACGCCTCCGTTTGGGCTTCAAATATTTGAGACGGTAATGGCGATACGATAGTCATTCCCAATGACCTAACTCTTAACGGTGGTATTCTCTCCTTTCGACTGAGAGCATCAGCAACCACGTTTGCTTTACCAGGATGGTAGCGAATTTCACAATCATAATCGCTTAGCAACTCAATCCAACGTCGTTGCCTCAAGTTGAGCTCTTTTTGATTCAAGATGTGTTGTAGACTTTTGTGGTCAGTAAACACTACACACTTGGTTCCATACAAGTAATATCTCCATATCCTCAAGGCAAAAACCACAGCACCTAACTCCAAATCATGGGTGGTGTAGTTCTTCTCGTGCTTCTTGAGCTGTCGGGAAGCATAAGCTATCACTTTCTCCCGTTGCATTAACACAGCTCCCAAACCTTTATGAGAATCGTCACAATAGACGACGAAATCCTCGTTACCTTCAGGTAACGCCAAGAGAGGAGCACTACACAACATCTCCTTAAGTAATTGAAATGCTTCCTCTTCCTTATCTCCCCATTCGTATTTAACACTCTTTTGAGTCAATTTGGTCAACGGTTTAGCTATCTTCGAAAATCCCTCGATGAACCTTCGGTAATAACCGGCTAAACCCAAAAATTGACGAACTTCTGTTGGGGTTGTTGGTGCAGCCCAATCTTTAATCGCTTCAATCTTAGCAGGATCTACATGAACTTCTTGTCTATCAATCACATGACCCAAAAAATTGTACCGTCGGAATCCAAAATTCACATTTGGAGAACTTGGCATACAGTTTCTCCCTCCTGAGCAATTCTAAAATAAGTCTTAGATGCTCCTCATGCTCCTTCTCACTCTTTGAGTAGATTAAAATATCATCAATGAATACGATCACAAACTTATCTAAATAAGGCTTACACACCCGATTCATGAGGTCCATGAATACCGCCGGTGCGTTAGTCAACCCAAACGGCATCACCTGAAACTCGTAATGCCCGTAACGGGTTCTGAAAGCCGTTTTCGGAATATCTTCCTCGCGAACTCGAAGCTGATGATATCCCGATCTCAAATCGATCTTTGAATACACACTCGATCCTTGAAGCTGATCGAACAAGTCGTCGATCCTCGGTAACGGGTATCTATTCTTCACTGTTAACTTGTTCAGCTCTCGGTAATCAATACACATACGAAACGATCCATCCTTCTTCTTCACGAATAAGACCGGGGCTCCCCAAGGTGAAGAACTTGGTCTTATAAATCCTTTTTCGGCTAACTCCGCTAATTGTTTCGAAAACTCCTCCAGTTCAGTGGGTGCAAGTCGATAAGGCGCTCGTGCTACAGGTGCAGCACCAGGTATCAACTCAATCTTAAACTCCACTTGTCTAGTAGGCGGGATTCCCGGCAAATCATCGGGAAATACATCAGGAAAATCACGAACTATAGGCACATCTCCAATGCACCTTTCCTTCTTCTCCTTCCCTCCTTTCTCAGAGATTTGAGCTAAGAAAAGGCAACATCCTTTTTCTATTATCTTTGGTAACTTAGTGCAAGAAATGACTGTTAATCGGGATGGGCTCCTCGAACCTTTTCGATCTCCTAGTATATTTAGAATCTCCTTTCCGTAAGGCACTCGCACGATCTTCTCATCACAAAGTATGTGAGCACGATACTTCGACAACCAATCCATACCAATGATGACATCGAAACTTCCTAACGTGACGGGTAGAAGATCTATGTTGAAAGGGTGATTCAAGAAATTCAACGTGCATCCGCGAATGATAGTCTTAATCTTTTCTATGTTTCCATTAGCTAACTCTACATCATATCCAATTCCTAAGGTCATCGGGGTTTTCTCTAGTAAGGGTGCAAACGTAGTGGACACAAAACTTCTATCGGCACCAGTATCAAATAGTATGGAAGCATAACGATTATTGAGAAGGAACGTACCAGTAACGACGTTCGGATCTTCTCCTCTCTCGTTCCCAAGTGCATACACTCTTCCCTGAGCAGCTCCAGCTTCCACACATTGGTCCCCATTATCTTGTCGTCTACGGTTTCCTCCAGCTCCACGATTTCCATGATTGTACCCATTACCACCCGATCCTTGATTTCCTCGGTTCCACGATTCTCTACACTCATTCCTATAATGTCCTTTCTTTCCACAGCCATAACAAGTAACGTCTGCCTTACTTCTCATTTCAGGAGCAGCTTGAACCATAGCAAGAGGTCGTGCTCTACAATCCCTAGCTACATGTCCTTTCCTTGTGCAATTCTGGCAAATCACAGTACATCGTCCTGTATGATTCATGTGGCAACGACCACACTTGGGTGCATCACCATTGTAGTTCCTCTTATTTCCATCCCCAATAGCGTAAGCTTTAGCTTGTCGCTTGTTTCGGTGATCGTTACCCTTAGAGTGCTGGTCTCTCTTTCTCTTTCCATTCTTATCCTTATCATCTCCTTCCAATTCCAACGAATCCATTAGTTGTTGAGCAATTGTGATTGCTTCATGGATGTTTGCAGGTCTAGCAGCAATCACATCATTCCTTGTAGCCACAGGCAACCCATCGGTATACCGCTCAATCTTTTGGGTCTCAGTTTTTTTTCCCGCGCAAATGATTTTTGGCTGGCGCAAGTTTTGTGGGAGCTTTTTGGGCGATCAGCGGTAAGCAACGAGCTTTTGATTTTTAGGAGGTTCGTTGGCAAAAGAGCAATGAGCTTTGCTATTTTTTAAGAAATCTCATTTTTTTCAAAAGTGAGCACAGCACAGCTCACTGCTACTTTTACCGAACATAGCCTTTGTGATATTTGTTCTACTTTTTTGTTGGGAATGTCGGTTATATAGCTGGATATAGCTAGGTTATAGTAGCTTATTAGGTTTTGGGCTTGTGTTTAATAAGTTTTTTTATTATTATTATTATTATTATTATTTTGGCTTATTTTGAAACATTCTGGTTTATATGTATATTTATTAATATGTGATTATAAGCTTATATAAGTCAAAAAGTTGCAAAATAAGCCACAAAAAATGAGCTTATAATTAAGCTCAAAACCAAATAAGTAATAAGCCGGCTATATAAGCCAAAACAAACAACCCTATAACTTTGATCATTGGTTTGGGGGTGATCGGGTAAGTTTGATTTTTTTTTTTTTTTTTCTTATTATTATTATTATCAGAATTAGTATTGACTAGTGGTCTTATTTAAGAGAGAACTTTTTTTCAGATCTTGTTTAAGGGAAAACTTTTTTCAAGAACACAAGTTTAAGTAAACATTTTAGTTTAATTTTGTGAAAACCTTTTTTTTTATGAGAACACATCTTTAAGTAAGAATTGGCTTTTGTAACACCCCCAAAATTTGGTACAGCGGAAGACTCAACAAGCTTTCGGGGTGCTAAGTCATAAAAGAACGAGATAGAGTAAACATAAGTAAAACACAACCAAACGGGGTTTTTAAGTTTACATTCATCCCAAATTTATCCAAAGTAAGGCCCAAAAGAAATAAACGTAGGTCCACAAATACATATCAGAGTTTTAGAAAATAGATCCTTAAACCGCATTGCCAATCCAAGCATCCAAAATCATTACTTAATTACCTGAGAAAACGCGCTAAAAGTCAGCTTTCGCTGGTGAGATCATAGGTTTATATTCATAATTCAATCAAGTGGACATATACGCAAAACGCTTGCTAGCTAGACTAGGCCTCAATCCACTAAGCAAATCCTATAGGTGCACACTATAGTCCAATCACATAATTCTCAAACAATAACCATTCATATTATCTAATCATATCTAGTCCCCACGCGATAACCAGATTCGTTGTGTGACTAAGGTTGATATAACTTCCAATATTATCTAACCATATCTAGTCCCCACGCGATAACCAAATTCGCTGTGTGACTAAGGTTGATATAGCCTACCTAGTTCTATAAGCATAGCAAGTTTTAAATAAAAGCGATAAAAGTCCACATAAAATAATTTGCACGTTTCTCACCCCAAGTATTGAAAACAAAGTTCAAGAGTAAAAGTGGGGCTATGACTCACCTCAAGACCAGATATCAGCACAAAGAAACCGGTAGAAGTAAGACGTATCACAACTCAAAAGACGGCAACTACGGACTCGGCACTTCCTAACAATATAAACTTTTTTTAGAATCATTTCCTCAAAATCAAATATTCCCAATCCCGAACGTATTTCTTTTTACTTTCCAAAAATCCATTTCTCGAATTATTCTCGTATTAGTTTGGAGTTTGGTATCCATGCGGGTGGAGGGTCGACACAACTCAAATCAAGAAATCATATCAAAAGAAATGATAATAACAATCTACAGGTCTAATATTAGTCCAATATATTATTTAAGTAAATCATCGAAGTTTATCAAATCCGTCGACTTGGTACTCTTCCACAACTTATTTACCTAATATATTATTCCAAGATCATACCCAAAACTAAATCACATAGCACGTATAATACTATATGGTAAGTATCCAAGTTTAATAAGTTCGCTAAATATATCATCAAACTTACCAAATTCGTCAATTTGGTAAATCTCACGAGATATTTAGTGACTCATTACTCCCGTACACATACCACAACCTATGGGCATCGTAGGATACAATACCCATTAATATACTCATTTTATATAACTAAATATGTCCTATTTAATCCGTCGATCAAATAAGTTACGTAGTTATAGAAAATGGATGTATTAACGTCACATATCCGTGACAAACACAAAGTCATAAAATGAATAATATGGCCCACTTGGACTCAAGTGACCACGATCTCGTATAACTCGTAAGTTTCCCGTTTTAATTTCCAAAAAGCATTTCATTTCGTATAACATCCAACGTTATAATTATATCGGCATTTATAATTGTTTATTCATAATGACGTTCCCGACATTTATTATACTATTCTCATAGCATAATATATATCGTTACGTTATTATAATATTACTCGTGATCGTTTTATTTTTAATATACGCACTTGTATAAATATATATATGTTTTCACGTTTATATGTTTATATAAATGGTTATATTATTAATAATAGTATTACGAGTTTTTATTATTAAGTTTGATTATAATTTACATCGAGTTATAAAAAGTGGTCACATGTCCGAGTCATCACCCTCGGCTCATTGTCCAAGTCCAAGTGTTAAGGCGTTTTGCCGAAGTCAATCATTGACTAGAAAGTCAACGTGACCTCGACTCGCACAACCGAGTGTCCAAAGAAATATAATCGAATCTCAATCATAATTAATCCATCTCCGTCAATCATCCCATTACACAAGCTACAACAATAGGGTCCGATTACGGCACCCGACTAACCTATCTCCGTCATACTAGTTAACCGTCTCACAATCGGTTCCCATATCACCTTCGTCAACACAACTCCAAAAATAATACCACAAATCCGAATAAGTTCCACGTCAAGCTCAAATATATAAATGAAACAATAATAATAAAACCAACAAACAATATAATTCGACAAATAGATACAACAACCAAATCGAATACCACTCATACGGGTCGACCTACCAAGTCAAACCCGGGTCAATACTTCACCACAAGACGTGTGGGTCCCACCCGAGACCTCTAGGGTCTCGGCTTGCTCTAACCGAGCCAAACCAACCAAACGGACCCCTTGGGTCGTCGGTCAGTGTCTAAATACTCATCACTTTATACCAATCTGAGCTGCCAAAACATACAAAAACACTCAAATATGTATCAAAATACTTAAAATATCTTAGAAGTGTGTTTTATATGTTTCAAGTGCAAAATATGCAAAAACAGATGAAAAACGTACAAAGTTTGCATAATTGGCAGTTTCAGTCCCTCAACTTTCATAAATTGTCAAAACTAGTCCCTGGTTATTCTAAAAACATGAAAAAAATCATCAAAGGTCCTTTTTAAACATAAAGTTACATATTTAGTCCTTTGGTGCAAAGTTTCACAAAATTACAAGTTTAGTCCCTGTACTTTGGAATTTGACATAAATGGTCCCTGTGATGTAAAAACTTTGAGAAAAACAATTTTGGTCCTTTTACTAATAATCTTTTGCAGGTTTGGTCCTTATGTGAAAAGTTTGGAGGAATTACAAATTGGTCCCTCAAGTTTGAAGGTTTGGCATAAATAGTCCCCGGGTATTTAAAAGTGAAAATTATCAAAACATACCCTTATACTATTCACATATGGCAATTATGACCCTTGTGATAATTTTGGAATAATGCCACAAACAGCCCCTTAACTTTGAATAAATTACAAAATTGGTCCTTGTGTAAATTTCTAAACCAAACGGATCCTACTATTATTATTACTAAAACAAAACCAAACCCACTTACACTACCCAGCCCACCCACCTTTTATTACCCAAGCCCAAAACCAACACCAGCCCACCCCTTTGTATTTAAAATAAAACCGGACAACACTGTTCATCTCCCTCCACCTTGCACCCTTTACCACTGAGTCACCAAAACCACCCCGTACCCATTGTTTTCAACTCCACCTTGCAGTCCCAACTGTCTACCTTATCCCCTCCACCTCCATAACAATTTCCAAGGCATTAAATGCCATATATCTGCTTTACTCAACCTTAACTGACAAAATTCCACTTTTCCCGCCAAAAAGGTAAAATCAATGGCATGGCTTCATTTGACCATATCAACGGCTAAAGTGAAGTGGGAAAGTCATGGAATGCTACTAGGACCTCAAATATCATTATATAATGAAAGAAAAGCAGAAAAGGAAGATTATTAGATTAGGTAGTTTAAATTAGTGTCGTGTAAAATTAATTTAGTATTCCAGTGTAATTTCCAGCTTTCTTATTGTATCTTAAGTAAATTCAAGTGATCTCAGATCTTTTTCAAGTATCAATTCTCCTTTGCTTTAAGCAAATTCAGTTTATGCCATTTCCTTTTATTTCAAAAAATCCAAATAGCTTGATTGTTGTTTTCAGTTGTTACTATAGATTTAGAAATCTCACTTAAGCTTTGACAAAGCTTATTTAAGCTTTTAGAATCTTAAAAACCAGCCTTACTTAGAAAATAAAATAATCACTCAAAAATACAAAAAAATAAGTTAAAAATAAAAATTCAGTCAGAGAAGAAGATTGAGCTTGAAGCATGGTTCTCAGTGGATTTCCAGGGTATTAGTTGCTTTGTGGGAAGCTATAGGGTGATTCATGGTCTTTGGTTACTTGGTTTCAGTTTGGTCAATCATTTGTAAGCTTTTGATAAATTTTTCTCATCTACTGTATAAGTTGCTTAACTTGGTTCTAAATTGTTCTTTTATGCTTCTTTGATGATACTTAATCATAACTTTGCATAATATTGTTTAGTTGTTTGTTGAAATTAGTTGTTAAGTAAAATTTTGATTTCACAGTCAAATTAGCATCTTGGTGATTTTGTAGTTTTAGTTGTTAGTATTATTGTTTTTGAGTTTCTATAAGTTCTTTTATTCATAATAAGTCTTTATAAGTCAGTTTCATGGTCCAATATATTCATTTGCTTTGAAATTATAAAATCAGTCATCAAAAGGGAGTGTTTGGTACTAGACAGTTCAATGAGCTTTTGGTTGTGTTGTTGAGTTCTTTCTGTATTAATAACTCTCAGTAGGATAGTAAAGGTTAAATCCAGCTTTAAAACCAGGTCTTCATCATCAAAAAGTCAAAATCCACATCTTAATTCCCTAACAGTTAACTGTTAGGGATTTAGGGTCCACAAACCCTCATCTTAGCTTATATCTATTAGTTATAGCTTAATTTAGGTTAGTCATAGCTTAATATAGATTATTAAATCAGTATTAGTGATTAGAAGTTCAATAAATTCAAAACTTAGATTATTATCAAAAGTCAAATTTTCATCAGCTCAGTTTTTTCCCAAAACTCCCAGATTTTTATAGAATTTAGGAATAGGATTCAAGCTTTGAGCTTTTTTGGACTTGTAGTCTACCAGCTTATCTTCAAGGTCCCATATAGCTTGTATTTTTGTGATTTTTGTAGTGGGCCCCACTCACCCTCTAAGTCAGCTGCAGGGAGAAAACCTCCCCTGCTCCATCAGACCTCAGTCACAACACCACCTTTGGTGGTGTTTTGTGACCACCTCAGTGGGCCCCACTTGTCAAAACTTGGACCTTCCAACCCCCCCTCCTAGTAGAGATCTTATATTGACCATTTGTTTGACCTGTACCTCAGTGGACCCCACCTAGAAATACCCTTGAACCTTGTCCCCATTCTGAGTAGAAATCAGTTTTTGGATTAGCTTATTGTGGCTTATCAACTTATCTACTGAGCTTATTTGACCAAATTGAGCTTAGACAAGTCCATAAGACTTATTTGGATCAAAATATACCAAGGTGGGTCCCACATAAGCTCATTTGAGCTTATTTCTCATCAAAGTCAACAAAAGTCAACTGTGGAAGTAATAAGCTTCCACAGTGCTTAATTCTAGCTTATAAAATTATTGTTTTTATTAAAGTTGCTTGTTTTTATATATAATATAGTTTTGTAAAATAAAAATCCAGAAAATACAACATAAAAATAAGTGATAGTTTCTATTTAATTCAATTTAATTTTAATTTTCATTTTTATATTTTTATTAAGTAATTTGTAATTTTATATTTTTATTAATTTCCTTTTATATTAAAGTAATTATAATAATTTTCTTAGATTTTTATATTGTCTTTTAGTATTTATTATAATTAAAAATAGTTTTATTAGTAATTAATTAATAATTAAGTTATAAATAGCATAATTAATTTTTATATAGCAACACCTAGTTTTTATATTTTTTATAGCTTTTATAAGTTATAAAATAGTTTTATAAATTTTTCCATAATTTTCTAAGTTGATTTAGTATTATTTTTAATTTAAAATAGTTTAATTAGTATAAATAATATAAATAGTTTTTAATTAATAGAAAATTCATAAAAAGAAAAAAAAATATTTATTTTTATTTTTTATACTTTCTTCAAGTTCATTTTTAAGTTTAGAATTTATTTTTATAAATTTTTAGTTTAATTTGTAGTGTTTATTATTTTTAGTTTTATTTAAATTAGTTTTAATTAAATAGTTAAATAGTTTTTAATTAAATAATTAATAATAAATAATAAAATAATCTAAAAAATAGTTTTCTTTTTAATTTAATTTTATTTTAAGTTTAAGTTTATAAGATTTTCAATTTTAACCCTTGTACTTTATTTTTCCTTAAAACTCACCTTTTTCTCAGTACGCAATCGCGTCTGATTTTAAATTGGTGAACGTTTTAACGTTTTAGATATCTAGGTTTTACGTAATCGTTTTAATAGTTATTTTAAGTTATAAAACCCTAGTTTAAACACACACACACTTTTATACCCTTACCTGTTCACATTCACTAATCACAGATTCGTTTATAATAAAACATCGCACACCTCGTTGGGACATTACGACCCGGGAAAACACTGTATTTCACGGAAGCATTTGCCTCAGCTGTTTGACTATTACAGTTGGCCATTCACAAGTGGCTGATCAATAATTATCTGACTGTTTGAGGCGAATCAAAATTTGGCGCCGCTGCCGGGGACGTTGTGCGCTTATTCTGAACGATTTTGCGTATTAGTGATTCTGGATATACATCCATTGTATATTTACCATCTTTTATCCATATTTTTATAAAACAAAACACAAAAATATTCACCTTTACAGCCCTACCTATTTGATTCTTCATTTCTCATCCCCAAAACCCTTTGATTCTACCTTCTTCCACTTATCTCATAATTAATTCTAATGGCATCTCTCGATGACGATTTTTTTAAACAAAGGGCCTGTACAAGTAAAGTTGAAAAACTTATGGCCTTGTCAAAAATGTCGAGATGTTATGTTGATTATGATGGACCTTCGATTCCTATTCCCTCTCCGGTGAGGGAAAGAGATCATGAAACCGAGGTGACAAAGGACCTTGTACTTTCCTCTGACGATGGAAGTGCTAAATACGTCTAAACCACGGTTGTCCAAAAACCTGAGCTCACAAATGCTCCTAAACCTTCAAAAATCAATCCTGATCTTTCACGGTTTACGGTTAAAAGTTTATCAAACAAACGTACAGAGCTTAGGGCAATTACTGAAAAGAACGATTTTCCTAATCTTCACAATTATCAAAAACAAAAACCCGAGACCATAACGGAAGTGGTGGAAATTCCTAGCTCTAATAGCACACCAATTGTCCCACCTCCAGATTTTGTTCCTTGTGTCGGTTGTGGTGAGCCGCTTTTCGGTTTTCCATGTCATTGGTGTACATGTGTGCAATGTGGTAATGCTATTCAAAACGGGAGTTGTTTGTTTTGTGGATCGAGTAATTCATTTGCTTATGATCCTAATCAAAACTCATTCAACGACTCCTCAAAATTTTCAAACTATCCACATTCATACGAGCAAGAATCATATTATCCAAATCTCAATGATGCTTCGTATCAAAATACACCAAACCAGACTCAACAGTTTTACTGTTGTGAGTACTGTGGAGGTCCACATTTTAGCTCTGATTGTCAAACAAGGAATCCATTTCCTTGTAACAATTATGACTATTCGTTTCAAGACCCACCTCCACAATACCAAATGAACCAAGCAACTCCTCAAAACCAACAAGACCCTTGTCTAGAGGTTCTTGAAAAACTCAAAGATCTTAAGGAGGAGTTGGCTAATATGTCGTCTCGCAATGCACCAAGTTTTTCTTGTGTATATTGTGGGGGTCCTCATAATGATGATCAATGTCAACCTTCCGGTTTTGACACATCCACACCCCCACAGTCTCCACTCACTCAATATTCTCGTGATAAATCTATCACGGAATTACTTGCTGAAAAACATGCTGCTAGAGACAAAAGAAGCATGGAAGAATTACTAGTCTTAGAACAAGCAGCTATAACACGTACCAAATTTCAAAATGCTGTTTTTCTCGATGAGGATGATGAAAGTGATGATACCTCATCATGTTCATCAGTTGAGACTCCTTCCATGCATATACAGGGAGAAAAGAATATAACTGAATCACCAGCGGTAGAAATAATGGAACTTGTAGACTCCATTACTGCTAGTCCTTCTCATCTCCCTGAGTATGATGTTATCACACCCGAGGTTCCCACTCACTCTCTGAGCATGGGGGATGAGCATCTTGACACAATTCCTGCAAAGGAATCGGACGAATTCATAAAGTCTAGTGTTGAGAACCTTGTCTCAATCCCAAGAGAGTCATAGGGAATTCTTGAACATGTGTGTGATATTCCTCCCCCTCTTGTCTTTCCAAATGATCATATTGAGATGTTCTCTGATTCTGATGAGAACTATTCTTTATCTTGTGGAGACATAAGTTATGTGGGGGAATTACCTTCTGAGCTTGTCAACTCAGAAGAAGAGAATGAGGAGGAAATAATCCAAGACGAAGCTCTTCGTCTTACTTTACTAAATGCTAATCTTCTCATTTCTAGAATCGAGGCTTTTAATGAAAAGCCTATTTCATCTCCTATCCCCGTCAAGGATAGTGAGGTTTTGATCAATGATTCTATTCCTGAATTGCAAACGTTCCATTTTGATCAAACGGGAGAGAAGATAAGTGGTATCACCACTTCTCATTCTTATAATTCTCTTTCCGTTTATGAATCATTTACTTTTGAGGAGTTCCCCAATGAACTCACTCAATTCAATCCCGAATACGAATCATTCACCTTTGAGGAGTTCTCTTGTAAACTCACTCATATCATATCTCCACCGGAGTATGATAGTTTCTATTTTGATCTAGACATACCCATAATATGTCTTGATCAAACGAGCTTAAATGAGGAGATTCATGAAACAATGAATTCTCCTATTGAAGATGAGGAGTTAATCATGATTTTCATCATGACCTTCTTTCTTTTCTTCATATATCCTGTGGCTTATCCTGTTCTTCACTCTTTCGGGAGTGAAGACATTATCTTTGACCCCGACATTCTCATTTATAAATTATGAGCCGGGTACTTATCTCATCGGTGTGGAACTTTCACGTGCTTCAAATGTTTATCCAAACGTCTTGAATGAAAGTCCGATTGAGATTGTCTCTTCCATTTGCTTCCCCATGGACAAATGAATTCGGGGTCGAGTCAAGTTAGTGACTCGGTAATCAAAAACATTAGCATGTATATAGGTTTTCACCCGTATACCACCCTAGTGTGGGGGAGATACCCCACATGTTGTATATATATATATATATATATATATATATATATATATATATATATATATATATATATATATATATCCTCAAAAAAAAAATGTACATATAGTGATAGCTTCTATTTAAGAAGTTTTATCTAAAAAAAAATATAATTGTATGTATATACATCTTAAATAAAGGCTATGGAATATTTTCTTCTTACGTTCTAAGTTCGGTTTAACACCCGGTACTTTGAATATTGAGGACAATATTCAGTTCTAAGTGTGGGGGGAGATTCGTTATTCTAACGAATTTAAACACATGTTCCATCAAGAACCCCCATTTTAGCCAAAATTTTAAAATTTTTTCTCACTTAGAACGCAATAAATGGTATCAATCCTCCATGTCTAACCCACAACAGGATTGGCTAATCCAGGAGCAAACGGTTCTTGGTAAAGATAACTCAAACCCGTTTATGGCTTGCAATTTGCCAAAAATTGTATGGTTCCTCAACTCCCCATCATCCTCAAAAGATAATGAGTTGGCTAGCCCGCAAGATTATGGCTTGTGGTAAAGGCCGTGGAAAAACCATAATTGGTAATCAGCTCACCAAGATGTTGACTATTCCATCAAGAGTTGGCTAGTCCAGAAGCAAACGGCTTCTGGTAAAGACTAATCAAATCCGTTGACAGCTGGTGATTTGCTCAAAATCACACGGTTATCAGGTGTGCCACAGTTCTTACACCTGGCTACTCCATAAGTGATGGCTTTTGGTAAAGAGTTTTTCAAATCTATTAAGTTTTTCTCAATAGATTGCTAGGGACTAGCAATAGTTTAGTGTGGGGGATTGATGAGTGTCTAAATACTCATCACTTTATACCAATCTGAGCTGCCAAAACATACAAAAACACTCAAATATGTATCAAAATACTTAAAATATCTTAGAAGTGTGTTTTATATGTTTCAAATGCAAAATATGCAAAAACAGATGAAAAACGTACAAAGTTTGCATAATTGGCAGTTTCAGTCCCTCAACTTTCATAAATTGTCAAAACTAGTCCCTGGTTATTCTAAAAACATGAAAAAAATCATCAAAGGTCCTTTTTAATCATAAAGTTACATATTTAGTCCTTTGGTGCAAAGTTTCACAAAATTACAAGTTTAGTCCCTGTACTTTGGAATTTGACATAAATGGTCCCTGGGATGTAAAAACTTTGAGAAAAACAATTTTGGTCCTTTTACTAATAATCTTTTGCAGGTTTGGTCCTTATGTGAAAAGTTTGGAGGAATTACAAATTGGTCCCTCAAGTTTGAAGGTTTGGCATAAATAGTCCTCGGGTATTTAAAAGTGAAAATTATCAAAACATACCCTTATACTATTCACATATGGCAATTATGACCCTTGTGATAATTTTGGAATAATGCCACAAACAGCCCCTTAACTTTGAATAAATTACAAAATTGTTCCTTGTGTAAATTTCTAAACCAAACGGATCCTACTATTATTATTACTAAAACAAAACCAAACCCACTTACACTACCCAGCCCACCCACCTTTTATTACCCAAGCCCAAAACCAACACCAGCCCACCCCTTTGTATTTAAAATAAAACCGGGCAACACTGTTCATCTCCCTCCACCTTGCACCCTTTACCACTGAGTCACCAAAACCACCCCGTACCCATTGTTTTCAATTCCACCTTGCAGTCCCAGCTGTCTACCTTATCCCCTCCACCTCCACAACAATTTCCAAGGCATTAAATGCCATATATCTGCTTTACTCAACCTTAACTGACAAAATTCCACTTTTCCCGCCAAAAAGGTAAAATCAATGGCATGGCTTCATTTGACCATATCAACGGCTAAAGTGAAGTCGGAAAGTCATGGAATGCTACTAGGACCTCAAATATCATTATATAATGAAAGAAAAGCAGAAAAGGAAGATTATTAGATTAGGTAGTTTAAATTAGTGTCGTGTAAAATTAATTTTAGTATTCCAGTGTAATTTCCAGCTTTCTTATTGTATCTTAAGTAAATTCAAGTGATCTCAGATCTTTTTCAAGTATCAATTCTCCTTTGCTTTAAGCAAATTCAGTTTATGCCATTTCCTTTTATTTCAAAAAATCCAAATAGCTTGATTGTTGTTTTCAGTTGTTACTATAGATTTAGAAATCTCACTTAAGCTTTGACAAAGCTTATTTAAGCTTTTAGAATCTTAAAAACCAGCCTTACTTAGAAAATAAAATAATCACTCAAAAATACAAAAAAATAAGTTAAAAATAAAAATTCAGTCAGAGAAGAAGATTGAGCTTGAAGCATGGTTCTCAGTGGATTTCCAGGGTATTAGTTGCTTTGTGGGAAGCTATAGGGTGATTCATGGTCTTTGGTTACTTGGTTTCAGTTTGGTCAATCATTTGTAAGCTTTTGATAAATTTTTCTCATCTACTGTATAAGTTGCTTAACTTGGTTCTAAATTGTTCTTTTATGCTTCTTTGATGATACTTAATCATAACTTTGCATAATATTGTTTAGTTGTTTATTGAAATTAGTTGTTAAGTAAAATTTTGATTTCACAGTCAAATTAGCATCTTGGTGATTTTGTAGTTTTAGTTGTTAGTATTATTGTTTTTGAGTTTCTATAAGTTCTTTTATTCATAATAAGTCTTTATAAGTTAGTTTCATGGTCCAATATATTCATTTGCTTTGAAATTATAAAATCAGTCATCATAAGGGAGTGTTTGGTACTAGACAGTTCAATGAGCTTTTGGTTGTGTTGTTGAGTTCTTTCTGTATTAATAACTCTCAGTAGGATAGTAAAGGTTAAATCCAGCTTTAAAACCAGGTCTTCATCATCAAAAAGTCAAAATCCACATCTTAATTCCCTAACAGTTAACTGTTAGGGATTTAGGGTCCACAAACCCTCATCTTAGCTTATATCTATTAGTTATAGCTTAATTTAGGTTAGTCATAGCTTAATATAGATTATTAAATCAGTATTAGTGATTAGAAGTTCAATAAAGTCAAAACTTAGATTATTATCAAAAGTCAAATTTTCATCAGCTCAGTTTTTTCCCAAAACTCCCAGATTTTTATAGAATTTAGGAATAGGATTCAAGCTTTGAGCTTTTGTGGACTTGTAGTCTACCAGCTTATCTTCAAGGTCCCATATAGCTTGTATTTTTGTGATTTTTGTAGTGGGCCCCACTCACCCTCTAAGTCAGCTGCAGGGAGAAAACCTCCCCTGCTCCATCAGACCTCAGTCACAACACCACCTTTGGTGGTGTTTTGTGACCACCTCAGTGGGCCCCACTTGTCAAAACTTGGACCTTCCAACCCCCCCTCCTAGTAGAGATCTTATATTGACCATTTGTTTGACCTGTACCTCAGTGGACCCCACCTAGAAATACCCTTGAACCTTGTCCCCATTCTGAGTAGAAATCAGTTTTTGGATTAGCTTATTGTGGCTTATCAGCTTATCTACTGAGCTTATTTGACCAAATTGAGCTTAGACAAGTCCATAAGACTTATTTGGATCAGAATATACCAAGGTAGGTCCCACATAAGCTCATTTGAGCTTATTTCTCATCAAAGTCAACAAAAGTCAACTGTGGAAGTAATAAGCTTCCACAGTGCTTAATTCTAGCTTATAAAATTATTGTTTTTATTAAAGTTGCTTGTTTTTATATATAATATAGTTTTGTAAAATAAAAATCCAGAAAATACAACATAAAAATAAGTGATAGTTTGTATTTAATTCAATTTAATTTTAATTTTCATTTTTATATTTTTATTAAGTAATTTGTAATTTTATATTTTTATTAATTTCCTTTTATATTAAAGTAATTATAATAATTTTCTTAGATTTTTATATTGTCTTTTAGTATTTATTATAATTAAAAATAGTTTTATTAGTAATTAATTAATAATTAAGTTATAAATAGCATAATTAATTTTTATATAGCAACACCTAGTTTTTATATTTTTATAGCTTTTATAAGTTATAAAATAGTTTTATAAATTTTTCCATAATTTTCTAAGTTGATTTAGTATTATTTTTAATTTAAAATAGTTTAATTAGTATAAATAATATAAATAGTTTTTAATTAATAGAAAATTCATAAAAAGAAAAAAAATATTTATTTTTATTTTTTATACTTTCTTCAAGTTCATTTTTAAGTTTAGAATTTATTTTTATAAATTTTTAGTTTAATTTGTAGTGTTTATTATTTTTAGTTTTATTTAAATTAGTTTTAATTAAATAGTTAAATAGTTTTTAATTAAATAATTAATAATAAATAATAAAATAATCTAAAAGATAGTTTTCTTTTTAATTTAATTTTATTTTAAGTTTAAGTTTATAAGATTTTCAATTTTAACCCTTGTACTTTATTTTTCCTTAAAACTCACCTTTTTCTCAGTACGCAATCGCGTCTGATTTTAAATTGGTGAACGTTTTAACGTTTTAGATATCTAGGTTTTACGTAATCGTTTTAATAGTTATTTTAAGTTATAAAACCCTAGTTTAAACACACACACACACTTTTATACCCTTACCTGTTCACATTCACTAATCACAGATTCGTTTATAATAGAACATCGCACACCTCGTTGGGACATTACGACCCGGGAAAACACTGTATTTCACGGAAGCATTTGCCTCAGCTGTTTGACTATTACAGTTGGCCATTCACAAGTGGCTGATCAATAATTATCTGACTGTTTGAGGCGAATCAATATATATCAAGAACATCAAAAATGAGCCCGGAATACCACAAGTCGAGGATGAAACCCTCGGCTATGATGTCGACCACGCAAGGAAAAACAAGAAAACATCAAAACCCGGATACCAAACTTGTTTAAAATCACGTTTTATTCAAAAACCATATATATCTTTCGTTTTTATTCAAAAACTTGCCCAAGAATACAACCCCGTGGCTCACTAGCCACGTTTTTAATAAAAATACGAGTCACCATACTTGTGACTCGTCTTACCTTCAATATTACAAGAAAATGTCACAAAAAATCTTCAAAAATCAAGAAAACTCGAGCTTAAATTAGTAGATCTAATAGATCTAGTGATGGGGGTTTGTTTGGAAGTGTTTTTAGGTGTCGGTGGAGGGTGGTTAGGTGGCGGCAGCCACTAGGTGGCGATGGTGGCTAGGGTTTGGTGATGGTTTGTTTGTGTTTGTGTTTGGCATGTTCCACAAAGACCAATTTTGTAGTATACTCTTTTTATATAAAAATAAATAAATAAAACTTAATAGTAATATCAATAATAAGGAGGGGGGCGCTAAGGTATAAAACGCAAGGCCAAACCCGTAAACTTTTCCAAGTATTCCGACACTCTCAAACCGAGCTCGTTCCCATTATTTTAAAATTTCACGATACGTTCAAAAATAAATATATAGCCGGACCGTAAATTCAAAACATTTAAATTTGTTAGGTTATTCCTAGTTCCGGAGTCAACGTAGTGCCACGAATATTTAGATCAATAATCTCAACATAAATTCCAAATCACAACGGTAACGGTTCAAATTTTACAATTTTCTCGCGAATGAAAATTTTAAATATTTAATTAACATCAACTTTAAAGTAATGCGGGTTTTAAAATGTCTCCCTAATTTGCCAGTTGTCACAGCTTTGCAATTCAAAAATGGCTAGTGGCGCAACTTGTTGCTTGTTTGCCTTGCACCTCTATGTAAATCGAAATAATTAATGTAAATAATTGGTTACTAATACAAGAATCCTTAGACCATTAAAAAAAATGCAAGTTTTGAGATATATTCATAGAGTTTTACTTTGATCGTGGTTTGGGGGTGATTGGGTAAGTTTGAATTTAGATTTTTTTTTTTTTCTTGTCAGAATTAAGATTTATATATAAAAAAAAAAAAAAAAAAAAAAAAAAAAAAAAAAAAGGGTAGGGTTTAGGGTTCAGGAACCTTCAATCATATTTATATACTCCCTCCGTCTTAAAATTATTGTCCAACGACAAAAAAAATACAGTTTAAAAAAAGTGCATTTATTACAGCTTTCTCTTTCTTACTTTTTGACTGAATAACATTTTTACCCTTAACTAATTAATTAAGTTATTCTTTAAAGTTTGTAATAATAATTTCAATCAAGGGCAATATAGTAAACTCGATCAAACTTTCCTATCTATATTTAGTAGTAGACAATTAAATTGGGACATCTAAAAAAGGAAACATGGACTATTAATTTGGGACGGAGGGAGTATATTTTATAGTTTTCAGGCATATATTTGGCCAAAATCAATGTAGGCCTATAAGTTAATTTCAATAAATTGGTGGCATATATATTAAAAGTGAAAATTTTGAGTGATCAACATATACATTATCCCTTATTTTTATGATCCACTACTCGTCTTCTTCTAGCTCTTATTTTGCATCGGTTACAAAAGCTTTAGTCATTTATTTATGCATTGATATTGCTATAATGTGATTTAACAAATATTTTTACTAGGTGTTTCAATGTTGTAATTCTGTCTTCTATATATACTTTAATCATCTATTTAAGTACTTGGACATTTTTCTACCATGGTTCAACTTTTCTTCTATGCATGAGTATGTGGTTCAACTTCATTATATGCAGGAGTATCTGTAACTATTATGATTCATATTTTCTATGTTGTAATTCTATGTCTTCTATTTATACTTTAATCATCTATTTAAGTACTTGGACATTATTCTACCATGGTTCAACTTTTCTTCTATGCATGAGTATGTAGTTCAACTTCGTTATATGCATGTATCTGTAACTATTATGATTAATTTATTAAGTAGTAAAGTTTTAGATATATAATAGTGTACCATAATCGGATTGATATTTTGTTAAACACCGAACTGCATTTACACTTTAAATTATTTCGGCTCCTCTAAGAAAATTGTTCAAGTTCTGCCACTAAGCATAGCATAAAACTTGCCTAGTATAGATTAAATACTTATAAGTATGCATCAAATCTCTTAATCTCTTAAAAGTTCTTAAATTTTGAGTAATGTTTTCCCTTATTATACCCCTTATTATAAATAGCAAGTTAGCACAAACTTACTTAATAATAGTTTTCAAAAAATCATACTACTCACTAATATACAAACACCATACACTTCTTTTGTTATTGTCTTAGTTTATAGTTAATTTAATGGAATGAAAATGAATAAATATTAATGTTGAGGTTAGTATATTGTGTCAAAGTATCACTCTTACTATCTGCAGTTATAAAAAATATTGTTGCTATACACGGGTAATCGTCTAGTTTATACGAAGTATCATTAATAAAATCGTGCATTCTTTTTCATTTTTCTGTGTTTGTGTGTTACTTTTAATTAATAAAAGAATATTTTAATTAATCAACAGAATCAACAAAATATATTTCGTCAATGCAAAGGTTGAAAGTTAAATGTATTTAACACAAAAAATTAATAACTATTTACTATCTTTGAACAATTAGTGGAATAGTTACTTCGAATAGACTGTTAGAAAATATAATTGTATTAATTGTGTATAGTTTAGAATGCTTATAAATTGACAGAACTTCAGCAACTTTGTAATCAACCATAATTCTCTCATTAGTCTTAATTCTTTGTTAGCTTAATCATGAAAATCACCATGCTAAGTGTCTGTTTTCTTTTTGTACTTGTTGTACAAAAGGATTTATATTCAATCGAAGCCTTGAGAATCGTGCCACAGGGATCCGTGCCTAGCCCTGGCGTGGGTCACAAGGTCCCAAATACACCTGTTTGGTTTGACCGCAAGGAATCCGGGCCTAGCCCCCCAGGAGAGGGTCACGGTGTCCAATCTAGTGTCCCAAATCCACCCAGTTGGCTTGCACAAAAGGAATCTGGGCCGAGCCCTCCAGGAGAAGGTCACGGTGTCCCATTTAGTGTTCCAAATCCACCTGGTTGGCTTGCACAAAAGGAATCTGGGCCGAGCCCTCCAGGAGAGGGTCACGGTGTCCCATCTAGTGTACCAAATCCACCCGGTTGGCTTGCACTAAAGGAATCAGGACCAAGTCCCCCAGGCGAGGGCCACAAAGTGCCAAACCCACCTGGTTGGCTCGTTGACATGCCACGAAAGGGATCTGTGCCTAGCCCTGGCGTGGGTCACAAGGTCCCAAATACACTTGGTTGGCTCGACCGCAAGGAATCGGGTCCGAGTCCAGGTGAAGGCCATGGTATCCCACCTGGACATGGTGGAGGCCATCACAAGGTCCCAAATACACTTGGTTGGCTCGACCGCAAGGAATCTGGTCCGAGTCCAGGTGAAGGCCATGGTGTCCCACCTGGACATGGTGGAGGCCGATCATAAACAGTAATCATTTTGTTTGAGTGAGCTTAATGCTATTTAGATATTTTAGTTAAAGACCTATCTATGTAATGAAAAATCAGGAAATTTATGGAGTAAAATTTATTTATCTCAGCATCATCTTTTGTCAGTTTTATTTGCTTTATTTTTTTCTTTCGAAGTTTAACAAATACGTAGTATATGTTTGGTTACGAACAAATAATCTTTTCTAACAAGATTGAATCCATATGTGATTACAAAAAAGGTATCACTTAGCTTTTACATAATATATATTCGATGATAAATATGACCTGAACCCACACATGGGCTTGGAGTTAGTGTATGTGTGATTGACCTGATAAGGAACATAGTGGTTTGATTAGGAAGGCAACCATGAGTTTCCAACCATCATCCCCTATTTTGTGTCAAATACTATAATCATGCTTGATCACCAAGATATTAGTTTACAGGCTAAAAAAAGGACTGAGGCTTCCTTATTTTAATTTGTAATATGAATACACACAAATATACGTGTGCTCCATACTCTTCCAGTTATGCTTCTCCGGCCTATACTACCTAAAGAGTCTTCTGTTTCTGCCATTTACATTGTGTTGTGATCGTTTCACTGACGACATACAACATAGGTCTCAATTGAATCCTAGGATGTATATGTATGGAAGCTCACTGCGAATAGAGCACGTAGAACCTTTAAGAACAGGGAACTTTCCTCCTGTGCAGTGCCCTTTAATGGGTTTTGTTTCTGTTCTACAGAGACGTGTTTTGGGTGAATATACTGCTGGTTTTATAGCTACAAGATGGCCACTTTACAACAATACAACATGACGAGTAGAAGGGAGAGCCTTGTGTCTCACAGTTCCGATGGAGGGAGAGCTAAGAGTAAAAGTCAAATCCATGTATCTTCTGGGATGAAAGGAGAGTGGAGAGGAAAAGGAGGGAGAGGGAGAGCCTTGTGTATCATAGTTCCGATGGAGGGAGAGCTAAGAGTAAAAGGAAAAGCCTTGTTTCTTTTAATTCCGATGATGATGGAAAGAGAGTGGAGAGAAAAAGGAGTGAGAGGGAGAGCCTTGTGTTTCACAGTTTCGATGGAGTGAGAGCTAAGAGAAAAAGGCGAAGACATGTATCTTTTGATTCCGATGGTGATGGAAGGAGAGTGGAGAGGAAAAGGAGAGAGAGGGAGAGGGAGAGTGAGAGTTTTGTGTATCATAGAAAAACATCGAGACTTCTAAAGTCCATCGGTTTTATTCTGATTTGTTTTTCGCTCTTTTTATATTGCACATGATTTGATTAATAAAGTTGCAACCAAAAATGGAGGGAAATGCAGACACCAAAAAGAAATGCAGAAGCCCAAAGTTATTTCATTATTTACTTTCTACTTGTAACATAAATTATCGGCATTAAATTATAACTTCCTATTTGATTTATCAGTGAAGTGAAGGCCGGGAGAACCATGGGTTTGTTGTATCAAGTTCGAGATGTTTGTGATTTCATCGCACATTGCATTATGAAGTAATTTTTTTTTCTGTCATTTATTTGCTTTACAATTGTATTAAAAATCGAATCCATGCTTCTGCTAGGGATCTTTTTACCACTTGTTAAGATTATATTGTTAAAAATCAATTTATCAGTCCATGCGCGCTTCTGCTGATCCTTAGTTAAATTTTTTGCAGCATTTCTGGTCAAATTCTGTGTTTGTTCTTTGTAATGCTTTTTTTTTTTACCAAACATGCTTTTAGTTTTCTTCAAGTGTTGTTGTTCATAACAGCATATGATAGAAACTAAATCCGTATTCAAATATAACACTTGTCTAGTTTACATGACGACGATTAAAAGTTTCATCTGTGAATCCAAGTCTAGTTTTCGTTCAATGGTACACAACCACAATTTCAAGAACATTGGAACCCTGAACTACACTTCAACAAAGTAAAAAGAAATGAAATCGATTCATAAATTAAAACAAAAAAAACAAAAAAAAAAACAAAAAAAACAAACAAAAAACAAAAAAAAAAAAAAAAAAAAAAAAAAAAAAAAAAAAACAAAAAAAAACAAAAACAAAAACAAAACAAAACAAAAAAAACTATCTATCTATTGCTTGGAAGGCACTTATCCTTGTTGGAATTTATATATCAAGTTAAACCAATTAACTACGAGTACGCAGCGGATATTAGATCTAGTTAAGCAATTATGATTAACACACAAATAATAAACAAATTAAAGGAAAAGAGAAAACATGAAAAATAAATAGAAAACTAACCCTCGTAGTCACCCGCAAAATAAATCAAATAAGTGATTAAAACAATCACCTCTACGAGTGCTCACACAAACACGTCAAACAAATACGCCCGGAGTGCTAGCCGTGTACCACGTAAACCCAAACAACAAGTGTTAATGCTCAAAACCAGATCAAAACCAAAACAGCCCAAACCTTGTTCTGTCCAATATCTACCACTGCTTGCTTCACGTAATACTAATTCGAATACTCAAATAAGTATACGTTCGAATGAGTATGAAGAATAGATAACAGAAACTAAAGAAAGAATATTAATTCTTGTTATATAGGCTTGATATGTTTGACAAAGTCATACTAATCAATCTTGCTATGTATCTCTGATTGGCTGGACAAGGAAATAGAAAGCGAATTCAATATATAGGGTGTAATTGTTGTTTTTTTATTTCGTGCATATGAGCAGTTTATGAGGAGTATATATAGCCTCTTAACCCTACTCTTGATAAGGCTTAAACAAAGCATGATAAGTGTTAAACTCTACCATCTTTGAGCCTTATCACAACTCTTCAACAATCCTTATCACTTTGATATGAACCTAGACAGATTTTGCTTTCCAGAATCTTCTGAAATCAGGCCATAGGATTAGGACAAGCAAGGGATCTTGTCTAGTTCATATTGTGTCCAAACCGGGTCATTTTGAGCTTTACGTGAAATATACAACGTATTCTAATGTTTAATGTGTGTGCCCCCAATAGGCTCACACACCTTTAGCCGTATCGTGCTAGTCTAACTCTCACATTCCAACAGCTCCCACTTGGGAGTTGGAGTAGCAGATAGCACAAATACCAACGACGGAAACGTCTAGCAACGCTCTCACTCGCTATTAAACTAAAGGTGTCTGAGATATAGTTTCATAAATCATTCTCAGTAGCATGGTCATTTATGTCTTGCTTTTATCATCCTTTGTTATAGATACCGTTAAACTATGGATATGGATCTTAACTCATGCCATATAGTTTAACCATTTAGATTCTCGTTATTGAATTTAATTAGATATACCAAATGTAATCAAGAATCATCTTGCATTACCCTTTTGGGTTCGGCCGAACAATTATCTGATTAATTCTGGAGAGGGCCCATGGTATCTTTCTGCACATATCAAGTGGAGTAACAAATCCTTTGTTGACTACAAGTGTTGTGGATGCTGCTTCACATCACTCCGAAAAATAGCTTTTATAACTACCTTATTCAGGACAGCGTTTGGCATATAATTACAAAAGTGATATCCACACATAACAGAACTTGCTTGTATCTCAAGTCTAAGGATGACTTAACAAACCATTTCAACATTTTACTCATGACAAGGATCCAAAAGTAAATGTTTGAAAGTTGGGGTATCCAATATGCATCCCTTGTGAATACATATGAGTTTGGCGGGAACAATCCACATTCTCATAGAATATAACCAACACTCACATTTGCCTTGCATAACAATATTCCCATATTGTTAACCGTCAATGGACATATTTAGAATGATAAATCATTTCATGGATTAAACATGCAAATAAGGAATAACAGATTATATGAATAAAATAACAAATACCTCGTATCTTTATTTATCAGAAAATAAAACTGTCTTACAATTCCAAATTATCCAAATACTAATTACACACAGATTTACATGAGACTACTAGCTGGTATCAAACCAATATCCCTAGTCAATTTAGAATGCTTAGGATATGCTAAAGCCTTCGTAAATGGATCGGCTAGATTGTCATCTGTGTGAACTTTTGATATCTTCACGTCACCCATCTCAATGGTCTCTCGAAGATAATGAACTTTTGCGCGGTAATGTCTAGCACCCTTGGTGATTCCACTTTCATTAGCTATAGTAATGGCTCCAGTATTATCACAATACATATTTATGGGTTCTTCAATTGTGGGAACAATGCCAAGCCCAGAAATGAATTTTCGAATCCATACAGCCTCTTTAGATGCATCATAAGCAGCTATATACTCAGCTTCTGTAGATGAAGTTGCATAAATACTTTGCTTTGTGCTTTTCCAGTCAACAGCACCTCCATTTAAAACGAATACATATCCAGTCTGAGATTTGAGGTCATCAGCATCTGTCAGATATCCAGCATCAGTGTAGCAAGAAACCCTGAGCTCTCGTTTCATATCCCCTCCATAAACCAGAAACATATCCTTAGTATTGCGTAAATACTTAAGAATATTCTTAACAGCAGTCCAGTGAAGTTCACCTGGATTCTGTTGAAATCGGCTTGTTATGTTCTGAGCGAACGCAACATCAGGACGAGTACATCTCACAGCATACATAATTGATCCTATAGCCGAGGCGTAGGGAACTCTTTGCATGCGCTCTTTATCAGCAGGTGTCTCAGCACCTTGTGATTTACTCAATTTAAGCTTTTCTTGCATTGGGATAGTTCCTCGTTTGGAATTTTCCATAAAATATTTCTTCAATATTTTCTCAATGTAAGCATTTTGACTTAAACCAATTAACCGTCTTGATCTATCTCTATAAATCTTGATTCCAAGAATATATGCAGCTTCTCCTAGATCTTTCATGGCAAAACATTTTCCAAGATAGGATTTTACATCTTGTAACATTGGAATATTGTTTCCCATGAGTAATATGTCATCAACATATAGAATTAGGAAAGTGACATAACTCCCACTAGCTTTCTGATATACACATGGCTCATCTTGATTCTGAGTAAAACCAAATTTCTTAATCTCGTCATCAAAACGTTTATTCCATTGCCTAGATGCTTGCTTAAGTCCATAAATGGAACGCTTGAGCTTGCATACTCGGTTAGGATATTTTGGATTAACAAAACCTTCAGGTTGCTCCATATAGACTTCTTCGTAAAGATGTCCATTGAGGAAAGCGGTTTTGACATCCATTTGCCAAATCTCATAGTCATAGAACGCAGCTATGGCTATAAGAATCCTTATAGCTCTAATGTCTGCAACAGGAGAAAAGGTCTCTTCATAATCAATCCCGTAGGTTTGAGTGAAGCCCTTTGCTACAAGACGAGCTTTAAAGGTGTGTACTGCACCATCCATGTCAGTCTTCTTTTTGAAGAGCCATTTGCTACCAACAGTTTTACAGTTAGGAGGAAGCTCAACTAATTCCCAGACTTCGTTGTCTTTCATGGATTGTATTTCCACATTCATCGCACCAAGCCATTTCTTGGATTCAGGATCCAATAATGCAGCTTTATAGGTTTTGGGTTCACCAAGATCCCCCAACTCATGCTCCTCAGCATCGATGTATAAGCACATTCGATCTGGGGCACGACGTGTCCTAGCGGATTTACGAATGGGATTGATATCACTTTGAGGTTCATCAATTTCTTGATCATCCTCATCATGACCTAAGCTAGTGTCTACAGAAGGATTTGTATCTTCTTCTTGAATAATTTCAAGATCTTCTAAACTCCCACTTGCTTCTTGATCCAAGAGATTTTTCTCAAAGAACTCAGCATTCCGAGCAACAAATATTTTGTTCTCAGATGGAAGGTAGAAAGAATATCCCATTGTTTCCTTTGGGTATCCTATGAAGATACACTTAATAGATCTGGGTTCTAGTTTGTCAGGTTTGGTAAGTGTATCACGCTTAACAAGTGCCTCACAACCCCAGACTTTTAAGTAAGACAACTTAGGGGCTTTGCCATGCCATACTTCGTATGGTGTCTTATCAACCTTCTTAGTTGGAACCATGTTGAGAATGCGTGCAGCAGACTCAAGGGCATAATCCCAAAAGGACTTTGGAAGAGTAGTTTGACTCATCATGGAGCGAACCATGTCTTGCAGTGTTCGATTTCTCCTCTCAGACACACCATTATGTTGTGGAGTGTAAGGAGGAGTGCGTTGGGCAATAATCCCATGCTCCTTAAGATGATCCAAAAACTCTTGACTCATATATTCACCTCCACGATCAGAACGTAGTGACTTAATGGTCTTCCCGAGTTGGTTTTCTACTTCCTTTTGAAACACTTTAAATGTTTCAAACACTTCATGTTTATGTTTCAGCAGGTAAACATAACCATACCGACTATAGTCATCAGTAAAAGTGACGAAGTAACTTGCTCCTTGTCTTGACATAATTCTAAATGGGCCACATACATCGGTGTGTATTAGTCCAAGTAGATCCTTAGCCCTTTCCACTTGATGTGAATAGGGTTTTCTTGCCATCTTACCAGACATGCATGAAACACACTTTTCAAATGACTTAATGTCAGTTGAGTTGAGAAGTCCATCATGTTGCAACTTTTCCATGCGTTTCTTGCTAATGTGTCCAAGACGACAATGCCACAAGAGAGTAGAGTCCAAGTCTAGCTTGGCTCTTTTATTGCTAACAGCATACATAGAACTATCATTTGTTTTAGAACAAGACATATCAATTTCATAAATACCATCCCTTGGGATAGCACTAAAATAAACAACATTATTCCTAGAAACTGAAATTGTATTATTCGATTCAAAGCGGTTAATAAAACCATCGTCAAACAAACGAGAAACTGAAATAATTCCTCTAGTAATAGAGGGAGCAAAATGACAATTGTTCAAAACAACTACTAATCCACTTGGGAGACATAAATGATAATTTCCAATAGCTTCAACTCCTGCCCGTTGACCATTGCCCACGTACAGACTTAAAGCTCCTGGCTTCAGCTTCTTACTTCCCCTGAGACCCTGAATAGTATTACAGATGTGAGTACCACAACCCGTGTCATAAATCCAAGATGTACTAGGAAAAGTATAGAGTTCTATGGTGAAAATACCTGAAGTGCTAGCTCCTGGAGATAGCTTCTTCTTTTTCAGCAACTCGGCGAGATACACGGGACAATTCCTTCTCCAATGACCTATTTCACCACATTGGTGACAGGTCGCGTCCTTTGCAGGGCTATCCTTCTTGGGTGGTGGAGGTTTCTTGGGCTTGGAGGCATAAGATGGTTTATGCTCAGGAGCATAAGCCAACTTATACTTTCCATTCCCTTGATTCCCCTTAGCAGCCTTGAACGGTTTTTTACCTTGGTTTTTCTGGACCTTTCCTGCACGTATAGCATGAAGTGCAGGTGCAGCATCTTTCTTGGGTAGCGTCTGCTCATGTTGTTTAAGCATAGCATGTAATTCATTCACAGTCTTCCCCATGCTGTGCATATTATAGTTCTGCACAAAGCTGTCATACTCCCTAGAGAGTCCAATTAAGATTAGACTGACTCCAAGGTTCAAAGTGACGGGATGACCGAGACGCTCCAAGTTGTCAATGTAGCTCTTCATCTTTAGAACATATGAGCTTACAGATTGACCTTCTTCTTGCTTGCACGAGTGAAATTCCCTCGCGGTTTGCAGAAGTTCCTGTTCTGCCTGTTGAGCAAACATGCTTTTCAACTCCTGTAACATGTCATATGCACCAAGATGGGTTAGATTTCGTTGGATTTCTAAGTCCATGGTCATAAGCATGAAAGCAGCAATGTCCTTTGACCCCTTGACCCAAGCAGTGTGAGCTGCAAGAGCCTCGGGAAGGACTGGGTGTCCAGGAGTTGCAACAGGTGCAGTAGGAATAGGATGCTCCAAGTAATTTTCTTTATCTTCAGCTGACAGTATAATGCGAAGCTGGCGATACCAGTCAATGAAGTTAGGTCCAGTGAGTTTTTTGTTTCTCAAAGAAACTCCTGAGTACCGAATTGTTTCCGACTGAGGTAGTCATCTACAATATAAGAAAAGTTCAAATAATTAGTATTTTCGATAATTAAATTCTTAATAGAATTAACTACCCAATTAATTACTAATTAAGACTAAGATCCAACTTGACCTCCCACTTATTACCAAAGGTCTGACCAATGTGTAAACAAATGGGGCAAGAGGTAAGCGACGAGCGTTAATTGCATAAAATGCAACTCTTAGACTTATGAGACTGATCAAGACATTAGTAGACAAGTAGTAATGTCATGAGCATGTTTAGTCTCATCTTATGCCTCGGGTCCAAGGTCTGACCAAGCATACTCGAGATAAGTCGACCAAACAAGAACGTGCAAATATAACCAAAGGTCTGACCAATGAGCAATATTTACCATGGATTTGGAATGGCCCTAAGGTCTGACCAAAGAGGTCAAGCCAAAAGCACGTGTCCTTGGTTGGTTGGCATAGACTTAAAATTTTCACATAGGGTAAACACATAAATGTGGTAAAATTTGTGTACAAAGAAGCATGCAAAACAACTTTGTAGCACTTTATTTTAAAAACTTTAGTAATGACACTGTAGTGATCATCATGGTTCACGGTAGCTCCAATCGAACTCGCAAGGTGGCGGAGGACCAGGTCAGCGCGAGGCAATGACCGGAAATCCTTTAGGTGTGACTGTGCGCACCATCCTTAAACCCCCCTTATAGTTTGTTCTAGTGGGTGAGCCGTACTTCCCAAGTGTCCATAGCGTCCAGTTTTTAATTTCATGAAAACTTGTTTCAATAATTTAGGTCGCTTAATTTTACAAAAACAATTTTCCACGAATCAAATAGCAGGTCACAATGAGCATGGTATTTAGGCGTGTAAATTAAGTCCATATTAATATCATGATTTCGATATGTATTATTCCATATTGCATGCAATTAGGTGTATAAAACATGTAACAATTATGCAAATAAAGAATCAATTACATAAACATGAACATTAATTAAACATATAAGAACCGAGTCCACTAGGAGTCTTCCCCAAATGGAGAACCATAAGACCCTCACTAGGTTTTCATCAAGTGCCTAGATCGCCACATGCATCAAAAAAATCGATTGCGTAGGTCTTATAGCCGGAATACACACATAAAATAATCATGGCAAACAAATTAACTTTTAATATATATTGCTATTTTATGTATCTAATTAACAATTAATTTTAATTCATTTGTGTCTAGGTATTTTTTATTAATTAATGACAAGTATTGCATGATAGTTGTCAAAATAAAAATAAAACAAATAACTAAATTAGATTTCATGCAGCCTTTTCGCGTGTTTATTAAATTGTGTAACCCATAACCACTAAACAAGTTGTCTCTGATACCACTGTTGGAATTTATATATCAAGTTAAACCAATTAACTACGAGTACGCAGCGGATATTAGATCTAGTTAAGCAATTATGATTAACACACAAATAATAAACAAATTAAAGGAAAAGAGAAAACATGAAAAATAAATAGAAAACTAACCCTCGTAGTCACCCGCAAAATAAATCAAATAAGTGATTAAAACAATCACCTCTACGAGTGCTCACACAAACACGTCAAACAAATACGCCCGGAGTGCTAGCCGTGTACCACGTAAACCCAAACAACAAGTGTTAATGCTCAAAACCAGATCAAAACCAAAACAGCCCAAACCTTGTTCTGTCCAATATCTACCACTGCTTGCTTCACGTAATACTAATTCGAATACTCAAATAAGTATACGTTCGAATGAGTATGAAGAATAGATAACAGAAACTAAAGAAAGAATATTAATTCTTGTTATATAGGCTTGATATGTTTGACAAAGTCATACTAATCAATCTTGCTATGTATCTCTGATTGGCTGGACAAGGAAATAGAAAGCGAATTCAATATATAGGGTGTAATTGTTGTTTTTTTATTTCGTGCATATGAGCAGTTTATGAGGAGTATATATAGCCTCTTAACCCTACTCTTGATAAGGCTTAAACAAAGCATGATAAGTGTTAAACTCTACCATCTTTGAGCCTTATCACAACTCTTCAACAATCCTTATCACTTTGATATGAACCTAGACAGATTTTGCTTTCCAGAATCTTCTGAAATCAGGCCATAGGATTAGGACAAGCAAGGGATCTTGTCTAGTTCATATTGTGTCCAAACCGGGTCATTTTGAGCTTTACGTGAAATATACAACGTATTCTAATGTTTAATGTGTGTGCCCCCAATAGGCTCACACACCTTTAGCCGTATCGTGCTAGTCTAACTCTCACATTCCAACAATCCTAACCGTTGGACTACAAACGCTTTGATGTAAGCTTCACTTGACAAACTCGAATCATTAAGGTACCAACTAACCCAGGTTCGACTCCTAGAAAAAATTATGTAGTGTTAACTCTAACTTTGTTTGAATGACATTATATCTCGTTTAATACATATAGGCAGTGACGGAGCTTGAACCAAATAATTTTTTTTTTTTTTTTTTGGTGGGTGGGGGGGGGGGGGGGGTCTTCAATGACATAGATGTAGTTTTCTTAACCATCGATGATACAAGTACAAAAAAAAAAAAAAAAAAAAAAAAAAAAAAAAAAAAAAAAAAAAAGGAGTAAGTGAGTAGTGATATATTTGCTGTGAAATCTATTTTCAAGTATCTTGGAGGGGCCATAATATGAATTCTTAAATTTTAGAGGGCCTATAATACAAAAACTAATATTAATAACACAATTTTTTTTTTTTTTTTGGGGGGGGGGGGGGGGGGGGGGGGGGGTGGTGGGTGGGTGGGGGGATGACCCCACCCTGCCCTTATAATCCTCCTTCCATGCATATAGGCATATAGATAAGAGACATACAAATGGGGAGGGGGAGGGGGATTCGGTTCAATAACGGGTTAGGTTGGGTTGGCAAGTAATTTTATACTCATTTGAACATATTGCAAGTATATATGGGTTGAATTGCCACCTCTAGTAATCCTCCTTCCATGCATATTGCAAGTATATATGGGTTGAATTGCCACCTCTAGTCAGATATTACAAGCAGAAAAGACAGCGAAGGATATTTTTTGCTGCGACAGTGGATGGCAATGTCAATATGCGAACCTGGTGGCAAATCCTCCCATTCAATAAATGCACAGTCATCGTCGTCCAAGATGTGTTTTATGCTTATCCCATAGCATTTCCAATCGATGCTTTTCAATGCATCTAGCAATGATTGAGAAATCGGGCTAAGTAAGAAGTCATTGAAGAATAGTACCTGAAAAGCATGTGGCACTTTAAAAGTTATAAGAAAACAGAAAATAAATAACAGTTCAAAGGAGAATCTTGTCTTTAATTTGTCTACTATGAGATGATACAGTTAGAGACGTAAACAAGATGAACTTTCATTACAAAATTTCCCCGTAGTTAACCTTTTTGTGTGTGTGTGCGCGCGTGGATTGACCTCTGTTTTACTACCACACACCCTGAAACATGATGGATTCATCAGCTCTGATAATTCACTGATGATAACCACAACTTCTATCGTTGTTTCAGCATTCTTGGTACTTTTGCAAACCATCACACTCATAAAAAAATCAAATAGCTTTATGGATGATGGTACATTCAAGATAGCGGCTTTTATTTAGAGTTCAAATAGCTTTATGGATCTAACTGAATAGAACCATCACACTCTCATAAAAAAATCAAATTTCATGGTAACATTTAGCAGAATCTTTGTCTAACAGTTATAAAATCTATTGCAGAACTAGCAGGATCTTACATAAGCAGTACTCTGTGCGGATCCAAGCTGCCAGTTTGCATTAAAATCTGTGACGTGTTGCATTTCTGATTCAAAAAAGCCATTTTTACCCATAAACATCATAATCAAAAAAAGATCAAAATCAATAGTTCTTAACCTCTGGTTAAACGTATTAAGTCACTAATAAGTTTCGGTTCATAAGATTTAAGAAATATAAGGACAGCGGAATCAAGTTCTTACCCTGAATCATATTTAACAAGGAGTCACTTATATACTTCATATCTTGAAACTCCTCGGCGTAGCTACCAACTCCCCATGTCAGAAACTAGTCATATCATGAAGCCAAACACTTTCTTAGGAATGCATCAGATCTCGGTTAAAAACATAGGAGCAGAACAAAACAATAACAAAAATAGCCAGTTTGACTTCATTTCTTTGCACATAATCTCAAAACGAAATGGTATACAAATTAAAACAGATGTTTGGCACAATGTAAATATGATAATCATACGATATAATCAAATCTACAAATGAAAATTACTGTTACAAGCATTAAGCTTGTGCTGAAGTCAAACTAATATACAGCATATAGCTAAGCGACTTCAGATCAATAAACACAAACTAGTACATATCATGATCATGTATAATAAGTAATCTAACAAGTGTAAGTTCAATGATGTTACGCGCACTAAACTTACATAGCTTCAAACTGATATAGACAGAGCCGAACAACTAGATATCAAAAAACACAAACTCGTATACACAGCAATCATCTATAATTCTATACTAATCGATCTAACACTGTAACAACTGTAAGTTAGATTATCTTATCTGCATTAAAATTGAGCCCAATTTAAACTAATAGACTCATTGAGCTGAACAATATGATACCAGAGACACAAATTCAACTTCCGTGGTATCACCTGCGTTATTCTTAAGCTAAATTCAGATTAATATACACGTAGAGATGGACAAACTGAAATTGATAAACATTATATAATCAGACACAATAATCTGTCTGCACTAAGCTTCATGTATATTCAATCTAACAAACTCGTACATATCATGATCACACATTCATAACGTACTTGAAATACAAACAAATATACACATGGATCGCAGCAAATTGATATCTAGAAACACAAACTCGTACACGACATAATCATACACAATAATCGATCAAACAAATGCAAGTTTTAAACCATTATGTGTACTAAGCTTCACCTAAATTCAAACTAATATACACATCATAGATCATAACCGAAAACTTAATATACTTGAAATATGAACTAATTTACACATAAACCTGAATAACTTGATAACCGTACACATTATAATGAATAACCATAACGCACTTAAAATACGACCTAACATATACTGATTCAAATTCAATAATATTACCTTCATTAAGCTTAAACTAGCTAAATTCAAATGATATACATATAAATCGCAACTGTAACGTACTTGAAATACAAACTAACAAATCTGAATAATTGCATATAACTTGTATATATATGTAACTAATACAAATTCTCTAAGCTAAACCTAAATTCGACCAAATAAACGCGCAAATCGTAACAGAAAGCATAATATATATAGTGTAATTGATGCAAATTCAATAATGTTAAGCTAAATTCGAACAAATAAACGTAACAAAAAGCGCGTAACGCACTCGGGATACGGACTAACGGAGGATTTGTTAACGGAGTGGCTGATTTGAAGCCGATGCGATTAACTGAAATAATAATTAAAAAAAATTATATAAATTATTTTATTAAAATTGTGATAATGTGAATGAGATTGAGTGATTGAGCTTACGTGTTGACAGAGGTTACCAACTGATGATGATGCGTTGTTCATTTGAGTAAATAAATTATTATTTTTTTTAATTTTATTTGATTTTGTGATTTTTGTGTTTATGAAATGAAGATGGTGTGTAGTTTTGGGGATTTTAATGGATTTTCAAGTTTTTTTTCCGCGCAAATGATTTTTTTGGCTGGCGCAAGTTTTGTGGGAGCTTTTTGGGCGATGAGCGGTAAGCAACGAGCTTTTGATTTTTAAGAGGTTCGTTTGGCAAAAGAGCAATGAGCTTTGCTATTTTTTAAGAAATCTCATTTTTTTCAAAGGTGAGCACAGCATAGCTCACTGCTACTTTTGCCGAACATAGCCTTTGTGATATTTGTTCTATTTTTTGGTTGGGAATGTCGATTATATAGCTGGATATAGCTGGGTTATAGTAGCTTATTTGGTTTTGGGCTTGTGTTTAATAAGTTTTTTTTTTTTTTTTTTTTTTTTTTTGGCCTTATTTTGAAACATTCTGGTTTATATGTATATTTATTAGGGTGCGTTTGGTAACTCAATATGGGAATGAATCTATGACTTTGAAAGTCATAGATGTTGTTTGGTTGCTTATGGGCCCCACCACAATGGAATAAGGATACCCATGATATGTGGGTTTCCTCATAGGAGTATGATGTTGTGGGTTTGTAGATACCTATAAAAAGTAATATCTACATACCCATTTTCATTCCACTCTATTCTCAAACCTATACCTATAGTGATTCCATCAAGGATACCAAACGCACCCTTAATATGTGATTATAAGCTTATATAAGTCAAAAAGTTGCAAAATAAGCCACAAAAAATGAGCTTATAAAACTTAAGCTCAAAACCAAATAAGTAATAAGCCGACTATATAAGCAAAAACAAACAACCCTATAACTTTGATCATTGGTTTGGGGGTGATCGGGTAAGTTTGATTTTTATTTATTTTTTTTTTTCTTATTATTATTATCAGAATTAGTTGCTATTGACCAGTGTTCTTATTTAAGAGAGAACTTTTTTTTTCAGATCTTGTTTAAGGGGAAACTTTTTTCAAGAACACAACTTTAAGTAAATCGAAATAATTAATGTAAATAATTGGTTACTAATACAAGAATCCTTAGACCATTAAAAAAAAAAATTAAATGCAAGTTTTGAGATATATTCATAGAGTTTACTTTGATCGTGGTTTGGGTGTGATTGGGTAAGTTTGAATTTAGATTTTTTTTTTTTTTTTTTTTTTTTTTTTTTTTTTTTTGTCAGAATTAAGATTTTAGAAAAAATGGTTTAGGGTTTAGGGTTCAGGAACCTTCAATCATATTTATATATATTTTATAGTTTTCATGCATATATTTGGCCAAAATCAGTGTAGGCCTATAAGTTAATTTCAATAAATTGGTGGCATATATATTAAAAGTGAAAATTTTGAGTGATCAACATATACATTATCCCTTATTTTTATGATCCACTACTCGTCTTCTTCTAGCTCTTATTGAATAAACTTTTTAGTTGTTTATTTGTGATTGGTTCTTGCATCGGTTACAAAAGCTTTAGTCATTTATTTATGTATTGATATTGCTATAATGTGATTTAACAAATATTTTTACTAGGTGTTTCAATGTTGTAATTCTGTTTTCTATATATACTTTAATCATCTATTTAAGTACTTGGACATTTTTCTACCATGGTTCAACTTTTCTTCTATGCATGAGTATGTGGTTCAACTTCATTATATGCACGAGTATCTGTAACTATTATGATTCATATTTTCTATGATGTAATTCTATGTCTTCTATTTATACTTTAATCATCTATTTAAGTACTTGGACATTATTCTACAATGGTTCAACTTTTCTTCTATGCATGAGTATGTGGTTCAACTTCGTTATATGCATGTATCTGTAACTATTATGATTAATTTCATTAAGTAGTAAAGATTTAGATATATAATAGTGTACCATAATCGGATTGATATTTTGTTAAACACTGAACTGCCATTTTACACTTCAAATTATTTCGGCTCCTCTAAGAAAATTGTTCAAGTTCTGCCACTAAACATAGGATAAAACTTGCCTAGTATAGATTAAATACTTATAAGTATGCATCAAATCTCTTAATCTCTTAAAAGTTCTTAAATTTTGAGTAATGTTTTCCCTTATTATACCCGTTATTATAAATGGCAAGTTAGGACAAACTTACTTAATAATAGTTTTCAAAAAATCATACTACTCACTAATATACAAACACCATACACTTCTTTTTGCTATTGTCTTAGTTTATGTAGTTAATTTAATGGAAATGAAAATGAATAAATATTAATGTTGAGGTTAGTATATTGTGCCAAAGTATCACTCTAACTATCTGCAGTTATAAAAAATCTCGTTGCTATACACAGGTAATCGTCTAGTTTATACGAAGTATCATTAATAAAATTGTGCATTCTTTTTCATTTTTCTGTGTTTGTGTGTTACTTTTAATTAATAAAAGAATATTTTAATTAATCAACAGAATCAACAAAATATATTTCATCAATGCAAAGGTTGAACGTTAAATGTATTTAACACAAAAAATTAATAACTATTTACTATCTTTGAACAATTAGTGGAATAGTTACTTCGAATAGACTGTTAGAAAATATAATTGTATTAATTGTGTATAGTTTAGAATGCTTATAAATTGACGAACTTCAGCAACTTTGTAATCAACCATAATTCTCTCATTAGTCTTAATTCTTTGTTAGCTTAATCATGAAAATCACCATGCTAAGTGTCTGTTTTCTTTTTGTACTTGTTGTACAAAAGGATTTATATTCAATCGAAGCCTTGAGAATCGTGCCACAGGGATCCATGCCTAGCCCTGGCGTGGGTCACAAGGTCCCAAATACACTTGTTTGGTTTGACCGCAAGGAATCCGGGCCGAGCCCCCCAGGAGAGGGTCACGGTGTCCAATCTAGTATCCCAAATCCACCCGGTTGGCTTGCACAAAAGGAATCTGGGCCGAGCCCTCCAGGAGAAGGTCACGGTGTCCCATTTAGTGTTCCAAATCCACCTGGTTGGCTTGCACAAAAGGAATCTGGGCCGAGCCCTCCAGGAGAGGGTCACGGTGTCCCATCTAGTGTACCAAATCCACCCGGTTGGCTTGCACTAAAGGAATCAGGACCAAGTCCCCCAGGCGAGGGCCACAAAGTGCCAAACCCACCTGGTTGGCTCGTTGACATGCCACGAAAGGGATCTGTGCCTAGCCCTGGCGTGGGTCACCAGGTCCCAAATACACTTGGTTGGCTCGACCGCAAGGAATCTGGTCCGAGTCCAGGTGAAGGCTATGGTGTCCCACCTGGACAAGGTGGAGGCCGATCATAAACAGTAATCATTTTGTTTGAGTGAGCTTAATGCTATTTAGATATTTTAGTTAAAGACCTATCTATGTAATGAAAAATCAGGAAATTTATGGAGTAAAATTTATTTATCTCAGCATCATCTTTTGTCAGTTTTATTTGCTTTATTTTTTTTCTTTCGAAGTTTAACAAATATATGTTTGGTTACGAACAAATAATCTTTTCTAACAAGATTGAATCCATATGTGATTACAAAAAAGGTATCACTTAGTTTTTACATAATACTAGAGGTAACAAGATGAGGGGTGGGGGGTTCAGTAACGGATTAAACGGGTTAGGTTGGGTTGGCCAGTAATTTTATACTCATTTGTAGATAGTGTGTCAGATATGATTGCAAGTATATATGGGTTGAATTGCCACCTCTAGTCAGATATTACAAGCAAATATATGGAAAGACAGCGAAGGATATTTTTTGCGGTGACAGTGGATGGCAATGTCAATATGTGAACCTGGTGGCAAATCCTGCCATTCAATAAATGCACAGCCATCTTCGTCCGAGATGCGTTTTATGCTTATCCCATAGCATTTCCAATCGATGCTTTTCAATGCATCTAGCAATGATTGAGAAATCGGGCTAAGTAAGAAGTCATTGAAGCATAGTACCTGAAAAGCATGTAGTCATTTTAAAAGTTGAAAATCGAAAATAAATACATGTCAAAGGACAATCTTTTCTTTAATTTGTCTACTATGAGATGATACAGTTAAAGAAGTAAATACGATGAATTTGCATTACAAATTTCCCTGTAATTGACCTTCTTTTTTCTCTGTGTGTAAGAGGGTGGGGACTAACCTCTGATTTACTACCACACACCCTGAAACATGATGGATTCATCAGCTCTGATAATTCACTGATGATAACCACAACTTCTATCGTTGTTTCAGCATTCTTAGTACTTTTTGCAAACCATCGCGCTTCCAATTTTCAAGTGTTCCCTAACAAAATCAAGAATATAACAGATCAAAAAAAGTCAGCCATACACACATCACATAATGTCGTTACTATTGATTACTAGTATGCTTTTGGAATTAAATGTCATTAGGACTTTATTAACGGGTTGGGGTCAGAACAAGTCATTTTTGTTACATATCTACATAATAACTGATGCATTAACTATGATAATGCAAACCATAGTCTTACAATAATTTTGAACAAAAACGATTTAGAAGGTTGCATGCATTAAGAACAGACTTTAATTTGACCTTTTGGAGATAAACTCCATTTGACCCACTTATTAGATTTGGTCTGTTTAGAACTTACCCGATTGGAAAGCAAGAGTGACATGTACTATCAAATTGATTCCCATGCTTGAGAACATAATCCATAATGCCTGACTTAAGACTTTCAGCGTTTTCTTGTGATGGTAAATCAATGCACTCATTCACCACGATAACATTTACAGATGGTCTCAGAAAGTTAGTCAACAATGAGCTCAATTCCAACCTTCCGATAAGACAAAAGTAATAACAGTCGTGTAGTTATGATGAGAAAGATTAGCTATAACTACCACTTTGAGATGTAAAAGGACAAAATGAGGCCAGCTATTAATTAAGTCATAGCAATGCGAATGAGTTCAGTATCTATTTAGCAATTAGCATTATAACTGTTCCATCTTTTGAAAAGTTTTTTATGAGCACAAGCTGGATTGCTATGACTACATATGACCCATAACGATAAGAAAGCTCCACCTCACACAAATATTATGTCAAATCATTCGTAGTCACTGTAAATGAAGGACGAGCAATAGCTAGGCAAAGGTCTATAATAAATTAATAAGGATTTTGAGATGATGCTTACAGGAACCTTCATAGTTAGCATCTGCAGAATCAACAATACAAACAAAACATAAGCAAAGACTCTTAGAAACAGCCCAGAAAACAATAAAAGGTTTATAGTTCATCACTAGTCAGTTTGTTGACATGGACAACTAACCTTTAGGAAAAAGAAAGTAATATCTGCCAGTAACTCATCGACACTATGAAATGTTGAGAATGATACTTCAGTCCCACTGAAAGAAAGCAATTAAAGAATGAATATCCAAACAGTTTTAAAAATATTACTTAAGTAACTTCTGGCTAATAACATGCCTGAATGTTGCACCATTTTTAGAGCTTAGTGGTAATTTAGCTACCCTTTTCATGCGATCCTTCTGTTTAAGATCTATATTGTAGTGAAATACTTTATTGTCACATTTGCCTGCAAATATCAAGTGTAACAAAAACAGATTAGTTAAGTAGCATAAAAATAGCAAATGTTTTCTGTTTGTCAACTGGTAAGCCTGGGAATAGAGAAGTCACGCCAACCTTTAAAAACACAAACTAATATCTTGAAAACATAATTTCTTAATAACATGGTATATAAGATAAGTTGTGAAGTAGTGTATAACAACTGATCGTGACATGATTTGAACTTATACTATGCAATATTGCAATTTTCTTGCAGTTTGTTCCATCTTATTTGATACAAAGTGAAGCCATTTTCCGATTCTACCTCAGTTCTGAGTATGACCTATGTTCAATTGATAAAATTCCAAGTGTTTTAAGCAGTAAAAATGCTTTTAACAACTAAATTTGGGGTATATTAACTAATTAGTGTAAATATATTGATCAAAAAAATCAATACATTATGAAGTCATCTTCTAGTCATATACTCTCCCTCTATATATGTGGATCATATGCTGATGTGGTGATGTTAATTGAAAAATAAGTCTATAATAGCTCAGAAAGTGCAAGTATTATAATGTAAACTAACGCAATCGAACAAGAATAATACTTACTGGTAGTTGCAATTGATATAACACCATCTGCATATGATAGAAAAGCTACATATCAGTTAATTATGGTACATTCAAGATAGCAGCTTTTATTTAGAGTTCAAGTAGCTTTATGGATGTAACTGAATAGAACCATCACACTCTCATAAAAAAATCAAATTTCATGGTAACGTTTAGCACTTAGCAGAGTCTTTATCTAACAGTTATAAAATCTATTGCAGAACTAGCAGGATCTTACAGAAGCAATACGTACTCTGAGTTGATCCAAACTGCCAGTTTGCATAAAAATCTGTGACGTGTTTCATTTCTGATTGAAATATAAGTCATTTTTACCCATAAACATCATAATTTAAAAAAAAAAAAAAAAAAAAAAAAAAAAAAAAAAAAAAAAAAAAAAGATCAAAATCAATAGTTCTTCTGCACTAAGCCTAACAGATGACTTATGCACTAAACCTAACCTAAATTCAAACTAATATACACATAGACCATAACTGTAACAGAATCCATAATGTTGGTGATTTTAGTGTCATCGATCATTTTGGTGTAATGGTGATTTACCCGAGACCAAATGGATTTCAAGTTAAGTTATATTACGAGTTCGGAGGTGCGGAGTGCACACTTGTATAAACTAATTAACTTGATCTCGGGTACGGAAAATGGTAAAGGTTGTTATTGTAAGTCAAGGGGCATATAGTGACAGAATTTTCGTGGTCACTAAATTGTCCATATACAATTAGACTAAGGATCAAATGAGAAGAAAACTTAAAATGAGAAGGATGAGAAATAATTATAACTACATATTTGAGATGCATCGACTTGAATTAGATGCATCCCTAGTCTTTTAGATGCACCATAATATATTTTCTAGCAAAAAATTAGATAAATATACATATATTAGATGCATTTCGTCAAGTTAGACGAATCATATACATTTTTCGTCCTCTGCGGGTCAAATTTGTTGGTAGTACTACTTTGCATCGTTTTCACTTCAAAATTACTTTCGAAACTAATTGGGATGCATCTAAATGAATAGAGATGCATCTAAATCAAGTCGATGCATCTCAAATGTGTGGTTATAATTATTTCTCATCCTTCTCATTTTAAGTTTTCTTCTCACTGGATCCTTACCCTATACAATTATACATCTTTAATGGTTACAATTAGCGACAGTTATGGTTGCTGTTAGCGACAGTTTTTTTGTTGTAAAACTGTTGTTGGACATGATTAAAGGAATGGTTATGACTCTATAAATATCTCAAAACTTGCACTGTTTTTTCGAGCATCACTTGAGTAGTAAAAGAAGAAAAAAAATGAAAGAGAAACAAAAAAAAGTTGTGTTCTCATAAAAAAAGTTTTCTCACAAATTTATACGGAAAATATATACTTAAAGTTGTGTTCTTGAAAAAGTTTTCTCTTAAACAAGATCCGAAAAAAAGCGTTCTCTTAAATAAGACTAGTCACTAGCATAGTGCAAGTGACCACCACTTCGACCATGAGATGCAATTGGAACCATATTCTCCACAACCCTTATCATTGTCAAATGATAAAAGTTTTCTCTTAAATAAGACTACCAAACCCACGATCAAAGCAAACTTTATGGGGTTGCTTGTTTTGGCTTAATAGCCGGCATATGGCTTATTCGGTTTTGATGTTTTATAAGCTCTTTTTTTTTCAACTTTTTGGCTTGTATATATAATGACATATTAATAAATATACATATAAGCCGGAAAGTTTCAAAATAAGCCGCAAAATATGAATTTATTAAACATAAACACTAATCATTTGCGCGGGAAAAGATAACTTGAATCCATTCAAGTCCCCAAAACTACAACATTAAAAAAGTTATTTATTTGCTCAATGAACAACGCATTTTCAGTTGGTAACTTCTGTCAACACGTAAGCTCAATCACTCATTCTCATCACAAACTTTATAAAAAAAATTATATAAAAAACCTAATCACATTTTTTTTAAAATTTATTTCAGTTAATCACATTGGCGATTAAACGATGTCGCATCTCCGTTGACCATTGCCGATTATCCGTCAGCTTCAAATCCACTCTGTTAACAGATCGTCCGTTACTTCGTGTCTCGAGTAGTTTTCGTTACATTTATTTGTTCGAATTTAGCTTAATAAACTTAACATTATCGAATTTGCATCAATTACACTATGTATTATTTATGCTTTCTGTTACGATTTGCGCGTTTATTTGTTCGAATTTAGGTTTAGCTTAGTGAAGGTAATTTATACTAGTTTGTATTTCTCGATATCTATGTGTATGTTAGGTCGTATTTTAAGTGCGTTACGGTTATTCATTAATCATTATAATGTGTACAATTTTCAAGTTATTCAGGTTTACGTGTAAATTAGTTCGTATTTCAAGTATATTAAGTTTTCGGTTATGATCTATGATGTGTATATTAGTTTGAATTTAGGTGAAAATGGTTTAAAACGTGCATTTGTTTGATCGTTTAGGGACCCCATAAGTTTATATATATGTAAACATGATTTGGTTTTCCATATGAACATAGATTGATATCAAGAAAAAACACAACTAATTATCCAATGTTTTGCTCTCTTTCTTGTGCCTAGAATTTGAGTGTTCATTCTTGTCCTATCTCTATACAAATTTCGTGTAACCAGGCCAAGGCACCAAATAGGATCGAAATATTGTATCAGGAAAGTGAATTTTTACACGATTCAAGAATTTATCCGGCAATCTTTGATTATCACGACCCGTATCACTAACAAATTGATACAATATTTTCAAAGTGATATTCTAGATTGGTGAATCTGTGTGAAAGACAAGTTTGAAACATGGGAATATGGTTATTAATGTGTTTCGTTAGAGTGAAGGAATATTCAAACGTTGGAATTGGATATGTATATGTATTCAAATAATACATATGGTCTTCCGGAATCAAATATGAAGAAGAAGATATTGGGGAATGGGAAAGAAAGTTTTAATGGAAACTCATATAGACGATGTGACAAAGGCCTTGGTTCAATCACACTTACAAGTTATTCGAATTCGTAATACTAGACCAGTGTGGAACAATTGTTGCAAATTACGATGATGGAATCAGTTCAATCATGTACATACTCTGGTGCACAATTTCTATTCATGTTAATTTAACCATGACACATTTAGGTATGAATTTCATGACACTTGTGTTGATATGATTAACATGGTAAACTTATGTGTAATTGCATGATAAAATTTTAATCATGCTCTGCGTTTGCACTTTTTCAAAAGAACTATTAAGAATATAAACTTTAACCTCTTTATCTTGCAGGTCTCACTACAAGGATAAGGAGAACAGGCGTCGAGGATTTTCCCGTCGACATATGTCGACGGGATAAGGCACTAAACGACAAAAAAACGCTTGACCGAGCCCCACTGCGTTGAATTTTTCACACTCGTATTTTCCCGTCGACATGACGACGGGAATATTTCAACATATTTTTTTGGCCTCAATAATTCATCAAAATTGGGCGCGAAATTTACCCGCTAATATATTCCCGTCGACTTAATTACGTTTCTTCTCACAATTAACGTGTGATTAAAGGCAATAATTTTTTGTTTTGAGATTCCCGTCGACATGTCGACGGGAATATACTACTAAATTATAAATATTTTTAATAAATGGATAAAATATTGGGCGGGATTTTTCCCGCGTTCTTTTTCCCGTCGACATGTCGACGGGAATATCTCCCCAAAAATCAGCCTATATATATCCTCATAAATACATTCCCGTCTCATTTTTTACCTATATACATTCTCACAAAATTATTTCCGTCTCATTTTACACATCTCACAAATAAGTCAATCGTCAATTCTTACAAAACACACATGACTTGGCGTGGTTGCACAGTTGAAGAGGAGTACTCAAAAATCTTGTCACACGAACTCCTCTTTAATGAAGTTATGTTAACTTTTGGTCATGCAGTTTATGAGGAATATGGTTCTTTTAAGAACGTTGAACCGTGGATGAGAGACAAGATTATCGAATGGTGTAGGAAAAAGTCGTACTACAAAGAGTACATGGACGAGCTAGATGCTGCTGAAGCTCAAGCTGCTACTGAAGCTCAAGTTGTTGCTGTTGGAGGTGACGACGAAGCTGAAAGTACGTTGGAAACCAAACTTGATAATCTGGGAAATAGGGTCACAAATCTTGAAGCTACGTTTGCACATATCAAGGAAATGAGAGCAAGGAAGGGAAAAGATGGCGCGAGTTCGAGTAAAGCGGGAAGTAGCCGCAAAAAAAAAATAAACGGGTTGTTTCGTTTGATCTGTTCTTTTGGTTGTCGAGTTGTTTAGTTTGAGTTGTTTCCTTTGGTTGTCGAGTTGTTTAGTTTGGTTGTCGAGTTGTTTAGTTTGAGTCTGTATGAAAATGCATGTGGTTAAGAACTCTTGCTTGTTTTAAATAAACAGTTTGCCTTTGTGTTTGATAATTATTGCTCCTTCAGTTCTATTATTTGTGCGTACAAATTTAAAATATAAAGGATGTTCAACATCAGTTACCACAACAACAACATTTTATTAAACAACAACAACAACAACAACATTTTAATAAACATCAATAACATCAACAACAACAGCAAACAACATCAACAACAACAACAATAACAACGATAACAGCAACAACAACGATAACAGTACTACATATGAAATTTATCCATGTCACCTAAAAGGTCACGGAGTATTGCATCCGACTGACATGCGTGGTCGTGGATGGGATACGTTGCCATGTCAAGTTTTGCCTCCAGCACCCTTAATTTTGTCTCTAGCACCTGTTTTTGTGCCTCCAGCACCTGTTTTTGTGCCTCCAGCATGTTTATTCTAAGATCTTTTTCATGACAGTTTGAGCACCTTTTTGGAGCAGATCCAGAACCGCTTGATGTTGAATAATGAAAAAAATGAGCCAACTCCTCCAAATATTGAACAAAATGATATTCCTTTAAATAATGAACAAAATGAGCCAACTCCTCCAAATATTGACGAGACAAGTAACGAGCCAGCTCCAGCAACGACACCTCCTGTACATAACGAGTATGAAGAGTTACTCGCCAGTTCCACCCAACCTCTTTACCCGGGTTGTGACTTTATGACAACCTTGGATTTTATGTCAAAGTTTACGCATCTCAAGGTCAGCAGTAAATGGAGTGATACTTCATTTAACAATATGCTAAAATTTCTCCAGGAGGTATTTCCTCCCAGGTTAGGTTACAATCTCCCACCATCATACTCTGCTATAAAAAAATATTTAAGAAGGTCGGGTTAGGGTATGAGTCGATACATGCTTGTGAAAATGATTGCTTTTTATATCGAGGGACTGGTGCCGAAGATTTGGAGTATTGTCCGGTCTGTAAAACGAGTAGATGGAAAGACAAGAACACAACGGGGAAGAAAGTTCCTAACAAGGTGTTGCGATACTTTACTATCATTCCTAGACTACAACGTTTGTACAAGTCTATTCACACCGCAAAACATATGGCTTGGTATGCTACTGGAAAGTCTAAGGTAAACGGTATGATGCAACACCCGGTTGATGGTGATGCATGGCAGAAGTTTGACAGTGGTAAATATTTGGCTTTTGCTAACGAACTGAGAAACGTTCGCTTAGGGTTGGCTACTGATGGTTTCAATCCATTCGGCAACCTTAGTCAGACTTACAGCATGTGGCCAGTTATATTAACAACATACAACTTGCCTCCGTGGTTATGCATGAAATAGACTACTTTGATGCTGACGTTGTTGATTCCTGGCCCTAAATCAACGGGGAAGGACATTGATGTTTACTTAAAGCCTTTGATTGATGACCTTCAAGAATTATGGAAAAAAACTAGGTGTCTTGACTTTGGACGCTGTTACAGGAAAATATTTCCACATGAGAGCGATGCTTTTATGGACCATCAATGATTTTCCTGCTCGTAGTAGTTTGTCTGGTTGGAGTGGGCAAGGTTACTATGCATGCCCTACATGCAAAGCAGACACTCCGGCTACGCGTGTGATAAGCGAAACAGCTTATGTTGGCCATAGAAGATTCTTAAAAAAAAACCATAAATGGAGGAGTGACCGTAATACATTCAATGGTGCAACTGATACTAGAGATCCTCCTAAAAAATATACTCCGGCTGATATCTTGGCTCAACTTGCGATATTGCCCACACGTTTGCCTGGGAAACATCCAGATTATTGGGGTGGGAAAATAAAACGTAATACATCCGAACTGAACTGGACTAAACGGTCTATTTTCTATAAGCTTCCATATTGGTCTTCTCTTTCTCTACAACACAATTTAGATGTCATGCATATCGGAAAAAAATGTGTTGGAGAGTATCTTGAACACTTTGTTAATGAATGACAAATCTAAAGACACCGCTAAGGCAAGACAAGACTTGCAAGCTTTGGGCATTCGACAGGAGTTCTGGCTCGGAAACAAACAAAACGGGAAGTGCTCGAAGCCTCAAGCTAAGTACTCCCTCACACCCGATAAAAGAAAACTATTCTGTCAATACATCAAAACAATTAAACTGCCAGATGGGTTCGGATCCAAGTTCAAGTCGAAAGTGACCAAAGATGATAACAATATAACGGGCATGAAGTCTCATGACTGTCATATAATGATGCAACAGTTACTTCCTTATGGACTTCAGCAATACCTGGACACACCGACTTATACACCATTAATCGAGCTTTGTTCATTATTTAAGCAAATTTGTGCCCGAACTTTGATGGTGAATGACATGGTGAAAGCTAAAGACCAGTTGATCAAAATTTTGTGCAGTCTCGAGCAAATATATCCTCCTACTTTTTTTGACATTATGATTCACTTGGTTATGCATTTACCTGAAGAGGCTCTTGAAGGTGGGCTTGTTTCATTTCGGTGGATGTATCTATTTGAAAGATACATGAAGAAGCTAAAAAATTATGTACGAAATAAAGCTAAGCCGGAAGGTTCAATAGCGGAGGGTTATGTTGCAGACGAAGCATTAACTTTTTGTTCTCGTTATTTTTAGGGCGAAATTGGGACGAAATTTAATCGTCCCACTGCATCTCAGGGCTGTCTTCGCCCAACAAGTGATTTCCAGGTGTTCCGATCACTATGTAAAACGTCTGGTAAAAAGACAATTATTCGGTTAGGTCTCCAAGAAATGAAGAAAGTGATATGGTATGTACTTTACAACAGTCCTGAGATCGACGCGTACATGAACGAGTTCGAGAGGTACGCGTTTTTATTTTGAAATTTCTTTTTCCCAAGTTATCTTTTCGATTAATTCTAATATCATGTCCATTTTCAGTGAACATCCTGATAGCGACATGCAACAAGAATTTCCTAGATGGTTTGAGACGAAGGTAAACTTATTATATGTATTTCCTTGTATAAATAACGACTATATATATTACTCATCTCAATATATTCTCATCTTTGTTCATAGATCGGTAAACTTTACATAGACAATGACCCAAGTTGTACTCCCGACTTATTCGCTTTGGCTTGTGGACCATTATCGACCGCAACCTCAGTTCACTCTTGCGTAGTCAACGGTGTGAAGTTTGTTGTACACAACCGCGATGTAAAACGTACAACTCAGAACAGCGGAATTTGTTCTCCTGGCGAGAAGGAAGGAGAAATGTATTATGGTTAGCTAGAAGAAATTCTGGAGTTCGCGTATACCCAGTTCAAAGTTGTGTTGTTTCGAGTTAAGTGGTTCGACTTGGTCAAAAGAGGTAGAGTCGAACGTTATAACACTAGAAACAACATGACACAAATTTGGGCATGTAGCACAGCGTTTGAAGATCAACCTTACATTCTCGCAACACAAGCAAAACAAGTCTTCTACCTTGAAGATCCTGCCAGACGACCACTCCATTGGAAGGTTGTCCAAGAAGTGAATCACAACACAACCTGGGATGTCATTGTGGCAGAAGACGATGATGATGTGATACATGGCAACAACTCATCGAATCTCCAACTGTTTGCTAATTTGAATGATTTGGCATTTGAAACCTTAAATATCGATGGTCGATCAACGTTAGTTGAGGCACCACCACCAATCATTCATGTTGATGACGACGATGAATTTATTGATGATGAGGACGACGATCCTTATGATTTAGCAGACTCTGATGCAAACAATTCTGATGATGAAGTTGAAGATGCGACTGATGCTGTTTATGATAGTGATGTAGATGTAGCAGATTGATCTTAAGTTTTAACTTGTAAAACGACACTTAGCTTATTTGAATGAAATTGTTATGGATTGTTTAAATGTGTATATTTATTTTGAATGTGTATGTATTTGAATGGGTGCATGCTTATGTTAATTTGTTCCCGAATTTCTATATGTTAATTCAACTTGTACTTTTACAGATGGCAGCAGTAGCGCGAGGTCACGGTGGTGACGGTGCCGATGACCCACCACCCCCTTATCGTTCGATTACTAGCGGTCACCGTAGTGGTAAGAAACTTAAACTTGATAATTTGAATTTTGTTACTTGTTATTTTTTAACGTTTTCACTCACTTCAATTGTAGGTTCGTCACAAAAACCTCGACGAGGAGGTAGAGCGAGACAAGCTGGCGGCAGGGGTGGAGGTCGGGATGGTGGCAGGGCACAGGTCCGTGAAGCCAACAAGAACGTAGACCTCAGGAAAGCCGTGACTAAATCGGGCCCGCAATCAATTGAGTTCGAGTATCATGATCAGAGGACATTTAATCATGTTGGGCCCCACCGCGCATGGTCCAGTAACTATGTTGGCGAGCTGGTTAGGACCTTGCCGTTGCACTATCCCTCCTGGCACGACTTTGACGAAGCGACTCGACAAGGCTTCATGAACCGACTCGGGGTCAGTCATTTTATTTTCCTTTTAATTATATCTTTATATTTAATTCTTTGAATGTGTACATTTATTTAAATTTGTTTAATTGTGTATATTTGTTTAAATTTGTTTGCAGCAATTCTTCGACTTGCAGACCCACATGCGCGATCCCAATTGGAAACCCATTTCGGCGGGCCTCAATGCGTATATTGCTAAGGTCTACTCCGACAACAAGGGCACGATGAAGAGGGTTTACTTCGACGGGCAGGGTGGGCCTGAAAAAGTGGATAAGATACGAAGAAACCCTCCTCCGAACGTCGAGCCATCTGTGTGGGAGGAGCATATCAAGTTTTACATGAAGGAGAAGAACCTGAAGCGTGCTGCTGTAAACAAGGAGAACCGAAAGAAGTTGAAGGTGTACAGCCGCCACGGTTCCAAGTCATTGGCCGCTATTCGCCACGACTACGTAAGACACATTTTATTTTTATAAAAATATTTTATTTTTATAAAATTATTTAATTATAATTATATAAAAGTAATTAATTTTAATTTTATAAAAGTATTTAAGTTTAATTAAAATAAATATGGTGTTTGATTTGCCATTTTTAATTTGTTTCATCTTATATATATGCATGTGTATATACAGTTTCAGAACAGCAAGGACAAACAATACCCGTCACTCATCCAGTCGTTTTACGACACACACAGCGACAATGATGGTACGTGGTTGCAGGATGAGGCTCGGGTTCAATATGTAAGTATCTTTTTTTTTTTTTTTTTTTTTTTTTTTTTTTTTTTTTTTTCAAACACGCACTTTAATGATTCATTGAAACATAATCTTGTAATTAACCCGACATATATATATATATATATATATATATATATATATATATATATATATATATATATATATATATATATATATATAGGGGCTTTATTTTCAGAACCCTGTTAAGTGCGGGAACTGCGAGAACCCTTCTAAACCAATGAGATTTTTTTAAATATTAAAAATTATCATTAATTCAAAAGGGCATTATAGTAAAATACAATTTTTATGTTCTTTTTGAATTTTCTTAATAAATTCAGATTTTAAATATTCCAAAATTATCAGATTTAGATTTTTTTTTAAATTTATTTATCAGATTTTGATTTTTTTTTGATTTTTTTTTTTTTTGCTAGCATAGTTTCAGAATATTGCATGTGCATATGTGTTTTTTGTTAAGAAAATATGAGGTGCATGTATGTTTTTTAAATATGTTTATAGTACGTATCTGTTTACACTTTTTCTATCAACCTATCAATATTTTTGTCTAACAATTATTTTTTTTGAAAGATTGAAACACAAATCAAAGAACATAAACATTTATAAAATAAAAAACAGTATTCATAAATTTATATGTTACATTCCATTTAATTACAAATAATAATAAAAAAAACACATGAAATAATCGCATCTTTTCAAAAATCGCAAATTATCTTCATGTATAAATATGTTTATCAACTTCCAGGTATTCAATTATCATCATCAACTTCGTGGTCTTCAATTATCATCATCTTCATTAATATGAAAGAATAATACACAGAAACAATTTAACCACAAACAAATAGAAAACGAAATTTAATCACAACAACTAGGATAACACATATGTACAATCTAAAACGCATAGGCATTATTTAAAACATATATGCATAACTTTCACTAATTTTAAATTAACCTTGAAACACGTATGCACCGTTTCTTAAAGCACGTATGCACCGTCTCTTAAAACATGTATGTACCATTCCTTAAAACATGTATGCACCATTCCTTAGACACGTATGCACTATTCCTTAAAACATGTATGCACTATGCACCATTCCTTAAAACATGTATGCACCATTCCTTAAACACGTATGCACCATTCGTTAAAACATGTATGCACCATTCCATAAACACGTATGCACCATTCGTTAAAACATGTATGCACCATTCCATAAACACGTATGCACCATTCCTTAAACACGTATGCACTATTCCTTAAAACATGTATGCACTATGCACCATTCCTTAAAACATGTATGCACCATTCCTTAAACACGTATGCACCATTCCTTAAAACAAGTATGCACTATTCAATAAACACGTATGCACCATTCCTTAAAACACGTATGCACCATTCTATAAAAAATGTATATATACGCATAAAACACATATGTCAATGTTTATCTAACGACAATAAAACACATATGCACACTTTTTTCACTGATTTTATATCAAACAAAAAACATATCTGAACCATTGTATTTTTTTTAATGATTTTATATCGATAATGAAACACATATGCAATATTTCATTGACCTTTTATTGATCTTTAGACGTATTTGCAAACCGCTAGAAACACTTATAACAAATACACATCACAACAATTAAAACAGAAACAAACAATCTTTAATACTGAATAAATTAAAAGGCATGACCCACGTTAAAAACATATTTTACATATCTTGTAAATTAATTATTTTTTAGATTCGAAGCAAACTCATTGCTTAGGAAAACAAAAAATAATCAAATACTAATATTCATGCTACAATGCTACCCATGTGACTCTTTTTCACAAGACCCAAGAGTATCTCTTTTAGTCCTATCGCTTCTCTTCTAAAACGCATAAAGACGAAAAACAAACAGATCAACTTTTATGTATTCTTTGTTTTTTGTTTTATTTTAGTTCGTCATATAACAGTTTCATACCTACGTTATTAGCAAATCTCTTAAGCGGATGATGAGACCAAAACATATTGGACAAAAAAATGAATCAATTTGAAAATTGATAGCCATGATAGCCTGAAAAAAAAATAACGATTTAAAAATCGAATTTGGAAAATGGATTGGACAAAAAGGCGAATAAAAAACTCACCAGATCAGTATGTATAATAGCCATATTCCTCTCCTTTAGCCTCTTCCTGTTTATAAAGCGATCTTCCTTCCTCGATGTGTACATATAATAACAACCGAATAATCATCTTATTAGAGACTGATCATCGAAAAACCTTGGGTTTTCTTTCGTGATCATGGCGGTAAGGGGTGGTTTTATTTTGATACAGAGAAAAAAAAAAAAAAAAAAAGTTGCTAGGGTTTGTTTGTGGCGGTAGGGATTGAGAGGAAAGACCGTATGAGTTTTTTTTCTTCATTTAATAACCAATTGATTGTTTTCAAAATTGTATGACATAAAATTCCTATATTGCCCTTTCAGCCAAAAAAGATAATACTTGCACTTTCAATTAATTACATAATTGGCACAATTTATTATAGCCATTGATCAAATCATATAACGGTCATAGATGGGTTCTCGCACTTAACAGGGTTCTGAAAATAAAGTTACACTATATATATATATATATATATATATATATATATATATATATATATATATATATATATATATATATATATATATATATCCAGTAAGAAGAAAAACTAAAATAAGAAGAATAGGAAGAATTTCTAGCCACATATTTCAAATAGGAAGGAGAATTTTAAGGGGAGATGCAAATATTTTTGTAAGTGCGTCTAAAATGAGTGGTTGTAGTTTCTTCTTATCATTCTTATTTTAATTTTTCTTCTTATTTGATCCTAACTCTATATATATATATATATATATATATATATATATATATATATATATATATATATATATATATATATATTGGATTTGGTTCTGTTGAGAAGGTTTTAAGATTAAGAAGATTAAGAAGTAATCATGACTATTGATATATCTTAATCATAATGGATTTTACTAATTACTTATTAAGATGAAAAGGGTATATAGGTAATTGCATCATTTAATACACAAATTAATGACTAACATTGAAACCGTTTTTGTTTCTTGTGATTCAACTTTACACTCTACTAGAATGATTACAAGGATTGTTGTTTTTTAATCAATTCATCATCATGTAATTTTGCAGTTTTACATATACGTGATTTTTATGAATCAGCCATTTTTTACATGCATTGAATTAATAAGACTCGTATAAACTTCTTTATTGTATTAAGATTTTTCAAACTTCATATGAGGAAATCTTATACGGAGTATAAATTTATGATTCATATTATTTCAATGTTATACAAATTTATGATTCATATTTAGATAAATTTATGAATCATTTGCGAATTAGTGAATCGAACAAAAAAGTGATTAACATTTTGAATAAGTAGATACGTTTTTTTTATACAATGTGAATCATAAAAAAGAATGGCAATATCACTTTTGTGAACCATGTGTGGTTTAGTGAATTGAACAAAAAGTGAGTGAGTTTCGTGAATCATCCAAAACACGAATAAAAATCATGTTAAGTGAACCATAATTAGTGAATCATTAAAAAGATGATTGAGTGTTTAATTGTGAATTATGTTCTAATTAATGAATCAACATTACATTTCGAAACGAAGAAATGGTCAAGTTACTGTTTTGTTAATCATATATATAAATTGATGCAACAATGATTCTTTATTATTAATTGAATAAAAAATAAACTACTAATGATTCATATTTAAGAATAGAATTTTACACATGACGTTTTATAAGAAGCAAATAGCAAATATTCAAAAAAAAAAAAAAAAAAAAAAAAAAAAAAAAAAAAAAAAAAAAAAAAACTGGGTTTGTTTTAAAACGTTAAACAAAAAGTCGCTTTTTTAAATAAGATCAAATTCATCAATGAGGATGTGATTCAGGAGACATCATACGATAGAAAAAAATATAATAAAACCTACATTCAAGTCAATAAATGATATTAATGAGTGTTGTAAAATTTCGATCTTACCTTTGTGTAAGGTTGATTAGATGAAAGGTTAAGATTGCTTCTCATTCTTCTCAATCGATCCGGATTATATATATATATATATATATATATATATATATATATATATATATATATATATATATATATATATATATATATATATATATATATATAATATATATATATATATATATATATATATATATATATATATATATATATATATATATATATATATATATATATATATATATAAATTTTTTCAATTTTTTTCTCAATTAAATAGGAAGAGATGGTTCGGCTGAGAGATCTGGGAGCGAATACGCCGGAAGGGGTGGCGTACACGGAGGAGCAGATACTTGCGATGGTTTTGAAAGGCAAGCAGCAGGGCCACATCGCCGGACGGGGTAGGGTCGTACCTGGGCTCTCCAGGCCACCGTTACCATACACCCCGCCTCCACCTCCAGGTATGTACAGTTTGATAATATATTAATTATAGATTACTCGATCATGACTCAAATTAAGTATTGTAATAGATGTTTTTTAATTTTGATTATTTCATTTTCAGAATACGCCGAGATGGAGAAAAAGCTTGCTGAGGCCGAGAAGAAGATTGCTGAGGCCGAGAAGAAGAGCCGGGCAGATGCTGAAGAGCGTAAGGTCTTGAAGGCGCAGATTGATTTGGTCACAGGTTTTATCTACTCCAACCCGCGATGGAACGAGTATGTTAGTCAGGCGGGTTCTCAGCACGTGGATGGCTCGGGCAGTGGCGTTGGAGGTAGTGGCTCAGCTGGAGGGAGCGGGAGTCGCAGAGGCGATGAGGATGGTTCTGGCGATGATGAGGGTCCTGCTGATGATCACGAGTGATTTGGGATGTAGAGGTACAAACTTGGGTATTTTGTGTTGTACTTATGCTTGAAACAATATTTTGGCGACCCATATGTTAGTATTGTATAGTTTAACCTTTTGGCGACTTGAACATCGCGGATATTAAAACATTTGTGGATATGGCAGCTAGGTTTAGATATTACCACACCCCGTTTTATAGACTTTATATGTTTTTATGCATTTTGAGGGTGTTTAGCGATATTTTGCAAGTGTTTTAGCAGATGGCGAGTTATACGTTTAGGGCATGTTGATATTGAGTGGTTATAGGTGCTATTACAATTACAGGTTTTGGTAGATTTTTTCCGAAAAATCCGGAAAAAATCTAGAAAATTGCTATATTTGCAGCCTGCTGTTAGCAGGATGTTATTAATGATACCGTCGACATGTCGACAGCATCATTAAAACAAAAATATTGTTTTCTTAATTATGCCGTCGACATGTCGACGACATTATTAAAAAATGAATATTGGTTTTAAAATTATGTCGTTGACATGTCGACGGCATAATTAAATAACCAATATTTTTGGTTTAATGTTGTCGTCGACATGTCGACGGCATAATATAAAACTTAATTATCATCTATTAATTAAAACGTTAATTAGTTATACGTTCCCGTCGACATGTCGACGGGAAGAAGTTGACGGACATCAAATTCCTTTGACTGGAAAATGATGTGGGACCCACAATGTCGACGGTGATTGTCGACGGGAACGCTGTTCCCGACGAAACACAGCCGTCGTTATGTTCCCGTCGACATGTCGATGGGAAGGTATGGTTCCGTCGACATGTCGACGGAAAGGGGGTAAAAATGTCGCCGGGGAAAGCATCGATTGTACTAGTGTCTGAACACATACCGTGGGATAGTATAACATGTGTTCCAATCTCTAAGTGTGAGCTTTTCGCATTGAATTCAGCTTCTAACATTGTATTAGAAGGGAATTGGGTGTTTCACCATTAGAAAATTTAAACGGACTTTTATTTCATCCCTATTCCGACTTTGTGCACTAAGTCTCTTACGAACCTCTTTGTCAAGTGGTAAGCAATTGATAGTGTATGTTCACTATCTTAACGCATTATATACACATGGTAACATTGACTTTTAAACATGATACAATGTTTAATAACAAGTCCTTTAACCATATTTAACCATATTCAAATATGTTAAAATGATGGATAACATGATATGTGTTGATTTGTCAATATAATACATGTATAGATCAAGCTAACATTGGTGTTTAATTTTATCTATACTTATTGTTTATCGGTATATGAGTCATTTCACCACCGCCATACGTATGTTTCGTTATATGTTTAAAAAATAAAAAATTCAATAACGACATGAACTCGTAATCAAAGAATGCATGCATGATGCATTTATCATATAATAATTACTAGTAGCAAACAAAACTATTGATGTTGTAACAAGATACGAAGAATGGTTGAAAATTTACCTCGATCAAAAATCACCTGAATAGCTGATAACGTGTTGTGAACACAAGTTTGGAGAATGTAAAGTATTATTAATGTAATCAATCAAAATGAGTATAGGTACAACCAGATAAATGTTAAACTAATCTTCAAATAAGATTGAATTTCTAACTAATATTAAAAGATATAAACATCAACATGTAATTACCCATAAGTCCATAACAAATAGCCATAATGCAACCAAATATGAAGTGGCCGGGAGCTTATGCATATACCAAATAAAAAGAAGGAAAAAAAAAAAGGCCCAGGTAAAGAAAAGATACGATTGTTTATATCTTTACCATACTTAAGAGGGAATTAACCGACAGTATCAAGTATAAAAGGGGATGTCGACTGTACGTTTTTATTCATTCATTTCCAAACCTAGCTACGATTAGTCTAAAGCTAAAGTACTTTCAATGGCAGAACTTGGTTTTGATATTCATGAAGAGATACTCGTAAGATCGCAAGTTAACGATCTCATCCGATGCAAAAGTGTTTGTAAGTCATGGAATTCCTTAATCTCAAGTCGTTGTTTTGTTAAATCTCATCTTAACAGACATTCTAATGAAATTGGAGATACAAGAATCATCGTTTCGAATGGCGCTACTAATAAAGGTAAGTGTCAACTTGTTGGTTCTTCTAATGGTCTTGTATGCATCTCTCGTCGTCACTGTACTGATTTTTTAGTCGTTAATCCCTCTACTCGCGAGGTGAAAGAACTAAGAAATCCTCCTCTAGAGTATCATGTAGAGGTGTTAGGTTTTGGTTATGATTCATCTATAGATGATTTCAAGGTTGTAATAGGATACCGGGTTGTACAAAATGACAACTATATGTTTGAGGTGTTAGAATTGAAGACTAACATTTGGAGAAGAGTTGAAGAAAAGGGAGATTATGCATATTTCTTTGGGAATGGTATCCTAAGCAATGGGGCGATTCACTGGTTAGATCAAAGTACCAACCAATCAGTAATTGTTTCTTTTGATTTATCCGAAGAGGTTTTCAAAGAAATCCCCCTACCAAAATTGGATGATCAATATGACTCGTGGACTTTGGGGACTATGAAACACCGTCTATGCATCTTTCCTCGACCACATATAAACAACTTAAGCAAAAATAAGGAAATGGAGATATGGGTAAGGAGAAACTACAATGCACAAGAGTCTTGGGAACGAAAGTTACCGCCACCTGGTTATGACGCTAACAAAATAACGATGGATTACATTCCCCACAGAAATTTCTTGTCTGGTCATGTTCACATATGGCTGTTAGAAGAAGGTTCAGGTGCTCCAGTATTGGTGCGAAGCATTGATCATCCCCACGGTGAGGACGGTGAAGAAGATATTGAGGGTGAAGAAGATTATACTGAGGGTGAAGAAGATAATGAGGACGGTGAAGAATATATCCGTCATGAGCATATCCCGTTATCCACATATTCAGAATGTAACTATAATTATGATGACCATGTATTCGTGAAGAGCCTTGTATCTCCCAGTGGCATGGGTGATGGTGACGGAGTGATGATCGACAATATCAATGATGTTATTTCATAACTCTTTACTTGTAACATAATATTTGGCTTTCACTTATAGATGATTTCCTAGTTGAGTAACAGAGTTTGATATTTGTGGATGACTAGCGCTATGAGAATTTTGCTTCTTCTTTGTTTCTTTTCTTTGTTTTACGATCGATTTTCATATTAAAAAATTGTTGGACACTACATCTCAATCTTAAACTCATATAAGTTGTGACACTAGCACTAAGAAGATACTGAGTGTGTAAAGATGGAAATCAACAATATCACAACATGCAGGTATATTTGTTACATCGAGAAGGATTTGACTTCATAAATGTGTGAATCGATGAGGCTTACAAAGCCTACAACCTTATTTGTTACACCCCCAGCTTTATATTTAATGACTTGTTAACAACACTGTAAACATTGTCCCAGTACTCTTTACATATCATATTTGAACATATAGGAGCACCAAGTATGGGGCATTATCCACCGGCATTATAGCCTTGTGGCATTCTACCAGCACCAGCCACATGCATCATTGTCCGTCGCCACTAGTATAACGTTGGGTCATGCCCTTTGTGTGCGCGTCTTACTCACGTTTGCCCATTATTTTGTACAGTAAATAAAGAAAACTTGAAAAGTTAAGCTTAGCAGAGGTAGCTAATCTCCGCATTCTTTTTATTAAAAATTTTTTTAGAATAATACAGTCAAAAAATTTATGAGTACAAATGTCTACTCTATGGTCCGTCTGAGCGGACTTTTTATTTCTTTACAATTGTAACATTGTCTGGACTTCTTTGTCCATTCCATGTTTGCGGAAGCTGAGTTCCGTCTTGAGTTTTTGGCTTTATGCATCCTTGTTGAGTACTTCCGCTCCGTGACCTTTGGTCTTCAGAGTATGTAGTTGCGTTCTAGTGCTTACATGCGCTTTGCACCTTGTGGAGATTGATCTTGTTTTCGGATTTTAGATCTTGTCGTTACTTACTGAACCTTATCATTTAGAGGAAGGAAAGCATATGTAAGCAATAGAATTAAATCTGCCAAAAACTCCACAAATGACGAAAAATAGAAAATGATGATATGTAAGCAATAGAAAATGATGAATAATAGCTTATAAGCATAGAACTCGTAAACTATTGTATGTTTCATATCTAAATATTGATAAGGAGTGACTTAAATCTAATTCTATAGATCAAAATGTGAAAAACTTACCTCACAGTCTTCAAATTCCTCATCTACATATTCTGGTAAGTCAAAACAATCATCCTGAAAAAGAAGAGGTGCCGATTCTCTCATCCTTTGGTGCTCTCTGTCGTTGCGGTCTATAACTGAAATAAGCCTTTGTTTAAGGCTATCTTCAATCAATTTTGCATCATGGGAATGTAGGCCAAGAAGCGAAGCACATTCTTCTCTGAACTTTGAGTCGTTGGAATTCGAGATTAGGACTGCAATTGATTTCGCAAGGTCTTGTGCATAACTGCGAATCTAAAGAAACAAACACTGTTAGGAATGCTCATCTGGTTGAAATTATTGTTGTTATTTTCATGGGACAGAAGCATTAATATTATGAAGTAAACAAGAGAAAGAAAACAGAAATGTTGATTTACGTCAAACATAGAACAGGAGCAGAGAGAGATAGCAGACTCTCTATTGGCTTGCTCATAACTAAACACCGGTCAAGAACACTTCAAAGTCGATATTTTTTGAAGAAATCAGATATGTACACTAAACCTTAAAAAAAATATAAGACTTGGCATTTCATATAAGGCGAGCCATAATGAGAAGCTACAAATAGCTTAAACAGATCAAATAATCTATACAAATAATCATCATGTTAGCTGGACATGGACTAAAGCATGAGGACCATAATGAGAAGCTAAGGACCACCAAAGCCATGTTTCAGCAATGAGGATCAATTTTAGACCAGTTGGATATTTGTAAAGAGGCTGTGTTTTTAATGAGTAACATTTATATAGTAAAAAGTGTTGACTATTCCTTTAAACATATATTTCTAACTTAAAAATAAACAGCAATGAAAAACGCGTATGTAGGAGCACCCGGGTGTACCTTAACTGCATTTGCGCTGAGAAGAAATCCGTCATTTTTCTTTTTTATGTCAGTCAATGCAAGCTTCACAGCTTTCTTAACAAGATTCCGATCAACAGTGCTTGCCTTTGCTGAACCCAGATTGAGCTTGGTGTGTGTTAAGGAAATGCACAAAAATAACATACCAAAAGGTACAATATTTATCTTCAGTCAATAGCAAAACCTAATACTAAAGGTAACAAGATGAGGGGTGGGGGGTTCGGTAACTGATTAAAACGGGTTAGGTTGGGTTGGCCAGTAATTTTATACTCATTTGTAAATACCTAGTGTGTCAGATATGATTGCAAGCAAATATATGGAAAGACAACGACGGATATTTCTTGCGGCGACAGTGGATGGCAATGTCTGTTGGTTTTATAGACAAAATAATAATAGTCGTGTGTTACGATCGAACTTGAGATCACGGGATTGCACACAATACGTATGAAGAGAAAATGTAATAATTATTTATAATATGTTATAATTAATTATTAAACACAAAACAAATAAATAATAATTAGTATTATTGATTAATGACTAATTAATTATTAAACGAAGATTAGGAAAGTAATTACTAGACAAAACATGGAAACAAGAGAAGGTTCCGGAACACCCCTTTGGGCTCCAAAACCGATCGGCAAGGGGGGTAAACCCACCTCCTTTGTGCCTTGAGCTCCAAGTCTTGTGTAGTATATAAGCAAACCCAAGATGTAGGTTTTTCTCATAACTTGTACACACACATCTTGGTGTTTTCTTCTCCTTTTTCTTTCTTGGTCGATCCACAAACCGAACACCCCTAAGGGTTTCGATTTCTTGCATCTAAAAAAAGGGTTTTGTGTTTTATTACTTGCAAATACTTTTCTTGAATTAGTACGTGTGTACAAGAACGTGAATCAAACACACTATTGTTTGATTCTTGGATTGAATTACAAAAAAAGGTAAGGGGTAATTCTTATAATCCTTACAAACCCTAATTAGGGTTCATTGGTTCCGGAAGATTGCATTGATTCTTGTTCGGGCTAGAATCACTACGGTATGTTTACTATTTAAATTAATGATTAATTAATTACATGTTATTCGATCTATTATAATTGCTTCCGCTCATGCTCACTTTGATGTACTTGGTTTATTTATATGAATGTCATGATGTAATAATTCCAACAGTGGCATCTAGAGCCGTTATAATGTGTAATTAATTATCGAAATGCATAAAAATTGGATCTTGATTCGTATAGTTACATGTTTTTAGGGTTTATGTGTTAGATCCCTAACCCTAATTTTTTTTGGGTCGATTTTGACCTAAAGGGTTTTTAGGGTTTATGGTTTTTAATTTGATTAGAAACCATAAGATGTCATGTAATTGTTATGCGTTTTAGTAAACGATCTTGGTGCAATGTGTTAATTGTTAAGCTAAATCCATGAAAAAGTGCATATTTGCATGGATTGTTATTGTGTTATAATTTAAATTGTTTATATGAATTAATGGTTAAGTTATATTAAAACATGTAAATTTTTAATAGATGTCAAATTGGGGAAGACTCCAATATTAAGTAATCAATTATGTGCTATGTGGTATTTATTTAATTTTGGCTTACGCAATCGATCTATCGATGTATGTGGCTCTTTTTCTTAGAAAAAGAAAGCCTTAATTGAATTAATACGTAATATACCTAGATTTGATTATTAATAGGACTTTTGAATAAAATTTGTATGTGGCTACATGTTTTATACATATTTAATTGTTATGATTATGTATATGTGTTTATTTAGTTGTTTTATTTTTTATTGTATATTACTTGTTTTGTTTATTTATTGTGTTAGACATGTTTATATAAACGAAAAGGGTAATTTTTTGAATAGAAAAATAATACAGACTAAATAATGGCGAAATTATTTTGGTTTTTAAGAGTTTAAAATTTCAAAGGATTGGTTGATTGATGTTTTTGTACGTAATGGTTAAATAGGCTCGACCGAAGTTTACACACTACAAGATGGGTATAAGGATGGCAACGCATTAAATTGTGGCCTTAGATAGACAACATTCTGTCTTAACGCTCGTTTGTGTGTAAATTAGACTTACCGAACAACCATTACATGTACATTGTCATCTTAAGGGTGAATAATCCACAATTCCACAATGATTATCCGAAACACTAAGCTTTCGGGCTTATGCAAAAGTACGATATAGTGGACGATAATTGATGGTTATTCTTTAATTGGTGAACCCGATACCTCAATCAAAACTTTGTTATTTTACTCTTAGCTAATTGGTAATAAAAATGTTTTGTAAAACCAATGTTATGAAGTTGTATGCATGCTTCTTCATACATTATTTTGATCACATCAAAATATTAATACCCTTACAAAATTAAGTCGAATGCCATCTAATTAAGAACACTTGAAGTTGTAATTTACGTCATGTGAGAACTTGGAGAGATTGCAATGGAGAGGTAAATTTCATAAATTCATTGCTAGCAGATCAACTGATGTGATGGATTTGTGAGTTTGCAGTTTTTAAGTTAGACGACTTAAATTGAGTAGGAAGTGAGACTTGGACTCAAGGCATTAAGATGGGGACTAAACATGCTTACAATACAAATGTTTTGTGATTGTAAATCCCATAAATCTAGGAATTGGACAAATGTTATGTCAATTACTTGTACGACAAGTTACCTCATATTGTACTTTCATTACTAGCAGATCAACTGATGTGATGAAACTATGTTTATGGAGGGTCCTAGTTTTCAAGATTATTCTATGGATTTTATTTCCTTGGGTATTTTAATTTTCTTGAAAAATTGTATTATCAAAAATACTAATGTTTTGAACTTTCTTTATCTGTAGAAATGGCTCAAACTGATAACACCAACTTTCGTTCTGTGTTCAAAACTTATTTTGAACAAGAAAAATTGACTGGCTCGGAAAATTTCAATGATTGGTACCGTTCACTAAGGATTGTCCTGCGAGTGACTGGTCAACTTAAAATCTTGAAAACGCCTTGTCCTGCTGAACCTGAAGGCGTGGCAGCAACTGATGCTGCTAAGGCCAAATGGAATCTTGATTGCAAGGAACATATTGATGCGGTCGCAATGATGTTAGGGGCGATGTCCACACCTCTTCAAAGGCAGTTTGAGGAGTATTTCCCCATGAACATGATTGATGAACTCAAGAAACTCTATGAGAAACCATCAAATGTAGAGATTTGCGATTTGATGGAGGCTCTACATGGTTGTAAGCAAGGGGATGGTGAACCTGTGAGTGCTCATGTGTTGAAGATGAAAAGTTTCATGGATCAACTACAAACACTTAAGAAACCCTATGACAATGATATGGCTGTGAACTTAATCAATAGGTCCCTTAACAAGGATTTTAATGGTTTTGTGAGGAACTTCAATATGCATTGCGTGGGGAAGACAGTAAGTGAATTGCACGCACTGCTCATTGATTATGAGAAAGGGTTGACACCAAAGGCTCCTACGCCCCAAGTTCTTGCTATACAAGGGGTAGAATTAACAAGCCAAATGCGAACAAAAAGAAGGGTAAAGGAAAGAAGAAGGCTGATAAGAATAAGCAGGTTATGGCTTATCAACCACCTCAACCTAAGAAGAACCCTCCTGTCAAGAATAATCCAAAGAAGGATCAAGGATGTCATTACTGCAAGGTGATGGGCCATTGGAAGAGGAATTGTCCTCTTTATCTCGATGACTTGCGAAACAATAAGGTTAAGAAGACTGGGCACATGGGCGCCAGCACTTCAGGTAACTTATTTGTCATTGAATTATTTAATTTATCTCGAATAATAAATTCCTGGGTATATGATACTGGATGTGGTATTAATATTTGTAATACACTGCAGGGGTTTAGAGAGGAAAGGAGACTAGCTTATGGGGAGCAATTTCTGCATGTGGGAAATGGAGCACAAGCAGCAGTTGAAGCCATAGGAATGTTTGATTTAGTTTTACCTTCGGGTTTAGTACTTTGTTTAAACAATTGTCATTATGCACCTTCTATAATTAGAGGTGTTGTTTCCTTTTCATGTTTGTTGGATCTTGGTTTTTCTCATACTATTGATGGCAATAAAATTTCTGTTTCTTTAAATGGTGTATTTTATTTTAATGTTGTTGCTGTGAATGGTGTGTTTGAAATTGATATGAATAATTGTGTGACTTCCAACAATAACAATAATTCAATGTACAGCATATGTAAGAGAATGAAGTATGACTTGAATTCGTCTTACCTTTGGCACTGTAGACTTGCCCATATAGGCAAGACTCGCATGCAAAAGCTGCAACATGAAGGGCTTTTGAATAATATCAATGATGAGTCATTTGATAAATGCGAATCTTGTATTTCTGGGAAGATGATGAAGAAACCTTTTCATAATAATATGGAAAGAGCTTCAGATCTACTTGGTTTGATACACACGGATGTATGTGGACCACTTAGACATGTGTCAAGGAGAGGTGTTGTCTACTTCTTAACTTTTACGGATGATTTCAGCCGTTATGGTTATGTTTATTTACTTAAACATAAACATGAGGTATTTGAAACATTTAAAGTTTTCAAAGCAGAAGTAGAGTTGCAATTAGGAAAGAAGATTAAAGCTCTTCGTTCTTATCGAGGTGGTGAATACCTTAGTCAAGATTTTAAAGATTTCTTAACTGAGAATGGAATTGTCCAGAATCTCACATCTCCATATACTCCACAACAAAATGGTGTATCTGAGAGAAGGAATCGTACATTGTTGGACATGGTTCGATCAATGTATAATCTTACTAATCTTCCTTTATCTTTTTGGGATTATGCTCTTGAATCAGCTGTTCGTATTTTGAATATGGTTCCCACCAAGAAGGTTGATAAGACACCATATGAGATATGGACTGGAAAAGCTCCGAACTTGTCTTATTTAAAGGTCTGGGGTTGTGAGGTGTATGTTAAACGTGACTCACAAGATAAACTCCAACAAAGATCTGTAAAATGCATTTTTGTAGGATACCCTAAGGAAACTATGGGTTACTACTTTTACTACCCACCTGAGAACAAAGTGTTTATTGCAAGATATGGTGATTTTCTTGAAAGTGAATTTGTGGTTCAAGAAATCAGTGGGAGAGTATATGATTTAGAAGATGATCTAAATAATGCATTGCCTTCAGAAAACACTAGCACACTTCCTATAGAACCGGAAAGTCTGGGTCCTCCACCGGAAGTTGAAGTAATTCCCATTCGCAGATCTTCAAGATCTGTGAAAGCTCCTGACCGTCTATGTCTTAATGTAGAGGTTGATGAGCATACACTAGGGGATCTTAATGAACCTACTAGTTATAGAGCTGCCATTAAAAGCCCTCAAAAAGCTAAATGGAAAGCTGCTATGGATGGGGAAATACAATCCATGCATGACAATGAAGTCTGGGAAGAAGTTGACTTACCTCCTGGTGCCAAGGTAGTTGGGAGTAAGTGGCTTTACAAAATCAAGACTGACATGGATGGATATGCACACATTTATAAGTCTCGTCTAGTTGCTAAAGGTTTTACTCAAACTTTTGGAATAGATTACGAGGAGACGTTTTCTCCTGTAGCAGACATAAGAGCTATAAGAATTCTCATAGCTATAGCGGCGTACTATGACTATGAGATTTGGCAAATGGATGTGAAAACCGCTTTCTTAAATGGTCATCTAGATGAAGACATCTATATGGCACAACCAGAAGGGTTTGAAAATCCAGATTTCCCAAATCGTGTTTGCAAGCTTAAGAGATCCATTTATGGATTAAAGCAAGCATCACGACAATGGAACAAGAGGTTTGATGCTGAAATTAAAAAGTTTGGATTCAATCAAAATCTTGATGAGCCATGTGTGTATCACAAAGCTAGTGGGAGTGATAATGTGACTTTCCTAATTCTATATGTTGATGACATATTAATCATGGGAAAAGACATTCCAAGTTTGCAAGAAGTTTAGGCATATCTTGGAAAGTGCTTTTCTATGAAAGATTTAGGAGAAGCTGCATACATTATGGGAATCAAAATCTATAGAGATAGATCAAGGTGGTTAATTGGATTAAGTCAAAGTGCTTACATTGACAAAATATTGAAAAGATTCAATATGCAGAATTCCAAGAAAGGATATTTGCCGATGGAAGTAAAACATGGCTTATGTAATGAGTTTTGTGCTTCAACACCTGCTGAGGTGGCTCGCATGAGTAAAGTTCCTTATGCTTCGGCTGTAGGATCTATTATGTATGCGGTTAAGTGCACAAGGCCATATGTGGCGTTTGCTCAAAATATTACCAGTCAATTTCAACAGAATCCGGGTGATAAACATTGGATTGCTGTTAAGCATATTCTTAAGTATTTAAGGAATACAAAAGATATGTTTTTGGTATATGGTGGAAATCCATCTGCAGAACTTTGTGTTACAGGTTTCTGTGATGCATCCTTTCAAAGTAATAAAGATGATTCGAAGTCTCAGACGGGTTATGTCTTTGTTATCAATGGAGGAGCTGTAGACTGGAGGAGCAAGAAGCAGAGTACGATTGCGATGTCTGCAACAGAAGCTGAATACATTGCTGCTTCAGAAGCTGCTATGGAGGCTGTTTGGATTAGGAAATTCGTTTATGGGCTTGGTGTTATGCCTTCAATTGAATTACCTATTAGTAATATGTATTGTGACAATTCTGCTGCAATCATATTTGCCAATGAACCTGGAGTCATGAGAGGCACCAGACATTTTCTACGAAAGTATCACTTTGTTCGTGAAAAGGTTGACAAAGGTGAAATAAATCTGCTGAAAGTTCACACAGATGATAACTTAGCTGATCCGTTCACTAAGGCTTTGGCGAAAGAGAAGCTTAAGGAATTAGCCAATGGAATTGGACTTAAATTAGCTAGTAGTTTCATGCATAACTGTGATTAGTATAAAGGATATTGTAAACAATTATTATTTTAATGAAATAAAGTATGTTGGTATGTTTATTTCTATTGTTAATTATTGTTGTCCTATTTTTTGCATGTTTAAATCCATGAATAAGGGTTATTCTAAATTGTCCATTGTCAGTTAATAATATGGGAATATTATTAAATTAAGACAAATCTGAAGTTGGTATAATATACTTAAAGTATATTGATGCGTAGTCATGCCATTTCAGACGATATTCGATGATACTGAATATAGGACTTATCCCGACTATATGATGTTACTTTATGGATCTTGTCATTAAGTAAATCATAAGAAGTTATCCTTAGACTTGAGATACAAGATAACGGTCATGAATGTAGTATATTTTTGTGGAACAACTTAACGCTATACGTAACTGGTAGTCATAAGGGTTGTTTTCGGAAGTGTTACAAAGTTTGTGTGTTTTGCTTGTAATCAATAAAGAATTTGTTCCTTCAAATTAATTTTGGAGTTTAATACTGTTGGGCCCCTCGTAGGGTTGTCAAGGTGTTTGCGTGGCCACGCCCAAGGTCTTTCTTGAAAGGTTCAAAAGATTTGGTAATCTTGTCAATTTCTAAAAACGAGAAACAGAATGGTTAATTAAGGAATGACCTAGATCCATATCCTTATTTAACACGGTATTAGAAATAAAGGGATAATAATAATGAGAAATCATTAAAAGGTTTTCCAGGAGCCTTACTCAAGTTGTACTAGAGGCATCGGCGTGTTGCAAGACGCTAACCGATGTGATCACACTATTATGATATGTCTAAGTGGGAGCTGTTGGTTTTATAGACAAAATAATAATAGTCGTGTGTTAGGATCGAACTTGAGATCACAGGATTGCACACAATACGTATGAAGAGAAAATGTAATAATTATTTATAATATGTTACAATTAAATATTAAACACAAAACAAATAAATAATAATTAGTATTATTGATTAATGACTAATTAATTATTAAACGAAGATTAGGAAAGTAATTACTAGACAAAACATGGAAACAAGAGAAGGTTCCGGAACACCCCTTTGGGCTCCAAAATCGATCGGAAAGGGGGGTAAACCCACCTCCTTTGTGCCTTGAGCTCCAAGTCTTGTGTAGTATATAAGCAAACCCAAGATGTAGGTTTTTCTCATAACTTGTACACACATCTTGGTGTTTTCTTCTCCTTTTTCTTTCTTGGTCGATCCACAAACCGAACACCCCTAAGGGTTTCGATTTCTTGCATCTAAAAAAAGGGTTTTGTGTTTTATTACTTGCAAATACTTTTCTTGAATTAGTACGTGTGTACAAGAACGTGAATCAAACACACTATTGTTTGATTCTTGGATTGAATTACAAAAAAAGGTAAGGGGTAATTCTTATAATCCTTACAAACCCTAATTAGGGTTCATTGGTTCCGAAAGATTGCATTGATTCTTGTTCGGGCTAGAATCACTACGGTATGTTTACTATTTAAATTAATGATTAATTAATTACATGTTATTCGATCTATTATAATTGCTTCCGCTCATGCTCACTTTGATGTACTTGGTTTATTTATATGAATATCATGATGTAATAATTCCAACAATGTCAATATGTGAGCCTGGTGGCAAATCCTCCCATTCAATAAATGCACAGCCATCTTCATCCAAGATGCGTTTTATGCTTATCCCGTAGCATTTCCAATCGATGCTTTTCAATGCATCTAGCAATGATTGAGAAATCGGGCTAAGTAAGAAGTCATTGAAGTATAGTACCTGAAAAGCATGTGGTCATTTTAAAAGTTATAAGAAAATAGAAAATAAATAACAGTTCAAAGGAGAATCTTGTCTTTAATTTGTTTACTATGAGATGATACAGTTAGAGACATAAACAAGATGAACTTTCATTACAAACTTTCCCCGTAGTTAACCTTTGTGTGTGTGTGTATGTGCGCGCGGTTCAGTTGAAGAAAACACTTTTTTGTGAAGGTTGGGGTCAAAACAGGTCACTTTTGTTGCATATCTACTTAAATATAACTGATGCATTAACTATATATGATTACGAAAACCACAGTATTACAATTATTTTGAACAAAAATGATTTAGAAGGTTGTATGCATTTGAAATATACTTTAGGCGACTTTGAACACTTATGACCCATTTGACCTTTTGGAGCTCCAATACTTACCTGATGGGAAAGCAAGAGTGACATACTGACATGTACTATCCAATTGATTCCCATGCTTGAGAACATAATCCATAATGCCTGTCTTAAGACTTTCAGTGTTTTCTTGTGATGGTAAATCAATGCACTCATTCACCACGATAACATTTACAGATGGTTGCTCAGAAAGTTCTCCCTTGTCAACAATGAGTTCAATTCCAACCTTCTGATAAGACAAAAAGTAGTAACACTTGTGTAGTTATGATGAGAAAGATTAACTACAGTTTCCACTTCGTGATGTAAAAGGACAAAATGAGGCCAGCTATTAATTAAGTCATAGCAATACACATGTATGCAGTATCAATTTGCTGAATTGCCATGACTTAATAAGTAGTTTCTATAATAACCTTAATATGTAGTCGCTGTAAATGAAGGACAAGCAATAGCTATAAAAAGGTCTGCAATAAATTATTAAGAAGTTTGAGGTAATACTTACAGGAACCTTCATAATTAACATCTGCAGAATCAACAATACAAACAAAACATAAGCAAAGACTCTTAGAAACAGCCCAAAAACAATAAAAGGTTTATGGTTCGTCACTAGTTAGTTTGTTGACATGGACAACTAACCTTTCGGAAAAAGAAAGTAATATCTGCCAGTAACTCATCGACACTATGAAATGTTGAGAATGATACTTCAGTTCCACTGAAAGAAAACAATCAAGGAATGAATGTCCAGACAATTTTAAAATTAACTTAAATAATTTCTGGCTAATAACATGCTTGAATGTTGCTCCATTCTTGGAGCTTAGTGGTAATTTAGCTATCCTTTTCATGCGATCTTTTTGTTTAAGATCTATATTGTAGTGAAATATTTTATTGTCACACTTGCCTGCAAGATCGAATTACGACAAAACAAACAGATTGAGTAAATAGCATAAAGATAGTAAATGTTTTCTGTTTGTCAATTGGTAAGCCTGGAAATAAATTAGTCTCGCCATCCTTTGGTTAAACAAACTAATATCTTGAAACATAATTACTTAATAACAAAAACTAAACAATAAGTTGTGAGCTAGTGTATCATTACTAATTGTAAACTAACACAATCGAACAAGAATAATACTTACTGGTAGTTGCAATTGATATAACTCCATCTGCATATGATAGAAAGCTACATATCAGTTTATTATGGTACATTGAAAGAGATCAAGTTATGTTAGATTTTCAAGATAGCGGCTTTTCTTTAAAGTTCAAATCGCTTTATGGATGTAACTGAACAGAACCAGCACACTCTCACAAAAGTTCAAATTTCATGGTAACGTTTAGCAGAATCTTTGTCTAACAGTTATAAAAATCTATTGCAGAACTAGCAGGATCTTACAGAAGCAGTACTCTGAGCCTCTGAGTTGATCCAAGCTATATAAAGCCGAATCAAGGTCTTACCCTGTATTATATTTAGCAATGAGTCACTTATATACTTCATATCCTGAAACTCCTCGGCATAGCTTCCGATTCCCGTGTCAGAAACCAGTCATATCATGAAGCCAAACACGCTCTTAGGAATTCATCAGATCTCGTTTAAAAACATAGAAGCAGAAACAAAACAATTACTACTAAAATAGCCTTTTGACCTCCTTTCTTTGCACCAAAATCTCAAAACCAAATGATAAACAAATTAAGACAGAGGTTAATCACATGGTAGAACACTTCGATGATTTCATTTGGTTACACAATGGATGCAGATAAACACACCTTTTAGTATGCAGTATACCAATCTCTAAAAAATAAAATAAAACACATGTTGCTTGTATACATATCACTTAAGTACATTATGACAGATGCTTTTAGCTGGATTTGAATGTCAACAAACTGAAGTGATTACTGCTTTAAACAGAAGTTAAACTCATAAACATATGAACGCTACTGAGAAACGCACTATTGATGATCGATAATCATATATAATAACAAATGAAACTTCGATAACCTTCTGTGCACTAAACATATACATAGAGCAGAATAAATTGATATTGAGAAACACAAACTATTACCCGTGATAATAATTCATAGTAATTGATCTAACAAACTCGTAATTATCATGATCAACGTTCATACACAATCATTAATAGATAACTTATGCACTTAGCTTAACCAAAATTCAAACTAACTAACATACGCATAGATCTAAACAAACCGATATCGAGCAACAAAAACTCATTCATATCATAATCATACACAATAACCGATCAAACAAACACAAGTTCCATAGCATTACGTGCACTAAACTTCACTAAAATTCAATCTAACAAACTCGTCCATATAAAATGTGATTAGGTTTATATATATATATATATATATATATATATATATATATATATATATATATATATATATATATATATATATATATATATAGTGTAACTTTATTTTCAGAACCCTGTTAAGTGCGAGAACTGCGAGAACTCCCTTTGAACCGTTAGATTGTTAGATCAATGGCTATAATTGATTGTGCCATTAATGTAATTAAATAAAAGATTAGGAGAATATTTGCAAAGCTAAAAGGGTAATTATGGGATTTCAATAAAAAATTAAACTACACAAAAATGGGAGGTTACAGTATAATACGGAGTATCAAATAATATATTTTTTTCCCAAATCATTTGAATAAAAAGTCACGGTTCATATTCTTCTCCATCTTAACCCTAGCCGCCTCTTCCTCTCAATCACTCGTTCAAAGCCTTCAATCACAACGAAGTAGAATCACAAGGTTTCAATCCGCCGAAGGGTTTCGATTCGCTATTGGTATGTAATCTTTTGGGCTTATAATTAACGTTATTGGTATGTTTTGGTCAACAAATAACTTCTTTGTTACTCAAATCACTAACTAAACCAAGAACCAATTGCGTGACTAAAACAACAGTTATAAAATACTTGAGTGACCATACAAGTTTCTAACCTATCCAATTTGGTAAAATCCATATCCAACTTTGTTGAACTATAAGAATGTATCTCCTGATGCATGAGCTTTATCAGCAGAAATGTCAGCAGCAATAATACTTGGTGATCGTTTCTCCTGAAGAATATCAGTAGCTTCAGCCATAAGCACATCATCATCACCACTAGACACTTTGGAAGATTCAGCAGCTTTCTTTGCCAAATATTGTCTTCTACTTCTTCTTCTGCTGAATTGAATTGGTGGCTTAGATGAAGGTACTTCAGCAGCTTTAGGAGGAACACCATGAGACTGTCTAGCAACTTCAGCTAGAATCTCAAGAGAATCCAAATTTGCCTCCTGAGCAACTTCAGTAGTATCCAATCCATCCTTACTTTGCTTCTGCTAATTCAACTGTGCCTCCAAATCTTGAACCTTACTTTTCAGCCTTTCAATTTCATTACCAAGAGTAGTCTTGGTATCAGCAAGTTCCTTTTGGAGATCATCAGTCCTTTTCATGTACCTGCAAAGTGAATCATATACAGAAGTGAGAGTAATAGGGTCCTCTGCTCTACCAGCTGATTGCTCAGTGGTAAGTGGAGCATCATTGAACCCAGCAGGAGAAACAGACTCATGTACAACATTAGGAAAGCCTTCATCAATTGGCTCTCTCATAGGGCTGGGTGTAGGTAGTCTAGTGAACTCAGGCGCAAGAGGCTGAAATGTATCTTCAAACTCATGAATTTGCTCAACTGGAGCATCCTGAGATGGTGAAATGGTAGGACTAGGTGACATATGTACAGGGGTAGGTGGTGGTAAGTCAGTAGAAATAGGTAATGGTTCAGCAGTTGTAGCTGGCTCTTCCTCACTTACCACTGAAGGATTACCATCAGCAGCAACACCAGAAGATGATGGATTACCATCATCAGCAGCATTTTGAGAAGGCACATTACCAGCATCATCACCCTCAACTACATTATCATTGCCAGGTGGCAACATAGCATCTAACAAAGGGTGATGTTCCCCAATATAATTTGTTTTCATTGAGGCAAACAACTTAGAACCAAGACTTTTAATAGGCACATGGGTTTTATCTTCAGTAGTTATATCTAAAATGATTTGTAAGAACCTAGGGTACATTAAAAACTTATGTTGTTGTTTATCAATGTTTTCAAGCATATTTTCAAAGATAAACTTAGAAAAATTATAAGTTAGGCCCTTAGAAAGACAAACAATACCACAACCCAATTGTAGAGAGAATTGGTTCCATCCTCCACACTTGTTGCTTATACATTGGAGCAGCAAATGCACCAAATACCTCCACTTAGGACAAAATTGATTCTTGTGCCACTTGGATGTATCAGTACTTTGATATCCAGCTTCCCTTAGTCCAGCAAGAATCTCTGCAGTGTTGGAATGATACACACCATTCTCATCATCCAACTGAAGCTTTGTCCTAATCAATCCTTCTATTACCACATACTCTACACCATCAATCTCAGCTACAATCTATGTGTCAGATCTCTTTGTAGCAGATGCCCAAAATTGCTTCACCATTGATTCACAAATCAGATTGGGACTATGTGTCAACGCATAATGAATCTTTGACCTTTGTAGAAACTCCACCATTAAATCAAATTCTTCATGTCCCTTAGCCTTTTTCAGAATAGCATACTTGTTATGATCTCCTTTCAATTCAAGTTGTGCCATTTGAATTATCTTGCATGAGACGGTTATGAATTACACAGAGAATAATGGGTTTAAGTGGAGTGATAAGCGAATAATTTTGTTTAGGAAGAGATATGCAAAGTGGGTTATATTTGGAAGTTCCCCAATCGAGGTCAAAATTATCGGAACTAATTATTGACCAAGTCTGACGTGTAATTCAAAAACTTCCAATTTCAAAATTACCCTTCAGAAGAAATGAAAGTCAAATCTGCTGAGGAATGGTCAACATCAGCAGAAACCAAGCAAATGTAAAAATATCTTCGGTGAATATCTTGATTTTACTGTGCCACCTAACTCGCATTAATTATCATAACGCCTAAACTTGGCTTATTTAATCACCCCCAAAATAACACATCTCAGTCATCAATTTACCCCAAATCATCTCTCAAACCCTAATTTCCCAATTAAACTCAATTCATCACCAAAACCATGTCATCAAACCCAGAAACTTCAGATCAAAATTCCTCTTCTTCATCATCAGAAGAAGATTTACCACCATATCCTTGGGAGCTTGATGATTCCGACTATGAAAGAGAAATGGAAAGACGATGGGATGCACATGAAAGACAATGGAATGCACATAAGAAGGGTGAACCAAGCCATGTACCCATTCCTGCTGAGAGAGAACTTGTCTCTCCTTTCATCTGTACCTCTGATGAAGACTCTTCAGAGGAGGAAAATGAAGATCCAACCTTTCTTCCTCCTTCCACACCAGAGAGATCCCAACCAAGATCAAGTAAGAGAGATCCATCTCTTCCAACATCACAAAATGAGGTGTTGGATCTTCCTGCTCCAGGACCTGATCTTTCTACACAAGAGCACATCGGACAGAGCAAGAAGGCAGAGATTATACATAAGGGAAAGGAGAAGCTGAAGTAGATGATTGAGGAATATTGCCATGGACCAAAGTTCTTGAGTATTTTCTTGACTTTGGTACTTGAGCATCTTCACAGTCTTCCTTCTCTTCTTTTTCCATTTTCATCTTCAGCTTCATCATTGTACTTGTCATAGCCTCAAGTATTTTGTAATAAGTGATAGAAGCTAGTAGTACTCAATTAGGCAGATGTTTAGGAATGGTCTTTGTAATCCAGTTGGAACTTTGAATGTAAGCTGTAACTTGTTTCTTTGAATGAATTAAAAGATCTTCTTTATTAATCAACTTTGTAAGACCTTCAGCATAATCAACTAATCAGAAGAAACCATGTTCAGCATACTTGACCACATTCCCTTGAATACAGCTCTTGGTGACTTTAACATACAACTTACAATCTCAGAACATCTGCAAAATAGACATAAAACATGCAAATACACCAAACAGACTTGCAAAAATATTAGTGGGTTAGTGTTAAAACTCAAAAAGTATACAACTTATACAAATCTACAAAGTTTACACTCACAATTCTCCCCTGAGGCATATGCCTCCCCTGAGGCTTATGCCTCCCCTTAAACTTTGCAGTTAAGGGTTAAGCATTCTAATATGGACCACCAAATATTGAAACCTTGGTCCATCAAATGCTTTGGTTAACAAATCTGCCACATTTTCATCTGTGTGAATTTTTATCACTTTAATTAAATGTTTCTCATAAGCATCCCTGATAAAATGGTGCCTGATTTCAATATGTTTGGTTCTATTATGAAAAACTGGATTTTTAACAATGCAAATTATACTTTGATTGTCAATGAAAATGGTAGTATTCATAAAGTTATACCCATAATCCAGCAATTGATTTTGAATCCATAGAACCTGTCCACAACAATTGGCAGCAGCAACATACTCTGCTTCAGTAGTAGAGGTAGCAACAATGGTCTATTTCTTGCATTGCCAAGAAATCAGTCTCCTTCCAAGGAATTGGCAACCTCCAGTTGTGGATCTTCTATCCAAATTTGCACCAGCATAGTCACTGTCACTATAAGCTGCTAGCTGAAATGGAGACTCTTTGGGATACCAAAGACCTAATTTTGGTTGGCCTTTTAGGTACTTAAAAATCTTTTTGACAGCTTTCAAGTGAGAGGTAAGTGGAGTGACTTGGTGCCTTGAACATGCACTCACAGCAAATGTAATCTCAGGTCTTGAGGCAGTCAAATACATCAAAGAACCAATCATTGACCTGTATAAATGAACATTCACAGGGAGATCAGGATCAATATTGTTCTTTGGTTTTGGAGCCTCATAGGGAGTAGTGGCAGTCCTGACATTCTCCATATCAAACTTTGACAACATATCTTTTACATATTTCTCCTGATGAATGAAAATACCATCAGGTTTCTGCTGAACCTGTAAACCCAAAAAGAAAGTGAGTTCTCCCATGGCACTCATTTGGAATTCTCCCTTCATCAGATCCTCAAACTCTCTACACCATGCTTCTTTGGTGGAACCAAAGATAATATCATCCATATACACCTGCACAAGAATAATATCCCTAGAATCTTTCTTGAGGAATAGAGTCTTGTCAATGGCACCTCTTCTGTAGCCATGCTTCAGCAGAAATGTGGAAAGTCTAGCATACCAAGCTCTGGGAGCTTGATGAAGTCCATAAAGAGCTTTGACAACCTTGTACACATACTCAGGATGATCAGGGTCTTCAAATCCCTTGGGTTGAGTCACATAAACTTCCTCTTCAATCTCACCATACAAGAAAGCACCTTTAACATCCATCTGATAAACCATAAAACCCATATAAGAGGCATAGGCCAAAAATATCCTTATTGCTTCAACTCTGGCCACTGGTGCAAAGACTTCATCATAGTCAATGCCTTCCTCTTGTCTAAACCCTTGAGCCACTAGTCTAGCTTTGTTCTTTACCACAATCCCCCTTGCATCTCTTTTATTCTTCAAAATCCATTTTGTCCCAATGGCATATTTACCATCAGGGAGAGGAACCAATATCCAAACCTGCTGATTCTTAAATTGCAGCATCTCTTCTTGCATTGCTTCAAGCCAGCTTGAATCAGCCAGTGCTTGAGGAACACTAGTTGGCTCAATCTGAGAAAGAAAGCATGCAAACAGACAATGTTTGAAGTCTGTGTGATTGTCCCTCTTTTGATTATAGACATAAGAAATGAAAGCAACTTCATCATATTTAGTATTCTTTACAGTGCTTCTTGTTCTAACAGGTGCTTTAGGATCTCCAATAATCTCTGATATGGGATGAGCATTATGAATCCTTTTTGTTGCTGTAGGGTGAACATCAATTGTGGTATCAAGGTTGTTAACTGTAGGCCCAAACTCAGTATCATAAGAAGCTGAGTGAAACAGGCCAGGCTTAGGCTTATAATTCCCAAGATCAGAAGGACTTGGAAATCTTGTAAAAGGCTTCTCCAAGTCTGTAGATGCTTCAGTAAAAATGGGAGAGTTGGCATCATTAGTATCAGCAGCTTTGAACTTGTCAGTGGGAATAGGTGTGCCTTCAGTAGAATTGTCAGCATCATCCTGGTTTCCACGGACTGCTTGTGCTGATTGATGTAGGATTGCTTCAGCCTCTTGTGTAACCTTGTCATTGAGTTTCTGAGCTTCCTATGTAGCAGCATGTTCTTGCTTCTTCAGTCTTGTAAGATCCTCTGCATAATGTGACTCATCATCTTGTTCAGCAGCAGAATGATTACCTACAAAATGGTTAGGTGGAAAAGATGGTACAACAATGGTATGTTCATCTGGCTCAGATTCACATTCTGAGTCATCATCCATGGAACCTGCAGGGTTAGAATTTAGATCTTTGGTACCTGCATGAGGATTAGAAGCATGTCTAGTATAACCCAAGTAGTCAGTCAAATAATATAGGTCAAAATACCAAGAATGGCCTTGTCCCTGAGTATTAGGCTGATCTTCAAGAAATCTTAGGTTAAGGGTCTCCTCTATCCTTTTGGCATTCAGATTATAAACCCTATAGGCTTTGCTATGAGCTGAATATCCCACAATATATCCCTCATCAGCTTTCTCATCAAACTTACCCAGTATATCAGCAGTATTTAAAATGGTCTCTTTGCATCAAAAAGGCTTAAGGTAATGTATGTCTGGAACTTTCCCAGTGAGAAGTTCATAAGGTGTCTTGACATGATGTCTAGTGATGGAAACCCTGTTCAAGACATAGCAAGCAGTACTTATAGCTTCAGTCCAAAACATAGTGGGTAATTTGGAGTCTGCAAGCATTGATCTTGCTGCCTCAATGAGGGTTCTATTTTTCCTTTCAGCAACCCCATTTTGTTGTGGGGTCCTTGGAGTACTATAGTCCCTTCTAATCCCCTTAGACTTACAGAATTCTATGAAAACAACATTTTTGAATTCTGTCCCATTATCACACCTAATCCCTTTAACCTTTTTATTAAGCTGGTTTTCAATTAAAGTGATGAATTCTTTCAAAATAGGAGTTGTTTCATCTTTAGTTTTTAGAAAGAATACCCAGCAAAACCTGCTAAAATCATCTGTGATAACCAGGCAGAAGTACTTATGATCAATACTTCTGATAGGAGTTGGACCAAAGAGATCCATGTGCAGCAACTGAAGAGGTTCTGAAATGGTGCTCACAGCTTTGATGGCTTTGTAAGAGGCTCTGTGTTGCTTTCCCTTGTTGCAAGCAATACAATTGTGTTCATTGGTGAAGAGTTTAGAAGGAAGTCCCTGAACAAGACCAAGTTTAGACAACTTGTTGATAGTCTTGTAATTCACATGAGCCATTCTCCTATGCCACTTGGTAGATTCATCCTGGGAAGCTTTGGCCACCAAACATGTTAGATCACCTTCTGGCTTGACATCATTCAGATTGAATGTATACAAGTTGAAGGTTCTAGGAACTCTCAGCAAAACAGTTGTGTCTTCTGGAAGTTTGAAGTCCTTGGAGAGTACAAGACACTCATCTTCAGAGAAGAAAACCTTATTCTTAGTGTCACAAATTTGTGATACAGAGAATAGATTAAAATGCTCCAGTTCCTTCACATAATAAACATTCTCAAAGTCTAACAAAGGTGTCTTAATAGTTCCTTTCCCAGTAATTTTGCCATCTCCACCACCAAAAGTTACACTGCCTCCTCCTTCTATGGGCACAAAGTCATGCATCTTGTCCTTGTTCCCTGACATACTTCTATAACAACCACTATCAACTATACCTACTTCAGTACTTTTCAATGGATGATCCTACAATAACAACAAAAATATACAAAAGTTAGTACACATTGGAGACTCAAGTCATTGCTGACTTGAGCCTGCCTTGTGGATCATTGGTGATAGGTCATGTAGATGTTTTAGATCCACCATTGTTCTTGGGCCTGTAATGCAAATTAGGTCCCTTCTTTGTCCAAGAACAACCTGCTGAGGACTTCACAGCAGTATTCCAATACCCACCACCATAATACATTGAGTCAAAGTGATTAGGCCAATAACCATTAGAAAAGAAAGAACTAGTGGGTCGAACATATGATCTAGTACTGGTTCTTCTCCATGAAGAATGTGGTTCAGCAGAATTGGATTTCTGCTGATGTGGAACAAAAGAGGGTATTTCACTAACATTCTTCCACATTTGCCTAGGTTTCCTTTGACTAAAACATACACCCATTCTTTGCTCATGAAAGGTACAATCCTTAATCAAATGAGATTTACTTCCACATACAAAACATTTCTTCTTCTTAGAAGATTTATTCAAACTAAAGGAAGTTCCATAACATGAAAAAGTATTCAAACCACCATGATAAACAGAATTGTTTTTAACAGAACTAGAAATATTGTTTTGCAAAGAATTAAAAAACAAGTCTTCAGTAGAAACTGTCTTGGTAGTAGCAGCAACTCTAGAAGGCTTGTGGGGAGTCTTGGGTGATGTCTTTGGTGTGGTCTTGGGTAGGTCTGACTTCTCACTTGAATCACAGCTGGCAAATGAGGTAGACCCTTCATCATAAGACTTGTCACTGTCACAACAAAAGACAAAGTCAGTAGATTTAATAATAGGGTCTGGCAAGTCAGTTGACTTTTTTCCATAGAGATGGTGTGATCCATCAAAGTCACTAGGTATGGACAGGTCTATAGGCATATGTTCCCCTCTTATAGGTCCAAGGACAGCATTCATTCCCCCTTCCTTAACAAATTTAACAGGTGTTTGATAAGCTAAGGCTGGTTCAGGGTCAAAAACACTAGACATATCAAGATATGTTAACTCTTCAGGATCTATATATTTCTCATATCCTAATGCTTTTCTAGACCTAACAGATTGGCGACCATCAATCAATTTACTCAAATTAGATGCTCCTTCCTGCCATTTCATACGACCAGCTATCTCTTTATCTAACTTAGCTTGTATTTCTTGTTTTTCTTTTTCTATATCAGACTTCTCTTTTTCAATACGTCTTAAGTCTATCTTAGCAATTTCTAAATCACTTTCTAGAACTCTTATTTTTTCATCATATTTAACTTGATTCTTTTGAAACCAAACCTTTTGTTTCTCTAAAGTTTTTAAAGCCATTTTATAGGACTCTACTTCAATATAACACTCATTGTACTTTGGTTTCAATTCATAAAATTCTTGTTTAAGCTCATTGTATCTTACACTACATCCAAACACACAGTTGTGTACCTGAGAGATTCCCATCAAGGAGACTTGCTCCTTCATGTCCTCTGAAGGTGAGTATGCCAGCAGATTCACTTGTGTAGAAGTAGAAGCTTCCTCTCCAGCAGGTTCATGTTCAGCCCAATCAATCTGGTGATCAAGAGTCACCATAGCCTTTGAAGGTGCAGCCTTAGGAGTCCCTGATTCCAATGGATATGATCCATATCTAACTTCATCACCAGACTTCCTCTCCTTGCATTCTCTTGAAAAATGTCCCACTTGGCCACAAGTGTAGCATTTAACCTTCCTTCTGTCAAACCTTGCTGCCTCTCTTCCATTAAAGCCAAACTTCCTTCCAGACTTGGTTTCAAACCTCTTAATGTTCATAGAGATCATTGCAAGCTGCCATTTCAAGTGCATCTCCTCCATCTCCAAAGGATCTACCTGTTCAAAATCCTCATAAGCAAGAAACTGCTGATGCTCATATTCAGCCACAAATGAATAAACAATGTCATCCATTATACTACTGGATTTTGATTTAGGAGAAGATTGAGTTTGGGTTTGAGAAGATGCTCCTGATGAATAAGAGCTTGAGGCATGATGCACAGGTTTTGTAGTGGTGCCAACAAATGCTGAGTGAGTGGATGGACGAATGGGACTTCTAACATCAGGCTCAAGTGATTTAAGCCTGTTGTAGAGGTCATCAAAGGACATCATGTCCAACCCACCCTTGGTCTTGAGAGCAATACAGACTTGCAACCAAGATGGTGGCAAAGATCTCAGAAATTTAGCATTACAGTCCTCATTGTCTGGTCTAGCCTTCAGCTGATTAAGTTGACTTAAAGTCTTGTGGAACCTGTCATAGCCTTTGTGAATGCCTTCTTCCTCAGATATCTGAAACTCTTGAAACTGTTGCTTCAACATAGACTTCTTCAACCTTCTTGATTCCTCATTCCCACCAAATCTAGCCTTTATTGCCATCCAAATATCCTTGGCGTCCTCCATGAAGTGGAAGTCACCCATGTGGTCATCTGGTATAGCTTGGAGCAGAATTGTTCTTATTTTATTCTCCCTTTGCACGGTTAGAACCTCTTCAGCAGTTTTGGGGCCTACAATTGTAACTACCCCATCAGCATCTTTAACATGCTTTTTCAGGTTGTTTCCCTTTCGAACAATCTCCCAAAGATTCCAATCTATGTTTGTGATCCAGTTCTGCATCTTCATGGACCACAAATCATAGTCTTCAGCATTCTTCAAGTATAGAAACTTAGCATTACTGTTGGAGAGGTTGAGTTGTTGGAGAGAAGTGGTGTTAAGGTTTTGGGTTGTATCAACTTCATCATCAGATCCAGGCATGCTTCTTGATTTGTTTGGATTCTTAAGGTGTAAGATTTGTGTTTCTTAGTAAAACAAAGACTCTCTCGAGGCTCTGATACCACTTGTTGAACTATAAGACCTTGATAGATCTTCTTGAGCACTCTAGAATCGTTAGATATGTTAATGTAATCAATAACACACTAATAGACAATCTCTGTAACTTGTATTTTAAAGCGGAAACAAACACAAGTTTAATACTAAGAACTCTTACTCCTCTATGGATCTTTTAATAATAATGAAAGTGTTTTCTAAAAACGTTATTCAATACATAATCGTTAATCGTGTGTTCCTTTTATACACAAGGAACCCTAAACCGTTTCCCAAGAAACGTATATTCTAAAACTTCTAAAAGATATGCATTATCACTTCCTAAATAAACTCATGCATATCCACACTATATTACATAAAATACGGAAGTACTATATCCGCATAAACTAATAATGTTGAAACTATTCTTCAGCAGATACACTGCTTCAGCAGGAACCAGCTCTTCAGCAGTAACCTTCAGCAGAATTCTTACTTAGCAGAATTCCCAACAAACTTGGGCCTAGATCCATGTTTGATTATTTTTATAAATGATTCCTCTTGTTTCAAAACAAGTATGTTTGTTGTTTCAAACAAACGAGTATGTGTGAATAATGATGTTTATTGTTTGATTATTTTTATTATCCAAACAAGTATGTTTGTTGTTTCAAGTCATTTGAACACCTGTTAAAAACGAGTATATTTTTTTATATATGTTTGATTCGGCTTGTTTCAAAACGAGTATGTTTGTTGTTATTTCTATATTTTAATTTGCACTCTAGATGCTTGTTAAACATGTATGTTTTAAAACTTGAATGCTTCTAAACGTGTATGTTCAAAACATGTATGTTCAAAATATGTATGTTATCTAACATGTATGTTCAAAACATGTATGTTTTATACATGTTTTAAAGAATGGTGCATACGTGTTTTAAGCTTATTTTAAAATTAGTGAAAATGGTTCGTATGTGTTCAAATGTTAATATAAAATCTAAAAAATGGTACCCTCTTTTTCTAGTGTAAAATTGTTGAAAATTTCGTTTTCTATTTGTTTTGTTTGTAGTTTAATTGCTTCTGTGTATTATTTTTTCAGATTATTGAAGATGATGATAATTGAAGACGTGGAAGTTGATGATGATAATTGAAGATCTGGAAGTTCATGAACATATTTGTACTTGAAGATAATTTGCCATTTTTGAAAAGATGCGATTATTTCATGTGTTTTTTTGTATTTGTATTTAAATGGAATGTAACATATAAATTTATGAATTTTGTTTTCTATTTTATAAATGTTTATGTTCTTTGATTTGTGTTTCAAACTTTTAAAAAAAAAATCGTTGGAAAAAAATATTGATAGGTTGATAGAAAAAGTGTAAACAATTACATACTATAAACATATTTTAATTTACATTATTTAAAAAACATACATGCACCTCATCTTTTCTTAACAAAAAACATATATGCACATTTAATATTCTGGAACCATGCTAGCGAAAAAAAATGATAATTTTGGAATATTTAAAATCCGAATTTATTAAGGAAATTCAAAAAGAATATAAAAATTGTATTTTACTATAATGCCTTTTTGAATTCTTAATAAATTTTAATATTAAAAAAAATCTCATTGGTTTAGAAGGGTTCTCGCACTTAACAAGGTTCTGAAAATAAAGCCTTATATATATATATATATATATATATATATATATATATATATATATATATATATATATAATATATAGATATATATATATATATATATATATAACCCTTTATAAAACATGGATATCCAATGCCTAAATCCGAGCCTCATTCCGACTCTAAAAATTAAGATTCAACAACCAAACCTAACTCATATATAACTCAACACACTCCAAACCATCACATACAAAAAAAAAAAAAAAAAAAAAAAAAAACAATATGTATGGATGCTATTTTCTCTCTCTCTAGCTAAGACACACACAAAGTCATCTCAAACTCTAAAAACACACAATACTTTCTTCTTAAAAAAACATCACAACTCACACCACCACACCATCCGCCGCCGTCTCCATCCAACAACACCACCGACGCCGCCTCCATCACCACCGTAACATCAAGTAATTCGTTTTAGATCTATTGATTTTTTTTATAGGCCCGTAATGTTTTTTTTCATAGATTCGTAATTTTTTTTAGATTTATAGTTTTTTTTATATATCTCAAGTTTTTTAAGATTCGGAATTTTTTAAAAAGTTGATTCATAATTTTTGAAAGTAGATCCGTAGTTTTTTGTTACGTCGATCTACAGTAATTTTTTTAATATATCTTTAGTTTTTTAGATTTGATTTTTTTTTTAACTAGATCCATATTTTTTTTCAGATTTGTAGTTTTTTTTTATAGATCAATGTAGTTTTTTTTTTTTTTTTTTAGATTCGGATTTTTTTTAAGATTCGGATTTTTTTTTAAGTTGATCCGTATTTTTTTTAGATTAGTAACTTTTTTACAAGTAGTTTCGTGTATTTTTTTAGATCTTTTGTTTTTTTAGATCCGTAATTTTTTTTCGTATATGTATTTGTAGATCTAACGATATTGACTTTTTGGTATTTTTTAGTGCCGCCGCTTGCCGCTGCTGTAGGCGCACCTCTCTCCCTAGAAAAAGTTGCAACTGTCGCCGGAAATGATTGTTGTCGCCGGAAAAATCGTTTCATTTGAGACCCATCACTTATAACTTTATTTTTTTATTTATTTCACTAAATAAATTAAATTCATTTCACAATAATTAAAAATACCACACCATACTAATTTTATTTCATTAAATTAAAAAGTTACAATACGAAAAAAAAACGACATGAAAAGAAAAGAAAAAAAAACGATACGAAACTTAAAAAAACAATACGAAAATATAAAAAACGACACTAAATGCATATTAAACATTTTATTCTTGTACACATTTTATATTACATTCAAAAATACTTCAAATTAATTGAATGTTCAAATTACCTCTTATTCAAAATACTTCAAATTTTATAAGAAAAAGTCATGACATTAAAAAAGATAGTGATCGTACAATATTTTTGAGAAGTGCAATTCAAATAGGTTATTTGTCGTATAGATGAATGTGTAGAGTTCGGTATGCATAATGTGAAAGCATGGCAATGACAAGTCAATAAACTTATATGTTGCAATTATATTTTTTATTGTTACATTCACAAAAGGTAAATAATGTAAAAAATTCGATAACATGGTGTTAATTAATACCGCACACAAATACACAAAAAATAAAAGAACACATAAAATCTACGTAAACAAAAACAACGCATATATGAATCGACCTAACCAGAAACACACGTAACCGGATATTGTTGAAAATTGTAGACCACTGCTGCTAGGCGAGGGTACACTAAAAAAATAGTTTGTTGAAAAAATTATCCGTTTGTCGAAATTTGGTTGAAAATAAATACTGTTGCCACCAGGCGCGACGACACGGCTAGATACTGCCATCGCTAGGCCCGAAAACTCGGCTAGATACCGCTGCCGCTAGGCGCGAGTACTTGGCTAGTATATATATATATATATATATATATATATATATATATATATATATATATATAAATTGTGATGAGAATTAGCTTACGTGTTGACAGAGGTTACCAACTGATGATGATGCGTTGTTGTTCATTGAGTAATTAAATAATTTTTTTTTTTTTTTTTTTTTTTTTTTTTGGATTTTAATGGATTTTCAAGTTTTTTCCCGTGCAAATGATTTTGGCTGGCGCATAACTTTTTTTATTTATTTATTTTATTTTTTTTTTAGCTAGAGTGATGAGCAGAGTGGTAAGCTTTTTGATTCTTAGTATTTGTTTGGCAAAAAAGCAGTGAGTTTTGCTATTTTTTAGGAAAACTTATTTTTTTCAATGTTTTTTTAAGAACCTATGAGTGCGGTGAGCAGTGAGTTGTGCCTACAGCTCATAGCTACTGCACACAGCTCAATGCAACTGCTCACTACAACTGTTCACTGCTACTTTTGCCAAATATACCCTTTGTGATATTTGTTCTACTTTTTTGTTGTGAATGTCATGTCAGCTTATATAGCTGGATATAGCTGGGTTATAGTAGCTTATTTGGTTTTGGGCTTGTGTTTAATAAGTTTATTTTTTCTGGCTTATTTTGAAACATTATGATTAATATGTGATTATAAGCTTATACAAGCCAAAAAGTTGCAAAATAAGCCACAAAATAGATCATATAAAACATAAGCTCAAAACCAAATAAGTAATAAGCCAGCTATACAAGACAAAACAAACAACCCCATAAAGTTTGCTTTGGTCGTGGGTTTGGTTGTGATCGGGTAAGTTTGAATTTAGATTTTTTTTTTTTATCAGAGTTAAAGGTTGCTAATGACTAGTGGTCTTATTTAAGAGAAAACTTTTTTCAAGAAAAACTTTTTTTTATGAGAACACAACTTTTTTTGTTTCTCTTTTATCTTTTCCTCTTTTTCTACTTAACTGAAACTCGAGAAAACAGTTCAAGTTTTGAGATATAGTTTGCTTTGATCGTGGATTGGGGTGATTGCGTACGTTTGAATTTAGATTATTATATTTTTTTTCATGTCAGAATTAAGATTTATGGAAAACAAAACTAGCTATTGAATTTAATAGTTTTATTACAATACAATAAACCATAAATGTAAATACACTAAGCCATATACAAATGTCGTATTGGAGGTATAAGGTATGCAATCGCACATGAGATCAATATATTGTTTGCTCAAAGGATGCACATCAATAAACAAAATATTAAAATTGAACATCATAAATCAATATTTAGTTAAGTTACTTTACTTAAAGTCTAGGCACTAAAAAAAATAATAATAAATAAACGCAAACTTTGTATATAACATTTTTTGTAGTCCTTGTAGATAATAATAATAATAATAATAATAATAATAATAATAATAATAATAATAATTTTAATGCTTCATTTTTGGTTAATAGGGATTTAATTTTTGCACGTGCCTTCAAAAACTCGAAATCAGACACACAGCTATGCAAGACACCTCCTGAATATATTACTTAGTTGAATTGGTCGGCTCAAACTGAACTAGTCATTAGATTGAATTTAGTATATTTTATGTTTAACAAAGTTAAAGGCTACCAACTTGAGAGGATCTCAATCCATTTGCTAACTTGCCTTTTTATTCATTGCGTGGGCTGGTGGCCCAACTAGATCCAGCATCTAGCCATTCCTTTTATTTGATTGGGCTGCAATTTTAAGGTATTGTTTGAATGTTATTTATATTGATTTTTCTAGCTAAAATGGGTGTTTAGATGTACATTTTAAGTAACGTAGTGATAATTAGTTTAAAGTGGTTGACTTTGATGATGTCTGGCTCTTAATTTTCGGATATATAAGGTCAAAACAATCATGTTCAGATAATAAGGTAAGAAGATTTGCTAAGAGTACTAATTATCGAGTAAATTAACAATGAGCTTTTTTATTTGTAGTGTTCGTTTGGCAAAAGAGCGGTGAGCTTTGCTATTTTTTAAGAAAGCTCATTTTTTCAATGCTTCTTTACGAAGCTGTGAGCAGGTACTGCTCACTACTACTTTTGTCAAACATATATATCTTTAGCTTTCAGCAACTGGTTATCTATATATTAAGATTGCTATAATCACTTTGAAATTAAAGCTCTAAACACTCCAAAGATTGTTTGTTATTGTTATTTTTCAAAGTTTTCTGCAGTGAGTTGATAGTTAACCTTCTTCTTTATGTTGTACAGACTGGTATACTAAGCCAATATATACGCGCATAGATGTTAACCACAAAGTACAAGCTAATGTACGCATAAACAATACATATGTTAGGTCACCATTTTGTAAACACAAGTATAAGAAATGAGATGAGAATGAGAGATGGTTGATTATAAGAAATGAGAGAAAAGTAATTGCAAGAGTTTCCTTAATGTATTCAAATAACCAACAATTGTAATGTTTACATAAGCTTAGTATTTATAAGGGAGGAGTAGGGCAACACTCCCTTCCTCCCTCTTACATCTTAAACGTGGGCTTTCAAGGCCCATGGACTTGATTACTTAAGCCTAGTAACATACACATAGTGAAAATAAATAACTAAGCAACCTATTACAAAAGGTAATGACCGAGACTTGATTAAAATACAAAAGTATGATCCCAACAATCTCCCCCTAAGGGTCGGTCATCACGGTTGCTTGACGTCTTCATCTTTGTCGTTGACTTGTGACATGTGAAACTTTAGACGTCTTCAAAATTGTTGTATAATAAATGCACTTTGCTCTATGTCTTTGTTCTTTGGTGATGAGTGATTGTGTAATGAAGTAGTCTGCCATTCGTCACTCATGCGTCTGTGGTGGTTGTCCGTCATTCCAACATGCTCATACATCTTTGGACTTTGACTTCCACATGCACGTAGTCCCCTTTCTTTCACTTTGATCTTTAGTCTCTTTACTTTGTAGATTCTTCCTTTTGGCGTAGAATCTTTCTTTGAACTTTGTGTTGCTTAGATCTTTGAGGGAGCTTTCTTTGAATTCAAGATGTATGTATGAGCATGCGGAATCTGCCATCATGGAAGTGTGGTACCTGCAAGTAAACAGTTAGCAATAAATAACTGGTACTTACAGATAAGGAATTAGAATTCGTCAACAGCATAGTGTGAAGACTCCTTCTAATCCTTATCATGGCCGTTCCCATATCAGATACTCCCGAAGGAGCTTACGAGACCTACTAAGTAGCTCAATGACTGGGTGAGTCGCTGGGGATCACTCCACGACTGTAGACCGCTATGGAACCACCGCAAACACTAAGCGTAACCCTTGTGGGGTTACCGAAGTGACCTGCTGTCAGGGCTGTTTGATGTTGACCCTGGCAGGAATTTCCGTTCAATCATTGAGAACTACATTTGTAATTCTCTCATAAACGTTCTCGGCAGATTGCTAAGATCTGCGAAGGACTCGATAATTTACAGCTGGTGTCCATTGATGTAGAACACCAGTTGTATAAATACTAAGTGTTCCTAAGAGATCTTTGATGTATCTCAAGGCTCTAGACTCTATAAGTGCACACTTAGGTTTCCTATGCGGAGACTAGGGAGGGGTCTCCTGCTTCAATATCAACCATCTCTAAGAGATAAGTTGATAGATTACACTGGTTCCCCGTGAGAATGAAACAAGTTCTTTTAAGAGAACTTGAGTGGTAAAGAAGGTTTAGTGCATTGCGTCACTGGGTCCATGACGACTTTATCTTCAATACCGGTGTCGCCTTAGCAACAACCAGTAGCATATGAGTTGAACCCGGTGTCTGCCCTAAGGTTGAACATATGGAGGGCTATTTCTTTTCACCCTTTTCTTTACTTTTCTTTTTAATTCTTCAACTCCTTCTTTCCCTTTCATTCTTTTCTCCTTTTTTCGTATCATACCTAAGGACTTCTAATTCTAACTATGGGAGATGTCCTTGGGTAGATCCCTCCGGCTCTGGCGGATCATAGGACGGTTTTTCCTATCTTAATCACCTTATAACTCCGACAGTAGCCAAGAAACCTTTGATTGAAAATCTCTCAAAGTGTTTGTGATAATCAAATATTTTGGTTAACACTTTGAGAGTTTTGTGTACACTTTTGAAGGGCTCCCCCTTCACATGTGCTCATGAGTATTTAATAAATTTGCACATGCGGGAGGAGCAAGCATTTTGAATTGATCCACTTTCAGTGAACAAGACCGATTCGAGACACGCTTACATCACTAGTTAAACTAGCTTGAAGTTATTACCCGGCCTGGTCAAGTCCACAGAAAGTTTCTCGAGACGGTACATTTCTACTAAGACAAATCCTTTTCGAGACACGCTTACGTGGTTAGTTAAAGAGATACATTGTCAACTTTTAGGTGACAACTAGCTCTAGTAACTAACTTGATGTTATTACCCGTCGAGGATAAGTCTTTTCGATATTACTAACTTTTATTGTCTCGTCAATTCCTGGGTCAATTCTGAGTCTAGCTCGCACATGATACAACTTTTTGCCTTTTGACTACTTATATTTTAATCACTTTTTCATTTTCTCCCCCTCAAAAATAGCATATAAAATGATGTTTTTGACAATCTTTTTATATTAAAATATGCCTTTTTGAGTCTTATGGGGAGATTCACCAAGAACTTTTGATTTTAGAACAAAGTATTTTTGTTTTGACAATTGCTCCCCCTCAACAAGTGATTAGGTCTTATTGAGGTGAAATACTTGTCCTTTTGAGCAGAATTATGAAAATCATAAAACATTTGATTAATTCTACTCAAAAGTAAGAAGCCTTCGCTCCTTTTCACATGTGCTCATGAGTATTTAATAAATTTGCACATGCGGGAGGAGCAAGCATTTTGAATTGATCCACTTTCAGTGAACAAGACCGATTCGAGACACGCTTACATCACTAGTTAAACTAGCTTGAAGTTATTACCCGGCCTGGTCAAGTCCACAGAAAGTTTCTCGAGACGGTACATTTCTACTAAGACAAATCCTTTTCGAGACACGCTTACGTGGTTAGTTAAAGAGATACATTGTCAACTTTTAGGTGACAACTAGCTCTAGTAACTAACTTGATGTTATTACCCGTCGAGGATAAGTCTTTTCGATATTACTAACTTTTATTGTCTCGTCAATTCCTGGGTCAATTCTGAGTCTAGCTCGCACATGATACAACTTTTTGCCTTTTGACTACTTATATTTTAATCACTTTTTCATTTTCTCCCCCTCAAAAATAGCATATAAAATGATGTTTTTGACAATCTTTTTATATTAAAATATGCCTTTTTGAGTCTTATGGGGAGATTCACCAAGAACTTTTGATTTTAGAACAAAGTATTTTTGTTTTGACAAGTGCTCCCCCTCAACAAGTGATTAGGTCTTATTGAGGTGAAATACTTGTCCTTTTGAGCAGAATTATGAAAATCATAAAACATTTGATTAATTCTACTCAAAAGTAAGAAGCCTTCGCTCCTTATATTAGGATTGAGGCACTGATGCGTACCTCAGGGTCCTTTCTTTACAAGTTCGGGTTGTGCACTGTAATGTGTGCACAAGCCATTATGAAGAATAGTAATATAACAAATCAAATCAAGTTCTTACAACTTTGCTACCATTCAGGTCTCTGAAATGTCAACACCGGAAATCCAGGTCTACCTCCAACATAGCTTTCCAATCTCCGAAACTGATCCCTGCGCTTCAACCGGTTCTCAATCCTTGTAATGAATCTGCGAGCGTCCCTGGCCTCATTGGTATTCCACCTTTTGGATTTACCCAGTGCTATGTCATCTAATCTGCTTTTGATTCCATCTTCGACGAACTTCAGGGTTTCATCACAGAACTTATGGATTTCTTCATAGGCCATGAAGCAGTTACGACCGTTTACACTGCGGTATGTGAACCCAAATGTCGGATGCCTGATCAAGGAGTATTGAGATAGATGTTGAAGGTTGGGGATGTTGAACATATTAGGTTTGGTGAGATTCAGCTTCTTCTGATAACTTTCCACTCCCAGTTGAAGATCTTCTACTCTTTCTCTGATGACTATATGTCTGATGAAGATTAGGAGAGCTGTGATAAAGGCAAGCTGCATAGGTTTGGGCAAGTTGCAAAGCTTTCCTTGAACTTTGAGTAGATACATATCTTCTATGTCGTTGAGGAGTAATCGTGGAAAGTCTGACTCGGAAATCTCGTACTCTTTTTCATCAAGTCTTTTGAGTAATATTTTGCTGAGGAAGGGGTACCCAAAGTGAGTGACTGTCGAAATGAACTGAATCGAGACTATCTTCAACTCACTTGTCACATTACCCATCGTCTGATTGAGTCTGCTGCTTCGATAATATTGTGCCCGGTTATCTGGCCAATGATGTATGCCATAGAGTGCGTTCCGGTCATAGTCAACAACTTTATCGATGAACAAGTTCGAGGCTTCTTCTTCGATGGCATTGTTGAGGTATTTGGCTGCAGGTAGGAAGGTAAGTGATGTGGCGTACTTCTTCTCAATCTTGCTTCCGTGTTGTAGAAATTCCAAGTCGTTGTTGAAGAAGAACTTGTAAGGGATCTTTGGTTCCTTTGGCTTCCCAACCATAGGCAGTGGTTTGGACCAGTCAGTTATGTATGGTGCGGTTTTCCTTGTGACCGGATCGACGTGAGATTCAGGATTGATCCAGTCAATATTGCTTGACATAGCTCGAGCAATATTTTCTAAATGGTACTCAAGTTCGATGGAGTTAGCAGACCGATCTTTCAGAAGATTCAACGCATCATTCTTGATTCTTCGTAGCTCTTTTTTGTTCATCTTTTTCATATGAAACTTATGTTGAATCAACTGAGCGTATTCCACTGTTCGACCATCGAGAGGTTCTTGATCGTCTGCAAGTGGCGGTTGCGAATTAATCATCTTGTCAAACAGGAGTAATCGGCAGTTTCGTCTTCGTCTAGCCATTTGAGAACGGTTTTCGGTTTCTTAGGTTCTGTGCCTTTTGACGAGGTGTCCGGTTTGTGCTGATGATGTTTTCGTTTCCTTTCTTTCTTCTTTGTAGATGACGGTTCTGGCACTTCATCGGTATGAGGAATCTCGTCTCCGCCTGTATATTCAAAGTGGTCATGGGCTTTGGGACCGGAACCAGATGCCTTGGGTTGTTGTGTAGATGTTGTTGTAGTTGGAGGAATGACCGGTTCTTTTGGTTGAGATGAGGGTCCTTCGGCTTGCTTCTGTTTCTTTGCCTGAGAGTTAGGATCCTGATCTTCATCATCTCTTGGACGTTTCTGTTTATCGGCCTCAGTGCTGCAGGTCTCTTTAGTCATTTTGGCTTTCAAAGCTTCCAGGACTTTAGCTTCTTCAGGTGACAATGTGAACTTACTTGCCAATTTGTCTAAGAGCTGGGTTTCTAATTCGTCCAAAGATAACCCCGGTTGTGGTAAAGTTGATTTGTCAGCTCGAAGAGTAAACGAGGTAGATCTGATCACTTTCCTGACTGCTTGTTCTGCAAACTTGGTAAGTTCATCTCTCATAGGTGTCAGCAACTCTTTTAATTCAGCAACTAAGTGTTGTTCCATGTACTGATGTGCTTGAGCAGCTAATGTGGCTTCCAAGTTTTCTTGTACATCCTTAGCTAAGAAGGTGTCAACCTTTTCTTGCAGCTCCTGGACATTTGTATTAAGCTTCGTCAATTCAGCGACTTGGCTTGCAAGTGATGCAACCTGATCTTCCAGTTTGCTTTTCTTCTTATCATGAACTCTTCTAAAAGCTTTCTTTATCAACTTGGATGCAGCAGAGGCTTTTGTACTTGCGGGTTTCTTGATTGATTCGTCATGGGTAGATTCGGATGCTGGAGGTGATGATTGTGAAGATTCAATGTTGGTGGTAACGTCCTTGTCATCTCCTCTTTGTGATTCGGGTTGTTCAACATTCTTAACTTTGGCTGCTTCCTCTTGCAATCTTTGTTCTTCAGCCAGTCTGTCAGCTTCGGTCTTAAGCTTTAATTCTTCTTCTAATTTGGCTGCTTCTGCCTTAAGCCTAAGATCTTCTGCAAGCTTGGCTTCTTCTTCTTTTCTTAACTTATCTTCTGCCAGCTTGGCTGCCTCTTCAGCCTTTCTGCTTTCCTCCATATGAATTGTTTCTTCCAATTTGGCTTGTGCTAGCTCCTCAAGCCTAGCCTCTTCAGCTTCTTGCTTTTTCTTTAATTCTTCTTCTTGAGCCCTTTCTCTAAGCTCCATTTCTTCCATAGTCAACAGATATGGAGCATCAGTATCCATGTGATCCTCCTCTTCCTCTTCTCCTGTTGCGGAAGCATTGAGCATTTCTACGTCTATGGGTGATACTGTGGGGGTGTCGTAGACAATCAATTCAGCATTGGTTCCTGTAGTAGAATCAGGAATGCTGCTTGATCCGCCAGCTTCGGTAGTAAGAGAGAACAATGGAGGTGGAGGTTGATCAGCTTGGAATGCATCTATCTTGCTGTGGAGGAGACTCATCTTAAGAGTTCTTTCATTTTCTTCTTCTACTGAAAGGCCTATGTTTGAGTGATGATGAGTGTGTAAATACTCATCATTTTATACCAATCTGAGCTGCCAAAACATACAAAAACACTCAAATATGTATCAAAATACTTAAAATATCTTAAATGTGTGTTTTATATGTTTCAAATGCAAAATATGCAAAAACAGATGAAAAATGTACAAAGTTTGCATAATTGGCAGTTTCAGTCCCTCAAGTTTCATAAATTGGCAAAACTAGTCCCTGGTTATTCTAAAAACTTGAAAAAGTCACCAAAGGTCCTTTTTAATCATAAAATTACATATTTAGTCCTTTGGTGCAAAGTTTCATAAAATTACAAGTTTAGTCCCTCAACTTTGCAAATTGACAGAAATGGTCCCCGGGATGTTAAAAACTTTGAGAAATTCAATTTTGGTCCTTGTACTAATAATATTTTGCAGGAATGGTCCTTGGTGTGAAGTTTGGTAAATTTACATGATTGGTCCCTCAAGTTTGGTAGTTTGTCAATTTTAGTCCTCGGGTATTTAAAAAATGAAATTTATCAAAAATACCCTTGTACTATTCACATGTGACAAATTAGGTCCTTATTTAAACTATAAAAATACTACACAACAAGTCCCATTAACTTTGAATAAATTACAAAAATGGTCCTTGTGTAGTATTAAAACCAAACGGATCCTTATTAAAATAAAACCCAAAACTAATTTAACCCAAACACATACCAAGCCCACCCCCACTATCCTAATTACCTAAGCCCACCACAGCCCAACTAAACAAAACCCAGTCCACCCTCAGGTTTGACTTCGGTCAAACCCACCCTTCTTCCCCTTTACCTCCAAAACCAGAAACCACCATACCACCACTGGTTTCCCCCCCCCCCTAGCACCACTTGCCTATCCACCCACACCCTTATCCCTGCCAATTACATTCCCCAATGCACCAATCACATCCACCCCCCTAGGGACTATTTCAGAAGCAATTTGCAAATAGCATCCTTTCCCGCCAAAAATGGAAACAGAGCTGAGGTGATCTAAAAGTCAAGCAACATGGTGGGATTTGACCAGTGGGACCCACATGACATTTTGGAATGCTATAAGAGAGGAAAAGGAAGCAGAAGTAAAATTATTAGTTTAGTTTTAGTTAATGGTAGTCGTAGGTAGTGTAATTTAATTATTAAGTTGTATTTTCAATTAAACAAGCTTGTATCAGTTAAATCTCATGCATTACAATCTTTAATCAAAGTTAATTTCAAGTTTCAGTGTCATTCTCAGATTATGCAGTTTCATTAAAATTCAAAAATCTCAAAAAGTTAATTGTTGTTGTTAAGGCTTTGCATAAGCTCATATAAGCTCTGACAAAGCTCATATAAGTTTTAGAATACCTTAATTATCTGTTTAGCCATAAATAAAAAATCACCAAAAATAATAAATTAAATAAGAGAAAAATAAAAAATAGAAGGAAGAACAAGATGAAGGATTGAGCAGGGCATGATTTGAAGTGTTTTGGTATTAGTAGTCTTGTGGAAGACTGTTAGGAAAGATATTGGTCCTGGTTCATTCATTTCTCAGCTTATCACCCATTGTAAGCTAAACCTCAATTTTTAGCTTATCTAGTTTTTATTGTTTCTTTAGTATAATTTTACTTCCAATAGTATAATTGTCATCTGCTTAATCTATTTTAGTCATAAAATCAGTGGTTATAGTTTAGAATTCAAAAGTTTTAGTGTAAGCATAGTCTTATAGGGGTGTTTGGATGTACTTGATTCACTGTGTTCAAGTGAGTTCTAGTGGTTAAAGTTGGTTTAGAAACAATACATTAGGTTAGTATGGGATAGTGTAATCATAAAATCGGTAGTTACATTGGTAGAAAGTCAAAATCACCTCCCAATCACCCAACAGTTAACTGTTGTGGTTTGTGGGTTTCAAAACCCACCCACTTTGATTCATAAGCTATGTATCCATCTTAATTAATTCATAATATAGCTTATTATAGATATCTAAGTTATTTAGAAGCTTTTAAAGTTCACAAAAGTCAATCTAGCATTTTTCTTGAAAAGTCAAATTGTTATGTTTCAGATTTTTACAAATATTGCAAGAATTATTGTGAATTTAGCAATTAGTTTTAGGATCTCAGCTTTTTAGGTTTTGTTGTCTACCACCCCAGCTATTGATTCCCCCTATCTTATTTTTGTGATTTTAGCTGTGGGCCCCACAACCCTCCAAAGAGGGCTGCAGGGCTGAGCAACTGCTCTGTGCAGCAGTACACCACCACACCACCACCACTTTGGTGGTGGTTTGTGGCCACCACAGTGGTCCCCACACCTAGCTTTTAGGTTTTCCCAACCCCCCTCCTACCAGAGCTTCCTCTTTGACCTTTAGTTTGACTTTAGGATCCCTGGGACCCACCTGGTTGAGCCTCTCATATCTGTCCCATTTACAGTTAATTAGCAAACTTTCCAAGTGCTTATTTTGATTAATTCAGCTTATTTGTGCTTTGTGCTTATTGTTTCTGGCTTATTCTAGTCCATTGTACTTATTTGTATCTGTTTTCATCAAAGTGGGACCCACACAAGCTCATTTGAGCTCATTTTCCCAAACAGTCAACAAAAGTCAACTATTTAAGATAAGGGGGTGCAAAGTGCTTAATTTTTAGCTACAAATAAGTTGTTTTTACAAAAAGTCTTTGTTTTTAGGTATTAAATAAGTTTGTAAAAGAAAATTCCAAAAAATCAAGTTTTAAATTAAGTGATAGTTTCTATTTAATTCAATTTAATTTTAATTTTCATTTTTAGATTTTAATAAAGTATTTAGTGTTTTTATATTTTTATTAATTACCTTATATAGTAAAGTATTTTTAATAATTTTTCTAGATTTTTATTCTGTCATTTAGTATTAATTAGATTTAATCTTAGTTTTCTTTATTATTAATTAAAATTAAGTATTAAATATCATATTTAGTTTTTATAAAGTAAAACTTAGGTTTTATATTTTTCCTAGCTTTAATATAGTATATTAGACTTTTAGAAAATATAATTTTGAATTCTACTGTTCATTTTCCATTTTTCTTATTTAATTTGTTTAAATTAGTATTAAGTTAATTAAAAGGTAAATAATTAGTTGTTTAATCTTAAAACTTAATTTTTAGAGTTTTTATAATTTTGTAGGATTCCTGTGATGGTTAAGTAATTTTATAAATTTTCTCATAATTTTCCAAGTTAATTTAGTATTAATATTAATTAAAAGTAGTTTAATTAGTTTAATTAAGTTAAATAGTTTTCAATTTATAAAAAACCCATAAAAAGACAAAAATATTTATTTTTATTTTTTATACTTTCTTCAAGTTCTAATTTAAGTTTAGAAATTATTTTTGCAAATTTTTAGTTTAATTTGTAATAGTTATAATTATTAGTTAATTTAAATTAGGTTTTAATTTAGATTTTAATAGTTTAATCAATTAAATAATATTTAAATAGTATTTTAATCATTTTCATAATTTCATTTTCGTTTTTAATTTTAAGTTTCAAAAAGTGTCAAAAGCACCCCCTGTAGTTTGTTAAATATCAAAATCCCACTTTCTCTGTCTGTTACGTGATCTGAATTGTGAATACGTGCACATATCTGTCATCTGATTTTTGTGAATATTATATCTGTGTACCAACACCAAAATAACAGTAGCAAAATCAATTCCAAAATCATCTGGCTACTGTCCTCAGTACCACTCACTCATAAACGATTTCCAAAGCACCATTTCAATCTCGCTGGGACATAACGACCCGGGGAAACACTACACTATCCACGGAGTATTGGCTTGATTAGTTTGACTTTTACGGTTGACCATTCACAAGTGGTTGACTAATAAAGGTTGACTAGTTCGGACCCAATCAAAATTTGGCGCCGTTGCCGGGGAGGTTGTTGCGTGTTTTACAAAATCGTTTTAAGTTTAGTGGTTTTCAAAACCCTCCCTGTACAAATTTCACACAAATTTGTAAAAAGTTTTTGTAAAAACATAATCATATAAAAAAAATGTTCATTAACACTTCTCCTGAAGTGTTGAAAACACCAAAAAAAAAATTAAAAACAATCAAAAACAAACTGTGAAGTTAAATTACTTCGTGTTCTTTAAGATTACAACCTGAAACAGTTGGTTTAAGGTAAGTTCTGACATTAAATTGCGAACTGAAGAGGAAACCTATTTACTTCCTCCCGCCAGCCTGCGAGTAATCTTAAAGGGACGATTTCGGTTAACAAATCAGTTCCAAAAATATTTCCCAAGTTTCTGCACACACACCCATAAGCCTAAAGCAGTTTTTCAAATTAATAAATACAAACCCATAATAAGTTCCCAAACTTAAGATTAAAACTTGCCTTTATATCCCTGTGAGTGGTGTACCTTTTTCAAAGAAGCCATTCACTTGTGATTATTGGTTTAAGTTCTCTGTGGTTTTGCCTCGATTTTGTCTTGAAAAATTGTTTTTGGTGCATGTGCACTAAACATGTTTCTCAAAAATACCAAAAATATTCACCTTTACCCTCTCACCTTTTTGATTCTCCATTTCTTACCCTCTAAAACCTTTTGATTCTTTCTATGTCTCATCCACACTTTCTGATTTTCCAGTGGTGTGGTAATCCTTATAATGGTGGCAATTGCCCCAGTTGTGGCATGGTAGAGTCAGGAAACGGGTCTGTCTATAACCAGAATCCCTATTCCTACCATGACACGACTGATTCATTCCATCAGTTACCACACCATGAGACTCAACAGTTTCACTGTTGTGAGTACTGTGGTGGTTCACATTACAGTTCTGATTGTCAATCAGGAAACACGCTTGTCTATGAGCAGTTTCCTGATAACAATTATAACTCAAGCACATACAACCCGCAGCCACATCAGTTTCACTGTTGTGATTACTGTGGAGGTCCACACTTTAGCTCTGATTGTCAAACAAGGAATCCATTTCCTTGTAACAATTTTGACTCTTCGTATCAAGACCAACCTCCACAGTACCAAAAGATCCAAGCAACTCCTCAAATCCAGCAAGACTTTTTAGAGGTTCTTGAGAAATTTAAAGAACTTAAGGAGGAGTTAGCTAATATTTCACTCCGCCATACTCCAAGTTCTTCTTGTGCATATTGTGGGGGTCCTCACGATGATTTTCAATGTCAACCTTCCGGTTTTGACACATCCACATCCCCATAATTTCCTTTCATTCCAAATTCTCGTGGGAAAACTATGGCAGAATTACTTGCTGAAGAACGAGAATCTGGAAAAAGCATGGAAGAATTATTGGCTGAGCAACGAGCAGCTAAATTACGTGCTAATATTCGCAATACTGCTCTATTTGATGACTATGATGACAGTGATGATGAAGATAACATTGTTATTATTCAAAAAGATTCATCAAGTTCATCAGTTGATATCCCAGCAGTTGAGATTCCATCTCAAACAATTGCTATCACACCCGAGGTTTCCACTCACTCTCTGAATATGGGGGATGAGCATCTTAGCACTGTTCCTCAAAAGGAATCGGACGAATTCATAAAGTCTAGTGTTGAGAACCTTGTCCCAATCCCAAGAGAGTCATAGGAAACTTCTGATCATATGTGTGATCTACCTGCTCACCCTGAAAATCCAAAAGATCATTTTGAGACTTTCTCCGATTTTAATGATGATTGTACATCTTATGGAGAAGTTGAGTATGAGGAGGCACCATTGCCTCATTCGGACGTTGACCCTCTTATTGAGGAGTTCACAAACGATCTTACTCACATCAATCCACTTCCTTTGGGAAATGATGATGGTCTCCTTGATTTTGAAGCCGATATGGGAGAAACTGAAAATCTTTTAAACTCTAATCCCAACATCGAGCTTAGTACTTCACATACTGATGAAAATTCTTTATCTTCTGGAGACATCAGTCATGTGGAAGGATTGCCTTCTGAGCTAGTTAACTTAGAAGAAGAGAATGATGAGATTGACACTGAAATCAAAGATGAAGCACTTCGTGCAACATTATTGAAAGTCAATCTCCTCATTTCTAAAATCGAGGCTTTCAAAGAGAAACCTATTTCATCTCCTATCCCCATAAAGGATAGTGACATTCTCTCCGATGACCCTATACCGGAATTTGAAGCCTTTACTTTTGATCCTATGGGAAAGAAGATTAGTGGCAGTACCACTTCTCATTCTCATAATTCTCTCCCTGATTATGAATCATTTACCTTCGATGAGTTCTCTTGTGAACTCACGCACATCAATCCAGAATATGATTCATTCACATTTGATGAGTTCTCCTGTGAACTCACTCATATCATGACTCCTCTGGAGTATGATGACCCGGGGGGAGATGCACTCGATCATGAGAATTTGCAAATTCCCACCCACCCTCCCGGGATGTTTTCAAGCTTACCCTTTGAAATCCAAAATCAGGCTAATGAGCCTGCCTTCGAGGAAGAAGATCTTATCATGATTTTTATCATGGTTTTCTTCCTTTTCTTCACCTATAAGGTGACTTCTCTTGTTCTTCACTCCTTCGGGAGTGAGGACACTATCTTTGATCCCGGCATTTTCATGTATCATTATCTTGAGCCGGATACTTATCTCATCGGTGTGGAACTTTCACGTGCTTCAAATGTTTATCCAAACATTTTGAATGAAAGTCCGATGGAGATTATTTCTTCCACATCATGCTTCCCCAAGGACAAATGAATTCGGGGTCGAGTCACGCTAGCGACTCGGTAAACAAAAACAGAGCATGCTTATAGGGTTTTCACCCTAAGTGTGGGGGAGTCCCCCATGCTTTGATTACAAAAGTGAAAAACAAAATTGTGTTTCCACGTTTAGCTTGTAATGTTGCTCTTTTACGTTCAAGGAATCAGCATAATAGACGGGACTTTAAATATTGAGGACAATATTCATGCTTAGTGTGGGGGGGTATTCGCTATTCTAGCGAATTTTATTACATTTTACTATCTTATACCCCCGTTTTTGACCAAAATTTTTCACTAAAGTTCAAAATTTTTTGTGGTAATCAGTCCGCCAAAGTCTAAATGACAAATGGATTGGCTAGTCCAGGAGCAAACGGCTCTTGGTAAAGACATCTCAAACCCGTTGACGGCTTGCAATTTGCCCAAAATTGTATGGTTCCTCAACTCCCCGAAAACAAATGAGTTGGCTAGCCCGCAAGATTATGGCTTGTGGTAAAGGCCGTGGAAAATCCATAATTGGTAATCAGCTCACCAAGATGTTGACTTAGTCCATCAAGATGCTGGCTAGTCCAGAAGCAAACGGCTTTTGGTAAAAACAAATCAAATCCGTTGACAGCTGGTGGTTTGCTCAAAATCCACTACAACAAAATGTGCCTAATGCAACACTTAACAAGCAACACTTGTAAAAGATGTTGCCTTTTTGACAACCTTTGTGATAAAGCAACATTTTAAAAAATAAGTGTTGCATATTACGATATAAAGCAACACTTTTAGAAAAGTGTCGCCATTTTAATTCTTAAAGACAACACTTAGTGGAAAGCATTGCACATTTCACATACAAGTGCAACACTTTAAAAGAATGTTGCCTTTAGTGTAAATACAAAACTTAATTAGATTATAGTATTTGCACACAAAGATAGGAAAACTACATAAGATGCGGCATTTTTTATAGCGTATTCACAATATGTAATTTAAAGCCAACATTCCCTTAATTTGTTCCAACTATTGCGAGATGAAGAATGTTTTTACCATCTCACATTACATGACACAAGAACAGTGAGCAGGCATAAAAAAACTCTGCCTCTGTTTGAGAAATAATACATCAATCAAGTGGCACAATGCATAAGGAAGATCACATCTTTCATCAAAATATTGTTCCAACCAATCTTTATGGACTTTCTCTCAGTATACCACATAGGGCAGCCAATCAGTGTTTAAATGCTACCTGTAAATAGATTTAAATAATTCTTACCTGAGTGACTGCAATTCTGCAAACATATTAAAATCAAGTTATGTATGAAAAATACGATTATATGTATACCTTCACAATTTACTACACATCAATACCAGGTATTGCATTTTTCATAATTATCCTTTAGTTAAAATTTAACATATCAACTTTTGCAAGTATAGTGGTTAGTTAGCAGTAAAACTAGATGATGATTAGGAAGTAATTCAACTTTAGGACTAAGTGTCAAAACACGTTTGAGTTAATTGTAATTAGTAATGAAATATAGTGACCTAAAAAGAGTTCGCCATAACTAGCAAATTGTTGCTTTCAGCTTTTGGGGTCCTGACTTGATGTCCTAAAAAGAAAGAATTAAACAATAAATAAATAACATTTTACTTTAGAAATTAGAACTAAGAAGCACACATAAAAGTAATCATTCTCCAAATACAACAAGACAACTCCCATGTCGATCAATAATATAGCACAACACATTTAAGATCATCACAAAAAACAAGACTCTAAATTGAATATACAGTTACTAAGGCTAAGTTGTAGGGTTTTGGACTCAAAGATGAGCCTGTTTCAAATCTTATGTTGTAGAAGTGAGTATAATAGCTCTATTAGAGTGATCTAGAAGCCGCATAGCATTGAAAAAATGAAAAAAATAAATAAAAAATAAGACTAGCTCTTACTCAAATACTCATTATATTATAACGGGATCTTTAACCACAAAAGCTGGACATTTATTCGGGATAACAAAAATTGGGAAGGGAAAAGAGAGACGAGCAAACTTAAGAATTTTTATATCTATGGTGGAATTTAAATATTAAGGTAAATCAATCCCGTGCATTCATTACAAGTTTCTGTTGCTAATATTTCATTTGCACATTTTATCGAACAGTTCCTCTGTACAAGTAACAATAGAAACAATCAATTGACATTAAGTAGAAAAACAAAACAACCAATTGACAAGTAAGTACAAAAAGTTATATAATAAGCATGAAACATCTTGCATCTAGCATTGTAGCAAATGAACAAAAAAAATGATATTAAATTCTCGTATACCTTGGTTCATAAACTGTCTACTTGAACACTGTGTCAAAGCTTCTTTTGAATAATTCTTATAAAGAGGGAGTGGGAAGGTGGAAGAAGGGAAAACGTGGTATCACATGAACAAGTTGGCGGGAATAATTACTGGGAAATGAAAACACTTGCCGCCAATTTATTAGGTTCGGTTACAAGCTTTCAAGTAAAAGGAAAAATAGTGATATTGAAAGGTTGAGTTTTCAAACACTTGGTTATATGAGAGAGAAAAATAATGTAATTAATTCTCTTATTAAAACATAACATTACTTAAAAGTACAATTATTTATTCACATTATACAACCAATTAAAAATATATCTACCAAAAAATACAACCAATTAAAACACAAAGCGGGTTGACCCGAGATGCTTCAAACCCTGCGGGTTGACCTGTTTTCGACCAAACATATCAAGTTGATCCGGTTTAAATCGACCTATTTTTTAACTGGAACGGTTGAACCGGGTTTCAAAACATTATGTTTAATTCTCAAATCTTCAAACTTTTGTTATAAACTTTTATTTATCAATAAACTATTTGTCGCTATAAAATCCCGTTGCTATGCACGGGTACTCGTCTAGTTTTTATAAAAAGGTTATGTTTAGTGAAATAGGTCGGAGCTCGAGATGAGGTTTAGCCTTGGGCTGGGGTTGGGCTGAAGCTAGGGCTAGAGTTGGAGCTGAGATTTATATTATAAGCGAGTTGAGTTTATATTTTTATAAAGTTGTTTGGTGAATTAGTTTAGATAAAAATACAACACATTAAAACTCATATATACTTCAAGCTTTTGTGCGTTGAACTATTGTATTTTGAATGGCATTTAAGTAATTTGATAGCTATAAGCCCCTATAAGACTGTTTCAATAAGCTTAGGCTTATAACTAATAAAAATATCTACAAGCCTATATGACAAACAAAGCTTATTTTATAAGCTCAAACCCCTATAAACTAGCTTTTTTCATAAGCTCACGGCCCTATAAGCCTACATCAAACACAACCAAATAAAGCACCTAATTGTTGTCACTTTCCAAAATAATAAGTTAAAAACACATTCAGACCAAGGACCAATATAAGATATTGATTTTATCACGTGACAAAATGAGCCACTTGATTGGCCATTACAAATTAACATTAGACACTAAATTGGTCAAAATTAAATAAAAAACATGAGGTAAATTTTAAAATTTTGTGTTAAATGTAAAATAAAGTTGTATCTGAAACACCATTTAGGGTCAATTCTAAACCTTAGAAAACCTTTATAGGCTTAAGTGTATAATTGTATAGTTAACCATTGAGGCATTGTTGTAATGGTATCACTCTCTTACCACAAACATCTAGTTAATCAGTCAATTAGGGCTTGTATATAAATAGGTTATGGGTTCAATCTCAACTCATAGCTAAAAGGTCACTGGAACAGATGCTCATTGTTTGGGGCTAAATCCTTTAGGAAGGGTAAGTCGGCACCCAAAAAGGGAGCATGAGATCAAGGTCTCCTCGCTGATTTAAACCTTTTAGAGAGTTTCTTTAAATCTTAATAAGCTTATGATTTTGGAAATACCCTTAGAATTTATATTTTTCAAAAGCTACATTTATTATTATTGTTGTTTTTTTTGTTGTCGTCTTCGTCGCCACCGCCGATGTCGTCGTTGTTGTTAGTTTTGGTAGTGGCAGTGGTGTTGGTGGTGGTAGTGGTAGTTGTCGTAGTAGTGTTAGTAGTCATACTGGTACGTAGTGGGCGTAGTGAAAGAATTATGTTCTAAGTATAGCAATGACTTTCACAACTGGCCTTCACATGAATGCTAAAGGGTCACTTGGATCCTCTAATCCCTAAATTTATCCCCTATTTCCCTCTTGAATGTGCGATCGACCGGACCAAAGCAAAAGGATACAATTGTTTGGTCGTTCGCCCTAAGTCGACTTCCGCTAGTCAACTTGCAGTCAACTAGTGTTTACCCGATTCCGTACTTACCTACTTGCATAGTTTCGTAGCCCTAGTTCTACTTGTGCAGCACCGGTAGATACCTGACGTAGTCTAAGTAGTGATTTTCGCCCAATAAAACCTAAGGTGATTCATGGAGCATCAAGAACAAGAAGAATACGTTCTGTGTAGATCAAGAAAGGTCGTGGAGCTTGCGTTTAGCAGGATAAACAAGTAAGTATTCCTAAACACCCTTTATACGTGTTAGATTAGGTTATATCCCTGATTAGGAGATCTTGATAGTAGGGTTTGGTATGCATGGTCTTTACATGTTTATTTTTTGATGTGCATGTTTTATATGTCATGCGGGATTGCGGGTGACCACAAATACACTACATGTAGTTGTCATGGTAGCGTTAGTAATCATAATTGTTTTGATGTGCATGTTTTATATGTCATGCGGGTGACCACAAATACACTATATGAACGTTATTATGAATATTATATTATTTGATTTGGATTCTAATCAAGATTGTAAAGTAAATGACCGATGTCTTTTCATTGGTGGTGTTTGGGATTTCAAATAGGAGTGGCGTCTTCCTCCTTGTGGGATATCTATGGACGAGCTTAACCTGCTCGCGTACAGAGTATGTAATGCTCGCGTACAGAGTATGTAATATTGAGATTGGACTTGGCAGCCATGACATTTGGAGCTACTATGGTGATGCGTCTGGTATCTTCAAAGTCAAACCTCTCTCGATTATCATTCATAATAGTATATTTTCGGATTCTTGTATTGGTGTTCACTACTCGTGGAACTCTTGGATTCCTCGCAAGGTCAACATTTGCGTCTGGCGACATCTCTAAATAGATTAGCTACGCGTGCCAACATCTCTTTACGTGGTATTCCTCTTTCTTCTTGCTTATGTCCTTTTTGTGATTCCAAGGTGGAGGAAGTGGATCATTGCCTTATGTAATGTCCCAAAGTCTTGCCAATTGGGGAAAATATTGGAATTAGTGGTGGCTTCATTCTCCTGTTACGTTTCCCTCTTTCAATCTTGCAGATATTGCTCTTGAAAGAATTGGCAGTTATGGATGTTCTCGAAACAACAAAGCCCTTCATGCAGTTTTCCAATGTGCTATATAGGCTATTTGGAAGTGGAGAAAAAAAAAGTGATCAAGGCCAACGAGGAGTCAATTGCAAGAATTTTATACTTTTATGTGAGGACATATTCCCATCGATTCAACGCCTTGCAAAAACTTGGATATCTTCTCAGTACAAGGCAAAGCCTATCAACCGGGACATCTGGATTTCAAGACCAATGCATATGTTTAATCTTGACTAGTTGTATGGCTTTTCTTTCTTTCAATCGCTTCTGTGTATCCTTCTAGGTGTTTCTTAGTTAACAAAATTCTTAGCCTCAAAAAAAAAAAAAAAAAAAAAAAAAAAAAAAAAAAAAAAAGTATAAAGAAGCATATCTTAAACAAAAACTTATAAAATTGAGTCAAAAGTGACATGTTGGATTAAGGGGGAGCACTCCTTACCGATTACCGACGCCCGATTCCGATTCTGACAAACCGATTCCGACCGACTGCTACTCGGTTCGAGTTTTCTGTGATTTCGGGTCGGGACGGGCAAAAAACCGAGAAAGACAAGCAAGGTCGGCCGATTCCGACAAACCGATTACCGACCGACTGAAACCGAATCTTTTCGGGTCGGTATTCGATTTATGATTTAGATGCTTTTCAAGATCGGGATTAGTCAGGACGAGTCGAGTCGGGTCGGGATCCGGCTCGATGCTCAACCTTATGTTGGATAGTATAACACGTGATTTGGACATTTTTTAAAAGCGTAACAGGTTGATTTTAGAAACCCAGTGAAGTGATTTAAAATTTTCTTTTACAAAACTATAGAAATAGTTTAGTTACTCAAGTAAATAAAAACGAAATATACAATGAATTGATTAACAAATTTTAATTTTACAATAACTTTATTAACAATTTTTTATACAATAACGCAAAAAACCATAAAAATACTAAAATGGTTTATTGAACAAAAACATAAAGATGGCTTATGTACATATACTTTCGAGCAGTGTTTTAAAAGGCGCGTCAAGGCACCTCAAAGGCGTCGCTAAGGCGCGAGGCGTGGCCTCGCCGTCACGAAATGAACCATGGCGGCTGCTCTAGGCGTGGCGTGAAAAAAGGCGTGAAAAGGCGCCCCTTTTGGTAAGGCATGACGAGCCTTTTTTTTTTAAATAACTATTTTGCACAAATATTTGGAATTTGGGCTATTTCGTATTTGAGCCTGGTAAATATATAATAATTATTAGTCTAAATGTCTAATATAGTAGCATAAATGTATACGTAATATGATACTATAACATAAATAATAATTCTTTAAATATTTTTTGGCTGCTTTAGTCATGCCTTAAAAAACGCCATGGCTCGTAAAGCATAAGGCGTGGCCATGCCGCCACGCCACGCCTTACGCCATTTATAACCTTTTGAGTTACCAAATACTCCGTAAATTTCTAAAAGCAAAACATTACTGTATTATGTTGAAGTATAATAAGCCAAAACCGTCATTTTTTTTTCTCTAAATTAAAAATTGAATTCCCTCTTGCTCTTCCGCTTTTTTCCCCCAAAAATCAAATTAACCCTCTAGATCTTACCCTCAATAGATAACCTCCTTGTAACCATCTTTAATTAACCGGCATACATGCTCCGCTCTCATCCTCAACGATATTCTATCTTGATCTCACAAGAATATTTCATTTCGATTTGGGTTTGCACAAACATATATTTATATCATGCGAATCAGTTATATTTTGGGATTTGTGTTTTGGCTAGCGGCAAACTGGCAAAGTGATGTTGGATGCAAATAACGATCTGGTTCGTAGTTATAATGTTACAAAAATGATTTTTTTTCTTCTTCATATGTTAGTATGTGCATATTCCAACTCTCAATGGGTTTGAGATGCAATTGAAGTTCATAAGTTGGTGTGGTATAAACTTCTCTTACTAGTATATGTTTGATTGTACACTTCAAGAAATTTACAAGATGAAAACTTGATTATGGGACCATTATGCTTTATCTCATGATGCATTTTTTCTTTTTTTTAGTTTTACTGGTTCTTTATGTTGACATTTATTAATTTTGATTAAAATGTCACTTAATCGTGCAACAGTTAAAAATCTGGATGGTTGATTTCCATGACCATTCTTAGGCAAGAATATGGCTTCTATGCTTTTTTGATTGTATATGATGAAAATAGTTCTTGTTTCTCTAGCTAAAAAAGATACTTGAATTGGAAGCTAGTGTTTCGAAAGGCTTTAGAGAATTAGGTACAGTCGGTGGCATCCGACGGTGTTATGCAAAAAGTGTTGTAAACTCAATTTTTTCCTTTATAACTCACAAGAACTTAGGTTCAGCTTGTGCGATATGGCTACTGTGTGCTCTTAGTCTAGTGAGATGAGTTTATTATTTATTTTGCTTTAAGCTGTTAATATCTTGCTTTTCTTGGTGCACATGTGATTATTCGTTTCTATTTCATACCGCCAACTACGTATCTTTCAATATGTACTTCACACAATGGATAATTTTTGCCAGGTTTGTTCACTCAAGACAAGGATTTAAAGACAACTACTTTTTACGGGGGTTTCAATTGTAAGGTTTGATATCGTTACAATTGTAAAATTATGCAGATGATAATGGAGCAACCATGCCTGATAACTTTCATGAATTGTTGGAGAGTATCACGTAATATTGAAGAGGATCAAGCACCTAAGAAGCTTGAGGTAGCACAAGAACATGCAATATATGAGGCTGAAATAGAAGCATTGCACAAAAGAAATTGACGGCCTGCGAGACAAGTTATTTGAAGATGCTAAGCTCCAGAAAATTACCTATTCATGTTGCTCGGTGGTTATGAAAATGAGTTGTCTATATGTAAGGATTCTTCACTCATACTAATACTACATGTTGCAGTAATTGAAGTAATTTCCAAAGTCAAACTAATGATACATATGGAAATTACTTCAATTACTGCAACATGTAGTATTAGTATGAGTGAAGAATCCTTACATATAGACAACTCATGTAGTATTAGTATGAGTGAAGAATCCTTAAGTATAGTACTATAGTTATTGGTGAATAACCAAATATAATTGTTCTAATTATGGTACCTTATATTATGTTTGTACATAATGAAGGAAAAAACTAACCACATTCTTTATTGTTTTCATGTGTATCAGGCTACAAGCTTTTTGGCCTATATCAAGTTGCGAGTGAAGATTTGCAAAGAAGATGTCAAGATTATTTCCAGGATTGTAATTTGATATTTGATAACCTCTTTTGCTGTAGACAAGACATTTTATGTTAGTTATTTTACGTGTACATGCAAGCACATTATGCATTATGTTTCTTATTATTGATGGATTTTTTTTTTTGAAAGGCATCGATGGAATTTTATTACTACTATAATGGAATGGAACATTATACGTATTAGGATTTTTGTAAGAATATGACACATGTAGCATTTGTCTTGTAAAAAAAGTGTTACAAATCATTAAAATGTGTTGCCACAATGTTGCTAGAAAACAACACAAAGTGTTGCTCATCTAGTGATATTAAATAAAGAAGTGTTGCAGCTTCGTGCAAAGAGTGTTGCACTTATGTGTAGCAATGTTGCATTTGATTCTAAAAAGTGTTGCACATGTGTAAAAAAGTGTTGTGTTTGGGCGTAAGAATTGTTGTGTTTGAGTTTAAAAAGTGTTGCATTACAAAGTAACTCATTTGCTAAACATAAGCAACACTTTAAAGAAGTGTTACATATTGCAACAATAAGTGTTACATATACCTAAGGCGACGTTACATAACGTAGTACTTGGTAAAGTGTCACATTAGGCATAATGCAACATTTTAAAGACATAATACAACATTTTATTGGTGTTGCTTTAGCTTCATTTTGTAGTAGTGATCACACGGTTATCAGGTGTGCCACAGTTCTTACACCTGGCTACTCCAGAAGTGATGGCTTTTGGTAAAGAGAATTTCAAATCCATCAGGTTTTTTCTCAAAAGATTGCTAGGGACTAGCAATGTTTTAGTGTGGGGGATTGATGAGTGTGTAAATACTCATCATTTTATACCAATCTGAGCTGCCAAAACATACAAAAACACTCAAATATGTATCAAAATACTTAAAATATCTTAAATGTGTGTTTTATATGTTTCAAATGCAAAATATGCAAAAACAGATGAAAAACGTACAAAGTTTGCATAATTGGCTGTTTCAGTCCCTCAAGTTTCATAAATTGGCAAAACTAGTCCCTGGTTATTCTAAAAACTTGAAAAAGTCACCAAAGGTCCTTTTTAATCATAAAATTACATATTTAGTCCTTTGGTGCAAAGTTTCATAAAATTACAAGTTTAGTCCCTCAACTTTGCAAATTGACAGAAATGGTCCCCGGGATGTTAAAAACTTTGAGAAATTCAATTTTGGTCCTTGTACTAATAATCTTTTGCAGGAATGGTCCTTGGTGTGAAGTTTGGTAAATTTACATGATTGGTCCCTCAAGTTTGGTAGTTTGTCAATTTTAGTCCTCGGGTATTTAAAAAATGAAATTTATCAAAAATACCCTTGTACTATTCACATGTGACAAATTAGGTCCTTATTTAAACTATGAAAATACTACACAACAAGTCCCCTTAACTTTGAATAAATTACAAAAATGGTCCTTGTGTAGTATTAAAACCAAACGGATCCTTATTAAAATAAAACCCAAAACTAATTTAACCCAAACACATACCAAGCCCACCCCCACTATCCTAATTACCTAAGCCCACCACAGCCCAACTAAACAAAACCCAGTCCACCCTCAGGTTTGAATTCGGTCAAACCCACCCTTCTTCCCCTTTACCTCCAAAACCAAAAACCACCATACCACCACTGGTTCCCCCCCCCCCCTTGCACCACTTGCCTATCCACCCACACCCTTATCCCTGCCAATTACATTCCCCAATGCACCAATCACATCCACCCCCCCTAGGGACTGTTTCAGAAGCAATTTGCAAATAGCATCCTTTCCCGCCAAAAATGGAAACAGAGCTGAGGTGATCTAAAAGTCAAGCAACATGGTGGGATTTGACCAGTGGGACCCACATGACATTTTGGAATGCTATAAGAGAGGAAAAGGAAGCAGAAGTAAAATTATTAGTTTAGTTTTAGTTAATGGTAGTCGTAGGTAGTGTAATTTAATTATTAAGTTGTATTTTCAATTAAACAAGCTTGTATCAGTTAAATCTCATGTATTACAATCTTTAATCAAAGTTAATTTCAAGTTTCAGTGTCATTCTCAGATTATGCAGTTTCATTAAAATTCAAAAATCTCAAAAAGTTAATTGTTGTTGTTAGTTGTTGTTAAGGCTTTGCATAAGCTCATATAAGCTATGACAAAGCTCATATAAGTTTTAGAATACCTTAATTATCTGTTTAGCCATAAATAAAAAATCACCAAAAATAATAAATTAAATAAGAGAAAAATAAAAAATAGAAGGAAGAACAAGATGAAGGATTGAGCAGGGCATGATTTGAAGTGTTTTGGTATTAGTAGTCTTGTGGAAGACTGTTAGGAAAGATATTGGTCCTGGTTCATTCATTTCTCAGCTTATCACCCATTGTAAGCTAAACCTCAATTTTTAGCTTATCTAGTTTTTATTGTTTCTTTAGTATAATTTTACTTCCAATAGTATAATTGTCATCTGCTTAATCTATTTTAGTCATAAAATCAGTGGTTATAGTTTAGAATTCAAAAGTTTTAGTGTAAGCATAGTCTTATAGGGGTGTTTGGATGTACTTGATTCACTGTGTTCAAGTGAGTTCTAGTGGTTAAAGTTGGTTTAGAAACAATACATTAGGTTAGTATGGGATAGTGTAATCATAAAATCAGTAGTTACATTGGTAGATAGTCAAAATCACCTCCCAATCACCCAACAGTTAACTGTTGTGGTTTGTGGGTTTCAAAACCCACCCACTTTGATTCATAAGCTATGTATCCATCTTAATTAATTCATAATATAGCTTATTACAGATATCTAAGTTATTTAGAAGCTTTTAAAGTTCACAAAAGTCAATCTAGCATTTTTCTTGAAAAGTCAAATTGTTATGTTCCAGATTTTTACAAATATTGCAAGAATTGTTGTGAATTTAGCAATTAGTTTTAGGATCTCAGCTTTTTAGGTTTTGTTGTCTACCACCCCAGCTATTGATCCCCCCCCCTTATCTTATTTTTGTGATTTTAGTTGTGGGCCCTGGTGTGTATTAATTACACACCCGTTTTATTACCAATTATCAACCCTTTATGACTATTTGAGCTAACAAATGCTAAGGAAACGAGTGTTTTTATGTTGTGAATATGCAGGAACGGATTTATCATAAAAAGACGGAAAATCACACGATTACCGGAAAAACGGGCACGAGAGTAGAAGATGGTCAAATAGTCAAAGCCGGGAACCCGAGAATCAGTTTCAGTCCTCTACTTACTCAGACTTGTCAAGTTTAGTCCTTGGAATATATTTTTGGAGATTGGCAGATTTCACCCTTGAAGTTTCAAATATTACAAATATGGTCCTTGTACAATTTTTATCACCAAAATCTGTATAACAAAGTCCAATCCATTAATAAAGTCCAAATCCACTCTTTGTACCAAAGCCCAAGTCCCATGGCCCAAGTTATTAAATCCTGTGACCCGAGCCCACTTCACCCTCAAAATAATATAAACAAACAACCCGCACCAAACTTCATCCCCAATACACCCAATCCCAGAACCATGAACCCTAGCTCCACAAATAATATCAATTGGCTCATATAACTTCACCCAACCATCAATCAAGCTTAATTAATTACCTTCTAGAACACCACGTGACTCAAGCACATGACAGAGAGTGAAGGAGGATCCAATTAGGCTACGTGTCAGACAACCATTGGCCTTAGCACGTCATTCTAATCATTGGGATAGCTTCTAGAAGGTGCTGACACCCATCTGACACGGAAAGAGAGAGTACAAGCGTGAAGTGGACAGGTGTAGCTATTTGAGTGGACAAGCCACATCACGGATCATCATCCTATGGCTCATATTGAATCAAAGTAGCACAAGTATCATCTGAGGGCTCACATTGCTTCAAAGTAACACAAAATTGACGCGGATTGCCAGCTTGGCACTTGACTACCCAAGCACTCCTCATTTCCTATAAATAGGTCTCCAATTCTCTCATATTGTAAGTAGTTTTTAGCAATGTTATGTTGTCATTTTGTATCTAGAATAGTTTTTGTAATAGTGTAGTTCAAGTTTCAATAAAATTCTGTATTTCAATTTCAATCATTCAGCTTATTTCCTCAATTCAATAGCTTATTCAGTTTTACAAGTTACTTTTGTTTAGCTTATTTCATTAGAACTCAGCTTATTTCCTCTCTTTCACTATCTCTTTTAACTAAAATTAGCTTAATAAACTTTTTCTTTCATTATATTCATAAACTTCTCAAACTCAGAAAATTAAAAAAATTAGTTAAATAAAAATAAAAAAATAAAAAAAAATAGTTTCATAAGTTGTTTTCAAACCTTTAATCAGCTCAATTCAGTTTATTAATATAGTAGTTAAGCTCATTCAGTCCAAGTTTTATCAAGTTCTGTTTCATCCAAATCAATAAAGGTGTTCAAAAGTGTTGCTGAGGTGTACAATAGATAGCTGATACAGAACCTAGTGACATCAGCCTATCATAAAGATAGGCCTCTGTGAACTCTCTCTGTTCTTGTTGAGAGAGAATTGGGGTAAAAGCTTTGATCCATTTTCAATTTCTGTAATTGCTATAGACAGTTTAGTTGTAGCTTATGTCTGCTTGATTTTTGAGATTTTATTAGAATAGGATTGGTTGATATTAATGATAGCTTAGTATTGTTATAGTTATTGTTAGATTGAATCTGTGTTAATCATTGTTCCATTGATTGCTAGTATAATGAGCATCTATCATCTGTTTTGGATCTGAATATTGAGAACTGTGAATCTGAGATTTCATGGAATCCAGTGTTTGCTTGATATTGGATTAGTACCTGTGTTGTTTGTGGAAGCTGTTTGAGCTCATTTGTTAGAGAAATTAAGAGATAAGCTGCTAGTTGCTTTGATAACATAACTAATAGGAGTGTTTGGTTTATCATAATCTGTGTAGTATAAGTAATTGTAGGATTAGTTTATTTGCTCAATTAGCTTTAATACATCTGTAGTAGTGTGAGTATTGCATAAATTGGTCAATAGAACTTGATAAGTCAAACTTAGCCTTTAATTTGGTTAACTGTTGGTATAATTGGTATTTAGGCATCTCAGTTTGTTTTGAAGTTGCTTATTAGGTTAATGTAGCTTAAATCAGTGTTAGTTTAGCTTATTACATCATAATCTAGTAATTAGAAGTAGTTAAATCTCAAATAAGTCAACTTAGTTAATTTCTCAAAAAGTCAAAAAGTTACATATTGAGCAGTCAGCATAGGTTTTTAACTGAGCTTGTAGAATTCATTTGTTGATAAAAATTTAAAGTGATTGTTGTTCTTAGAAGCTTAATAGTAGTAGATCAAGTATCTAGCTTAAGTTTGGCTTTTGGAACCCTCTAGCTTATCTGAATCAAAGCTTAAAGTAGCCTGTGTTGATCACTACCTCCCCTGCACCATCTGTGTTCACATATTTTCATGAACTGATTCAGTTAGGAATTTGAGATTGGAACCCTTAATTCTTGGTAGTATTGTGCTCACTAGTTGGCAGAGTAGTGGAATTTACCACTTGCTTCTCTTTACAAGCTCATCTCAGCAGCTTTAATTGAGCTTATTATTCCTTGCCTAGCTGAATTTTTGTGCAAGATCAATGGGCCTGCTATTCTTGTTGTGAGCTTGATTCTGTGTGTTATCTTACCATTTGTGACTTATTTGAGTAGCTTGAGCTTTGTGTATGATCTCTAAGTTTCTGTGTTAGCTAATTCAGCTTCTGCTTGGCTTATTGAGCCTTATTCATAGCTTATTACTTGAATTTGTGCTTCTGTGTATAATCTGAGCTTGAGCATATCATTTTCTGATGCATTTGAGGTTCATTTATCATAAATAGACTGAGTTCAAAGTTTTATCAACTTTTGGTCACAAGTGCTTATCAATAAGCACTTGTGATAAGCTGTTTTGGCTTGTATAAGCCCTTAATAAGCTGTTCATAACTCCAAATTTTTATTCTGAGTTACTTTTCTTATTTTTGATTTTCTGGGAATTTTCCAGATTTTTCCTTAGCTTTTAACTACTTTTCTCAATTTATTTGGATTATTTTCTATTTTTAAATAGTTTTTAATTGATAAAAAGTCATAAAAATTAATAAAAAGTCCAGAAAAATACAAAAATAGTTTCAATAATTCTTTTATAATATTTTAGAATTTTCAGTTTTGAAATTTTATTTTTCCACCTTTATTTTCTATTTTTCTTTATTTTTAATCCATTTTAAATTCTATTTTTCATTTTTAATTCATAGAAAATAAATAAAAACTCAAAAAAACATTTTTCTTTTTCTTAAAATTCTTTTTATAAGTTTTTAATTTTTAGAAAATATTTCCAAGTTCGTAGGGTCATTTTTTGTAATACGTTACGTTTAAATTTTTACGGTTGCGTTTCCGTTTTAACGTTTTTCGATTCGGTGCATAGTTAGCTTGTAATCTTTGCATGCTTTATTGTTGTTTGTTAATATTTGAATTCCTTGATTGTTATTTTCACTCTATCACTCTTTCACCACTCACTTTCACGACACGATTTCCCATTCGATAATTCAAATTTTCCATTTGAGCTTTCGTTGGGAAGAACGACCCGGGAATTACTTTAACCGGTATTTCCTCGGAATATAATTATACTATAATTGACACGTATCAGGCCCCATAACCCTCCAAAGAGGGTTGCAGGGCTGAGCAACTGCTCTGTGCAGCAGTACACCACCACACCACCACCACTTTGGTGGTGGTTTGTGGCCACCACAGTGGTCCCTACACCTAGCTTTTAGGTTTTCCCAACCCCCTCCTACCAGAGCTTCCCCTTTGACCTTTAGTTTGACTTTAGGATCCCTGGGACCCACCTGGTTGAGCCTCTCATATCTGTCCCATTTACAGTTAATTAGCAAACTTTCCAAGTGCTTATTTTGATTAATTCAGCTTATTTGTGCTTTGTGCTTATTGTTTCTGGCTTATTATAGTCCATTGTACTTATTTGTATCTGTTTTCATCAAAGTGGGACCCACACAAGCTCATTTGAGCTCATTTTCCCAAACAGTCAACAAAAGTCAATTGTTTAAGATAAGGGGGTGCAAAGTGATTAATTTTTAGCTACAAATAAGTTGTTTTTACAAAAAGTCTTTGTTTTTAGGTATTAAATAAGTTTGTAAAAGAAAATTCCAAAAAATCAAGTTTTAAATTAAGTGATAGTTTCTATTTAATTCAATTTAATTTTAATTTTCATTTTTAGATTTTAATTAAGTATTTAGTGTTTTTATATTTTTATTAATTACCTTATATAGTAAAGTATTTTTAATAATTTTTCTAGATTTTTATTCTGTCATTTAGTATTAATTAGATTTAATCTTAGTTTTCTTTATTATTAATTAAAATTAAGTATTAAATATCATATTTAGTTTTTATAAAGTAAAACTTAGTTTTTATATTTTTCCTAGCTTTAATATAGTATATTAGACTTTTAGAAAATATAATTTTGAATTCTACTGTTCATTTTCCATTTTTCTTATTTAATTTGTTTAAATTAGTATTAAGTTAATTAAAAGGTAAATAATTAGTTGTTTAATCTTAAAACTTAATTTTTAGAGTTTTTATAATTTTGTAGGATTCCTGTGATGGTTAAGTAATTTAATAAATTTTCTCATAATTTTCCAAGTTAATTTAGTATTAATATTAATTAAAAGTAGTTTAATTAGTTTAATTAAGTTAAATAGTTTTCAATTTATAAAAAACCCATAAAAAGACAAAAATGTTTATTTTTATTTTTAATACTTTCTTCAAGTTCTAATTTAAGTTTAGAAATTATTTTTGCAAATTTTTAGTTTAATTTGTAATAGTTATAATTATTAGTTAATTTAAATTAGGTTTTAATTTAGATTTTAATAGTTTAATCAATTAAATAATATTTAAATAGTATTTTAATCATTTTCATAATTTCATTTTCGTTTTTAATTTTAAGTTTCAAAAAGTGTCAAAAGCACCCCCTGTAGTTTGTTAAATATCAAAATCCCACTTTCTCTGTCTGTTACGTGATCTGAATTGTGAATACGTGCACATATCTGTCATCTGATTTTTGTGAATATTATATCTGTGTACCAACACCAAAATAACAGTAGCAAAATCAATTCCAAAATCATCTGGCTATTGTCCTCAGTACCACTCACTCATAAACGATTTCCAAAGCACCATTTCAATCTCGCTGGGACATAACGACCCGGGGAAACACTACACTATCCACGGAGTATTGGCTTGATTAGTTTGACTTTTACGGTTGACCATTCACAAGTGGTTGACTAATAAAGGTTGACTAGTTCGGACCCAATCAAGTGAGCAGACTCTTGTTCAGCAGTCATTGGTTCCTTCAGCTTCTCCTTCCTTAACCTTTCTTCTTCCAACATAGTGTCTGCTTCGGTTAACGGTCTTTGATTGAGATTTGATGAGTATTCAGCTTTATCAGCAAATTCATCAATGTCTTTATCCCAATCTTCGAAAGTCATATCCCTATCATCAATATCTTCAAGATTAACCTTCTCGTTGATATTAGCATAGGCTTCCCTGTAAACTGGACCTTCGTCGGATTCGGTTTCTGAGTCAGACGGTTTTGGAGAAGGTGGTTGTGTAGGTTCAGGAATGGATTCAGGTTTCTTGACAGGAAGTCTTAACTTGAGAGTACCCCTCTTTTGTTTAGACTTGGTAGAACTACCAGAGCTCCCAGACTTGCTTCCTTTCTTTCCTTTCTTCTGCATGCACGAAGGTAGAATTACTTCGTCTAAGAACCCAACATTAAATTGCTAACTGAAGAGAGATCCATTCTTCTCTCTCGTCCCGTCGCGCGTGGTTTTGAAAGAAACGGTTTTCGATTAATATTACGTTTTAAGAAAAGAAAAACAAAAGAAATAAAAAGTTTTGTGAAAAATATAAAAAAACAAAAAGATTTTCCTTTTTCTTTTTATTTTCTTTTTAATTTTGCTTGTGGTGTATGCACACCCGCTCTTCTTTTGAGAGTCTTATATCACCGTTATCAAATCCCGAAAGGGTAATACGACACACACACCGTGTCCATTTCCTTAACATTGAGGAAATGGATATGAATGATCAACACCCTCCGGTGGGTGGTGATGAAAACCAACACATGCCGGCTCCTGATCTCCGAACGATGGAGGAGCTGTGCCAACCCACAATGCATGGTAGAGGTGGCCCGATTGCCCCTCTAAATATTGAGGCTACGGATTTTGGACTTAAGCACCACATGATACAACAAGTCCAAAATTCGTGCCAATTTCACGGATTACCGGGTGACGATGCAAATAAGCATCTCGATAAGTTTTTAACCGTCACCCAAAATATGAAACAAAACGGGGTCTCCGATGACGCCCTCCGTCTCTCTCTCTTCCCCTATTCTCTTACACATCATGCCACCGCGTGGTTTGATCGTCTTCCCAGGAACTCGATTCATACTTTCAATGAAATGGTTTCCAAGTTCCTGGCGAAGTATTTTCCACCATCGATGGTGACGAAATTGAGGAATGATATTAGCAACTTTCGACAACTCCCCGATGAGTCTTTGTTTGAGGCTTGGGAGCGTTACAAGCTTGCCATTGATCGTTGTCCGAATCATAATATGCTTCTCGTTACGATAATCGATACGTTTTATAATGGATTGACTTTACGACATAGGGACACGATCAATGCTGCAGCTGGTGGTACTTTTATGAAACGTCGTCCTGAGGATTGTTACGAGCTAATCGAGAATATGACGGCCCATTACAACTATTGGGATTCCTCAGCCGAGAGGAATGAGCCAATAAGATCGACCGCGACTATTAATTCTTCATCTTCTTCTAATCCCGAGCTAGCCGTCTTGAGTAAGAAAGTTGACGATTTGTCGACGGCTATGCTAAGAATGTACCAAATGATGCCTAATCAAGTTAAAGAAACACAAGTTAATGTGGTCAATATCGTTTGTGACACTTGTGGTGGTCCATACCCGTATTATGAATGTCCGACGACCGGCTCTTTTGCTCAAGAGAACGTGTATGCTGCAAATATGGGTGGCAACGGTTACCCACCTCTTCAAGGAGACCGTAATCTCCTCAGCTACCGTTCGAGCCATTTTCAAGGACCACCCGGTTTCGAACAATCAAACCAAGTCAATCAAGTCAATCAGAATCATAATGTGCAGAATCGTAATAATCAAGGAAATCAAAATCAGAGTCGAGCTAATAATGGTTTTCAAAATCATAATCAAGGGTTTAATCAGAATCGGGGTTTTCAAGGTAATTTCAATCAAGGCCCGCCTCAAGGGAACAATTTTCAAAACCATCAAAACCATGAAAACCCTGGGAATTTTCAGAACGCAAATCATGGAAATCAGAATAATGGTTACCAAAACCGTGGGCAGAATTTTAACAATAATCAAAATCAAGTTGCTATTCCAAATCCGTCGCCCACGGAAGATTTGATTAAGCAATTGCTTCAAAACCAACAAGCTTTTATGACAAAACAAGAGGAAACAACAAGGTTGTTAGCTAATCAAATCAGTGATATCAACAAACGTTTAAATGATCGACCCTCGGGTTCGGGTATTACATCTTTGCCAAGCAACACGATCGCAAACCCGAGGGGCGAAGTAAAGGCGATCATAACTCGCAGTGGTGCTACATATGAGGGACCCACAGCTCCTACTACCTCTTCTTCTTCTTCGTCTCCACCCAAGGTAGTAGACTGTGAGACCGAGGCGACAAAGGACCCGGTTCCTCCTATTAATAATGGAGAAGCTGAAAACGTCCAACCTCCGGTTGTCCAAAAGTCGAAAGATAAAGAAAAAGTTGTTTTTGAAAATAATGTGAAATACAAGTCTAAATTGCCATATCCGTCACGATTTAATGATGAAGAGCTCCGTGCAAAATCTAAAAAACAAATGGAAAAATTTCTCGATATTTTTCAAAAGTTGCACTTTGATATCAGTTTCATGGATGCTCTTGTTTACATGCCGAAATTTGCTTCAACATTTAAAAATCTGATAAGTAATAAAGAGAAATTGCTCGAATTAGCCGAAACGCCGATTAATGTTCAATGCTCTGCGATTCTTCTCAAGAAGCTTCCCGAGAAGCTTGGAGATTCGGGGAAATTTCTCATTCCTTGTTCGTTGAAAGATCAAGAGGTTTGCAAAGCCCTGGCCGATTCAGGTGCAAGCATTAACCTTATGCCATTTTCGATCTATAAACAACTTGGGATGGGGGAACTTAAACCGACACGAATGACTTTAGAGCTTGCTAATCGTTCAATTGCTCATCCAGTTGGAATTGCTGAAGATGTTTTTGTTCAAGTGAACTCGTGTACTTTTCCGGCCGACTTTGTCGTTGTTAATTTTGAACCCGATCCGAGAGTTCCTCTTATACTAGGGCGACCGTTTTTACGAACCGCAAAAGCCCTAGTAGATCATTTTGAGGACACTCTAACTTTACGACATGATGACGATATTATGATTTTTAAAGCCGATGCTTCGAACTTGAAGAAGTACTCCGTTAATAGCATCGATGTTTGTGATTATACTTTTGATGATTTTGTGAAAACGTTCGTTCCCGACTCTTCCCCATCATTTCCTACGACTAAGGAATATGATTCTTTTTGGGAAGAGGTCGATGAATTTCTTGCTATCGAAACGATTCCGATTTCTGAGATTGACGACTCTTACTTTGATTCGGAGGGGGATACTATTTTTCTTAACAATTTGTTGAACGATGAACCGTCAATCCCTCCGGATAAAGTTAAGACAAAGATTGAGCTTATAATTGACGATCCTCTTGAGCCCGAGCTCGAGGAATTTTTACCAGATTTTGAGAGTTTCTCCTTCGATACGACTGAGAAAATAAGTGGCAATCCCACTTGTCGTCCTGATTTTTATGATCCGACGTTTGAAGCTTTTCATTTTGATCACTCGGAAGAGACGAGTCGTGGCAATCCTACTTCTCATGCTTTTATCTCTCTTTCGGAGTATGAATCATTTCGTTTTGATGAATCTGAATGCAAAATGGAAAAGTTTTCTAAATCTGAATATGAAAGTTTCAGTTTTGATCTTAAAATTGATCATGATCCGGGTGGTGTGCTTAAAAATGAGAGTTTTAAAGAAAAGTTTATCCCATCCCTCCCACCCGGAAAAAATTTTAAAAGGAACTTGAATGATAAGATTCATAATTCTATAATTATGAAATTTTCTTTTGAAGATGATGAGTTTTTCAAGATTGTTATCATGACATTCTTGCCATTTATAACGTTTGGTGTGATTTCTCTTATCCTTCACTCCGTGGGGAGTGAGGATGTTGTTTTTGACCCTGGTATCGTTTTTCAAAGTTTTCAAAATTAACGTACCAGCGGTTATCTATTCGGGATGGAACTTTCAAATACGTCACAAGTTTTTCAAAATATTTTGAATGAAAGCCCGAATGAGATTATTTTTCCACGGTTTCTCCCCAAGGACGAATTAATTCGGGGATCGAGTCAAGCTCATGTGACTCGGTGAACAAAAACAAGCGCTTCGTGGGTGGCAACCCATGCTTATCCAATTTCATCTTCTTATTTTCTATTTTCTAACACCTAATGTGAGGAGGGGTGCCTTTTCTACTCTTGTGTTTCGTGGTTGTTTGTGATGTTTGTTCAGGATTGTCCGCGATTTATGATGACTCTCGTGCTCGTTATCTCTTCACTTGGAGTCTCATTCATCGGTGCTACTTGGAAATCCTATATCCGTTAAATCTTATCGACTAACGTTTTCTTTGGCATAATTAATAAACGGCCTAGAATTTTGTTAGGATTGCCTTAACCCATCAAACATTGAGGACAATGTTTCGTTCTAGTCGGGGGGAGGGTGAATCTTCGATTCGATTTTGACCTTGCATGTTTCACAAGTCGTGTACTCTTGCAACTCCGTTTTTCCACCAAAAATAAAAAAATTGAAAAAAACTGAAGAATTTCAAAAATTTTGATGAAAATGTCATGAAAAAGTACAAAAAGATGTGAAAAAGTTGTAAAAAAAAATAATAATAAAAAAGTTTGAATAAGTGTTTTGACACCTTGTTGACTTTCTTGCTGGCGAGAGTAGGAATAAATATTTTGACTTGACCGGGCGTGTTGAGCCCTAGCTTGTTCCCTTAACCAATGATGATCACATAAGCTTATGCTAGTTTTGTACACAAGGAGCTATAAAATGCGAATTCTTTCTTAAGAATCTGCAAGTTCCCGTACTTGACTTTATACATGCGTGGCTTAAAAGCTTTCGCTAGTCTTTTACATCAGGAGCTAGAAAACGCGAATTCTTCTTCTAGAATTTGCAAGTTTCCGTATCTGACTTTATATATGCGTGGCTGATTATCGGCTAAGTATTCGCTGGTTTCATTATTTGGAATCTTAAATTGCGAAGAGCGAGAAATGATAGAGTTTATTTAGAAATTAGATGCTAAACGTGGAGTAGTGGTTCTCTTTAGAGCTCATGAGAGGTACTTGTGGCTTTTTACTCCCATCAGAAACGTCACCGATATATAATAGATGTTCTAGGTTAATTAGTGGTATTTAGGTTTGAATAATATTTAGTTCTTTGTTTTCTTAAGAGAATTTTTGCTTTAGAAGTTGGGTACATATCAAGGAACATCAAAAATAAGAGCAAAAAGTGAAAAAATCAAAAGTCAAAAGTTGATTATCTATGTGGTTTTGGAGCTACCCGATAAGCTTCCATTGATGTTATGAGAAAAAAGTGAAGAAAAGAAAAAAAAGTATGAAAAAAGTGAGAAATGAAAAAAAAATGAAAGTTGAAGTTGTGTTGAATAAGAGCTATGTATGTATCAATAAGTTGTTGGCGCGTGAGGTGCATGTGATAAGTGATTAGTAATCAGTCACATGAGGTGCACGTGATCGTACTCCGCAACTTATATTTCTGATATTGTATGTACCCCTCATTCCTTGAAATGGACCGAATTTTTATTGCAGTGGTTCTTAAGAGAAAATGAATAACTATTTATCGTTTTAACTTAGGTATCACTATCGGACTTAAAAATTATCGAAACGAGAAAATATGAAGCAATTCATTTCTCAACAAAATAAAAAATTGAGATACAAAACCTAGGAATTGGGAGTAAGAAGTTTCACAAGTAACTGTTATGAGTAGTGTTAGCATCTAATTTGTAGATAAGCTGTGATCTCGTTTGTACGCTTAGTTTGGGGACTCGTGAAAAGTCAAGGATGACGATTTTTATCCGTATGGTCGCTTCTTAAATAGAAGTGTTTCTACTCGTTGACCCTAATAATTATTGCAAAATAATGAAAGTTCAACAAACCGTCACAAGTATAAAGTATGAAAAGTCCAAAAATAGAATAAAGTAGAATAAAGGAAAATTTTGGAAAACGGAGCGTTTTCGGGAATAAATGATTTTGTAATCTCTTTTGAACCTCCTTGCTACTTTTCAAAGTTAGTAAAAAGAGTATCGAAATTATTTATCCCAAAAGCGTGAATTGATCACATAGCGTGAGGACACGGCAATACTTTAGTCGGGGGGATTTTGGTGTGTATTAATTACACACCCGTTTTATTACCAATTATCAACCCTTTATGACTATTTGAGCTAACAAATGCCAAGGAAACGAGTGTTTTTATGTTGTGAATATGCAGGAACGGATTTATCATAAAAAGACGGAAAATCACACGATTACCGGAAAAACGGGCACGAGAGTAGAAGATGGTCAAATAGTCAAAGCCGGGAACCCGAGAATCAGTTTCAGTCCTCTACTTACTCAGACTTGTCAAGTTTAGTCCTTGGAATATATTTTTGGAGATTGGCAGATTTCACCCTTGAAGTTTCAAATATTACAAATATGGTCCTTGTACAATTTTTATCACCAAAATCTGTATAACAAAGTCCAATCCATTAATAAAGTCCAAATCCACTCTTTGTACCAAAGCCCAAGTCCCATGGCCCAAGTTATTAAATCCTGTGACCCGAGCCCACTTCACCCTCAAAATAATATAAACAAACAACCCGCGCCAAACTTCATCCCCAATACACCCAATCCCAGAACCATGAACCCTAGCTCCACAAATAATATCAATTGGCTCATATAACTTCACCCAACCATCAATCAAGCTTAATTAATTACCTTCTAGAACACCACGTGACTCAAGCACATGACAGAGAGTGAAGGAGGATCCAATTAGGCTACGTGTCAGACAACCATTGGCCTTAGCACGTCATTCTAATCATTGGGATAGCTTCTAGAAGGTGCTGACACCCATCTGACACGGAAAGAGAGAGTACAAGCGTGAAGTGGACAGGTGTAGCTATTTGAGTGGACAAGCCACATCACGGATCATCATCCTATGGCTCATATTGAATCAAAGTAGCACAAGTATCATCTGAGGGCTCACATTGCTTCAAAGTAACACAAAATTGACGCGGATTGCCAGCTTGGCACTTGACTACCCAAGCACTCCTCATTTCCTATAAATAGGTCTCCAATTCTCTCATATTGTAAGTAGTTTTTAGCAATGTTATGTTGTCATTTTGTATCTAGAATAGTTTTTGTAATAGTGTAGTTCAAGTTTCAATAAAATTCTGTATTTCAATTTCAATCATTCAGCTTATTTCCTCAATTCAATAGCTTATTCAGTTTTACAAGTTACTTTTGTTTAGCTTATTTCATTAGAACTCAGCTTATTTCCTCTCTTTCACTATCTCTTTTAACTAAAATTAGCTTAATAAACTTTTTCTTTCATTATATTCATAAACTTCTCAAACTCAGAAAATTAAAAAAATTAGTTAAATAAAAATAAAAAAATAAAAAAAAATAGTTTCATAAGTTGTTTTCAAACCTTTAATCAGCTCAATTCAGTTTATTAATATAGTAGTTAAGCTCATTCAGTCCAAGTTTTATCAAGTTCTGTTTCATCCAAATCAATAAAGGTGTTCAAAAGTGTTGCTGAGGTGTACAATAGATAGCTGATACAGAACCTAGTGACATCAGCCTATCATAAAGATAGGCCTCTGTGAACTCTCTCTGTTCTTGTTGAGAGAGAATTGGGGTAAAAGCTTTGATCCATTTTCAATTTCTGTAATTGCTATAGACAGTTTAGTTGTAGCTTATGTCTGCTTGATTTTTGAGATTTTATTAGAATAGGATTGGTTGATATTAATGATAGCTTAGTATTGTTATAGTTATTGTTAGATTGAATCTGTGTTAATCATTGTTCCATTGATTGCTAGTATAATGAGCATCTATCATCTGTTTTGGATCTGAATATTGAGAACTGTGAATCTGAGATTTCATGGAATCCAGTGTTTGCTTGATATTGGATTAGTACCTGTGTTGTTTGTGGAAGCTGTTTGAGCTCATTTGTTAGAGAAATTAAGAGATAAGCTGCTAGTTGCTTTGATAACATAACTAATAGGAGTGTTTGGTTTATCATAATCTGTGTAGTATAAGTAATTGTAGGATTAGTTTATTTGCTCAATTAGCTTTAATACATCTGTAGTAGTGTGAGTATTGCATAAATTGGTCAATAGAACTTGATAAGTCAAACTTAGCCTTTAATTTGGTTAACTGTTGGTATAATTGGTATTTAGGCATCTCAGTTTGTTTTGAAGTTGCTTATTAGGTTAATGTAGCTTAAATCAGTGTTAGTTTAGCTTATTACATCATAATCTAGTAATTAGAAGTAGTTAAATCTCAAATAAGTCAACTTAGTTAATTTCTCAAAAAGTCAAAAAGTTACATATTGAGCAGTCAGCATAGGTTTTTAACTGAGCTTGTAGAATTCATTTGTTGATAAAAATTTAAAGTGATTGTTGTTCTTAGAAGCTTAATAGTAGTAGATCAAGTATCTAGCTTAAGTTTGGCTTTTGGAACCCTCTAGCTTATCTGAATCAAAGCTTAAAGTAGCCTGTGTTGATCACTACCTCCCCTGCACCATCTGTGTTCACATATTTTCATGAACTGATTCAGTTAGGAATTTGAGATTGGAACCCTTAATTCTTGGTAGTATTGTGCTCACTAGTTGGCAGAGTAGTGGAATTTACCACTTGCTTCTCTTTACAAGCTCATCTCAGCAGCTTTAATTGAGCTTATTATTCCTTGCCTAGCTGAATTTTTGTGCAAGATCAATGGGCCTGCTATTCTTGTTGTGAGCTTGATTCTGTGTGTTATCTTACCATTTGTGACTTATTTGAGTAGCTTGAGCTTTGTGTATGATCTCTAAGTTTCTGTGTTAGCTAATTCAGCTTCTGCTTGGCTTATTGAGCCTTATTCATAGCTTATTACTTGAATTTGTGCTTCTGTGTATAATCTGAGCTTGAGCATATCATTTTCTGATGCATTTGAGGTTCATTTATCATAAATAGACTGAGTTCAAAGTTTTATCAACTTTTGGTCACAAGTGCTTATCAATAAGCACTTGTGATAAGCTGTTTTGGCTTGTATAAGCCCTTAATAAGCTGTTCATAACTCCAAATTTTTATTCTGAGTTACTTTTCTTATTTTTGATTTTCTGGGAATTTTCCAGATTTTTCCTTAGCTTTTAACTACTTTTCTCAATTTATTTGGATTATTTTCTATTTTTAAATAGTTTTTAATTGATAAAAAGTCATAAAAATTAATAAAAAGTCCAGAAAAATACAAAAATAGTTTCAATAATTCTTTTATAATATTTTAGAATTTTCAGTTTTGAAATTTTATTTTTCCACCTTTATTTTCTATTTTTCTTTATTTTTAATCCATTTTAAATTCTATTTTTCATTTTTAATTCATAGAAAATAAATAAAAACTCAAAAAAACATTTTTCTTTTTCTTAAAATTCTTTTTATAAGTTTTTAATTTTTAGAAAATATTTCCAAGTTCGTAGGGTCATTTTTTGTAATACGTTACGTTTAAATTTTTACGGTTGCGTTTCCGTTTTAACGTTTTTCGATTCGGTGCATAGTTAGCTTGTAATCTTTGCATGCTTTATTGTTGTTTGTTAATATTTGAATTCCTTGATTGTTATTTTCACTCTATCACTCTTTCACCACTCACTTTCACGACACGATTTCCCATTCGATAATTCAAATTTTCCATTTGAGCTTTCGTTGGGAAGAACGACCCGGGAATTACTTTAACCGGTATTTCCTCGGAATATAATTATACTATAATTGACACGTATCAGGCCCCATAACCCTCCAAAGAGGGTTGCAGGGCTGAGCAACTGCTCTGTGCAGCAGTACACCACCACACCACCACCACTTTGGTGGTGGTTTGTGGCCACCACAGTGGTCCCTACACCTAGCTTTTAGGTTTTCCCAACCCCCTCCTACCAGAGCTTCCCCTTTGACCTTTAGTTTGACTTTAGGATCCCTGGGACCCACCTGGTTGAGCCTCTCATATCTGTCCCATTTACAGTTAATTAGCAAACTTTCCAAGTGCTTATTTTGATTAATTCAGCTTATTTGTGCTTTGTGCTTATTGTTTCTGGCTTATTATAGTCCATTGTACTTATTTGTATCTGTTTTCATCAAAGTGGGACCCACACAAGCTCATTTGAGCTCATTTTCCCAAACAGTCAACAAAAGTCAATTGTTTAAGATAAGGGGGTGCAAAGTGATTAATTTTTAGCTACAAATAAGTTGTTTTTACAAAAAGTCTTTGTTTTTAGGTATTAAATAAGTTTGTAAAAGAAAATTCCAAAAAATCAAGTTTTAAATTAAGTGATAGTTTCTATTTAATTCAATTTAATTTTAATTTTCATTTTTAGATTTTAATTAAGTATTTAGTGTTTTTATATTTTTATTAATTACCTTATATAGTAAAGTATTTTTAATAATTTTTCTAGATTTTTATTCTGTCATTTAGTATTAATTAGATTTAATCTTAGTTTTCTTTATTATTAATTAAAATTAAGTATTAAATATCATATTTAGTTTTTATAAAGTAAAACTTAGTTTTTATATTTTTCCTAGCTTTAATATAGTATATTAGACTTTTAGAAAATATAATTTTGAATTCTACTGTTCATTTTCCATTTTTCTTATTTAATTTGTTTAAATTAGTATTAAGTTAATTAAAAGGTAAATAATTAGTTGTTTAATCTTAAAACTTAATTTTTAGAGTTTTTATAATTTTGTAGGATTCCTGTGATGGTTAAGTAATTTAATAAATTTTCTCATAATTTTCCAAGTTAATTTAGTATTAATATTAATTAAAAGTAGTTTAATTAGTTTAATTAAGTTAAATAGTTTTCAATTTATAAAAAACCCATAAAAAGACAAAAATGTTTATTTTTATTTTTAATACTTTCTTCAAGTTCTAATTTAAGTTTAGAAATTATTTTTGCAAATTTTTAGTTTAATTTGTAATAGTTATAATTATTAGTTAATTTAAATTAGGTTTTAATTTAGATTTTAATAGTTTAATCAATTAAATAATATTTAAATAGTATTTTAATCATTTTCATAATTTCATTTTCGTTTTTAATTTTAAGTTTCAAAAAGTGTCAAAAGCACCCCCTGTAGTTTGTTAAATATCAAAATCCCACTTTCTCTGTCTGTTACGTGATCTGAATTGTGAATACGTGCACATATCTGTCATCTGATTTTTGTGAATATTATATCTGTGTACCAACACCAAAATAACAGTAGCAAAATCAATTCCAAAATCATCTGGCTATTGTCCTCAGTACCACTCACTCATAAACGATTTCCAAAGCACCATTTCAATCTCGCTGGGACATAACGACCCGGGGAAACACTACACTATCCACGGAGTATTGGCTTGATTAGTTTGACTTTTACGGTTGACCATTCACAAGTGGTTGACTAATAAAGGTTGACTAGTTCGGACCCAATCCAGTGAGCAGACTCTTGTTCAGCAGTCATTGGTTCCTTCAGCTTCTCCTTCCTTAACCTTTCTTCTTCCAACATAGTGTCTGCTTCGGTTAACGGTCTTTGATTGAGATTTGATGAGTATTCAGCTTTATCAGCAAATTCGTCAATGTCTTTATCCCAATCTTCGAAAATCATATCCCTATCATCAATATCTTCAAGATTAACCTTCTCGTTGATATTAGCATAGGCTTCCCTGTAAACTGGACCTTCGTCGGATTCGGTTTCTGAGTCAGACGGTTTTGGAGAAGGTGGTTGTGTAGGTTCAGGAATGGATTCAGGTTTCTTGACAGGAAGTCTTAACTTGAGAGTACCCCTCTTTTGTTTAGACTTGGTAGAACTACCAGAGCTCCCAGACTTGCTTCCTTTCTTTCCTTTCTTCTGCATGCACGAAGGTAGAATTACTTCGTCTAAGAACCCAACTTTTTCTTCCTTGAGTGCTTGAACATAGTACTTGTAATTCTTGCAAAGCTTCACTTTATTATTCAAGAGACAATCGGGAAATTTCTTTCCTTGCTTACGTGTGCTGGTGTCGAGTCTCTTGATTTGTTTGAGAGTGTCTTCATTTCTGAAAGTATGCTTGGCTTTGTCATCAAGTCTCTGTGGAATATCATCATACTCACGAAGGAAGCTTTCGATGAGTAATTTGGTGAAACGAACAAATGGAATGTTTGTGGTCTTGTGTTGTATGTGCCACACAAGGTCTTCCCAGATAATGCTGGCATAATCTACTTTCTTGACGTTTGCCACAGCCCAGAAGAGTTTGAGGTGTTGGAGCTTGGGGTGTTCATGGCCAGTGTCTCTGCCAGATAAAGACTTGGCAATCAGGATGTACAGTGTTCTCCATGGTTGTGGATGAAATCTGATGTTGACCCTAGAGTGTCTTGTCACTACTTCTTCTGATTCATCGTAACCAATATCCCTTAACCACTCTATCAGCTCTTCCTCGTTAGGCACTTGATCATATTCTTCGTCTGGGCCAAGCTCGGGTAAACCAAGAACGTTTCGAAGAGTTTCTATGTCCACAATAACTTGTCTGTTGTGAAGCATGAAAGTGAAGGACTCTTCCCCAAGGTCTAGCTGAAGTGTGTGCCAGAATTGGTGTATGTAGAAGCAGGCTACTGATGCTGACTTAGTGAACAGGATATTGTTAGGGTGATAGAGAAGAGCATCCACAGCTACAATGCATGAAGATTCATTGCATGTGATTTTGTTGAAGTTGATTCTTAGGTTGTTCTTGCCTATCTTTCTGGTGTAATCTTCGGGAAAGGTTTCTTCCCATGAGAGTTTTGGTTCAGGTTCTGGTCCATACGGAATGTCATTATGTTGAGCCATCTGAATTGATCATAAACAATCACAAACATAGCAATGATATACTTTGTTAGCTCAGACATTCAATTACATGATTGTGCACATTTTGAATTGATCAGTGGGTGTTGTGTGTAAAAACTGTTGTTATATGATAAACATCTGTTTTTTGGAAGTTAACACTTAGTAGAAACTTATAACAATCTAAACACAACATGAGTTAACTATTACAAGAGTTTACACTTTAGAAATTTTATAACACTTAGACAATTTCATGAATTTTGACAATGTTACGCGTAAGTTGGAAATCCTACGCATAACATTACTTTTGCGTAAGAAATGAACTTAGGCGTAAGAGCAAAATCTACGCATAACATTATATGTTACACGTAAGGTGAATCTCATGCGTAGGCTCAATCTTATGCGTAGGATAAAAATCTTAGGCGTAAGATATGAGCTTATGCAAAGGATTAAACCTTATGCGTAAGATATAACTTATGCGTAAGTTCTGACTTATGCGTAAGTTTATAACTTATGCGTAAGAAATAACTTATGCGTAAGAAAATCTCTTATGCGTAAACATTGTCTTATCCAAGACAAGTTTTTCAACGTGTCGAATCTTACGCGTAAGATGAATCATTTTATGCGTAGGATTGCATCTTTTGAAGAATCACCTTCGAATTTTAAGTATCTTTGATTCCTGAAAGATTTAACACAACCACTTATCAAAACATTATCCAAATGAATCCTAAAAACACTTATATTACAAATTTAAGCGTAGACATGCACACTACCAAACTTATGCGTAGGAACGCATGAACATCAAATCACAACAAATCAAAACATGATTCTGGGTGGATATTGATCTTAGGCGAGTGTTAGTAACATCCTAAGGAACAATTGTACCAATATATAACACAAATGGACCATGAAATCACAAGTTCAAAACTGCTAGTGCTCAAGAGCCCTAAATCATCGATTATTGTTCAATACTTGTTTCTGAAACAATTGAATCACAATAACATGATCCTAAACACTTTCTAACAATATCCTAACCAATTAATTGTATCAAAACATTGTTACACGAAAACACCCAAATCATACGAAGAACCCTAAATTTGATTTTCAACAATTAATGAATCTGGGCACGATTGGAGTTTAGTAACATGTTTATTATCATCCTAAGAACATTTCCCACTAACAAATTTAACCCTAAACACAACAACTTTCTGGGTTCAATTTTACGCAAAACCCTAGATTAATTTTAACGATTAAGACAAATTGAGCCGTTGGATTATGATGAAATTTAAAACCCTTGTTTAGAATCATAATCAAAACGTATTGTTACTTACAGATTTGAAGAACAATTGTTGGTTTTGCAGTTTGATTGTTAGCCGTTGATTAGGCAGGTGTAATGAATGATCGGTCAATCTTTGTTTTGACCAAGGTTAATATGAGTTTCAATGTATGACAATATTGGCCCCTTAACCTCATTCAAACTTTCATTCCAATTGCCTAACTAACTCTCATTGTAACTTTTTTTAACTACACCATATCTTAAGATAAGAACAACTTGTGGAATTTAACTCCCCCTCGACCTTAGACCGTAGTCTTTTAAACAACTTAAAATTTATTATAATGGTCAAGGAAAGTAACCCGAAAAAACTTTTGAAGCATCACTTTTGTTAAAGAACATAATGTTTTTGGTAAAATGCAAGTATAAAGTAAATATTTTGAGAAATTTAAAAAATTACTTTTCTTCCCCCTCAACACCTGTTTTTAATAATTGAAGACATTTTACAAAAAATAGTGTTGAAAAAGGTGGTATATACTTGCATTTTTTTATTTTTTTTATTTTTTTTATTATTTTTTTTTTTGAAAAAGAACAAAAATCTTTTTGTGTTTTTGTTTGGTTTTATATTTTTGTATTTTGTTTTTGGAAAGATATTTACAAAGATAGTTTTGATGTTTGACGATCAATTGTGTTTTAAAAACTTTTCCAGATCATCTGGAGTCAAACATCGCATACCAATTTGGTGAATTAGACTAGCAAACCTTGATGGTGCTAAAGATTTGGTAAGTAAGTCCGCCAATTGGTACTCAGTCCCAACAAAATATAGTTCAACGGTACCCTTTTCAACATGCTCTTTGATGAAGTGATATCGGAGATCAATGTGTTTGGATTTGTAGTGATGAACTGTGTTGCAAGAGATAGCAATGGCACTCTTGGAATCACAGTAGATTGGAATCTTGTTGAATAGGTGGCCATAATCCTTAAGTTGTGATCTCATCCAGATGACTTGAGCACAACAAGCAGACATGGCTACATATTCAGATTCTGTTGACGACAGTGATGTGCAGTCCTGCTTCTTTGATTGCCATGACACAAGTTTATCTCCGAGAAACTGTAATCCACCAGAGGTACTTTTGCGTGTGTCTAAACATCCTGCATGGTCAACATCTGAAAAAGCAATTAGTTCAAAACCAGAATCCTTCGGATACCAGATTCCCAAGTTAATGGTTCCCTTTATGTATCAAAGGATTCTTTTGACCTCACTGAGGTGTTTTTCAGTTGGTTTGGACTGATAGCGAGAGCACATGTAGACAGCAAATTCTATATCAGGTCTACTAGCTGTGAGATACATGAGTGACCCAATCATACTGCGGTATTTGGTAGGGTCAACAGGTGTCCCATGTAAGTCAGCATCTAGTTTTGTGGTATAGCCCATTGGTGTATTATAAGTATCACAAGTCATCATTCCATGTTTCTTTAAAATTTCTAGAGCATATTTGGACTGATTTATAAAAATTCCACGGGGTGATTGATGAACTTGTAGTCCTAGAAAGAACGAAAGTTCACCCATCATGGACATTTCAAAATTATCTTTCATTAATTTTGCAAAATCATTAGAGTAACTTCTTTTTGTTGAGGCAAAAATAATGTCATCGACATATATTTGAACAACAAGTAAGTCCTCCCCGTAGGTTTTTGTAAATAGTGTTGGATCCACCGAACCTTTAGAAAATTTATTGGCCAGCAAGAAAGTGGACGGTTTGTCATACCACGCCCGTGGGGCTTGCTTAAGTCCGTAGAGTACCTTTTTGAGTCGGTAAACGTGATTAGGACGCTCAGGATCAACGAAGCCGTCTGGTTGGCTTACATAAACTTCTTCACGGAGTTCTCCATTAAGAAATGCTGTTTTCACATCCATTTGGTAAACAACCATGTTCCTGTGTGCAGCATAGGCCAAAAAGATCCGAACAGCTTCATGTCTAGCCACTGGAGCAAAGAATTCAGCAAAATCAAGTCCTTCTAGTTGGGAGTATACTTTCGCTACCAGGCGTGATTTGTTACGTATGACAGTACCTTCAGCATCTAGCTTATTTTTCCAAATCCATTTTAACCCGATGACAAAGACTCCGTCAGGTCTTTCAACTAATTCCCAGACTTCTAATCGTATGAACTGCTGAAATTCCTCTTGCATAGATTCAATCCAGTTGTCATAAGTCATTGCTTCTTTAATGTTCTTAGGTTCTTCGTGACAAACTGTGAGTGCATAGATACAAGTTTCTCCATCAGTGTGAAGTCGTTGTCTTGTCATTACAGGTGCATCTGGATGGCCAATAATATGAACTAGTGGATGATCTCGAGTCCATTTGTGTGTCGAAGGGTGTAGTTGATAAGTATCTCGCATGTTAGCAGGATCCAAATTGCGTGTGGACGACTCAGCTACTTCAGGAAATGTAGGATCATGCTCTGCGGGTTGTGGAACTGATTGTGGTGTAGGATCTTCAGCTGATTGTCGGGAGTTAGAAATAGTTTGTTCTGCTGTAAATGGTGATGCAATTGGAGGACCGTCTTTCTCAACAGTTGTTGTAGTTTGTTGAGGTGAGTCAGGTACTGGAATGTTATCAGGTTGAGCAGCGGAATTAGGTGAGACCTCAGTAGAACGGTATTCAATTGTATCATCAAACAGTGGAGCAAACAAAGTTTCCAATTCTTTGCGGTTGAGTGGCAATGGTTCAGCCGAAGAATCCGGAGAGTTAAGACGGTTGAATTCGGGTCCTAAGCTGTGTTGCTCAGAAGCCATTTGTGTGAGTTCATCAAAATTAGCGTGAATGGTTTCTTGAATTTCTCTTGTTCGACGATTCCATAACCGAAAACCTTTAGAATTTTCACAGTATCCAACGAACACTCCGATATCAGCCTTTGCTTTAAGTTTACCTAAGTCATCACGATCATTTTTCGGATAACAAAGTGCTCCAAATACATGAAAGTAATCGATGTTCGGTTTTCTTTTGTGAACAATTTGATAAGGTGTTTTACGATGGCGTTTTGTGATCATGCAACGGTTTTAGGTATAACATGCGGTTGAAACAGCTTCCGCCCATAAGTAATCTGGTAATTGAGCATTAATCAACATAGTTCTAGTAGCTTCCACTAATGTCCTGTTGCGTCTTTCAACAACTCCATTCTGTTCTGGGCTTCTAGGAATAGATGTTTGATGTTCAATTCCCACTTTCTCAAAATATGACCGAAGTGTCTGATTCTTAAATTCAGTTCCATTGTCAGTTCTGACTATTCGTACCGTGTTGCGTAACTGAACTTGAATTTTAGTGAGAAAGGTGATGATCATTGAAGGAGCCTGATCTTTACTTCGTAAAAAATAAACCCAAGTCCATCTGGAGTAATCATCCACAATTACAAGAATGTAGCGTTTACCGTTGATACTTTGAACAAACATCGGGCCACACAAATCCATATGAAGCAATTGTAAAACATGATTCGTACTGTGCTCAGGTTTCGAAGGAAAATGAGCCCGAGTACTTTTTCCTTGTTCATAGGCTGAACATAAGTGATCTTTGGTAAAACGGAATCTTGGAAATCCATCAACAAGTTTGTGACGAGCAAGTTCAGTCATAGTTCTGAAATTCAAGTGCGAAAGACGTTTGTGCCATAACCAAGATTTAGTCGATTCTGCTTTGGAGAGAAGACATATCGGAGACGTAGCAATCATATTTGACATTGATATTGTATAAAGATTATAACCACGTGAGCCAGACATTAGATCGTTTCCTTGTAAGTCACGAACGAAACAAGTTTTCTCACGAAATGCAACTTCTAGATCCCCATCACAAAATTGACCAACAGAGAAAAGGTTGTGTCCAAGGCCTTCCACATAATAAACACGACTGATTTCAATGTTCCCACTGACATAGTCACCATATCCCATGATTAAAGCGTAATGATCATTCCCGAATCTGACAGTACCAATGAACTTTGAGACAAAGTTGTTTAACAGTTTGAGATTGCCTGTCATATGTCGGGTGCATCCGCTATCAACAATCCAGAGAACAATCTATACCACCTGCATCACAAGAAGATGACAAGGATGGAACAGAAGTAAGGGTGGAACCCAAAGAAAGTGCGGGTTCCTGTTGGTTAGAAGCACATGTATTCAACAATTTAGGAATCCATTTAAAGTCTGGTTTATATTGTAACCAACGTTGCCAATTCCAACTAGTTCTTGCTTTCTTTTTGGTGAATTCACTAGTAATGGGCTTGTTCCTAGATTTGTTCTCTGCACTTATGGGGGTAACTTCAACTTCATTAGAAACCGTAGACGGCGGCTTTCCTAATATAGACTTAGAGGCAGTAGTGGGCCTAAAAGGAATGCTTGTCCTACGTTTCTTATGACGATTAAGAAGAGAATTAGCTATACATTTTGTATGATCACCAGATGATACGCTTTTACGACAAAACACACAAGATGCATTAATATTCAAAACATTCAAAAGTTCATCATTCGTTACATGTAGATTTTGATTACAATTTTCCAGATTAGAATCTAAATCTGATGCAACATGAGTTTTATTCAAATTCCTAAGTTGATCTTCTACTTCTTGAGATTCTAGTTGTCCTCTTTTACGTTGCCAGAACCTATTCTTCTTGTTACTTTTTCGCTTGGGTCTGTTAACGCTACTAGTGGAGACTAGTCCTGTGGAAGTGGAGTTATCAACATTAGTGTTTTGAACAAAATTTTCTTTAGCAGTTTTGTCTAATTGATAAAATCCTGGTGCTATCACCGTGGTGTCAACAAACTTTCCTTTTTGAAGTAGTTTAATTTTCTCTTTTAAATCAATGATGATGTGATTTTTATCCTGAATATCAGACTCAAGTAAACCATTGCAATATTTGATGTCATCGCGATTTTGTTGCCATTCGGCATTTTCAATTTTTAAATCCGCAATTTCTTTCTCGTATTTGAGACACAGACCTTTTAAAGACTCAGTGTTTTTGCAAAGCTGACAAGAGTTTGAATTATTTTGACTTTGAAGTTTCAATTCCGTTTCAATACTTTGAGCTTGACACCATTCAAGCCTTTGTTTGAGAAGACAAATTTCTTTTGAAAATTGTTTTGTCACATCATCATTTTGTATTCTCAGCTTGTCATTTTCTTGTTTAAGTGTCTCTATTTCCACATTCAACAAGTTATTATCCACACAAAGATCATCCATAAGCATAGAAGTACCAGATTTATAAAGATCATTCATGATAACAGACAAAATATCAGCATTGAGAACTTGTTCCAAGAGTCGATCAACATCATTCTTTAAAATTCTATTTCTTTGCTTTTGTATCAAAATCGCATTTTCAGTTGAGTTGAAAACGTTTATCATTGATTTGACCTCGTTTTGAAGTTCCTGTTCCCACCGTGTAGCACAGAGACGGAGGTGTTTGACAATTGGCAACATTTGTTTTTGAAAAATATCTCTCTTTTCTCGCTCGTAAGCGGATTGAAAAGTTTCAATTTTTATTTCAGAATTACGTTCAATTGTTTCCTCCAAAATTTCGATGTCTTCCATAAAAGTTTTGTAATAATTTAAGACACGACAATTTTTCGGTAAAGGTGTAACTTTACCGGATGATGGTAAAGGACCATTTATTTGTGCTACAGGTTGGACAGGGGCCGCATTAGAGGATGAAACATATGACTCAGTGACATACCATGATTTCTCAGGTAATTCTTTTTTAGGAACAAAAGATTTAGAAATATGAGGAGCTTGTGAATAATCATATGGTGTCCAATATTGAACATAACTCATTTTTGATCGACTCTCGTCTTCAAGTTCTTCCTCTTCCTCAGTATCAAAAACAACAGCACGCACAATCGTATTATCAAGCATGTGGTCCATACTGTAAATCTTAGGATTTTCTTTGAATGTTGTGTGAAGAAACATTTGTTAATACAAATATCGCCTAAAAACGTTATTTATATTTTATGATCTTCGCTAAGTTTTGTTAATGACAAATGTAAACTTTAGTTTCTAAGTAAAACATAATCTTAGTTTTAAAGACTTGCATAAACTATACTTTTGCTACATTTTACATTTCATAAAACACATCTTTTATTTTCTAAAAATAGAATTGTCACATCACATTTATGGCAAGTTTTGTCATTATACATTTATGGAAAGAAATGTGTTTGACTTACTTTGATGTTGCTTGCAAGTTTAGTGTTTGACTTGATATTATGTGATGTGACATTGTTTGGTTTGCAAGAGTAATGAGATGTGACCTTGTTTGGTTTGCAAGATTTATTGCAAAACCAACTGCAAGCCCGGCGGTACCGTGGAGGTACACGGGCGGAACCCTTTTGAGGGGTCCGCCGCCAGACCTGCAGAAGGTTTGGCTATAAATATTGAGCCACAAGTTGATTTTTGGCTCATCACTTGACATTATATTTTACACACACATTCATTCTTTCATCTAACCTCTTAAAATTTCATATATGAAGTTTCTTTTTGTAGCAAAGAGATTCACGAGCTTACTAAAAGTAACAAGTTTTCAACACAACGTTGCAAGACTTGTTAGCTTAGCATTGTGTAGACTTGTGTAGTTTACACTTCATTTGATTGTGTATTTTCAGTAGTGATCGGTTAGTATTTTAGTCCTCAAAATACAAAGAGTGTTGGGAGTTGTTGTACCCTAGTAAAAGAACTAACGGGAGTGGTTGTGCCCTTGTAAAAGTTTACCGATTGTGGTGTAAACTACACAAGTCTACACAATCAAATGAAGTGTAAACTACACAAGTCTACACAATGCTAAGCTAAGACCACCACTCTTTGAAGCAAATGGTTTTATATATTGGAAAAACCGTTTTGAAACTTACGTGAAATCTAAAGATATAGATTTGTGGTATATAATTATTGATGGTGATAACGTAGTTACTAACATCAAAGATGATGATCAAAAGAAATTAATAGGTAAAAATAATGAAGCTAAAATGATGCTTTACAATGCTTTGCCTAAGAAAGAATATGAAAGAGTCTTTTTGTGTAAAACCGCCAAAGATATTTAGCAATCTTTAATTGTCACTCATCAAGGAAACTCACAAGTTAAAGATAACAAAATTGATCTTCTTGTTCAATAATATGAACAATTTGTTATTTCCGAAGATGAGATTATTGATAATGCTTTTGCTAGATTTAATACTATTATTACTTAACTTAAAGCACTTGACGAGTCTTTTTGTAGTAAGAACTTTGTCAGGAAATTTCTTAGAGCACTCCATCCGAAGTGGAGAGCAAAAGTGACGGCAATTGAAGAATCCAAAGATCTTTCAAGCATGTCACTTGATGAGCTAATTGGAAACCTCAAAGTTCACGAAATGGTAATGGAAAAAGATTCGGAACTAGTTAGAGGCAAGAAAGAAAAAGTTAAGTCCATTGCCTTGAAAGCTAGAGTCCAATCAAGTGATGATGAAGAATCTACTTCGGATAGTGACTATGAGGAATATGCTATGGCCGTTAGAGACTTCAAGAAGTTCTTTCGTAGAAGAGGAAAGTTTGTAAGGCAACCTAAAGATGACAAGAAAACTTTCCGAAAAGATCGTGATGATAGGAAAGGAAAGGTTGAAAGAAAGTGCTATAGGTGTGGAGACACAAGTCATCTTGTAGGAGAATGTCCAAAACCACCCAAGAGCAAACCTCAACAAGCTCTTGTAGGTGGTGCTTGGAGTGACTATGAAGGAGATGACGATGAGCCAAAGAATGACGATGTTGCTCTCATGGCTCACAACTCAAATGAGGTATTATCCGACTCATCTTACTCCTCTATTGATGATGACACTTTACAAAAAGAATATAACAAACTTTGTGAATTGAGCTTAAAAATCATAAACAAAAATAAATTTTTGAAAACTAAAAAAGATTTTTTAGAAAATGAAGTTTATGAGTTAAAAGAAAAAGCTAAGAGATTAGAAAAGAGTAAAGGTATTGACACATCTTGCAAATCATGTGAAGAGCTTAAACTAGAAGTTGAGAAACTCAAAATTACTCAAAATGATCTAATAAAACAAACCACAAAGTTTAAGAAGTTCGATAAGAGCATTTCTTGTGCGGATGAAATTATGAAACTTCAAAAGTCACCCTTTGATAAAACAAGACTAGGATTTACGAAAATAGAAACTTCAATGGGTCAAATGAAACAAGAAAAGATTGCACAAGAAACAAATAAAATTGCTACAGCAGCCTGCGGATCAGGCGGAACCCAATTTAGGGTTCCGCCCGTTGATCCCGAAGGTTCCGCCAGGCCTGATGCAGCAGTAACCTCATCCACTTTGGATCGTTCAAAATTTGTTAAAGTTACATACAAAAATGGAACAAAACTTGTGTTTAAAACTGGAGTAGGATTTAGTAAAATTGAATTTAGAGCTAAAACTACTTAACCAAGACCTAAGACTCCAATTCCCAAACGCCCCTTTCCAAAGAGCAACTTCAACGCTCGACCAAACTACCAACATGTTTGGAACCAAAACACTCCTAGACATTACCAAACTCAAAACCACATGCCATGGAACCCTTATGCTCTATTTTCATACTTGGAACAAATTAATGGCATGCTTAACCAAAATAGACCCATGAGAAATTGGGGACCAAATGTTTGAGTGTTTTTCATAAAATAGGTGTGCCTCAAAGTTTGTTTAGAACCGGATGAATGGATTAAAGATAGCGGTTGTTCAAGGCACATGACGGGTAACAAAAGCCTCTTCTCAACTTATCACAAATGAGATGGAGGTAACGTTACATTTGGTAGTAATGCTAAGAGCAAAATCATCGAAAAAGGTACAATCTCTCATGACTCCCTTTCTATAGATGACGTAGCTCATGTTGATAACTTAAGTTTTAATCTCCTTAGCATTAGTCAACTTTGTCGTAATAAGTATAATGTCCTTTTTAGTGAAAACGGTAGTAAAATACTTAAAGATGGTATAACCATAGCCAAAGGTGTTCTTAAGAACAACGTATATGTCATGAAGATGGATCCAACATCTAGAGACAAACTTTGTCTTACTTCATTATATGAATCTTCAACTTTATGGCATAGACGTTTAGGACACGCTAACATGAGACTAATTCAAAACCTCTCCTCCAAAGACTTAGTTCGAAACCTACCTAAGTTGAAATATGACCAACACTTTTGTGATGCTTGCAAAGTCGGTAAACAAGTCCATAGTAGCCATAAGGCTAAAAACTTGGTTTCTACATCTAGGTGTCTAGAACTTTTACATATGGATTTATTTGGTCCGTCGGCTATACAAAGTTATGGAGGTAACTTCTACACTTTGGTCATAGTTGATGATTACTCAAGATATACTTGGACAAAATTTTTGAAAAGTAAAAATGAAACTTTTGATAAATTTGAAATTCTAAGTAAGAAAATTCAAAATCAAGTAGGGTCTAATATTGTGTCTATTAGAACAGATCACGGTCGTGAATTTGATAATGAATTTCAATTTGGTAACTTTTGTGATAATAATGGAATAACTCATAACTTTTCGGCTCCACGTACTCCTCAATCTAATGGTGTAGTAGAACGTAAAAACCGGACATTGCAAGAGATGAGTAGAACAATGCTTAATGAACAAAACATTCCACAAAAGTTTTGGTGTAATGTCGTTGACACATCAACATACATTTTAAATCGAGTCTTAATTAGACCATTTTTGAATAAAACTCCTTATGAACTATATAAAGGTAAAAAGCCTACATTAGTATACTTTAGAGTGTTTGGGAGTAAATGTTTCATTCTTAACACCAAGGATTATCTCACCAAATTTGACCCAAAGTCTTATGAAGGTGTATTTCTTGGATATTCACAAAATAGTAAAGCGTACATTGTTTTGAACAAATAAACCTTAAGAGTCGAGGAATCGTTGAACGTAACATTTGACGAGAGTCCACCTCCCTCTAAGACATCACCTTTGGTAGATGATGACTTAGTTGAAAGCCAAGCAATAGAAAATCAAGAAATTTTAAGTGATGACATAGAAGATGAACTATTTAACAAAGAACTTGTCAATGTCAAAGAATCTAAAAGTCATCCATTAGATGGTGTCATTGGCAACATTAACGAAAGAACACTAAGGTCAAAAGTTCAAAATGAAAGAAACTATTTTTGTTTCGTGTCAACCATTGAACCTAAAAATATTAATGAAGCCATTAAAGATGAGTCTTGGGTAATTGCAATGCAAGAAGAGTTAAACCAATTTGTTAGGAATGATGTATGGACATTAGTTCGTCAACCAAAGAGTCAAACTATAATTGGAACAAAATGGGTATTTCGAAATAAAATGGATGAAAATGGAGTCGTGTCTAGAAACAAAGCTAGGTTAGTTGCACAAGAATATAACCAATAAGAAGGCATTGACTACGATGAAACTTTTGCTCCGGTTGCTAGGCTCGAGTCAATTAGAATCTTACTTGCATATGCATGTGCACACAATTTTAAACTTTTTCAAATGGATGTCAAAAGTGCATTTCTAAACGGAGTGATTAATGAAGAAGTGTATGTTGCTCAACCACCGGGCTTCATCGATTTTGAAAAACCAAATCATGTTTACAAACTTAAAAAGGCTCTTTACGGACTTAAGCAAGCTCCAAAAGCATGGTATGATCGACTTAAAACATTCCTAGTTGACCATAAGTATACCATGGGCTTAGTTGATAATACTCTCTTTACTAAGAAGAAAGATTCACATATTATCATAGTCCAAATCTATGTTGATGACATTATATTCGGATCAACTTGTCAAGAATTATGTGTGGATTTCTCAAAAATCATGCATGATGAGTTTGAAATGAGTATGATGGGAGAACTCAACTTTTTCTTAGGACTCCAAATCAAACAACTAGAAGATGGTATCTTCTTTAACCAATCTAAATATATTAAGGATATGCTTAAGAAATTTGGACTAGAAGATTCGAAACCTATCAAAACTCCCATGTCCACGAAAACTAAACTTACCAAGGATGAGGAAAGTGAATCCGTAGATAGTACTAAATATAGAGGTATGATTGGTAATCTACTTTACCTAACGGCTAGTAGACCCGACATTATGTTTAGTGTTTGTCTATGTGCTCATTTTCAAGAAGATCCTAAAACTACCCATCTCGAAGCCGTTAAAAGGATTTTTAGGTATATTAAGGGCACTACACATTTAGGATTATGGTATCCCAAAGGAACGGGAATAGACACCATAGTGTATGCCGACTCGGATCATGCCGGTGACTATGTCGATAGAAAAATCACAAGTGGTATTTGTACTTTTGTTGGATATTGTCTCACCTCATGGTTCTCTAAGAAGCAAACGGCTCTTGCTATCTCAACAACGGAAGCAGAGTACGTTTCGGCCAAAAAGGCATGTCAACAAGCTCTTTGGATGAAGCAAGCTCTTGTCGACTACGGAATTCAACTCAACGACATCACAATTCTTTGTGACAACAAAGGTGCCATTGATCTTAGCAAAAACCCGGTTCAACATGCTCGTACCAAACATATTGAAATCCGTCATCATTTCCTTCGTGACAACGTTCAAAAAGGAAATATCTCAATTGAGAAAGTTTCTTCCGAAGATAACATTGCCGACATTCTCATAAAACCTCTTAAACTTGAACCTTTTAATCTTCTTAGGCTAGGCTTAGGACTCATGGAACCTACATTGTAGTTCTGGACATTAGACAAAAATCACAAAAATCAAAACAAATCCAAAACCATTTTTCTCAGCAGGGTCGGCGGAACCCTCAGCCATAACGGACGGAACCCAACTCAGGGTTCCGCCGTGTCCGTCGACCTGCAGAATCACATTCTTTGTTTATATTAAACCAAACACCCATTATCTCATACCACCACTTCCAAACTGCTACTATTCACTTTACCATCCATCCATACCTACGAATTCTTGGTCTTCCATTCATTTACATTGCAACTAAATCATCATTGTAAGTATTCTAAACATGATTACAATCCTGATCTGAGTCTAGGAATTCTATTTCTTGCACAAAAACAAAAACTTGGGGTTATGCATTAACTTGAAAAACTCATGCATTAGATTAGGTGTTTAATAAAACTAATCATGTTTCCCATTGTTAGGAATTGCATCTTTAATTAGTATAAACATGTTTGCTAAAACACCCCATGTCAAATCCTTCCAAAAATTTCTCACAAGTAGGACAAATATTTTTTTGTCTCACATTGAGAATACAAAATCAAAACGTTATGTTTAAAACATCACTTGCATAATGTCTCTTGAATGCTAAAGGGAATACATAACCAATATGTATTTTCGGGTACATTCAAACGAAGCTACATTGAACTAGGAGCGTTTGGGTTATCTTTTATTTTATAACAAAACTTGCATAAAACAATTTTGAAGCATCAAAATGAGTCAAGATAACCACACCTCCACATTGTTTTCATATAGGCACACACTAGAACATCCATATTATAATAGTGGTTTACGTAAACTAAAATGTGAAATTTTGTTGTTCTAGGAATCATCATGCCTCCTCTAACCCACTACGACCACAAGGACACCATTAAGTACCTACCAAAACACCACAAAACCAAAGGCCTTACCCCAAACCAAGTAAACGTTTTCAAAGCCCTAGAAAAACACTTTGTCCATAAGGGTAGAACCATTGACCCGTCTTTCCTAGAAGGCACAAACCTTTACGCCGATTTTGCCACAATCAACTTTGAGTGTCTTTTGAATATCGACGAGCCTATTTGTCCTAGGTTCATTCTAGAGTTCTATGCATCCTCCGTCCTCTCCACGGATGACTATGGTCATATGTCTATCAACTTTAGGGTTAGCGGTCATCAATACTCCTTCACTCTTGAGGAGTTTGCTCAAATCCTAGGTGTCCCAAACCGTGGTACTTGCCTCTATTCCGACTTGCACTCCCTCTCAACTCTTGACAACCTCCAAGACCGTATCCACCCTTATGACACACCCCTTGTCTCAAAAGACGTACTCCGTGACCACCTCTTTGTTAGAACCACCACCACTAGGAGAACCCGTTCGGGGAATGAGGTCGATAAGGACCCATATGGAATGGAAATGAACGAACTCAAGTCCCAATTCAAGAAATGGGAGGAAGTCCTTAGAGCCAATGTCATTAGCACAATAGGGAACCGTGACCATATCAACCTTTGCCTTTGCTACATGCTCTACTCCTTGTCCGTTAGGCAACCCTTCAACCTTGCCTACTACATGGCCAAGAGAATGGCTGACATTCCCGTGCATGGCACAACGACTATGCCATATGGAATGCTTTTGACCCGTCTCTTTAGGTTCATCTCACCCATTCCACCAACTTCAAATGGTCTTCGTCTTGACTACACTCTCATTCCACACACCTTTGTTCCACTTAGTGATAAGAGAGTTTACAAAGCCCAAGGAAAATGTCCACATCCTCCTACCTCATCATCTTCTTCCTCAATGAGTGAAGATGACAATTTGCCAAACTCTAGGCTCCCACCTCTAGAATACATTTCTCAACTTCCGGATATTCCGAATGAGTCGGAGGAGTTCAAGCAAACAAAGGGGATGTTCAAAAACATCGGGAGATTCCTTGGAAAAATGAAGAAGAAGATTGACCGTCAATGAGTGCGGGTGTGTTAGGAGTGTTTGGCACAAGGTGCTATTTAAATAATTTGGTTGTGTAAACAATGGTTCTCTTGAATTTATGTGTTGGTAGGATGTTTGATACTATTTGAAACATGTTTTAACTAACAATGATGCAGGGAGACAACTTTTGGCAAGTTGTCAAATTTTCATGTTTATATAATTTTCACTAAGTATAGTAAAATTCGCTAGCCCCCGGTCAAACTCCTATGCTATGCGTGTTTACATGTCTAATTTTTGCATTTCCTAACCAGTTATGAATTATATTTTTGGTTTTAGGACTTTTCAAAAAATTTTAAAATCGTCTCGCGGGTCAAAAACGTGGACTGCCACTTTTTTCAGCCCTGGCGGATCTGGCGGTACCCAAAATTGGGTTCCGCCAGTGCAATTTTTGGGAATTCCAGAAATGGCCCAACGGACCAGGCGGCACCCTCAAATGGGTTCTGCCTGTGTATTCTGAGGGTGCCGCCAGCAACCTGCAGAATTTTTGTTTTCATTTTCACCAATTCAACATCCTAACACCAATATCCAATCCTTTTAGGTAGAAACCCATTTCTTGCAATGTGTTTAGCATAATAGGGTACTCCTTCTTCCATAAACTTAACCAAAACCAATTCCCGCCAAAATTCAAAATTTGCCATAACAACCTCAAGGACCCCTCGCACATAAAGGAAGGAACCCTTTTAAGGGATCCTTGAAATCCCTGAGATTTGTACTACCAAAAATCCACCAAAACCACTATGCATTTAGTGCAAAACTTGTCTTCTCACTTCACCATTTTCATTGGATTGACTTCCATGATTTGACAACCCACAATTAGTTTTCCAAATCATTAGAAATCTCCATTTTTGTATGGACTAACATCAAATCCAAACACTCCTTTCCATAATCTTTCAACACTATAAATTAAGCCATCCTAAACACCATCAAATCACACCTTCCTCAACACAATTTCTGAAACTTATAAACCATTTTTCACCATGACTAAGTCAACTAACACCTCTCAACCATCAAGACCCATCCGGAAAACCGCCCGGATTAGTGTTAAACCACTATGGTCTAATCAACCCATCAACCTAAGCTCCTCATCCTCGGATGAATTCACATCACCCATAAAAAATGAACACTTTTTTGAACCTTGCATCTCCATCACCATCACCCAATGAACCAAATGAGCTCACTCCACCACCAACTAAATCACCTATTGACCCAACTCCACCAAGTGCTCCAACTCAACCATCCAAAACCTCATCACCATCACCATTACCCAAAATTGAGCCAATGGAACTATTTGGGTCTCCTCCCACATCACCACACCCATTTGTCCAAGATCTTAATGATCTTCCACCAAGACCTACACAACCACCACCTTTTGCAAATGAATCACCAAGGTCAATTCTTGACCAAGATAACCTTTTTAACCACATTCAACCACCACAACAAGTGTACCCTTAACCTAAACCATTATTGTTTCACCCCATCTACCATGACATCCATGGTCCTCTATATGGAGAACCAAACTTTGAAAACAATGATCACCCAAATCCACCTCATTCTCAAGCCCAAACCTTTGAGACTTTCTTCCCCTCATATGAGGAAATCCAAAGCATGGTTGAGAACCACCTTCATCAAGCAATGGAATTTCAAACCACCTTGCTTGAATCAATACCAAATCCATCCTCCACCCAAGAACCAAAAACCAACCAACCCTCAAACCAAGAAACCAAAACCAACCCATTTCAACCCACTCATCCCCATGCTTGTTCAAATTGTGAGCAAATGGGTGAAACCATCAAAACATTGCTTAACCAATTCCAAAATGAAACCCGTTTTGCATTCCAACACGTCATAGAACGTTTGGATGCTCTTTCCCACCCCAACAAATCCTAGACAATCCTTGGAGGCCGTTTGCCCCAATTTAGGAAAGTAGGATTTTATTTTTCTTTCTTGGTTATTTTTTAAGTTTTTGTTTAGAAGTAGAAGAATAGTTCTCATTTCTTGTCTTTTGACTTTTAAAAGTCAAAATTTTACTTTGAATGATATTTCTTTCTACTCACTTTAGTACATTGTTGGTTGATCATGTTTGTGTTGTCATTGTGGTTGCAATGTGTGTGGTAACTACATTCTTGACTATATATATCACCAACTAACAATTTTTTTTGTAGGGTCCAAAATCCATGTTTCCCATCTTGGCACTCCATTTAGGGGGAGTATCAACCAAGGGGGAGCATTGGTATTATTCCGCTTCGCCACTCTTCTTTTTGTTTCGACAAAAAGGGGGAGAAATATATTAAACTTTCAAAACTTAATATGATTTTCATAACTTAAGAAAAACAAGTTTAATAGTAATTTTTTTAAGTCTTAAAAACCAAGATTTTGTGAGTTACTTAAAAACAATGTTTATCTTTTGTCATCAACAAAAAGGGGGAGATTGTTAATACAAATATCGCCTAAAAACGTTATTTATATTTTAAGATCTTTGCTAAGTTTTGTTAATGACAAATGTAAACTTTAGTTTCTAAGTAAAACATAATCTTAGTTTTAAAGACTTGCATAAACTAGACTTTTGCTACATTTTACATTTCATAAAACACAACATCTTTTATTTTCTAAAAATAGAATTGTCACATCACATTTATGGCAAGTTTTGTCATTATACATTTATGGAAAGAAATGTGCTTGACTTACTTTGATGTTGCTTGCAAGTTTAGTGTTTGACTTGATATTATGTGATGTGACATTGTTTGGTTTGCAAGAGTAATGAGATGTGACCTTGTTTGGTTTGCAAGATTTATTGCAAAACCAACTGCAAGCCCGGCGGTACCGTGGAGGTACACGGGCGGAACCCTTTTGAGGGGTCCGCCTGATCCGCCAGACCTGCAGAAGGTTTGGCTATAAATATTGAGCCACAAGTTGATTTTTGGCTCATCACTTGACATTATATTTTACACACACATTCATTCTTTCATCTAACCTCTTAACATTTCATATGTGAAGTTTCTTTTTGTAGCAAAGAGATTCACGAGCTTACTAAAAGTAACAAGTATTCAACACAACGTTGCAAGACTTGTTAGCTTAGCATTGTGTAGACTTGTGTAGTTTACACTTCATTTGATTGTGTATTTTCAGTAGTGATCGGTTAGTATTTTAGTCCTCAAAATACAAAGAGTGTTGGGAGTTGTTGTACCCTAGTAAAAGAATTAACGGGAGTGGTTGTGCCCTTGTAAAAGAACTCGACATTTAGCTTTGTGTCGGTAAAAGTATAAGCGATGTGTAAGGTTTTCTCCGCCGGTGAAAGGAGCTTGTTTACTAGTGAAAGAAACTCACGAGTTGGATACTCGGGAAATGGACGTAGGGCAAGGAAAAAGAATCCTTGTAGCCGAACCACGATAAATACTCGTGTTGTGGTTTGATCGTTTCTTTCATTTACTTGCATGTTATATATTGTGTTTGTGCATATATCTTTGATCAAACGGAAAGTTTCAAAGCTAACTTAACAAGTTAAAAAGATTTTAATCGGTAAACTATTCAACCCCCTTCTAGTTTTCCACAACATTGATTTGAAATCGCCAAGTGCAAATCCTTTATCGGGTCTCGGTTTAAAAGTAAATTTCTGAATTGTTGTGACAGAGTTCCCGTGTTTGTAAACAATATTACGAAATTCTTTGAGTTGTTTTTCAAGATCAACAATCTCACTGAGTAAGTTATCTATATACTTCCTTTTTCGTATTTTATGTTCACAAAAATCCTTTTTGCAACTGGACAATTCTGTTTCTATTTTTGAAAGTGCTCTTTGAAGACGTTCAACTTGCATTTTCAGTTCACATTTTTCACTTTCGAGTTTAGAAATCAACTTTCCATTTGACTCAATTAAATCTTGCATTTTGTGTTGAAGATCTTGCTCTTTGTTGTAAGATTCTTGAAAAGCTTTTTCAAAACTTTTTGCATTTTTTATCTTGTCTTCCTGATTTGAAAGTTGAATTTTATAACACTCAATATCTCTTGCAAGTGACGTATTTGTTTCTTTTAAAGCTTTGTTTTTCTCGTTGCATTTTATGATTTGCAATTGTTGAGCATTCAGTTGTTTAGATAACAATATGAGGTCAGGGTCTGGATCACACGATGGTTCATGTTGTTCTATATGATCATGTTTATTATTCTCAATCGGATCATCAAATGAAACAGCTGTGTCATCATCAAATATGACAACTGTGCTTATTTGTTCATCCGTTTGAGAAGATAAAGATGAGTCAGATGGAACAACTTGCGCCACATCTGATTCAGTAGCATAAGGTGAGACTATTTCATGTATTAGGCATGCTTTGAGGTCATGTACCTGAGACAAGCCGTCAGTGTCATACACTGGACCTGAATCATTAAACTGAAGTTCCTGCATGTTGGCCATAAGCATCACAGCTGCATTGGCTTCCAGATCTTCCATGTCATCGTCATTGTTCACATTTGCCATGAAGTTGTTATCCTGTTCAGGGAAATGTCCATCTTTTTCATCTTGAAGAGCCATGAGTAATGCCTGCTTGTGAAACTTACTACCCCGAGTTCTCGGTTTAGGACATGCTGTCGCTATATGACCTTGTTCATTACAGTTATAGCACCATACTGCATTCCCTGAGTTTGAGTTCCTAGTTGCAACTGGTTCAGACCTTTGCTGAGAAGAGCCTGAGTTGTTCCTGAACCCTCCATAGTTATTAAACCTCTGACCATTCCCAAAATTTCCTGAAGAACTTCCTGAACCAGATCGACCAAAGTTACGATTCTGAATTTCCACTCTTCCATCATTGACAACAGCTTGATTCCTTGTGTTAGAAGATGAACGTTGACGGTTGTTTGTTTTGTTGGAGAATTTGCTAAAAGCACGAGCAATAAGAGCAAGTCCCTGATTCAACGTATTAAAGTAATCATCGTCATCTTCATTGGAGTTGGAGTAATATACTGCATCATTGTTGTTTAATGGAACAAGTTGAGTAGAAGTATTCTGTGGAGATTAATCATAAGGGACCATTTGGTTCGAGGTAGAAGATTATGGATAACTGAAGTAGTTTTGCTCTTGAACATATGCATGATTTGACATAGGTGGTGGAGCATAGGGAGATTGAGCTATGAGTGCCAAAGAATTTGGTGTTGGTGATGGTGAGTATCCTCCTCGAAGAGCTCTATCTTTTTCCACTTCAGGTTCATGGTGTTTCAGAAAATCATACAACAAACCATATGGTGCATCATGAAGATTTTTGGTTTGTCGAACAAATGTCACATATTTATGCCAATCTGGACCAAGACTACCAACGAATTTGGAGTTCACTGCGATCCTTGGTACTGTGATTTTGTGACGTTCCAGATCATTGACCACATTTGTGAAACGATGATAGTAGGATTCAAGTGACTCTCCTGGTTCGATTGTGATGTCTGTGTATTCCATGTAGAGTTTGGATTCCATATCATATTTGTTCAATTGAGTGCCTTCCATAAGGAGATGAACATGTTCCCACACAGCTTTGGCTGTTTTCTGAGCATCGACACTTCGATAAATTGGATTAGGTATACCTTGAAGTATATAAGCCATTGCATACTCATCAGCTTCACGATGTAATTTCTATTCTTCTGTGAGTTGAGATTCTGGAAGAGGTCTATCTCCAGGAGGACGTGGAGGATCAGCAGTTGGATCACCAATTTCAAATCTTGTTGGCCACTCAAATGGTCTTTCAAGTATCACTTGTTTCAAGAATTTCCCATGAGGTTTCTTTAGTTCAAGAAATCGTAAGAATCGACTTGACCATTGAACATAGTTCCCAGGTGTTAGCATTGGAGGTGTTTCAAGTGATCCTGCCTCATGTCGGGATTGTTGAGTTGTAATAACTTCACACATTCTGTCAAACCAGTGAGGTTGTTTGGAGGAAAACTGAGTGTTTGGATGAGACATTTGATATGGTTGTTGTTGAGGAATGATTTGATGTTGTTGCATCATGAGATATTGTGGTTGTGGGTTAAACAGTTGTTGATGAAAGTTTGATTGTGAAGGTTGTTGATATGATTGTTGCTGATGGTATTGTTGTTGCTGATATTGCTGATGTTGTTGCTGAGGATTAGAGAAGTAGTAATGTGGTGGTTGAGACATCTTAGAACATTTGTGTAATAATGGATCTTTGTAGAAGATTGAAATGCCCGTTCATTTGGTTAAGTTCAAAAATCCATGGGGTAAGTTGAAATCTTACGCGTAAAAGTGAAACTTATGCGTAGACTTCAAAGTTACGCGTAAAGGTTGATCTTATGCGTAAACTATAGAGTTATGCGTAAGATTGTACCTTATGCGTAAGTTTTAAGCTTATGTGTAAGATTCTTATGCGTAAGGTTCAAAGACCAAACAAATCTTTCAAACTTATCCAAGCTTGAAAGATATCCGAAGTCGAAGTATTCCACTACTTATCCAAGCTAGGGAAGTACTGAGTCACCGTAACACAAGGAGAAGACCTTTGATGAAACTTAAGCGTAGATTCCAGCAACTTACGCGTAAGATTAACTCTTATGCGTAAGATTGAACTTCTGCGTAGAAAAGGCAACTTTTGCGTAGGAAAGGCAACTTCAGCGTAGAACTTAAGCGTAGGATTTGAGCTTACGCGTAGGATTTAGGCGTAGAAGACCAAGTTAAGCGTAGAAAGAGGGTTTTGACCAGTTTTACGCGTAGGAAAGGGGTTTTGACACAAACTTATGCGTAGAAAGAACAAAAAGTACTGTAGACAGCTTTTGAATCGTACTGTTCACGAAACTTACGCGTAAGAATGTCAGAAACTTGAAAAATCACAAATTTTTGAAGAAAAATGCTTAGAAATAAGGTACTTTTGATCAAATAACTTCACCAATACTTAGAAAATACTAACTAATGAAGATTTTGAGTAGAAAAGACCTTAAAAAACAAAACTTTATGCAAAATCTAAGCTTCTAAACACTATATTAACCTTAAAACTTATCCAAGCTTCAAGATTTGAGTGTAAGAAACAAAGAAAAAGCAAAGAGATGATGAAATACACCCTAAATCTCACGTTAACACCAAGAACCACACTTCAATCTCTATTTGGCGAATGATACCACTTGTTAGGTCACCATTTTCTAAACACAAGTATAAGAAATGAGATGAGAATGAGAGATGGTTGATTATAAGAAATGAGAGAAAAGTAATTGCAAGAGTTTCCTTAATGTATTCAAATAACCAACAATTGTAATGTTTACATAAGCTTAGTATTTATAAGGGAGGAGTAGGGCAACACTCCCTTCCTCCCTCTTACATCTTAAACGTGGGCTTTCAAGGCCCATGGACTTGATTACTTAAGCCTAGTAACATACACATCGTGAAAATAAATAACTAAGCAACCTATTACAAAAGGTAATGACCGAGACTTGACTAAAATACAAAAGTATGATCCCAACAACATATATAGTACATAATAACTGATCTAACAAATAAAAATTTAATAACGTTATGTACGCTAAGCATAAACCTAAATTAAATTTATAAACACGTTCAAACTAATAAACGCGTAAATCATAACGAATTTTCGAAACGCACTCGAGATACGGACTAACAGAGGATCTGTTAACGGAAACGATTTTAAGTTGTCGGATAATCGGCAAAGGTCACCGGAGAGACATCATTTAATCGCCGATGTGATTAACTGAAATAATAAGTTTATAAAAAATGTGATTAGGTTTTTTTTTAATTATATAATTTTTTTTATAAAATTTGTGATGAGAATGAGCTTACTTGTTGACAGAGGTTACCAACAGATGATGATGCGTTGTTCATTGAGTAAAATTTTTTAATTTTGTTTGATTTTGTGATTTTTGTGTTTATGAATCGAAGATGGTGAAGTTTTATTTGAGGGGATTTTAATGGATTCAAGGTTTTTTTATTTTTTATTTATTTATTTATTTATTTTTTTGCGCAAATGATTTTGTGATATTTGTTTTAATTTTTTGTTGTGAATCTTATGGTCGAAGTAATAATATATTTCACCTTTTTCTTTAAAAATAATAAAAAAATATAAAATCATTAAGTAAACACTTTTAGCCAAATTTGAAGTTCTTTTTTTTTCTTTTTTTCTTTTCACTTTTTCTTCTTTTCTTATTAAAATGATATACTCGAGAACACAGTGAGATCAATATATATTTTTTGCTCGAAGGATGTACGTCAATAAACAAATATAATAAAATTGAACACTGTAATGTTTACTTAAATTATTTTACCTAAACTCTACACACTAAAAAAAACGTTAACTTTTTTAACAATTTATGTAGTCCTTTCAGATTAAAAAAAAATAATAACAATAAAAAATTTTAAAAAAAAATAAAAAATAAAATAAATAAATAAATAAATAATAAAAAATAAAAGATAGAGAGAGATAATGGTTATTTTAATGCTTCATTTTTGTTAATAGCGAATTATTTTTTGTACAGGCCTTCAAAAACTCAGAATCAGAAACACAGCTACGTGAGACACCTCCTTAATATATCGCTCGGTTGAATTGGTCGCCTCAAAGTGATCCTGTCATTTGATTGAATTCAGTAGATTTTATGTTTAACATAGTCGAATGCTATATGCTAACTTGCCTATTTATTCATCGCGTGGGCCGGTGGCCCAAGTAGATCCACCATTTAGTCGTTCCTTTAATTTGATTGGGCCGCCATCTAAAGGCCTCTTTAATAGTTAAGTGATGACATGTCATTCAATTTTGGGTTTCAAGTTTGAATCTAGCGTCCCACAAACTCAAACTACATCACTATTGCACAATTGATTAAGATTTTAAAAAGGTTATATTTGACTTTGATCAACAATCTATTAAGTTTGATATTGTATTGTCTGATATCAGGCAAGTAAGAGTTTAGTTTGTGAATGTTTCAGATGTAATATGCAGTTTTGTATCTAAGCCTGGGTGATGTCCAGTGCTTACTCCTATTTTTATGATGTAACAATCTATTAAGTAATTTTTGGTTAAAACAAATCAACATCAACAACTGAGTAGAAACATATGCACTAATCCTACTAATAACCAAACTCGTAAATAGAATAAACAAGTCAAACCAAATATAAATCACATGCATACGCATCAAGATTTATCAATAACGTCACTCTAGTAAATTATCCTCAACTTTCTATATGTTTCGTTAATGTTATATGGAAAATCAGTGCATTAGAGCAACACTCATAGAGTTATTCATGTTGAGAATTATCATATAATATGTACGGCGCAAGTTCCATAACAACTTAATATATCTGATGCACCATAATGTTAAAACATGCATAAGCTCCACACGTATATGTGTTTATAAGATTCATATCTACACTTGTTACGCACATAGTAACCTTGAAATGTTTATTAACTCATACAGTGCAAATTGTATGAAAAATTAATTGTTCTGTTATTAGCATACAATATTAGTTAAAGTCTATGTATTATGATTTAATATACAAGTATATATGCATACAGTAGCTAATTAATACGAAGTATTCAAGATCATACTAATTATTTATGATTTTCTTTTATAATAATGTTCGGCTAAATCATACCATGTACAGGAATACACATGCATTACGTAGATGATGACATAAACTATTAGAAAAAAGCAAATACACATTTAACAAAGTGTATACACATTGTTCGCAAGACTTTCAATATAATACATGTATAGATCAAGCTAACATTGGTGTTTAATTTTATCTATACTTATTGTTTGTCACTCTGTGAGTCATTTCACCACTGCCATACGTATGTTTCGTTATATATTTAAGAAATAAAAAATCAATAACGACATGAACTCGTAATCAAAGATTGCAAGCATGTATCATATAATAATTACTAGTAGCAAACAAAACTATTGATGTTGTAACAAGATACAAAGAATGGTTGAAAGTTTACCTCGATCAAAAATCACCTTAAGAGCTGATAACGTGTTGTGAACACAAGTTTGGAGTATTGAAAGGTATAATTGCTTGATTGATTCATTCCATAAACATGATACATATATATAGGTTACAAGAGATGATTCTAGAAAAGGTTACAAATGGGCTAGGCCTAAATACAACGAGAGCCACTCGGGGCTCTAACATACATCGACTAATACTCCCCCGCAGTTGGATCGGGAGGAAGCTGGACGCTCAAACTGGACCTGAACTCTTCAAATAATGCTGTATGTAGACCTTTGGTGAAGATATTTGCGTACTGATAGCGGGAGGGCACATGGAGAACTCGAACCTGACCAGCAGTAACCATGTCACAGACAAAATGTATGTCAATCTAAATATGTTTGGTCCGTTGATGTTGAATTGGATTGGCAGACAGGTATATGGCACTAACATTGTCACAGTAGACAAGGGTTGCAGTGGACAATGGAGAGTAAAGCTCTCGTAGGAGGTTGCAAAGCCATGCAGTCACAGCTACGACATTGGCAATGCCCTGGTATTCAGCCTCAGCACTGGAACGGTAGATAGTCTGCTAGCGCTTAGAAGACCAAGACAGGAGATTGTCTCCCAAAAAGACATAGTAACCTGAAGTAGACCGCCTTGTCGAGGGGCAGCCTGCCCAATCCGCATGTGTATATCCAACAAGAGAGGTGGTAGTAGAGGATTACAAGTGAAATCCAAAATCCAGAGTTCCGCAAACATAGCGTAGGATACGCTTAAGGGCAGCGAGATGAGGTTCACGAGGGTCATGCATGTAGACACAAACCTGTTGCACTGCATAGGATATATCTGGTCTAGTAAATGTGATATACTGAAGACCACCTGCAAGACTACAATATAAAGTGGGGTCCTATACTGGAACACTGTCGGGACCCAGTTTGGAATCCGTATCAACTGGTGTCCTTGAAGGGTTACAGTTAGTCATGTGAGCAAGCTCAAGAAGCTTAATAGCATACTTTTTCTGAGACAGAAACAACCATGTAGAGTGGCGGGTAGCAGAAATACCAAGAAAATAATTAAGTGCCCCGAGGTCAGTCATGTCAAACTCACTGTGTAGAGAAGCAATGACTTGCTTTAGTAAAGCTGTAGAAGAAGCTGTAAGAATAATGTCATCCACATAGATAAATAAATAAGCAACCTGGGATCCCTGACGAAGGATGAATAGAGAAGAGTCACAACGGCTGTGGTAAAATCCAACACGAGTGGCATAACCTGCAAATCGCTGAAACCAAGCACGGGGTGCCTATTTCAGACCATATAAAGACTTTTGGAAAAGGGATGGGGTACCGGGGGTCCACAAATCATGGTGGTTGGTACATATATACAGTCTCAGATAAATCCCCATTAAGAAAGGCATTTTTAACGTCGAGCTGATGAATGGGCCACTTGCAAGATACCGCAAGACTGAGGACTGTGCGGATGGTGGCTGGCTTGACCACTGGGCTGAAAGTCTCGTCATAGTCAATACCAAGTTGTTGACTACTACCATTGGCAACCAAACGAGCCCTATAGCGACTCAGAGTTCCATCAACATGAAATTTTTGCTTAAACAGCCACATAGATCATACCAAATTAATACCAGTGGGCCGTGGTACAAGAATGCAAGTACCATTTTTAACTAACGCATTATACTCATCATGCATATCATTATTCCAATGAGGGTTTTAGAGAGCGAGGAATGGAGATTTAGGTAGTGGTGAGATAGAAGTAATGTGAAGGGAGAGACGGTCAATGGGTTTGACAATGCCTGATTGTGACCGAGTGACCATGCGGTGAGTATGGAGTGGTTTGGTAGGAGGCTGTTGATTTGGGGATGGTGGATTTGGCGGTTCAAGTTGAGGGCTGTTGGGTTGTGTGAATTGACGGGAGTTGGGTTGGCGGGTGTAGTGGGTTCAGCGTGGGTATGTGGGTCGGTTTGTAATGGAGTTGGGGAAGTAGGTTGAGTGAGTATTGTGGTGTCTAAGAATGTGTAGGAAGGTGGGGAATCAGATGTCATTGAGCGGTAGGGGATCTGAGTTTCGTCAAAGGTGACGTGTCGGGAAAGTAAAATTTTGTTTGTTTCAAGGTCAATGCATCGAAAGCCACGGTGATAGGCGGGATAGCCCAAGAAAATGCAAGGTGTTGCGCGTGGGGCAAGTTTGTGTGGTGAGTGAAGGTGAGGGTAGCAAAGGCAGCCAAAGAAACGTAGGTTGGAGTAGTCGGGTGTTTTGTTAAAAAGTCGTATGTAGATGGTAAAAGGTTAAGGAGATAAGTGGCCATATGTAGAGCCTCGAACCAAAAAGTAGGGGAAGGTGGGCTTGAAACAAGAGCGTACGAATGACATTGTTGATGGTTCTAATCATGCGTTCTGCTTTGCCGTTTTGTTGAGAGGTTTTTGGGCAAGAGAATCTAAATTCTATACCATGTTTAGCAAAAAGGTTATGTAAGCGGTTATTATCGAACTCACCGCCATGGTCACATTGGAAACTTTTTATTTTGCATTGAAATTGGTTCTTAACATAATTACGAAAATGCAGAAATTTATCAAGCATGTCAGATTTATTTCAAAGTGGGTAAATCCATAAGTTATGTGAGAAGTGATCAAGAAATAACATGTAATATTTGAAACCACTTTTACTAGTAATAGGAGATGTCCATAAATCGGAATGAATAATATCATAACAATGTTTAACAATGGACTTGGAACTATGAAAAGGAAGCTTCACATGTTTGCCAAGTTGGCATGCGTCACAAACATGAGGAGACTTTTCTTTATTACACGAAATAAAGTGACGAGAAGCAAGAGACCGTAGCAGTTCATCACCGGGATGACCGTGGCTTTGGTGCCACGTGGAGGAGCTTGTGGAGAGAAGAGCGGTAGGGATAGTTGACGGCTTGGTGACAGGATAGAGATCACTGGAGCTATCACATCGAAGGAGGATATGGCGAGTCCATCCTTAACGGAAAAACCAAAGGCATCAAAGTCAATTGTACAATAATTATCTCTAGTAAATTGACGGATTGAAATGAGATTTTTAATTATATTGTGGGTGACAAGAACATTATGTAAATGAAGTGGGCGATGAGAGGATGGAATAATGCTATGGCCGGTGTCGGTGACGGGAATAGAATTCCCGTCGCCAACGTGAATAGATGGGAATAAGCATGTGTTAAAAAGTGTACTTAAATTACTTGCATTGGAATTTAAATGGGAAGAAGCACCTGTATCCATATTCCATGTAGGGTCTTGCAAGGTCATTGTGCTAAATACGCTTGGTAATGTTGTTGGCTGAGATGGATAATACCCCGGTGCGGGCCCAAGAAGGCCGCTTGTTGGACTAGGCTGTGGTGCAGCGTACAAGGGCTGGACATGGTGGGCTTGTGGGTAAGACTGCCCTGATAGTAGGCTTGCGTTGGGTTTATTGGGGCGGCATAGACAGTAGGTTGAGGTGGACTGGATAGGGGCTGTCTTGGGGATGTAAAAGGTTGTGGGTGAGAGTCAGTTAGGCCAAGGGATTGTCGGGCCTGGTATAAGCCTGGTGGAGTCCAGGATACATGTTGATTGGGGTGGTATGTATTCCAGGTTTGTGGTGTTCCCTTTGGTTGCCAAGCCGGACCGATTTCTATGATCATGAATAAACTTACAACGGTCCCCGAATTTACACGACCCTTTGTTAAAGTGATTACAAAGTTGCAGTAAAGATTGTGTTTTAGGGTGGGTACCTTTTGTGTCCGTTTTGGTTGCCATAAGTACGGTGGGGGACGAGCTACTGCTGTCATAGTTACTGCCCCTGGTCAGCGGGTTCTTGTAAATTAGATTCTTCAAGCAACAACATGTTACGAGCATTTTCGAATGTGGGTAAAGGTTGGCTGTGATGTATGAGGCGAGTTATACCTTTATACCTTGCGTCCAACCCATTTAATGCATACATAACAAGATTTTTATCACTAACCTTTTCTCCTAGGTTAGCCAGTTGGTCCGCCATGGCTCTAATCTTGGTGCAATATGCGTTTATGGTGAGGTTGCCAAGATTGATAGATCGAAGCTCACTATCAAGAGTTATTGCACGTGCGTTTTTGTTGTCATGAAAGAGACCCTTAATGTGATCCCACAAAGCTTTTGCATTACCAGGGGTTGCGACAACTTGGTCTTGGAGAGATTCTTCTAGAGTACCGAGGATCCATACCTTCACTAAGTCATCTTGTTTATTCCATTCAGGATCAGTAGAGCTTGCAGAAGAGATTTCGATATGGGCTTTTAAGCCAAGGCTACCGAGGTGAATTTTGAGGAAAGAACACCATGAGGTATAGTTATGTTTCTCAAGGCTTAACATGATAGGTATATTAAACGGAATTATTTTATTGGTTGATGTAGGTGTCGTGTTTGTGACGATGGGGTCATCACTAGCCATTTGATTTGAAGGATTGATGTGTAGGGTTTAGTTCCAGAAGGTGTGGTGGTAAGGGAGAAGGGATAGAAGATAGACGTGGATGGGAGGGAAAATAGGGGAGAGGATATTTGGAGGATCGTAATATTGGTTTAGCATGATACCATATTGAAAGGTATAATTGCTTGATTAATTCATTCCAATGATACATATATATAGGTTACAAGAGATGATTCTAGAAAAGGTTACAAATGGGCTAGGCCTAAATAAACGAGAGCCACTCGGGCCTGTAACATACATCGACTAATATGGAGAATAAAAAGTATTACTACCTCCGTCCCAAAATATAAGTCCACTTTGACTTTTTCAATCGAACTTTGACATTAAATATTTTTCTTTGTATTATACATCACTTGATGAAAATTATACCAAATGAAAATATATTTCAAGCACTATCCGTTTATGTATTTTGCATCAAGTATTATAAAATACAACTAAAAATATTTAAGGTCAAAGTTCGAGTCAAAAAGTCAAACTGGACTTATATTTTGAGACGGACGGAGTATTAATGTAATCAATCAATGAGTCAATACATAAGTACAACCAGATAAATGTTAAACTAATCTTCTAATAATATTGAATTTCTAACTAATATTAAAAGATATGAACATCAACATGTAATTACCCATAAGTCCATAACAAATAATGGACATTTTTTATACGATTTTAGTGAGCCGAACAGTCATAATGCCATATTGCCATATACCAAATAAAAAGATGGAAAAAAAGGCCCATTATTATAGGTAAAGAAAAGATACGATTGTTTATATCATTACTATACTTAAGATAGAATTAACCGACAATATCAAGTATAAAAGGAGTTGTCGACTGTACGTTTTTATTTATTCAATCCCAAACCTTGCTACTATCGATTAGTCTAAAGCAAAGGTACTAATTTCAATGACAGGTCTTGATAATTATGAAGAGATACTTGTAAGATTGCATGTTAACGATCTCGTCCGATGCAAAAGTGTATGTAAGTTATGGAATTCCTTAATCTCCAGTCCTCGTTTTGTTAAATCTCAGCTTAACTAAACTCTCAATAAGAATACTAATGAAATTGGAGATACAAGAATCGTTTTTTCCAATGGTCTTGTTGGTTCTTCTAATGGTCTTGTATGCATCTCTCGTATCTATCGTTACACTGATTTTTTAGTCGTTAATCCCTCTACTCGCGAGGTGAAAGAACTAAGAAATCTTTGTGTCAGGGTTTGGTTATGATTCATCTATAGATGATTTCAAGGTTGTAATAGGATACAAGTTTCTACCTAATGACTACCTTATGTTTGACGTGTTAGAATTGAAGACAAACATTTGGAGATCAGTTCGTCTATTTGGGGATGATGGTCTATCTTGCGGTTATGAAATGTTGCGTGGGGGTGGTATCCTATGCAATGGGGCGATTTACTGGTCCGACTCGGACCGGTATAACAAGCTATCAGTAATTGTTTCTTTTGATTTATCCACAGAGGTTTTCAAAGAAATCCCACTACCAAAATTGGATGATCAATATGACTCGTGGACTTTGGGGACTATGAAAGACTGTCTATGCATCTTTCCTCGACCAAATATAAAAAACTTAAGCAAAAATAAGGAAATGGAGATATGGGTAAGGAGAAACTACAATGCACACGAGTCTTGGGAACGAATGTTACCACCACCTGGTTATGACACGAAACAAATAACAATGGATTACATTCCCTACAGAAATTTTGTCTGGTCATGTTCACATATGGCTGTTAGAAGAAGGTTCGGGTGCTCCAGTATTGGTACGAAGCATTGATCATCCCCACGGTGAAGAAGATTATACTGAGGGTGAGGACTGTGAAGAATATATCCGTCATGTGCATATCCCGTTATCCACATATTCGGAATGTAACTATAATTATGATGACCATGTATTCGTGAAGAGCCTTGTATCTCCCAGTGGCATGGGTGATGGTGACGGAGTGATGATCGACAATATCAATGATGTTATTTCATAACTCTTTACTTGTAACATAATATTTGGCTTTCACTTATAGATGATTTCCTGGTTGAGTAACAGAGTTTGATATTAATTTGTGGATGACTAGCGCTATGAGAATTTTGCTTCTTCTTTGTTTCTTTTCTTTGTTTTACGATCGATTTTCATATTAAAAATTGTTGGACACTACATCTCAATCTGAAACTCATATAAGTAGTAACACTAGCACTAAGAAGATACTGAGTGTGTAAAGATGGAAATCAACAATATCACAACATGCAGGTATATTTGTTACATCGAGAAGGATTTGACTTCATAAATGTGTGAATCGATGAGGCTTACAAAGCCTACAACCTTATTTGTTACACCCCCAGCTTTATATTTAATGACTTGTTAACAACACTGTAAACATTGTCCCAGTACTCTTTACATATCATATTTGAACATATAGGAGCACCAAGTATGGGGCATTATCCACCGGCATTATAGCCCTGTGGCATTCTACCAGCACCAGCCAGATCATTGTCCGTCGCCACTAGTATAACGTTGGGTCATGCCCTTTGTGTGCGCGTCTTACTCACGTTTGCCCATTATTTTGTACAGTAAATAAAGAAAACTTGAAAAGTTAAGCTTAGCAGAGGTAGCTAATCTCCGCATTCTTTTTATTAAAAAATTTTTTAGAATAATACAGGCAAAAAATTTATGAGTACAAATGTCTACTCTATGGTCCGTCTGAGCGGACTTTTTATTTCTTTACAATTGTAACATTGTCCGGACTTCTTTGTCCATTCCATGTTTGCGGAAGCTGAGTTCCGTCTTGATTTTTTGGCTTTATGCATCCTTGTTGAGTACTTCCGCTCCGTGACCTTTGGTCTTCAGAGTATGTAGTTGCTTTCTAGTGCTTACATATGCTTTGCACCTTGTGGAGATTGATCTTGTTTTCGGATTTTAGATCTTGTCGTTACTTACTGAACCTTATCATTTAGAGGAAGGAAAGCATATGTAAGCAATAGAATTACATCTGCCAAAAACTCCACAAATGATGAATAATAGAAAATGATGAATAATAGCTTATAAGCATAGAACTCGTAAACTATTGTATGTTTCATATCTAAATATTGATAAGGAGTGACTTAAATCTAATTCTATAGATCAAAAGGTGAAAAACTTACCTCACAGTCTTCAAATTCCTCATCTACATATTCTGGTAAGTCAAAACAATCATCCTGAAAAAGAAGAGGTGCCGCTTCTCTCATCCTTTGGTACTCTCTGTCGTTGCGGTCTATAACTGAAATAAGCCTTTGTTTAAGGCTGTCTTCAATCAATTTTGCATCATGGAAATGTAGACCAAGAAGTGACGCACAATCTCCTCTGAATTTTAGATCATTGGAAGTCGAGATCAGGCCTGCAATTGTTTTCGCAAGGTCTGGTGCATAACTGCGAATCTAAAGAAACTAACACACTGTTACGAATGCTCATCTGGGTGAAAACAGGACTAGAAAAGATAAAGAAAACGGAAATGTCGACATCTTAAAATTATTTTTGTTATTTTCATGGGACAGAAGCATTAATATTATGAAGTAGACAAGAGAAAGAAAACAGAAATGTTAATTTACGTCCAACATTGAACATGGGCAGTGAGAGATAGCAGACTCTCTATTGGCTTGCTCATAACTAAACACCAGTCAAGAACACTTCAAAGTCGATAGTTTTTGAAGAACCACATATCAGATAAGTACAGCAAACCTTAAAACAAATACGGAGTATAAGACTTCCATTTCACATAAGGTGAGCCATAATGAGAAGCTACAAATAGCTTAAATATATCAAATAATCTATAGGAATAATCATCATGTTAGCTGGACATGGGCTAAAGATATGAACATCAACATGTAATTACCCATAAGTCCATAACAAATAATGGACTCATCAGCTCTGATAATTCACTAATGATAACCAACTTCTCAGTGGCGGCCCTGAGGATTTGAGTACCCAGTGCGAGCCAAGAAAAAAATGCCCTTAAAAGTAATAAAACTATAAATTATTAAAAAGGATATAAACTTTGCTTGTATACATGTTTACTACCTAAACTATTATATATTTATATTTTAGACATCCATATATATATATATATATATATATATATATATATATATATATATATATATATATATATATATATATATATATATAGGGTGGGGTTATTCTAAAAAGGGCCTTATAATAAAAAGTGTAGGAAGGATTGTGGGAGTGACATGTGTCACCCCCTTGCCACATCATATGACACGTGTCACCCCACCCCCACCCCCCCGCCGAAAAAAATTTTTTTCCCGCCAAAATTTTTTAGTGCATCACAGTTATAAAGTTACTGCATCACGGTTATAAAGTTACTGCATCACGTTTACTGCATCACAATTATGATTTTACTGCATCACGGTTACTGCATTCATGGTTTTAATGTTACTGCATCATGGTTATAAAATTACTGCATCATGGTTATAAATGAACTGAATTATCATAAGTTTTATGCATCATATATGTATGTAACTGCATCACAATTAAAATACGATTCTTTTTTAAGTTTTGGTGCATCTTTATTATAAGTTACTGCATCATAGTTAATAGTTTAGTGCATCAGCTATGTTGCAGTAACTTATAACCTTAATGCACTAAAATTTAAAACTGTGATGCAATAACTTTTATAATTGTGATGCAGTAACTTTATAATTGTGATGCACTAAAAATTTTTGGCGGGAAAAAAAAATTTTTGCGGGGGGGGGGGGGGGGGGGGGGGGGGGTGACATGTGTTATATGATGTGGCATAGGGGTGACACATGTCGCCCTCACAATCCTTCCTACACTTTTTATTATAAGGCCCTTTTTATTTTAACTCATACCTATATATATATATATATATATATATATATATATATATATATATATATAACACTTTTACATTATATATATAATATATATTAAAAAAATTCCAAAAATTTGTGCCCCATTCGAAAATGTGCCCTGTGCCGGAATCAGGTTTGCACCCCCTCCGGGACTCCCCTGATACTTCTATCGTTGTTTCAGCATTCTTTTGTTGCATTAAATATGATTACGAAAACCACAGTATTACAATTATTTTGAACAAAAATGATTTAGAAGGTTGTATGCATTAAAAATAAACTTTAGGCGACTTTAAACACTTATGACCCATCTGACCCACTTATTAGATTTAGTCTGTTTAGAACTTACCTGATTGGAAAGCAAGAGTGACATGTACTATCCAATTGATTCCCATGCTTGAGAACATAATCCATAATGACTGACTTAAGACTTTCAGCGTTTGCTTGTGATGGTAAATCAATGCACTCATTCACCACGATAACATTTACAGATGGTTGCTCAGAAAGTTCTCCCATGTCAACAATGAGTTCAACTCCCGTGCCAGTTTGACTTCATTTCTTTGCACATAATCTCAAAACCAAATGGTATACAAATTAAAACAGATGTTTGGCACAATGTAAATATGATAATCATACGATATAATCAATCTATAATGAAAATTACTGTTACGAGCATTAAGCTTGTGCTGAAGTCAAACTAATATACAGCATATAGCTAAGCGACTTCAGATCAATAAACACAAACTAGTACATATCATGATCATGTATAATAAGTAAGGGATAATTACCAAAATGGATCATTGACTTTTTGACCAGTCACTTTTTAGACTTTGAAATTTCACTTCTCAAAATTAGATCGGGCAACTAAAAAATTGAGCAACTCAATAAGAGTTTGACACGTGTCCAATATTTAATTATTAAAGTACAAAAATTAGAATGTATTTGTAAGGTATGTGTAAGTGTTGTGTAAGGTATTTTAAGGTTTTTTCATGGGCAACTAGCTATATATTGGGCGACTTGTATTGGGCAACTTTTTTTTTTTTTGTACTTTCACCACTTTTAACAATCATACGGTACAAAGATTAAGTTGGTCATTTAGCTTTAATGATACTTAACGTTCACAAAACAAATTAATATAGTCCTAAACACTTCAAAGCACACTATATATATACTATATACCCCATCAATCTCATAGCTTCTTCAACCATGACCACCACCACCAGCAAGCATATTTGATTCTCATAGCTTCTTCAACCATCACCACCACCAGCAGCAAGCATATTTGAATACCACATGACCTCTCCACCACCACCACCGTATCTGAGTACCACCTGAGTGCACCACCATCCGCCATTGCCGTCTCTGCTGAATGTTTCTCTCGCCTCCAGTCTGTCGCTCTAAGGTTGTTGCTTCCTCCAGTCTTATCTTTAATGAAACTAGGCTATTGTAGGATGTAATATGCAAAAGCATACATAAACAATTTGTAATTTTTTAATGTTTATGAACAAAACATTTTTTACAATAATAAACAATGAATGATTATCTAGTTTCAATTCATCAGTGTTGTTTCAATAGGATGCTTTTTTTTTAACAAACAGAAGCATGTAATCCGCAGGTTGACTTTCGAAAGTCAAAATGCAATTGGAATAACAAAATTTGACTATTAAAGTCAACACATTTTTCTTTGATTGGCTTTGTCCCACCTAGAAATGTTGTTGATTGAACTTTGAAGTTCATTGTTACTTACTTTCTAGTTTGACAAATTGAATGAAACAGAACATAAACATTTGAATTCAATTTCGATAAAAAAGAACACAAAAATAAAGATTTCATTGAAAATAAAATAAACATTACATTAAACAATTAACAATGAAACTTTTGACATTTTTCGGGATCAAATGACAAATGTAGGTTGTCATAATCCAAATACTCATCATCTGATGAGTCTTCTTCTTCCTGATCGGGCATGTTTTTGCTTTTTCTGTTTGCCAACATATTCTTCCAAGTGTATTTACACTTGGTTGATTTTTCTTTTGCAGCTTTTTCTCTTTTTTCAAATTCTTTCAAATTTTTTTCCAGAAATTTAAACTTTTCTTTCATATACCAATCCACCGCTTCTTCAAATGTTCCCTCTTCCTCTATTTCTTCTTCTTCAGCTTCTTCTTTTTCAAGTATGAAAGCTTTATCTTCAAACTCCTCTGTTTTTTATTGTTGCATTGCTCCTACCTTTTCTTGTTTCTCTTGCACATTAATTTTTGAGGTTGATGCCATTTTTGATATTGTATACCTTTAAGTTTTTTTGAATGATTTTGTTGCTTACAAATGTTCCAATTTATAACCATTGCTTTAGGCAACTGAACAGTTTCATTGGAAAAGACACACGTCTTAATACTTTTGCGTTGAACGTTGTATACTACTACATTTTGATAATGGCAATGGAACGTAGGTTATACAGACATTTATTACATGGTATTCCAAAACTTCATTCATCACTTATCACTTATCACTTATAACTTATTAAACTAACAACTATTTAGTCAACAAAGAAACACACACCCTCATCCTAATTCGTCACAACAATAAACCATTGTTTTCAAGTTAAGTCATTCAATGGCAGCTTCTTGTTCAAAAAATAATGATTTTAGTAAGATGGTGGTTAACGATGTAACAATTCACATTTTCCGGATAATTACTATTCCCTGAAAAATTTCACTATTCACTTTTACTATTCATTTTTCCCTAAATTTTCCCGAAAGTTGATTTTTATTTGATATTCTCGAGTGATAAATCATTTCCACGGCAAATTAAATGTTTGACATTCGTCAGATCATTTTCGTGAAAGTTATTAAGGAATTACACGTTTTAGGGTAAAACGTCATTCAGAAATTCTACGCACAACGAAACTCGACCGCGTTAAGTGACCCCACATCAGAAAAATGTTTGACACACTCATGATTTATTTGAGAATAAATCATGACTGTGAAAAACATGACCAAAATAAGCCTCGGCCGTGAAAAACTGAAATTTTCAGTTTTTAAGCGTTTTTACTCAGCCGTAATCTTAGCCTATACCTGCACCGCGTTTCTAAGACAATTTGAGTTTTCAACTTATTAGAAAAAGTCAACATACTTTTCCCTCCTCCTTTGACCAAAAATCATTCCTTGATTTTATAAGTCATTCCTTGATTTTTAGGCTTACGGTTTGATGTCTAAAAGACATTTAATACCAACCGACACTAGACTGAGCCTATTCTAGACATTATAAGTCATTTTAAATCATTTTTATTCTATTAGAAAAGTAACATTTTACTTTTCTCAATTTTACGCAATATTCGTACATTTTACGTATTACGCGTTTTAGACCCGTATTTCCAGTTTTAGCAGGGTTTTACCACCCAAATGGAACCTACCACTCATTTTATATTTTATTATGGAACATATGGACATGTTTAACAATACTTTCAAGTTCCATAATTTTACAACACCCGGTTTTACGTTTTGAGACGTAACAACTTACGGTTGGCATTTCCCGGAGTCAAAACTCATCCAATACTTGGATAATATCATCCAAGACCAACTCATCCCTTCCTATCCACTCCAAACCGACTTAGAGGGGGGCGGAGTCACCCTTTAGGTGTCTTGATCTCCTTCCTTGAGCCTTAGGATGTATACATGTGTATAAGCTTCCTAAATATCCTATAAGACTTCATCTAAGACTTGGCAACTCATAAGAACTCATCTCTTCCTTTTTCTCTCTATAGCAACGACCAAACACACCCTAAAACACCCCATTTGATCATTGATCTTGCTTATTCAATCCATCACAAGTTCAAGGCATAGTTCCTAGTTGATCCTTAACACCTTTCAACCATAAAATCACCATAAAACACCACAAAAACTCATCAAATTTCCAAGTGTTCTTAGTGAAGATTTTTTTACTAAGGCTTGTTTTTGTGATAGATTAGTGTTTATCAAGGGATTATAAGATAGGGTTTTTGATATGGAAGCTTGGCTATGGTTGGAAAATATTTGAAAGATTAAGTAGTAATTCTTGGTTTTGATCTTGGTTCTAGTTAGTTTCTTCACAAGTTGTAAGCAAACTCTAATACACTTCCTTGCTTAAATATCATATTCATGCTATTTACATATCATTCATGCTATATATTGTCTTGTTATCATGTCCATGATGTATAAAAGTGAGTAAAACAAGTTATTGTACATGATTGATAAGACAAGTTACTATAACAAGCAAACTAGTGACTTTCTTGGTAAGACCTGATCAAAATGGTAAAAATATGATATTTGATCATTAAATATTAAAGTAGAGGACTTAACAAGGAAACCGTAGCAACTTGAACCACCCAAAACGAGTATACGAGTCAAAAGTTACGCCCATTTGAAGTTACCAAAGATTTCCGGCAAAACTGCCTAAATAGCATTCTGATCAAATTTTGATTTTGAAAGTCCCACTTCTGGTCCGATTCATCAAAAAGTTAAAACACGAAAGTTATCCGGAACGACGTTTTCGTTCAGGAACAAAGAAGCTCGAGCCCTGAAAACGCTTTCCGAGTGATAAAATTCTTCAAATTCTAAACAGCCCATTTTTAGACCAAAGTCATAATATATAGGTTATGGTTTAAAAGGAACAAGAGGTCTTATGACCTATAATCAAGACCACAACCATGGCTAGAGCCAAGGTTGTGTCTCATGACCTTGGAACAAGGACCAAAGGTCATGGCTAGGCCATGACGAAATGACCAAGTAAACTTACATAGGCGTAAACATGAAACAAGGAATTGGCGATATATTGAACAAGCAATTTGGATCTACTTCACTTAAAAAGGAACCATGAGATATTACAAGGAAAAATGGTCATACGAGACTTATAAAACTACCCCTAATAACAATCTTCATGTACTAATAAACTTTCCTAAGTTTATCCAAATATCGGACATGTAACTTTTCGGATCAAAACTTATATCTATATATTTTATCAACTACTACAATAGTAGGGAGCCTCATGTGAGGAGTTCATTATGTAAGCCGTCAAGATGAGTTGTGGATTTACGAGTTAAAGCGTCCTGGCTCCTCGAACGCTTACTAACATGACTTCTGAATTATGTCGGCCCGAACGGTAGTAAACGATATACCAAAACATACATGTTTCATGAATCATTTCTTTCAAAGACTTACATTATACATCATACCACATCATTGACTAAATGCAAGATATATATATATATATAGGCACTACTTCATATTCTTTACACAAATCCTAAGTCGCGACATTCTATTATAGGTTGCTCGTAGAAACCTACACGATCCAACCATTACATTCATTACTTGCTATCTTACTTAAGGTGAGTTCATAGCCCTACTTTCTATTGTTTAACTATTTTACAAACCCTTGGGGGGAATACATGCTATTATTTTTCTACTCGAACACAATGCTTTCTACTGTATGCGATTCGACTATGTTTTATTATCACTAAGTAACATCATTGCCAAACCAAGATCCCTTATTATGAACCATTTAATCACTTGCGAGGGTTACTTGCGAGTGAGCGCGAATATTATGAATAGGCCTATTGGGATTGACGAATCCCATTTGTTTTGACTAAGTTCAAACAAATGCATTAATATTTGAGACATTAGGTATGACGGCAAAGTACCTACCGGGATAAATCTGCCGATCGATATTGGTACACGTTAACGTTTTGGTGTCATAAGCTTAGTGAATTAATAACCTTTCTGGGCATATAACAACGTAGCCCATCTTTGTTTTCTAACTATTAGTGTGAGTCTATAGCTCACACTACGATTATTGTGTTCAAACGATTTAACTACAAACACTACGATTATTGTGTTCAAACGATTTAACTACAAACACTACGATTATTGTGTTCAACGATTTAACTACCAACACATTGTGTTCAAACATTAAACAAACTCTATGAATATCACTCAACCTTTGTGTTGACCTCTCAAGCATGTATTTCAGGATCATGACGATCAAGGATGGCACGGAAGGACACGGATACTCAAGAGGGCTATAAATTTTATTATCATTCAAAAACTCACTTAATGTGATTTGTAAACATGGAACCAATTGGGACCTCATTTTGTAATCTCTGATATTTATAAAATTTGAATGATAAATCTTTTAAAACGACTCAATTGGAGTTCGTTTTCTATTATTGTGACTATTGTGCTGTCAAGTAACACCCAGTTCGAATTCCGCTGCAACCATGAATTGGGGGTGTTACAGATTGGTACCAGAGCCATGGTTATAGAGAAACGGGTCTAATTGAGACCTAAACTATAACCACACATACAAGCAAAAACATTTGTATAGCCTTCCGCTCTTCGTGTCTTCCATCCTCCAGACGATTATGGATTTAGTAAGCATGTTATGATACACAAACATTTTAGTATATTCATATATACCCATTATGAGCATTTCCCCGTAGACATTTTTATGCTACACAAACATAATTGCATATTAATATATGTACCCTAAACATAATTGAGCATTTCCCCGTAATCATTTTATACTACATGAACATATTAGTATATTGATATATAAACTCGGTTTATTTTCAATCATTTATCTAAACAATGGACTAAACATATCTGCGTATGCCTATTCTAGGGCATTTCGACACAATCACATTCTCCCAATCATGTTCCTACTCCAACATTTTATGTCCAAGACATTGTAACTGATTGCAATGGTCTTTCCTATTTTCCAAGACATTGTATTATACAATGGTCTTAACCATTTCTCAAATGTTTTGAGTCACACAATGGTCTAACCTACTTCCCAGACATTGTGAATTACACAATGGTCTAACCTACTTCCAAGACATTGTGTTTTGCGCAATGGTCTCTAGAATTATTCCATCACATCATCAATATCATTTCATATGATACCAAAAACCCGTCACAACCTATCGATTTCTAAATAGAAATATGAGATTTATAAAGGACAAACAAATCCATCACCTACAAAAGCTGAAGTTCAGCCCTACATTCATCAAAGTTTTCTTCTGAAACCTTCATTATTAAAAGTTCGTGATCCTGGCCAAGTATGTTCTATTTTAGAACTACTTAAAACTTCCTTTCCATACGTACCTACCCTTCCTATCTTCTATGCAATGGAATATGAAAACATACGTTACAAGTCTTGTATGGGAGGGACTTGCAACTTAAGGGTTTTGACATCGCCTTTGTTTAGTGGACAGTTTCCCGAAAGCAACGGACATATCACAAGTATACCTAATTTAGGTATTTGAAAAATTTATCGAACCTTGGCTAAATATAGACTAGTCACCTATATTTAACCTAGGGACAGTGGAATATAGTCTGACTAACTATATTCGACTTAAAATTTTCAAATACTGAGAATAGTTGTACTAGGGTTATGTTTAGATTGATTTCCTACATGAACACGATAAACCACCGGAATACATTAAAACAATCTAGAGACACGATAGTGCCTTACCACTCAGCAAGATCTTAACACCTTATTTGTATGATCTAAATTCATTCTTGAAATTTTTCATTTATGAGATAATCCGAACTACTATCTTGGGATAGTTATCAATTATTCTCTTCATCCTGTAGAAGTACCATCCTGTTTAGGTCCTAAGGATACCATTCCATCATAAACTTTTAAAATCTCTTAAGATTTTTAAAGCAAACTCAACATCTATACCTAAGAGTATTAATGTTAAGCATACACTACACACTTTTGTTCATCAAAATATCACATCATTATCCTCACAACCGTTACAAACACAAGCTCATTAACAGATCTTGATGCACTTTTAAAGCTCAAATCATCCTTAGTTACATCACAAGTACCCTCATCAGCTTTACAAGATTGAATATTCATCTTGTACTTTGAAACACCAGTATCATCTCGTAATACCCTACCTTGTAACTCACCGGCTAATTGTGAATGTTGTGTTGGGAATTCTTAAGTAGGATGATTTGTAATTATTTGAATGGATTGGGATGCCTTTTCATTTAAATAAAGACATTGTAAATCACCGAACCATAAGTTTATATTTCCATATTTACATTGTTTGGGATGCCTCTCTATGTAAATAAAGAATTATAAACAAGTGGGCTTATTTGTATCCGAAATAACATAAGTATGAAGTCAATAAACACTAGGTACAACAACCGATTACATACTAGGCTATGATTGCAACTACTATATCAATTCCTATTAATATTCGACTGCTATATCAATTTCCGTTGATATTCGACTATTACCATACCTTTCCTACATAAAAGTAAGCCTCATCGGGACGAAGTTCCCCGTAAGGGGTAGAGACTGTAACAATTCACATTTTCAGGATAATTACTATTCCCGGAAAAAATTTCACTATTCACTTTTACTATTCATTTTTCCCAAAATTTTCCCGAAAGTTGATTTTTATTTGATATTCTCGAGTGATAAATCATTTCCACGGCAAATTAAATGTTTGACATTCGTCAGATCATTTTCGTGAAAGTTATTAAGGAATTACACGTTTTAGGGTAAAACGTCATTCAGAAATTCTACGCACAACGAAACTCGACCGCGTTAAGTGACCCCACATCAGAAAAATGTTTGACACACTCATGATTTATTTGAGAATAAATCATGACTGTGAAAAACATGACCAAAACAAGTCTCGGCCGTGAAAAACTGGAATTTTCAGTTTTTAAGCGTTTTTACTCAGCCGTAACCTTAGCCTATACCTGCACCGCGTTTCTAAGACAATTTGAGTTTTCAACTTATTAGAAAAAGTCAACATACTTTTCCCTCCTCCTTTGACCAAAAATCATTCCTTGATTTTATAAGTCATTCCTTGATTTTTAGGCTTACGGTTTGATGTCTAAAAGACATTTAATACCAACCGACACTAGACTGAGCCTATTCTAGACATTATAAGTCATTTTAAATCATTTTTATTCTATTAGAAAAGTAACATTTTACTTTTCTCAATTTTACGCAATATTCGTACATTTTACGTATTACGCGTTTTAGACCCGTATTTCCAGTTTTAGCAGGGTTTTACCACCCAAATGGAACCTACCACTCATTTTATATTTTATTATGGAACATATGGACATGTTTAACAATACTTTCAAGTTCCATAATTTTACGACACCCGGTTTTACGTTTTGAGACGTAACAACTTACGGTTGGCATTTCCCGGAGTCAAAACTCATCCAATACTTGGATAATATCATCCAAGACCAACTCATCCCTTCCTATCCACTCCAAACCGACTTAGAGGGGGGGGGAGTCACCCTTTAGGTGTCTTGATCTCCTTCCTTGAGCCTTAGGATGTATACATGTGTATAAGCTTCCTAAATATCCTATAAGACTTCATCTAAGACTTGGCAACTCATAAGAACTCATCTCTTCCTTTTTCTCTCTATAGCAACGACCAAACACACCCTAAAACACCCCATTTGATCATTGATCTTGCTTATTCAATCCATAAAATCACCATAAAACACCACAAAAACTCATCAAATTTCCAAGTGTTCTTAGTGAAGATTTTTTTACTAAGGCTTGTTTTTGTGATAGATTAGTGTTTATCAAGGGATTATAAGATAGGGTTTTTGATATGGAAGCTTGGCTATGGTTGGAAAATATTTGAAAGATTAAGTAGTAATTCTTGGTTTTGATCTTGGTTCTAGTTAGTTTCTTCACAATTTGTAAGCAAACTCTAATACACTTCCTTGCTTAAATATCATATTCATGCTATTTACATATCATTCATGCTATATATTGTCTTGTTATCATGTCCATGATGTATAAAAGTGAGTAAAACAAGTTATTGTACATGATTGATAAGACAAGTTACTATAACAAGCAAACTAGTGACTTTCTTGGTAAGACCTGATCAAAATGGTAAAAATATGATATTTGATCATTACATATTAAAGTAGAGGACTTAACAAGGAAACCGTAGCAACTTGAACCACCCAAAACGAGTATACGAGTCAAAAGTTACGCCCATTTGAAGTTACCAAAGATTTCCGGCAAAACTGCCTAAATAGCATTCTGATCAAATTTTGATTTTGAAAGTCCCACTTCTGGTCCGATTCATCAAAAAGTTAAAACACAAAAGTTGTCCGGAACGACGTTTTCGTTCAGGAATAAAGAAGCTCGAGCCCTGAAAACGCTTTCCGAGTGATAAAATTCTTCAAATTCTAAACAGCCCATTTTTAGACCAAAGTCATAATATATAGGTTATGGTTTAAAAGGAACAAGAGGTCTTATGACCTATAATCAAGACCACAACCATGGCTAGAGCCAAGGTTGTGTCTCATGACCTTGGAACAAGGACCAAAGGTCATGGCTAGGCCATGACGAAATGATCAAGTAAACTTACATAGGCGTAAACATGAAACAAGGAATTGGCGATATATTGAACAAGCAATTTGGATCTACTTCACTTAAAAAGGAACCATGAGATATTACAAGGAAAAATGGTCATACGAGACTTATAAAACTACCCCTAATAACAATCTTCATGTACTAATAAACTTTCCTAAGTTTATCCAAATATCGGACATGTAACTTTTCGGATCAAAACTTATATCTATATATTTTATCAACTACTACAATAGTAGGGAGCCTCATGTGAGGAGTTCATTATGTAAGCCGTCAAGATGAGTTGTGGATTTACGAGTTAAAGCGTCCTGGCTCCTCGAACGCTTACTAACATGACTTTTGAATTATGTCGGCCCGAACGGTAGTAAACGATATACCAAAACATACATGTTTCATGAATCATTTCTTTCAAAGACTTACATTATACATCATACCACATCATGGACTAAATGCAAGATATATATATATATATATAGGCACTACTTCATATTCTTTACACAAATCCTAAGTCGCGACATTCTATTATAGGTTGCTCGTAGAAACCTACACGATCCAACCATTACCTTCATTACTTGATATCTTACTTAAGGTGAGTTCATAGCCCCACTTTCTATTGTTTAACTATTTTACAAACCCTTGGGGGGAATACATGCTATTATTTTTCTACTCGAACACAATGCTTTCTACTGTATGCGATTCGACTATGTTTTATTATCACTAAGTAACATCCTTGCCAAACCAAGATCCCTTATTATGAACCATTTAATCACTTGCGAGGGTTACTTGCGAGTGAGCGCGAATATTATGAATAGGCCTATTGGGATTGACGAATCCCATTTGTTTTGACTAAGTTCAAACAAATGCATTAATATTTGAGACATTAGGTATGACGGCAAAGTACCTACCGGGATAAATCTGCCGATCGATATTGGTACACGTTAACGTTTTGGTGTCATAAGCTTAGTGAATTAATAACCTTTCCGGGCATATAACAACGTAGCCCATCTTTGTTTTCTAACTATTAGTGTGAGTCTATAGCTCACACTACGATTATTGTGTTCAAACGATTTAACTACAAACACTACGATTATTGTGTTCAAACGATTTAACTACAAACACTACGATTATTGTGTTCAAACGATTTAACTACAAACACTATGATTATTGTGTTCAACGATTTAACTACCAACACATTGTGTTCAAACATTAAACAAACTCTATGAAGATCACTCAACCTTTGTGTTGACCTCTCAAGCTTGTATTTCAGGATCATGACGATCAAGGATGGCACGGAAGGACACGGATACTCAAGAGGGCTATAAATTTTATTATCATTCAAAAACTCACTTAATGTGATTTGTAAACATGGAACCAATTGGGACCTCATTTTGTAATCTCTGATATTTATACAATTTAAATGATAAATCTTTTAAAACGACTCAATTGGAGTTCGTTTTCTATTATTGTGACTATTGTGCTGTCAAGTAACACCCAGTTCGAATTCCGCTGCAACCATGAATTGGGGGTGTTACAAACGATGCTATGGTTGACTATGTCTTGAGTAAATATGGCACTAAATGGTATGATGACGAGGAAATGGCTGACGTGATTCTAGAAGACCTGTGCCAAAGGGAGAACAATCGACGTGATGTTGCTAATGGTTAGTGTATACCTTTCTTTCTTTTTATGATTATTTTTAGTTTAATTGTATGTGTTTATTAATTGTCGACACTTCATATTTGTGCACCTGTTGAAGCGCTTGGCAAGAGGGTATCAAAGCTTGAATCACTTGGCAAGAGGGTGTCAAAGGTTGAAGAGGAAAAACTGGCAATGGAGCCAAAGGCTATAGCAAAACTTGATGCTATTTTTGGAAGGCCCAAGGAGGCACAAGAACCACCCAAACAAAATGAGGTAATAGTTATTGATTCAGATTCTGACACCAGCCTTGAGTTTTATGAGGATACACTAAAAAAACCTTCAACTTCTTTGGTGAACAAAAGACCTCCTAAAACATGGGCAAAGAAAATTCCAATAAGTTCTATTTATAAAAAAAAAGGTTCCCGTTCTAAAAATATTCCATCAAGTCTTGACTCAATTGATGATTCAAGTTCTTCTGATGAGAGTTATGATGCAAAAGGCCATGTTCAACTGAAGAAGAGACGCATGTCTAAGGTTTCAGGTCCAAGACAACCAAGAATAACGAACTGCGTTCTAGGCCTTCCAGCTGGTCAGAAAAGTTTGGGGACAAAATTTGTTATGTATTTTTAATTGTAGTTGTTGATGTTTTGAGACAATATATTGTGTATCTTTAATTATAATGTCCTATATTTGCAATATTTCTCATTAGTATTGATAATTAGTAATGTCTTATATGATATATATGATCATTGGTAAATGTACAATGTTTGCATACTTTGTTGGGTATATCAGAAATGTGGCCATGATAGTTAACAAAGAACATGTTCAAATACACTTGATTTCCACCTCATTTGAAGAACATGACTTACTTAAATCAGTAGCATGTGTAAAGTTTCATCTTTTGAACATTCTCAAGACCAACAAATGAAACCCATGTATAAAGTTTCATCGTTTGACTATTAAAGTCAAGATAAACGAAAAAAATCCTAAACTACCCATGGCCAACTTGTACTTGTGAGTTACTTTTCTATAGTTATGCCAAGTGTCATGCAGTTATTGGGCAAGGGTATGCTTGGGCAACTTTTATAGGTTTTGGGCAACTCTGATCAATTTCAACTATTTTTTTGCATTAGGAACTGTGACTTAACTAAATATTGTTCCAATTTGGTTCCTACACTATTTTTTGGGCAACTTTTTAGTTTATTGCGTATTTAAGAATGCTTGATCTACTTCATTTCCAAAAATATTCTTCTACAACACTCTTCTTGGATACGCAACCACATTTCCAAATACATGGCGTCTATCATACCAATTTACGATCAAATCGCAAATGACATTGGTTGTAGGCGTATTGATATGGTGCTCCATAATATTTTTGCTAGGGAGAGAGACGCCAATAGGGGTGATGAGAAAGATTATGGGAGGATGATCGAGGAAATAGAGGTACGTGTTAAGCACAGGCATGCTATCTTACTGGAGCTTGAAAAGTTTGGGAACTATGCTGTGCTGAAAGAACCCTTGGTCCGTCTTAAGGTATCGCAGCAGGAGGATTTGGAAGAAATTGAGTACTTGATTAAAAGGCGACAGGCAAGTCTTCGCCGTGCTGATGATAAGTCAAGGATCATGAAGAAGTTAATGCAGTTTAAATATTAACTTTCTTACTGTTTGGCCCAGTTGTGAACAACCATCTTTTTCAAGGTAAAACGTCTTTTGTGGTGGTATTTTGGTTATAAAAGTAATGGAAAGCAAGTTTGGTACTGGGTTATGATGTATTTTGTTTATGGTACGTGTTTAGGTAGTTTTGTTGATGTATGATGGTGTTTAGTCCTTCTATCAGGTCTGAAATGGATGTATTTTCACAACGGTATTAATGCATAATTAGTTATTATGTTATTTGTTTAAATGTTTTTGTTGTTTAGTTTTTACCAGTAATAGTTGAGGTGTGATCCAAATAACAAGGTCCATTAATATGTGTATTAGGCTGTTTTAACCCAAAAAACAGAGTTGTTTATGTACTACTATTATGCAACAAAGAGTTGACTTTTATTGTCAAATGTTGTTTTAACGAGGACTTACACAAGTAAGCTGCTATACGCATCTCTTAAAACATCTGTAAGTAAGTATATACAAGCTATCTGGATCATAAAATCTTTAAGCATTGTGTGTGATTGTGCTGATAATGTTTATAGTTCATATGGGTTTGACAACCAGTATGATTTGTTAACATGGTTTTGTGTCACACATAAATACCTCAACAAATTAAACAAGAATGTTACATACAAACATAAATACCATTCATTATTTAACTGGGTAATTGCACAGCAGTTCCATTAAACCATCAAACAACATCAAAATAAAAGACTACTAAACCAAACCAAAGTACCTACACGACTGACAAACACAAAAGAACCTAGACAACAATTAAACTTTAGTCCTGATCATACTTATTCAAGGTGGCAATGGCATGCTCCTTCTTGGATATAAGAGCACGAACTTCTTTCAGAATGGCCGCAAAGGACTCGAGCAAACGGACCTCCATCACTTGAACCTCACGAAGCGATTCATAGGTATCATCAGCAGCTTCTTCTTCATCGAAGTTAAGGTCAAAAACCTCATTCATTGTCGTTGAACGCTTGTCAATGCTGATACGGAGCTCATCGCGTCGCTCACCAAGCCACATGAGCATCGTTTCATTCATCGGAATTTCTTGAGAGAACAGGAACTTTATACATTTATGTAGTTCATCTGAACCACTCATCTCTTGAAGTTCTTTCAGATTAGGTTTTTCAGCCATTTTTTGGATGATTCTCTGGTTATGATAAAACAAGCTAGGTTATGTGTTGTGTATAACACCTATAAGAAAGGCATGAAACCATACAATGAGCAACTCCAATTATATAAAAATACAAAAAATTACTAGTAGTAAACAAGTGGTAAACGTAATCATTGCAGAAATTAAACCCGCAATAAATTGTTACATAGTGGTTGTCTTTCCAGGCAGACTTTTTTGGTCTAATTCATGTCAATCAAATCAATGTTTACTAGTTATAATTAATGTCAAACTGAACCCAATCACTATTATGTTACATTTGTATTTCATAACTTGCAAAACAAATTTGTATAATAATGTGAACCTTACAAAAATTATAAACACTAGTATGTTACATTTGTATTTCTTGGTATTTTCTTTTGTTAATGTTGGTTTGCTTTTATGGGTTTCAGTATGTATAGTTCAATTGAATGATGTTTTACTTGTATATTTAATCTAGTGTTAAGTAACTTTGAGTTTTGTAGTTTGACTTTTAATTTTAGCACTTACTGACAAAATCCCACAGTATTGTTGGGAAACTTGTACTTCTGACCACATTGTCTATACTTATGACAAGTGTCAGGTACAAATTGGCAAAATTTTGATTGGGCAACTTTTATAAATTATGGGCAACTTTTTCAATGTTTATGCAACTTGGCCCAATAGAAACATAAACCCAAAGACCTCTACTTTTCATCAATTGAATTATATGGTTCTTTTTAGATGCTTTATGTTTCTCCATTTACATTGGCATGTATATGCAGTAAAGTTCTATACTGCAGTGTTTCGAAAAACCACTTTTGACTATTAAAGTCAACGTAAACCAAAAACTAAATTACTAACCCTTGTAAACGTTATATGGTAACTTGTAAACGGTTTATACCGTTACTAATAACCCACTTACATACCAGAATACAATATCAAATGTGACTAATACCACTATTAAAGTCATACCTAGTTTGACTATTAAAGTCATGTCGAATATGACTATTCAATTGAAAATATTGTGTGGGTTGGGTTAATTTTCAAAACTCAATCCTTATTGAATATGACTGACTTTGTGGTTTGGGTTTACTTACAACTGTGTGAAATATGCTGCAGTGTTTCCATGTGACTAAGTTTCTGCTTTGGGTTTTTCTATTTAAGAGTGGGCATAAGGTTTTCCTTTTTTCCACATCTTCTTCCTGATTGTCACATCTCATTCCTCACCTCATATCTTTTTACTCCCCATTGTAGTAAATTTCTTCAGCATTTTTGCATCACTGCCCGAAGAATATGTCTAGTCGTAAAAGACTTAAGAAGATAAACCCTGACGATAGGGAATGGTCCAACAAGGTACTAAGAGAGGTCATATTTCCTGAGATTTATGAGCGATATGGACCAAATGCTGAACCAAATATGCAATTGCCACCTAAAGATCTAGAAGACCTAAGACGGGAAGTATACGGTGAGGAACAACCACAAGGTGTTAAACCAAGTGGTAGCAATACAATTAAGGTACCACAGTCACAAGTGGAAGGTACTAGCAGAATGCAATTTCTAGCTCCACAAAAGGCCACAATCAACAATACAAGGCAACTTCCGAAGATATATGTGAAACCTAACTATTAGATTGTTTTGTGGTGGGTTTCCTTTTTCCATCTTGATAATGTTCAAAAGATGAAACCTTGAAACATGGTTGTAGATTGGTTTACCCTGTTATGTTGTTATCTGATCATCATTTTTTTTCCGTCAGGTAAATTTATATTAATCTCCAACTAATTTGTAGAAAGTGTATAAAACAATTTAGGACATGGCCAAAGAAACATAATGTATAACAAAATACGACATCCATAATGTGAAAAACACTATACAACTTGTCTGATACAAACTCTCATCCAAATATAACCAATTTGCAAAGATTCAAACTCTCATCCAAATTAAACATTCACAATCAAGCGTAAACAATTAATTAAACATACAAATTTTAATTAATATTGATCAAAAGTAAGAAACATTCCATACAAAACCTATTTATTTCCGTACTAAAAGCATTCAAACACCATAAGCATGAGATACTAGAAAAATACAAACATTCAAACACCAAAACTGTTCGAACTAGAGCTGTATTCCATGCTTTCATCCCTTTGCCTCCTTTCCTTCCTTTGTTTGAGTTGTTGATAGATAATTTCAAGATCACTAATCCGTTTTTCCAAATTTAAAGGATCCATCTGCCCGATACCATTACCACTTTCTTCCACATCTTTGTGCTGATCTAAAACCACATTTCGCCGCACATCCACCACATTGTGGTTATGGTCCACTACTTTTTGCGGCGGCTCCACCACATTTGGTTGCGCCACCACATTGTGGTTATGGTCCACTACTTTTTGAAACGGTGTATTTGCTGCCATTGTTAATTGTGTATCTTGTAAAGGGAATATGTTTGTTTTTGTGTGTTCTTACCCAAACAATCGAGGGTTTAAATAGCCTGGGGAAGTAGTGGTTCAATGGTTCCCAAGAGGATAGGCGGGAAAAAGGGGGACAAGGACCGCCAAAAGCAAATTTTTTGAAAACAGCATAACACAATGGCCTGTGTGCCAACTGCCAACCACCCATTTAGACATCCATTTACTTTTATCCATTCTAAACAACCACAACAAATGGATGAGAGTCGCATTTGCATCAACAATTGAAAAAGGAAAAACCAAAAACTTAATTTTCATTATAATTCAAAGTCATTACAATTTGAGGCTTACAGCCATTTGATAATCAAGCATTGAACATAAAGAAACAAAAACAAATACGAAAATATAACCCCAAAAGACAACAATCATTCAATACTCTAATCTTCATCAGAGGAGAGTTGTTCATGAACCTCCATAAGCTTAGCTTGGCGCTCCTTCTCATGAATCCCGTCACTTATATCATTGATAAGAGCAGTCAACAAAAGAATCCTTTTACGCTCCTTTTCCTGTGTTTCAACTAGACAACGAAGAATTTGAACTGCTTTTTCGTTGAATGAACGCAGATGATGAGTCTCATTGAGTGTAACCTGACGGTCCTCTACTTTCTTTTCCAGTTGGTTACGCTCATCCAAGTATCTTTTCAAACAAGCCTTCTCTTCAGCAATTTCATTGTTGAAATAGAACTTGAATGCTGTTGCCAAATTATAAGACCCAGATGCTGCTTTGATTTGATTGATGTTGTTGGAAGAAGTAGAAGCCATGGATAATGGATGATGGAGTAGGGTGGCTGATATGATAAGTTATGTTAGAAATATTATTTAGTAACTAAACCAGGAATATAAAAAGGGGATGACATAACTACTGTAGTAACCGACGCAGCAAGTTCATCTTCCCCATGCAAAACTATCAATTCACCATTGAAAATAACAAAAGTTTTACATATAACAAAATAAACCCTTAACATTTTAGTTAAATAAAAAAAACCCATGACATACACAAGTTCAATGTATAAAATAAAAGACCGTAAATAAGTACCTAATAAACTAATGAATGTCGTATCTTATAATATATTTTGGGAACTCAGAATTCTTGGGTAGACTCAATCAATATGGGATGATAAGAAGGAAAAAGAGGATATGGCAAAAAATTGTATTTGCACCAAAGACACTTCTACGACATCCTCTCTTTCCTTCTTATCATTCTGTATTAATTGAGTATGGTTACTGAATGATGGTCTCATTGCTTCAATCCTCAAAACAATGTTAAATGTCTATTGCAGCATAGTTTGTACACATGTAATAGGCTAAAATGAACAACCCTTATGCAGTTATGCGTCCCCCGAACAATTCCTTTTGTTTTTTCAACACTCTTTGACCAAAAGGTTGCGCCAACTAAATTGCTACTACAAATAAAAGTTAAACATAATATATTTGTTTTGGTTACATAATGGTTAGACTCTGTATTACAGTTATATTAGTGCAGTTATTTTTAACAGTTAATTGCACCTTTTAACATTAAACTAAATTCAAGTATTTATTACATTGAACTTCCAATAAATAAAGTATAGTTAATTCAAATGGTGCCTCTTGGTTTGCCCTCTTATTCATCTATATAGGCAGGGTTCTATTCACCCAATTTACATCATCCAATCTTAAACACTAGTAAAACCAAATACTGTTTGTGAATCCTAATCTAAAACACAACCAAGAATGTCTTCATCCAAAACAGTTTCATCATCAAAAAAAAGACCAGCAACTGATGCAAATATTGAGTTGCAGACAGAGAAACCCCAAAGTATGTAGTTATATTTTTCTTTTTGTTTTAAAAAAGTAATTACTTGTATATTATGTGTCCTAATTTTGTTAATCTTTTGCAGAAAGCAATTGGTTGACGTAAAAAGTGTATCAAAGGATGACAAAAATAAATGTATGTCAGATTTTTAATTTTTTTTAATAATCTAATAGAAACTTATTTATGCTTACTACAAATTAATTTGGTTTATTTATATGTAACAGTTATTGTTGAAGAAAAGAAAAAGAGCCCCAAGTCAGATGACTATGTATGGGATTCTGACGAAACATACATCCAGTGGGAAAACGACTTTGAGTTAAACATGGGGCGAGAACAAAAGGAAGCAGCAGCAGAGAAACAAAGAAAAAAACGACTCGCAGAAGATCATGCGAACCAACTGGACAATATGCCACGGATGAATTTGTTTGAAGATGCCAAACCAGAGGATGGTGATGAGGAGATTGAACAAGAAGATATTGAAGAATTTGACTACGAGTCGGCCCATTTAGGATTAGACTCATCTCCTGAAAACTAAGGTTGCTGTAGTCATTAAGATTTCGAAAAATGTAATCCCTAAGGTTGTTTGAACCTATTGAATTGAATAGTTATGTAATCGCTGTATAACCTAACTTACTTATGATTCAAGCATCTAAGTTATGTAAATATCACAGGTAGTAGATAACCAAAATTGAGGGGGAAAACATAGTTAAACTTTTGCATACCTCTAGAAATGGCACCCATTGTCGTAGTTCCAAAGGATCGTCAAATCCAGGAGGTGTAGGATGGGATATGGTTTCCGGATTGATTATCAATAAACGGCTTCGCAATCCTCTTGGGGTACTGTCTGGCGGTTTGGTACCACGTACAGACGGCCTCGTCATTTCTTGTTACCAGTTTTATTAACGGTTTCAAAGCCTAGGGAAAGAAGGAAACAACCAAAAAAACTTTATGTCAAGAAGGCACTAGAAACAAACACAACACAAGTAATTATGTAGTTTATTAAACTGCATCACGTTATTCATTTCTCAATATTGACACACGATGTTACATGTCTATTACAGCTTAGTTTCTGCAACTGAAATAGGCTAAAATCAACATACTTAACCCTTCTGAGTGCCCCCACCACTCCCTTTTGCTTTTTCATCACTCTTTGAGCAAAAGCTTGCACCAAGCAAATTGCTAGATTGATGAAATAACAAAAGGAACTGTTGTGGACACTAAGAATGGCTAAATATGTTGTAACATCGTTTGTCAATATTAAAAAATGAATAACGTGATGGACTTTAAAGTAAACATATTTTAGTTAATAAAGCAACACGCATAACACAACAACGTTGGGCTATTAAGCTAACTAAGATTACATAAAGTATGATACAATTGTAGATTCTAGATAAAAGTGAGAATTACGACTCGTGTTGAATGGGATAATGAAGGAGTGTGGCCTGTCATGAACAATACACACTATATCATTATCGCAATCAACACTCCTCAATGATAAAGATACGTCTTTACAGCGTTGTTGTTGATGTTCGAGAGTTTTTTTCAACACCGTCCATAAAGATACGGCTACAAAAAAGGCACTAACTTGTGATCAACATCAACCACACAAATGCATACTAGGGATGGTGTTCAAATTAACTCTCGAACACCATCAAAAACGCTGGAAAGACGCATCTTTATAATTGAGGTTCTACAGATGAAGTTCAATGTAACAAGCTGTGTATGGCCGAATTACTTGGTAGATGGATGTTTTTAGATGATATGTAAATTCCATATCAAAGCATTGAGCCATCAAGTAATTCGAGGACCTATTACATACCTTGATACATTCAACTTCAAATTCAAACACTTTCATAGAATCCACAAGTACATCAAACTGCAACTTTACCTTCTTAAATATAACCTTTAACAAATATAAACTCAAACTATTGCCACATTGTGTTAAAACCATATGTGTTACCACATATCTCAAATTATATGCAAGTCATATGTAATTTTTGGGTCCATAATTAAAACATATGTCCATATAGGTATTACGTTTCTTTTGGTACTTAATTAACACATATGTCAAACCATATTACTCAATCAAAGGTGTTAATTTACTTATGAAAATGTAATCTTATCTGAAAAAACTTTACTCCGCTTCTGCCGCCACAGCTGTAGCCAACTCCGATTATCCTTCATGGTGGCCGTCTCTTATCTTTAATAAAAAAAAAATCATAAGCTAATGTGGATCTAAAGAATAACACATCTATCTCAAAACAAAAGAATAAAAATTACTTTATCAACATTCACCGATACAGTACCGGCAACGGCAACTTTCCGGCAACAAGCCACTTGCTGCGGAGAGGCGGCTGTAAAAAAAAACACTATTTTCAAATATTGAAATAAAATACAGCTCAGATCTACAATTAATATGTACAAATCTATGAAAAATAACATCTAACACTTGATTAGTAGTAACATGTTAATACTTTTGTTGTTGACTTCTTTAACCGTTTCCTCAGCTACGGTGGTTGTCAGGTTCGGTGGTGGTTGGAAGTTTTGACGAGAAGAGAGTGTGAGGATTGGTGGTGTAAATAAATGAGGGGTGTGGATTGTGTATGTGTAAATAAGTAAAAGAGTGTGTGTAAATAAATGAGGTGGGTATGTGATTAATGAGGATTAGGTGATAAGATTGTATAAAATTAAATTAAATCACAAAAAGTTGCCCTATACTAATTGCCCAAAAAGTACGAGTTGCCCTATACATTATACCTTACACATACATGTACTATAATATAAAATAATAGGACACATGTCACACCCTTGTTGAGTCGCTCAGTCGCCAAGTTGCCCTGATCCGCTAGAGGAAAGTGATTTTAAAACATCTATTCAAGGAAAGTGCTTTGGGCGGCTGATCTATTTTGGTAATTATCCCAATAAGTAATCTAACAAGTGTAAGTTCAATGATCTTATGCGCACTAAACTTACATAGCTTCAAACTGATATAGACATAACCGAACGACTAGATATCAAAAGACACAAACTCGTATACACATCAATCATCTATAGTTCTATACTAATCGATCCAACACTGTAACAAATGTAAGTTAGATTATCTTATTTGCATTAAAATTGAGCCCAATTTAAACTAATAGACTCATTGAGCTGAACAATATGATACCAGAGACACAAATTCAACTTCCGTGGTATCACCTGCGTTATTCTTAAGCTAAATTCAGATTAATATACACGTAGAGATGGACAAACTGAAATCGATAAACATTATATAATCAGACACAATAATCTGTCTGCACTAAGCTTCATGTATATTCAATCTAACAAACTCGTACATATCATATCACACATTCATAACGTACTTGAAATACAAACAAATATACACATGGATCGCAACAAATTGATATCTAGAAACACAAACTCGTACACGACATAATCATACACAATAATCGATCAAACAAATGCAAGTTTTAAACCATTATGTGTACTATGCTTCACCTAAATTCAAACTAATATACACATCATAGATCATAACCGAAAACTTAATATACTTGAAATATGAACTAATTTACACATAAACCTGAATAACTTGATAACCGTACACATTATAATGAATAACCATAACGCACTTAAAATACGACCTAACATATACTGATTCAAATTCAATAATATTACCTTCATTAAGCTTAAACTAGCTAAATTCAAATGATATACATATAAATCGCAACTGTAACGTACTTGAAATACAAACTAACAAATCTGAATAATTGCATATAACTTGTATATATATGTAACTAATACAAATTCTCTAAGCTAAACCTAAATTCGACCAAATAAACGCGCAAATCGTAACAGAAAGCATAATATATATAGTGTAATTGATGCAAATTCAATAATGTTAAGCTAAATTCGAACAAATAAACGTAACAAAAAGCGCGTAACGCACTCGGGATACGGACTAACGGAGTGGCCGATTTGAAGCCGATGCGATTAACTGAAATAATAATTAAAAAAAATTATATAAATTATTTTATAAAAATTGTGATAATGTGAATGAGATTGAGTGATTGAGCTTACGTGTTGACAGAGGTTACCAACTGATGATGATGCGTTGTTCATTTGAGTAAATAAATTATTATTTTTTTTAATTTTATTTGATTTTGTGATTTTTGTGTTTATGAAATGAAGATGGTGTGTAGTTTTGGGGATTTTAATGGATTTTCAAGTTTTTTTTCCCGCGCAAATGATTTTTTTGGCTGGCGCAAGTTTTGTGGGAGCTTTTTGGGCGATGAGCGGTAAGCAACGAGCTTTTGATTTTTAAGAGGTTCGTTTGGCAAAAGAGCAATGAGCTTTGCTATTTTTTAAGAAATCTCATTTTTTTTCAAAGGTGAGCACAGCATAGCTCACTGCTACTTTTGCCGAACATAGCCTTTGTGATATTTGTTCTACTTTTTTGTTGGGAATGTCGGTTATATAGCTGGATATAGCTGGGTTATAGTAGCTTATTTGGGTTTGGGCTTGTGTTTAATAAGTTTTTTTTTTTTTTTTTTTTTTTTTTGGGCTTATTTTGAAACATTCTGGTTTATATGTATATTTATTAGGGTGCGTTTGGTAACCCAATATGGGAATGAATCTATGACTTTGAAAGTCATAGATGTTGTTTGGTTGGTTATGGGCCCCACCACAATGGAATAAGGATACCCATGATATGTGGGTTTCCTCGTAGGAGTATGATGTTGTGGGTTTGTAGATACCTATAAAAAGTAATATCTACATACCCATTTTCATTCCATTCTATTCTCAAACCTATACCTATAGTGATTCCATCAAGGATACCAAACGCACCCTTAATATGTGATTATAAGCTTATATAAGTCAAAAAGTTGCAAAATAAGCCACAAAAAATGAGCTTATAAAACTTAAGCTCAAAACCAAATAAGTAATAAGCCGACTATATAAGCAAAAACAAACAACCCTATAACTTTGATCATTGGTTTGGGGGTGACCGGGTAAGTTTGATTTTTATTTATTTATTTTTTTTTTTCTTATTATTATTATCAGAATTAGTTGCTATTGACCAGTGTTCTTATTTAAGAGAGAACTTTCTTTTTTCAGATCTTGTTTAAGGGGAAACTTTTTTCAAGAACACAACTTTAAGTAAATCGAAATAATTAATGTAAATAATTGGTTACAAATACAAGAATCCTTAGACCATTAAAAAAAAATTAAAAATGCAAGTTTTGAGATATATTCATAGAGTTTACTTTGATCGTGGTTTGGGTGTGATTGGGTAAGTTTGAATTTAGATTTTTTTTTTTTTTTTTTTTTTTTTTTTTTTGTCAGAATTAAGATTTTAAAAAAAATGGTTTAAAGTTTAGGGTTCAGGAACCTTCAATCATATTTATATATATTTTATAGTTTTCAGGCATATATTTGGCCAAAATCAGTGTAGGCCTATAAGTTAATTTCAATAAATTGGTGGCATATATATTAAAAGTGAAAATTTTGAGTGATCAACATATACATTATCCCTTATTTTTATGATCCACTACTCGTCTTCTTCTAGCTCTTATTGAATAAACTTTTTAGTTGTTTATTTGTGATTGGTTCTTGCATCGGTTACAAAAGCTTTAGTCATTTATTTATGTATTGATATTGCTATAATGTGATTTAACAAATATTTTTACTAGGTGTTTCAATGCTGTAATTCTGTTTTCTATATATACTTTAATCATCTATTTAAGTACTTGGACATTTTTCTACCATGGTTCAACTTTTCTTCTATGCATGAGTATGTGGTTCAACTTCATTATATGCAGGAGTATCTGTAACTATTATGATTCATATTTTCTATGCTGTAATTTTATGTCTTCTATTTATACTTTAATCATCTATTTAAGTACTTGGACATTATTCTACAATGGTTCAACTTTTCTTCTATGCATGAGTATGTGGTTCAACTTCGTTATATGCATGTATCTGTAACTATTATGATTAATTTCATTAAGTAGTAAAGTTTTAGATATATAATAGTGTACCATAATCGGATTGATATTTTGTTAAACACTGAACTGCCATTTTACACTTCAAATTATTTCGGCTCCTCTAAGAAAATTGTTCAAGTTCTGCCACTAAACATAGCATAAAACTTGCCTAGTATAGATTAAATACTTATAAGTATGCATCAAATCTCTTAATCTCTTAAAAGTTCTTAAATTTTGAGTAATGTTTTCCCTTATTATACCCGTTATTATAAATGGCAAGTTAGCACAAACTTACTTAATAATAGTTTTCAAAAAATCATACTACTCACTAATATACAAACACCATACACTTCTTTTTGCTATTGTCTTAGTTTATGTAGTTAATTTAATGGAAATGAAAATGAATAAATATTAATGTTGAGGTTAGTATATTGTGCCAAAGTATCACTCTAACTATCTGCAGTTATAAAAAATCTCGTTGCTATACACGGGTAATCGTCTAGTTTATACGAAGTATCATTAATAAAATTGTGCATTCTTTTTCATTTTTCTGTGTTTGTGTGTTACTTTTAATTAATAAAAGAATATTTTAATTAATCAACAGAATCAACAAAATATATTTCATCAATGCAAAGGTTGAAAGTTAAATGTATTTAACACAAAAAAATAATAACTATTTACTATCTTTGAACAATTAGTGGAATAGTTACTTCGAATAGACTGTTAGAAAATATAATTGTATTAATTGTGTATAGTTTAGAATGCTTATAAATTGACGAACTTCAGCAACTTTGTAATCAACCATAATTCTCTCATTAGTCTTAATTCTTTGTTAGCTTAATCATGAAAATCACCATGCTAAGTGTCTGTTTTCTTTTTGTACTTGTTGTACAAAAGGATTTATATTCAATCGAAGCCTTGAGAATCGTGCCACAGGGATCCGTGCCTAGCCCTGGCGTGGGTCACAAGGTCCCAAATACACCTGTTTGGTTTGACCGCAAGGAATCCGGGCCGAGCCCCCCAGGAGAGGGTCACGGTGTCCAATCTAGTGTCCCAAATCCACCCGGTTGGCTTGCACAAAAGGAATCTGGGCCGAGCCCTCCAGGAGAAGGTCACGGTGTCCCATTTAGTGTTCCAAATCCACCTGGTTGGCTTGCACAAAAGGAATCTGGGCCGAGCCCTCCAGGAGAGGGTCACGGTGTCCCATCTAGTGTACCAAGTCCACCCGGTTGGGTTGCACTAAAGGAATCAGGACCAAGTCCCCCAGGCGAGGGCCACAAAGTGCCAAACCCACCTGGTTGGCTCGTTGACATGCCACAAATGGGATCTGTGCCTAGCCCTGGCGTGGGTCACAAGGTCCCAAATACACTTGGTTGGCTCGACCGCAAGGAATCTGGTCCGAGTCCAGGTGAAGGCCATGGTGTCCCACCTGGACATGGTGGAGGCCGTCACAAGGTCCCAAATACACTTGGTTGGCTCGACCGCAAGGAATCTGGTCCGAGTCCAGGTGAAGGCCATGGTGTCCCACCTGGACATGGTGGAGGCCGTCACAAGGTCCCAAATACACTTGGTTGGCTCGACCGCAAGGAATCTGGTCCGAGTCCAGGTGAAGGCCATGGTGTCCCACCTGGACATGGTGGAGGCCGATCATAAACAGTAATCATTTTTTTTGTGTGAGCTTAATGCTATTTAGATATTTTAGTTAAAGACCTATCTATGTAATGAAAAATAAGGAAATTTATGGAGTAAAATTTATTTATCTCAGCATCATCTTTTGTCAGTTTTATTTGCTTGATTTTTTTCTTTCGAAGTTTAACAAATACGTAGTATATGTTTGGTTACGAACAAATAATCTTTTCTAACAAGATTGAATCCATATGTGATTACAAAAAAGGTATCACTTAGCTTTTACATAATATATATTCGATGATAAATATGACCTGAACCCACACATGGGCTTGGAGTTAGTGTATGTGTGATTGACCTGATAAGGAACATAGTGGTTTGATTAGGAAGGCAACCATGAGTTTCCAACCATCATCCCCTATTTTGTGTCAAATACTATAATCATGCTTGATCACCAAGATATTAGTTTACAGGCTAAAAAAAGGACTGAGGCTTCCTTATTTTAATTTGTAATATGAATACACACAAATATACGTGTGCTCCAAACTCTTCCAGTTATGCTTCTCCGGCCTATACTACCTAAAGAGTCTTCCTTTTCTGCCATTTACATTGTGTTGTGATCGTTTCACTGACGACATACAACATAGGTCTCAATTGAATCCTAGGATGTATATGTATGGAAGCTCACTGCGAATAGAGCACGTAGAACCTTTAAGAACAGGGAACTTTCCTCCTGTGCAGTGCCCTTTAATGGGTTTTGTTTCTGTTCTACAGAGACGTGTTTTGGGTGAATATACTGCTGGTTTTAAAGCTACAAGATGGCCACTTTACAACAATACAACATGACGAGTAGAAGGGAGAGCCTTGTGTCTCACAGTTCCGATGGAGGGAGAGCTAAGAGTAAAAGTCAAATCCATGTATCTTCTGGGATGAAAGGAGAGTGGAGAGGAAAAGGAGGGAGAGGGAGAGCCTTGTGTATCATAGTTCCGATGGAGGGAGAGCTAAGAGTAAAAGGAAAAGCCTTGTTTCTTCTAATTCCGACGACGATGGAAAGAGAGTGGAGAGGAAAAGGAGTGAGAGGGAGAGCCTTGTGTTTCACAGTTTCGATGGAGTGAGAGCTAAGAGAAAAAGGCGAAGACATGTATCTTTTGATTCCGATGGTGATGGAAGGAGAGTGGAGAGGAAAAGGAGAGAGAGGGAGAGGGAGAGCTTTGTGTTTCACAGTTCTGATGGAGGGAGAGCTAAGAGTAAAAGGCAAAGCCTTGTATCTTCTGATTCCGACAATGATGGAAGGAGAGTGGAGAGGAAAAGGAGTGAGAGGAATAGGGAGAGCCGTGTGTTTCATAGTTCCGATGGAGGGAGAGCTAACAGTAGAAGGCAAGGCCTTGTATCTTGTGATTCCGACGACGATGGAAGGAGAGTGGAGAGGAAAAGGAGTGAAAGGAATAGGGAGAGCCGCGTGTTTCATAGATCCGATGGAGGGAGAGCTAAGAGTAAAAGGTAAAGCCATGTATCTTCTGATTCCGATGACAATGAAAGGGAGAAGGAGAGGAGTCAGAGCAAAAGGGAGATGCCAACGACAATGAGGGGAGACACAAGAGAAAAAGGAAGGAAATGATAGAATAACATCAAGACTTCTAAAGTCCATCGGTTTTATTCTGATTTGTTTTTCGCTCTTTTTATATTGCACATGATTTGATTAACAAAATTGCAACCAAAATGGAGGGAAATGCAGAAGCCCAAAGTTATTTCATTATTTACTTTCTACTTGTAACATAAATTATCGGCTTTAAATTATAACTTCCTATTTGATTTATCAGTGAAGTGAAAGCCGGGACAACCATGGGTTTGTCGTATCAAGTTTGAGATGTTTGTGATTTCATCGCACATTGCATTATGAAGTAATTTTTTTCTGTCATTTATTTGCTTTACAAACTTGTATTAAAATTCGAATCCATGCTTCTGCTAGGGATCTTTTTACCACTTGTTAAGATTATACTACGTATTGTCAAAAATCGATTTATCAGTCCATGCCTTCTGCTAATCCTTTGTGAAAAAATTTGCAGCATTCAGAATCTACGAAGTGAATCTGGTCAAATTCTGTGTTTGTTCTTTGTAGTGCTCTTTTTGACCAAACATGCTTTTAGTTTTCTTCAAGTGTTGTTGTTCATAAAGCATATGATAGAAACTAAATCTGTATTCAAATATAACACTTGTCTAGTTTACATAACGACGATTAAAAGTTTCATCTGTGAATCCAAGTCTAGTTTACGTTCAATGGTACACAACCAAAATTTCAAGAACGTTGGAACCCTGAACTACGCTTCAACAAAGTAGTTTAGGACATGACGAGACTCAGAACCCAAAACAGTTTTGTTAGAGTTCGATTAAAAAAAACAAAAAAAACAAAAACAAAAAACAAAAACAAAAAAAACAAACAAACAAACAAACAAACAAAACAAAACAAACAAAAAAAAAACAAAAAAAACAAAAAAAAAAAAAAAAAAAAAAAAAAAAAAAAAAAAAACAATCTATCTATTGCTTGGAAGGCAATTATCCTAACTGTACGCTTTGATGTAAGCTTCACCTGACAAACTCGAATCATTAAGGTACCAACTAACCCGGGTTCGACTCCTAGAAAAAATTATGTAGTGTTAACTCTAACTTTGTTTGAATGACATTATATCTCGTTTGAACCAAATCCTGTTGAAATTATTTCATGTACTTTATCGATTGAACTCTTTGATCAAGTGAACTTTTTTAATATTTATAACTACTCAAACTATAGTGAAAGGTCGGTTCTGAGTCTCGTCATGTCCTGAATTTGATGGATTTCATGTACGTTTTGTAAGCGTGATTAATAATCATTTGGACGCTAGCTGCTTTTACATTTCTAAACTTTATGTAAGCGTGATTAATTATGTAGCTGCTTTTTTAATACTCCAGTGGGTGGGGCTTCCGTTCTTGAGTCAATAGACTCAGGTTCGAATCCCATCCCTGGCACTTTGCTCCCAGATAGGTACCCACCTCCGCAAAACCTATGGGCTCACTGGAGAGACTTTGTGGATAAGAGCTCAAGAGTCCGAGAGTCTCGGCTCACTCCAGTTGGTGCCCCACTAGGCCAGGAGAGTTGCCGGAGCTATTCCTTGTGGGGTGGACAATGGCTGGTGCCAAAAGGCACCCGGGGTCAGGGTGTTCCCGCCAATTTACACCTTTTGTGGATATAGGCAGTGAAAAAGTTTAGAGGGCCTATAATACAAAAACTTATATTAACAACACAAAATTTGGGGTTGGGGGGGGGGGGGGGGGGGATGACCCCCACCCTGCCCTTATAATCCTCCTTCCATGCATATAGCTACTCAAAAGTGTATGTAAGTCATGGAATTCCTGAATCTCCAGTCGTCGTTTTCCTAAAGCTAATCTTAACTACATTCTCAATAAGAGACATACTAATGGTCTTGTATGCATCTCTCGTTACGATACTGATTTTTTAGTCGTTAATCCCTCTAGCTACTCGCAAGGTGAAAGAACTAAGAAATCTTCCTCAAGACGGTTTTGGTTATGTATGATTCATCTATAAATGATTTCAAGGTTGTAATAGGATACCGCTTTGTACCTAATGACGACTTAATGTTTGAAGTGTTAGAATTAAAGAAAAAATTTTGGAGGAGATCAGTTGTAAAAGTGGGCCGATTATTAATTGGGATAATTATCAAAATAGATCGTTGACTTTTTGACTAGTCACTTTGTAGACTTTCAAATTTCACTTTCCAAAATTAGATCAGGGCAACTAAAAAAATGAGCAACTCAATATAAACGCGACATGTGTCCAAAAAGATTCTAGAATATTCCAAAAAGATTCTAGATTTTGTACTATAGATTCTAAAAAGATTCTAGATTCTGTACTATATTAATAAAAAATTCGACACGTGTCGCACATATATGAAGGTTGCTCAGTCGCCAAGTTGCCCTGATCCGCCGGAGGAAAGTGATTTAAAAACATATATTCAAGGAATGTGCTTTGGGCGACTGATCTATTTTGGTAATTATCCCTTATTAATTTGGTTATGATTATTTGGATGGGGATGGTATCCTATGAAATGGGACGATTTAGTTGTATCCAAATACTCGTAACAAGCAATCGACCAAAATTGTTTCTTTTGATTTATCCAAAGAGGCTTTTAAAGAAATTCCCCTGCCAAAATTGGATGATGAGTGGACTTTGGGGACTATGAAAGACCGTCTATGCGTCTTTCATTTTCCAAATATAAACTTAGAGGAAATTGAGATATGGGTAATGAGAAACGACAATGTACAAGTGCCTTGGGAACGAAAGTTACTGCCACCTGGTTATGACGTGAACAAAATAACGATGGATTACATTCCCCACAGAAATTTATTGTCTATTCGTGTTGTTAGAAGAAGGTTAATATGCTCCTGTATTGGTGTGAAGCATTGAACGTCCCAACAATGAACTTCTTGATTCTGATTATGCTGATATCAGGCTATCCACAAATTCATATTGTAATTATAATTATAATCACCATGTTTTCGTGAAGAGCCTTGTATCTCCTCATGCCATGGGTGACAGTGACGGTGACGGTGATGGACTGATGGTGATGGTGACGGTGATGACGATGGAGGTGATGGTAATATCAATGATGTTATTCCTGATGAGGACAAGATTGATAAGCTAGCTGAAGAATACATGGAGCACTTGGAGCATGGCAAGAGGACCCCGAATCAAGAAAACATAGCCTAGTCTTCTCTATGGCGTAGTCTGTTTTTATTCATTCAATACCAAGTCTGGCTACGATTAGTATACATATTTATTTATTTTGTTGATCCTTTTGGTTTAGAGCAAAGGATTCAATGACAGAGCCTGGCCTAATATTCATAGAGAGATACTCCTAAGATTCCAAGTCAAATATCTCATCCAATCCGATGCAAAAGTGTATGTAAGTCATGGAATTCCTTAATCTCATGTCGTAGTTTTATTAAATAAGTAGTATCATCTTGACTACAATCTTAAAAAGAAAGTAGATGACAATGAAACCGGAGATAGAAGGATCATTGCTTTACCAGGTGCTACTAGGATATGATGAAGACGAAGATCTTTGGTACCTTAGAAGACATGAATGTCAAGTTGTTGGTTCTTCTAATGGTCTTGTATGCATCTCTCGCTACTGTAAGTTTTTAGTCGTTAATCCCTCAACTCACGAGGTGAAAGTTTTAAGAAATCCTCTTGAAGAGTATCGAGATTGTAGGCCAGCACTTGTGTCAGGTTTTGGCTATGATTCATCCATAGATGATTACAAGGTTGTAATAGGGTTCATGACTGATGGACACCATGACAACTATGTTTTTAAAGTATTAACAATGAAATCAGATGTTTGGAGATCGGTTGTTGTAGAATTGGGCTATGAATCTTTGAATGGGAATGGTATCTGTTGGAATTATATAACCATGACATGCATATAAATAAACAAATAACATCAAGTAAGCATATGCGGAAGCGTTATAACAAGATCATATAACATATAATTAATTAATCAATAATAAATAGTAAACGCACCTTTGTGATTCTAGCCCGAACAAGAATCAATTAAAGCAAATCTTCAACTTATGAACCCTAATTAGGGTTTATATGAATTATAAGAATAACCTCTTACATTTTTGTTATTCAATCCAAGATGTGTGGTTATATCACGTTCTTGTACGCACGTACTAATATCGATTCGATGTGAATGCTACTTCTTGATCATAATGGATTTACCAAACACTTTGTAATGTTCAAGGTTACTCGCAAATCCCTTTTCTTGGGGCTTCGCTCGTCGACCTATGAACAAGATAGGAGAAAAGAAGAAGTTTGGCCTTCTATTGAAATCAAGTGTACTGATATTGTTCTTTTTGATAGTATAGGTTTATTACCGAAGAAATGCTCGTGAAAGTATTTCCCCGGGTCGTTATGTCCCAACGAAGGTAAGACGGCGATTGAGTCGGCTTGAGTCGCGTGATTGTGAAGTGAATGGGGTTTTAAAAGAAATATTTTTGGTTGGTTTTAGATTACACTACTAAAAGGTTTTAAAACGCAGTAAAGGTAAAAAGAAACGATAAAACGGCGCAAATGAAACAAAAAAATAAAACAAGTGTAAGATAAAATGACTAAAGAAAAACGAGATTTAAAACGCGAAAAGAAATTAAGACGGGAAATGAATTTAAAAATAATATGTTTGCTAAGTGACGTGAATAAGTTCATCAAGTGTGGGCCAAGGATTGACGACGAATTATTTTCCTTAAACAAGACTATTTTCTCACAACGTTGGTTTATTTTGAAAATAATCCTTTAAAAAGAAAATAATTACTAGATTTGTAATTTGATTATTCTCCAGCTTTTGCCCTTCAAATAATAAAATCACAAGTCTAAATAATCATAACAATTATTAATCACGATCCTCTTTTATGGCCACACTTAACTCACAAACTCGTGCCACCAAGCAAACACTAATAAACTACTCAAAACTCATATTAATAAAATAAAGTTACTTGAAAAAAAATAAAAATAAAAAGACTCGATAAAAGAAACAAACTTGATAAGCCAAAATAAAATTCGGCGGAGTTTCGCCTTAGCATAAAGCATAAAAGAACCTCACTCGATAAACGATGAGGTATAGATTATCTAACTCGATAATCTTGGCTAACTCGCCAAAAGAAACGAAACTCGATAAAACTCAAACTTGATAAAAATAAAACTCCAAACTCGGTATGTAAAGTTGCACCTAACTCTATATGTAAAGTTGCACCTAACTCTATATGTAAAGTTGACACCTAACTCGGTATGTAAAGTTGCACCTAACTCTATATGTAAAGTTGACACCTAACTCGGTATGTAAAGTTGCACCTAACTCTATATGTAAAGTTGACACCTAACTCGGTATGTGAAGTTGCACCTAACTCGATAACAATTTTTTTAAAACTCCTAACTCGATAAAAACATGACAAAACACCATTTTGATCCAAAATAAAGCCTAAAAACTAATGTTTTTCACCAAATTTATTACTAGACTAACTAGTTTAACCATAAACTTTAAATCCCACCAATAAAAACAAGACTTTAACAACTAAAAATTAAAGATTTTTAAGAAAGATAAAGCTTTAGAGAGAAAGTAAAATAAAACTTAACATTAATTCATTACACTACTCTTATACTAAGAGGACCAACCCTCAACAACCACTAAACTAACCCTAAAACTTACCAAAACTAAAAACTAACTAACCAACCTCTCAAATGAGGCTTATGAGATCTATTTATAGGCTAGGGGCTAGGGCTTCTCTTAACTTTGCCATTGTTGCATATTTAGCCCCTAGACTTTTACAAAATCATGAAAAGCTACTTAAAACTCATTAAAATGCGACTAATATGACTTAATAATTAACGTAATGATCTTGTAGCTTGGAGGACTCGAGTTGACTTTTCTTCCAAAGTTCTTCAAAGGACCAAAGTTGACAAATTGCTGAAACTTGGAGGACCGTTATTGTCAAGGTCTTCATACTTCAACTAAGAGTCTCTTTTATTATTCTCTGAATCTCTAAGGATTACTTTTGTCATTTTGGGCTTTTCTTGGATAAATTTCTTCCTCGGCTTCGGCTATTGACCTTTTTCCAATCTCGTGCTCGTTTTTGTCGGTTTTGCTTTGTTTTTGTTCATTTTTCACATATTCGTACCTGCACATGCACAAATACAAAAACATACAATCTCTTGGCATTTTTGGTTAGTATTTGGTGTATTTGGTCTGAATTAAGGCTAAAAATGATGTGTGAATAAGCACTCATCAAAATCCCCCAGACTAAGGTATTGTCGTGCCCTCACGCAATGTCATCACATCACGCTTAAGAGATAAATAATTTCAAAACCTCTCTTTATTGACATTGTAAAGTAGCAATTGATGAGGCGAAAAATGATCCGTTTTTAGGGGGTCATTTAAGCCCGAATCCGAATTTATTTGATCAAATATTGCCCTAAATCGTTCCTTTTGTGATTTTAGGTGTTTGGAGAGTGAATTCTGGAAAAGAGGCTATTTTGGACGTTTTTGGAGCATAAAGTGAAGAAAACAACAAAGTACCAAATCCATGCTGGAATTACAAGGTGACGGCGTCAAGAATTTACTCTTGACGGCGTCAGAAAGGATGAATATTTTACCGAAGGTTGTGAAGGCGTCAGATGAAGAGATGACGGCGTCAAAGTGACCAAGATTAATTTACCGAGGGTGGTGACGGCGTCACATAGGCCGTCACGATTGGATCTAGGGCGTCTGAGGAAGTATATGGCGGCGAGTTGACGGCGTCAGATTTTACTCTTGACGCCGTCAGGACGATTTTCCTATATATAGTTTTCTAGTTTTTTTCATTAAAAGGAGAAGTTTTGGTGAAACCCTAAAGACGATTTTGGTGCCTCTTTTACAGGTTTTTCAAGGGTTCCAAACCCTTGAGACCTTGCATTGTAATTGAGATAAGTATACTCTTAATTCAATCAATATGTCTATGTGTTGGTTGTCTATCTTTTGTTCTTATCTTAATTCTACTATGCTAGGCTAAATTTCCTTTGTGTTTGCTTAGATCTAATGAAACCTAGATGTTGATTATGTGTTGATTACTTGTCTATTCTTGTTTTGAATGAATGATATTATATGTTAGGCTTAAGAAAACTGGCAGATCTCCAAATGGTAACATGCTTGAACGTCTTAAGAAACATGAACCGAGGCGTACTAGGTCTTTATTGGTTGTATTTAATGCATGAGCCACTGTTTACAATCCCTATAGTTGTGCTGGGTCATGGTGTAGGAGGAGATAAGAGCTCATAGAGTTGGGGAGTTATGTATGCCACTCCACGAATGGTATTAAGGAATACAACCCGTCATTCATACAAGTGTAACAAGTAATTAACATGTAAAAGATATCTAGGGAGTAATGAAGTCTAAGTAAACACAATTTCTCCAACCACTGCTCACAACCTTAGTTTAATATTAGTTTAATTTCATTTTCATTAGTTAATTAGTTATAAAGTAGTTTTTGGGTTAGTTGATTAGCAACTAATTCCGCCCACTCCTTCAAAACCCGAGATTTTACTTGCTTTCATAAAATATAAAAACACAAAAATAATCATCTTCCATCTCTAGAACTATTAATTAGGCTTTCTAATCCTAGCGACACTATTCCTAAGCTGAACGATCAATCCCCCGGTACTTGTCACTATACTATACTACAACGATCAGGTACACTGCCTGGTGGGGGTTGTAAGCCTCGCGAGATCCCTCGAGAGGTAAAGCAAGGTGCGATTCCCACGCATCAAGTTTTTGGCGCCGCAGCCCGGGGAATAGTTATTGTCTAGGTTAGGATTTCTTTTTATTAGGTCTACTTGCTAGATTCCTTTCTAGTAAGATTTTATTTTTATTTTTAGGTCTTCTTTAGTCTATCTTATTTCTTCGTGCTTTTGTTCGTAACTCTTTACCATCCGACATCATAGAAGGTGGTAACATCTTTGAACCCATCATCCCACCACAACAAAACCCACCATTAGAACCCCTTAGGCCCCGAACCTTAGGAGAGTATTCCCGACCTAGCCACCAAGGCTACCGAAACACCATTGAGCTCACCGGAGCCAATGTGACCCCCTTGCGATCCGACACCATCCGGTTGGTGCAAAGCGGATGTGCATTCCATGGACTTCGTTCCGAAGATCCAAACCAACACCTTAAGGACTTCCTCAAAATCGTAGATTCCATAGACCTAGGTGTTGAAACTAGAGAGACTACCCGTTTACGCCTATTCCAATTCTCTCTACGGGATCAAGCTAGTCAATGGCTTGAGCGTTTACCCGCGGGATCCATCACCACATGGGATGATCTCACCACTCGTTTCCTTGCTCAATTTTTCCCACCGGGGAGAACTACTAAACTTAGGAATGACATCTTGATGTTCCAACAACGTCAAAATGAATCTCTTTATGAAGCATGGACTCGTTTCAAGGACTTACTCCAAAAAGTCCCTCATCATGGCATAGATTTGTGGCTCCAAGTCCAAATTTTTTATGACCATATCGATATCCCCACGAGGCGAACCATTGACCAATCGGCCGGTGGTAAGCTACGTGATCTTAGTGCGGAACAATCATGGGAACTCATAGAAGATCTTGCTCTCTATGACAACGAAAGTTGGAATGATCCCCGTGATTTGAACAAAACGGTCAAGGCAATATCTTTGCCTTCGAACAATTCAAGCACTCCCGACCGTAGGATCATGGAACTTGAAGGTCGAGTCAAGTCTCTCATGAAATCTTACGAAACTCATAAGCCATCAAGCCAAGTAAGCAGAATCGCTTCTACATGCAAACTGTGCAATGGCCCTCATGAGACCTACAACTGTATGGAACTTCCAAAACGTGCTTATAACGAATTCACATCATCACACGTAGGGCAGGGTCCTCGAACTTCTGCCGAAGCATATGAGGCATGGAAGGATAAACCTAATTTTAGAAGGTACCAAACACGAAGTGTATCATTTAATGATCTTTCACCGCTCACTTGGTCCGAACATTTTCCGCCCCAAAATTCCCCTAGGCAAAGCTGTGAAGATGATTTAAAAAAATTCATTCTTTCTCAAGAACTGCAGCTCGCTACACTCGAGGCAAAATTCAAACAACAGCAGGCTGACGTGAACGACAAGATTTGTAATCTGTTGACTGCTATCAAAGAGCATATTGATAATAAGCCCATTTACGTTGATGAGGTTAAATCTGCTACCGTCATGAGTCCACCAGCCTCCCCTGTAAAAATAAAAAATCCAAGCAAGCTATTTAAACATCTATCCCCTAACGAGAAAGGACCTATCAACCCCTCCGGACCAATCCACTTCGTAAACACCATCACCACGATACCCGCTTCAACACCCAACCCAACCCAACAACAAACTGATAAACTCAGTCAGACAGCGAAGGATGAAACCTCAAAGGTTGACCACGCTTCGGCGAGGAAACCTACCAGTTCACCCAAGCAGTGCACCGCGCAGAAATCCGACAAACCGGATGATAGGAACGCGACATCGGTGGAAAAGGAGAAAGACTCAACCGTTTTGAGCAAATCTGTTATAAAAGAACCCGAAATAGAGGATTTTATAAGTATAGGTAGCAACCAACCCAAGGAGAGCAACTCTAAACTTTTCAGAATCCCTTGTACCATTGAGGAGAAGGTCTTAATTAACAATCATATAGATCCTAGCTTCCCGATCAACGTAATCCCATTTTCTCTATACCACAAAACCTTCCCAGAGCGCGTTGTATGCAAGAAAGTAATAGAGAATGTATCAATTAGGATTGGAGAATTTGATTACAATACTGACCTCACCGTGGTTAATGACGTGGACCCTCTCGCCAATCAACCATTGACCAACCTTGTCCTTGGGATGCCATTCATCAATGAATCGGGAGCAATCCTCGACGAGAAAGATGGTAGTGTATTACTCACCAATGGTGTTAGAACGGTAATTTTTCGTAGGGATGGTGAGGAAGTTTATGAGTATCGTCCCTCCCTTGAAGGGAATCCATACGGGTCAAAGGATGGAGAGTTGAGAAAGATCAAACGACGTGATCCGAATAACCTTAAAATCCCTTGCATGATCGGTCACAAGTACTTCGAAAACATATACATTAATGTATTCCTGCCAAAGAATTTCATGTCATTATTCCATTATAACAATATCTGCAGATGGGGGATGATTTACAAAGGAGAGAAAGTGGTTGGTAAGGATCATGAAATCCAAGTATTCATAGGAAATATGGCATTCACTATGGAGTTCACAATTGTGGACAACATAGAGGACTTTGTTGACCCTAGGTTATCGCAAGTTGTATTTGGAGCGCCCTTTTGTGAAATCACTAAGTTGATAGTGGATGACTTGAACGGGATCATGACTTTCACTGACGGGATTAGGAGGATTTCATACCAAACGCCATACAAAAGAAGAGACCTTAGGGAGATAGATTGCGACGGGCTTGATGTTATGAGCTCCCAACTTGTCTTGTGTGATGACGATGTTAGAAGAGGTTGTAGAAATGTTTCTGATTTATCTTGTGGGTTCTTTAAAGATGTTAGTGAGCTTGGCTCTAAGTATCGACGGGATGTTTTCGAATTTGAAGATCCAAAGTACTTACACTATGAGAGCGATACTAGTTTAGAAGATGACCTAGAGAATGGAACCAATGATGAAATCACGTAGTAACCCACGACTTTGAGTCTAGCTACAAGACTCGTAAATAAAGAAAAGCGCTTCTTGGGAGGCAACCCATGTTTTGTGTGATTTTATTTGTTTGATTGTTATTTGCTTCCGTATGCATGCTTTATTTTTATTGTTGGTTGATCATGTTTCTCAATTAAAATGTGGAAATACTTTATTATGTTGTTTAGCCTAGTCTTAACTTCAACCTAAAGGTATTTTTGCAAAAGATAAGTGTAAGGGGAAACCCCAAATATGTTTTTTAAGAAACAAACCGATCATGATTCTCCACAATATTTAATGAACATGTGTATTCGTATTGTTAGAGTCAAATGCTTGTATTGAGTCATAATGTAGTTTTGCAGGATTTTCCAGGAAGTAGGACAAAGTTTTTCCAGAAATTTTCCGGAAACTTAACATAAAGATTTCTGCAGGTTCATTCTGACGGCGTCAGGCAATTGCTCTTGACGGCGTCAGGAGTCAAAAATCTGGAAATTTTACCAGTTTTGTTTTTCTAACGGAGTCTTATAAGTTTTTGTGAATTATTAAGTTTTATAATCTCCAGGAAATCTGCAAACTTCATTCCACAAGCATTATATCTTATTTTGTTTTCTAGGATTTAGTAACTTATATAGGATGCCGCCGATTTTACGCGAGGTTGCCTTGTCTACTTTTGTCAGGATTTACAGGTTATTTGAGACAAGAAGATGATTTATATTCTGGAAGGGAAGCTTTGATTGTTCGTTTTCTTGGAGGAAGATTTAACCTGGCCAACCTAAAATCCATACCGAGCGAATCAGGGGAGTATTTGAATTCATTCTCTTTACTTTTAACTTTTACATTCTTTACTTGAACATTGGGGACAATGTTCATCTTAAGTGTAAGGGGAGGGTAAAAAGATGATACCTTACATATGCACTTTCGCTTGAGTTTGTTTTGTTTGATAGTAGATGAGTAATAAAACTATGAGAAATACTTGTTAGTGCAATTTTAGCGCCAAATTTAAAATTTTTTACAACATTTAGGAGTGAAACTTTAGCCATAGCAAGCGTCTCATGGATAGGAGGTTGTATGACTAGCACATAACCGTATATTCAGAAAAATTTTCCACCCAAAAATGTGAGGTTCGCCTTTAGATTTGATAGGAAAAGCATTCATTATTGGTGCTTATGAGTGTACCGGTAGCATTTAGATTCTAGAACTTGCGTTAGTGATGCATCCCGAGACCGCTAGTGAGACTACATTCGTGTAGTAGGATTTACTACATGATAAGAGGCATTAGGATCACCCTTGTGTTAAACCCGTATTACGATTACTTGACCATTTAAGTCATATTACTTTGCTAGTTAAGTCAACTAATTTTTCCCACACCCTTAGCGTTGTACTCATTTTTAGTACACGATACCCCTAGTACACCCCTCCGAGCCTATCTTTTCGTTTCTAACTTTAAGCATCTTACTTAAAGGAAGAATTTGTTACACCCCACTTAAATGTACACCCAAATCGCCTTAGCCTTCCGTGTATGCGCTCATTTTTAGTGCATTATTGTTATTTGTTAAACCCTAAGTTAACTTTCTAATTGATTACATGGTTGCTAAGTCGAGTCATATCCTTGTACATATTGTTTTGGGACGATTGGGACTCATGGGTAAGTACTTATTTTATGGAGTAATGGGGAAGAACAACACTTATTACCCCCATATGTACGTTAATCTTAAAAGTGCTCCAAGTGTTTTGATTTTCTTAATTCGAGTCATTAGAATAGTTTAATGTAAAGTATGTAAAGATTCAAGTGTAAGGGGAATGCTCAAACCCCTATGATGTATTATTTTGGATGGTAGGGTAAGAGTGTATGAAAAAAAAAAAAAAAAAAAAAAAAAAAAAAAATCAAGAAGAAAAAAAAAAAAAAAAAAAAAAAAAAAAAAAAAAAAAATAGAAAAGAAAGAGAGAAAAAACATACGGACTACCATCCCGTTTTCATTCTATGTTCATTTTATGTTTTTAGTTATTTTTCATTTATTAGCTTAAGTTGAGTCTAGTCTTGGCTTAGCAACGCCATCTTGTACATGTAATTAACTAAGATTGTTAACTCGCCACCAGTGAAATCCCCTTTATCCAACAAAACCGTGTAATTCATATCCCTACACCTAACGTTATAACCCTTTAAAAAGACCTCTTTGATAGTTTATCCTAGGTGCTTACGCCATGTGGTGGAGGTTTGATCCTTTCCCAAGCCTATGGTAATCTATTTTGCTATGACAGGTAGTGAGAGATATCTTCCATTTCCATAATGTTATATTACTTTATTACACCCGAGAGATGTGAGTATCTAAACACTATTTGTGAGGTGCTTGTGTATGATCTTCATGCTTGTCTATTGGTCTTTAGTGGAACGATTATTTGTTGTAATTACTTTTATATTAGTGTTAAATGACCCCTAACTTGTCTTTTGAGTAGAATAAAAGCTCATTTGCTTGAGGACAAGCAAATCTCAAGTGTAAGGGTATATGATGAGGCGAAAAATGATCCGTTTTTAGGGGGTCATTTAAGCCCGAATCCGAATTTATTTGATCAAATATTGCCCTAAATCGTTCCTTTTGTGATTTTAGGTGTTTGGAGAGTGAATTCTGGAAAAGAGGCTATTTTGGACGTTTTTGGAGCATAAAGTGAAGAAAACAACAAAGTACCAAATCCATGCTGGAATTACAAGGTGACGGCGTCAAGAATTTACTCTTGACGGCGTCAGAAAGGATGAATATTTTACCGAAGGTTGTGAAGGCGTCAGATGAAGAGATGACGGCGTCAAAGTGACCAAGATTAATTTACCGAGGGTGGTGACGGCGTCACATAGGCCGTCACGATTGGATCTAGGGCGTCCGAGGAAGTATATGGCGGCGAGTTGACGGCGTCAGATTTTACTCTTGACGCCGTCAGGACGATTTTCCTATATATAGTTTTCTAGTTTTTTTCATTAAAAGGAGAAGTTTTGGTGAAACCCTAAAGACGATTTTGGTGCCTCTTTTACAGGTTTTTCAAGGGTTCCAAACCCTTGAGACCTTGCATTGTAATTGAGATAAGTATACTCTTAATTCAATCAATATGTCTATGTGTTGGTTGTCTATCTTTTGTTCTTATCTTAATTCTACTATGCTAGGCTAAATTTCCTTTGTGTTTGCTTAGATCTAATGAAACCTAGATGTTGATTATGTGTTGATTACTTGTCTATTCTTGTTTTGAATGAATGATATTATATGTTAGGCTTAAGAAAACTGGCAGATCTCCAAATGGTAACATGCTTGAACGTCTTAAGAAACATGAACCGAGGCGTACTAGGTCTTTATTGGTTGTATTTAATGCATGAGCCACTGTTTACAATCCCTATAGTTGTGCTGGGTCATGGTGTAGGAGGAGATAAGAGCTCATAGAGTTGGGGAGTTATGTATGCCACTCCACGAATGGTATTAAGGAATACAACCCGTCATTCATACAAGTGTAACAAGTAATTAACATGTAAAAGATATCTAGGGAGTAATGAAGTCTAAGTAAACACAATTTCTCCAACCACTGCTCACAACCTTAGTTTAATATTAGTTTAATTTCATTTTCATTAGTTAATTAGTTATAAAGTAGTTTTTGGGTTAGTTGATTAGCAACTAATTCCGCCCACTCCTTCAAAACCCGAGATTTTACTTGCTTTCATAAAATATAAAAACACAAAAATAATCATCTTCCATCTCTAGAACTATTAATTAGGCTTTCTAATCCTAGCGACACTATTCCTAAGCTGAACGATCAATCCCCCGGTACTTGTCACTATACTATACTACAACGATCAGGTACACTGCCTGGTGGGGGTTGTAAGCCTCGCGAGATCCCTCGAGAGGTAAAGCAAGGTGCGATTCCCACGCATCAGCAATGATGTTCAAAAGAGATCGTAAAATCATTTATTCTCAAAAACGCTCCATTTTCCGATTTTCAGGAATAACAACTACAACTACTATTTTTGTACTTTTTCATTTTTATATAAGTGACGGTTTGCCTTGACTTTCATTATCAATTCTTATCTGTTGATAACTTTCAGGGTCAACGAGCAGAAACACTTCTCACAGAGAAGAGACCGTACGGATAAAAATTGTCATCCTTGATTTTTCACAAGCTCCCAAACTAAGCGTAAAATCGAGATCATTGTTTATCAGAAGTTAGATGCTAACACTGCCCACAAAAGTTACTTGTGTATTACCTCTTGTCCCCAGGTCCTAAGTTTTTTATCTAAAGATTTTAATTTGTGATAAATGAATTACTTCATATTTTCTCGTTTCGATATTTGTTAGTCCGATAGTGATACCTAAGTTAAAACGATAAGTAATTATTCATTTTCTCTTAAGAACCACTGCAATAGAAATTCGGTCCACATCAAGGAATTTGGGGTACATACAATATCAAATATATAAGTTGCGGAGTACAATCACGTGCACCTCATGTGACTGATTACTAATCACTTATCACATGCACCTCACGCGCCAACAACTTATTGATACATACATAGCTCTTATTCTACAATACTACAACTTTCATTTTTTTTCATTTTTCACTTTTTTCATACTTTTGATACTTTTTTCTTTCTTGATTTTTTTCTTAACATCAATGTAAGCTTATTGGGTAGCTCCAAAACCACATAGATAATCAACTTTTGACTTTTGATTTTTTTTCACTTTTTGCTCTTATATTTGATGTTCCTTGATATGTACCCAACTTCTAAAGCAAAAATTCTCTTAAGAAAACAAAGAACTAAATATTATTCAAACCGAAATACCACTAATTAACCTAGAACATCTATTATATATGGGTGACGTTTCTGATGGGAACAAGGAGGCCACAAGTACCTCTCGTGGGTTTTTTAAATCCCAGTAATGCGATCCGTGTATAGCATGAAACTTCTAAATAAACTCTATCATTCCTCGATCTCCGCAAATTTAAAATCCCAAATAATGAGATCCGCGGATGCTTAGCCATAATCTTATGATTATTTTGGTTAAGGGAGACGAGCTAGGGCTCAACACGCCCGGTCAAGTCGGAACATTTATTTCTACTCTCGCCGGTAGGAAAGTCAAAACAAGATGTCAAAACTTATTATTCATATCATATATTTTTTCATTTTTTTTTACATTTTTCACTTTTTTTTTTTTTTTTTTTTTTTAATAAAGCGGTGACAAAAATTTAAATTTTTGGTGGAAAACGGAGTTGCGCAAGTTAACAGCTCAGACGATGGTACAGGTCAAATCGAATCGAAGATTCACCCCCCCCCCCCCCCCCCAGACTAAAGTGAAACATTGTCCTCAATGTTTTAAGGGTAAAGGTAATCTTACGTAAAATCTAAGGCCGTTTATTAAGTGTGCCAAGATATAAACGTTAGTCGATAAGATTTTGGATATGGTGAATTTCCGAAAGAGCAGCGAAGGATGAGACTCGAGTGGAGAGAATGACAAACCACGAGCACGAGAGTCTTCAAACTTCGGGGAAATTCCTGAACATTCATAAACAACCACAAAACACAAGATATGGAAGAGGTCGCCCTCCTCACGTCACGTTATTTAAGAAAATAGAAAATAAAGAAAATGAAATGGATAAGCATGGGGTGCCTCCCACGAAGCGCTTGTTTTTGTTCACCGAGTCACATGAGCTTGACTCGATCCCCGAATTAATTCGTCCTTGGGGAGAGCAGATGGAACGGACAACCGGCATAAACAGAGATGCCGGGGTCAAATACGATATCCTCACTCCCGGTGGAGTGAAAAAGTGAAGAAATGAGGGGATAAGTAAAGAGCGGTTGAAACACCCAGATGATAAAAGCAAATTCAAGTTCAGAATCACGGGTGGTAAAATATCAAGCACAGGAACATCATCAGAAATCTCGTCCACCACTCCAAAAATAACTTCATTCGTATCGGATTCATAATCTACATCAGGTGGTTTTGCCGGTGGACGAGAAAAAGGTAAATCGGAATGAGGCTTATGAGATCTATTTATAGGCTAGGGGATAGGGCTTCTCTTAACTTTGCCATTGTTGCATATTTAGCCCCTAGACTTTTACAAAATCATGAAAAGCTACTTAAAACTCATTAAAATGCGACTAATATGACTTAATAATTAACGTAATGATCTTGTAGCTTGGAGGACTCGAGTTGACTTTTCTTCCAAAGTTCTTCAAAGGACCAAAGTTGACAAATTGCTGAAACTTGGAGGACCGTTATTGTCAAGGTCTTCATACTTCAGCTAAGAGTCTCTTTTATTATTCTCTGAATCTCTAAGAATTACTTTTGTCATTTTGGGCTTTTCTTGGATAAATTTCTTCCTCGGCTTCGGCTATTGACCTTTTTCCAATCTCGTGCTCGTTTTTGTCGGTTTTGCTTTGTTTTTGTTCATTTTTCACATATACGTACCTGCACATGCACAAATCCAAAAAACATACAATCTCTTGGCATTTTTTGTTAGTATTTGGTGTATTTGGTCTGAATTAAGGCTAAAAATGATGTGTGAATAAGCACTCACCATGTACCAAGGGATGTATTTATATCCTTATGGTTGAGATCAAGTTTACAATGGTTTTCGATGTGGGATTCCATTGTTTTGGCCATAAACAAGCTCAACAGAGGATTTCTAGAAACTTCTCTTGTCTTGTTTTATTTTCTTCGTATCCCATTGACATTTACCGACCGTTAGTCAATTTCATTAATTGCCTAACGCTCTTTAGTCGTTTATTGTGAATTAAATAATTAAATATAACATTTAACATTAATTATTTAAACATCAAGTCTCATACGTAAAGTGTGCAATCCCGTGATCTCGAGTTCGATCCTAACATACGACTACTAAAATAATGTCCATAAACTAATAGCTCCCACTTGGACATATTTTAATAGTGTAATCACATCGGTTAGCGTCTAGCAACACTTCGATGCCTCTAGTACAACTCGAGTAAGGCTCCTGGAAAAACCTTTTAATCATTTCTCATTATTATTATCATTTTATTTCTAATACCACGTTAATAAGGATATGGATCAAAGTCATTCCTTAATTAACCATTCTGTTTCTCGTTGTTTGTGATTGATCAAGCTTACCAAATCTTCTAAACATATTCCGGGGAGATATTGGGTGCGGCCAAACATACATCTTACCAACCCTACGAGGGGCCCTGCAGTATTAAACTCCAAAAATAAATTTGAATAAACAAATTCTATCTTGACTACAAGCAAAATCCACAAACTTTGTAACATTTCCGAAAACAACCATTATGACTACCAGTTATGTATAGCGTTAAGTTGTTCCACAAAAATGCACTACATTCATGACACTTATCTTACATCTCAAGTCTGAGGATAACTTCTTATGATTTACTTAATGACAAGATCCATAAAGTAACATCATGTAGTTGTGATAAGTCCTATATTCGGTATCATTGAATATCATCTGAAATGGCATGACTACGCATCAATATACTTTAAGTATATTATACCAACATTCAAATTTGTCTTGATTTAATAATATTCACATATTATTAACTTACAACGGACAATTTAGAATATTATTTATTCATGGATTAAACATACAAATATAGGATACAATATATTATAAATTAAACATATCATGAATTTAAATTTAATATAATAATTGTTTAACATCCTTTATCCAATTACTAAATAGATCAATACATGATAACTCTTGTTGATGAATTATGTCTCAAGTAATGACATTCACACTTGTTGACAAGGCATAAATCATCCAACTTTGATCTATTGAAATTTTAAGAATACTTATTTCAAGAATTCAACTAGTGAAGTTCTTGTATGTGCATACTCAACTATTTTGATAATGCCTTATAATATTTCATAAAATGTGTGACATCCTTAACCACCAATTTATGATAATCAAACTTCCAAACATTTTAAAGTTTAAAGTATTCTTATTCCTTTAATGTATAATGCAACTAAGCATAACTAGTAAAAGCCAAAGATGAAATCCTTACCATAACTAGTATTTAGTTTTATCTCAATTTCATTAGCATCATTGTATACAAACAACAATATGCTCTTAAAACCTTCCCGTAAACATTAATATCTATTGTGTAATGTTTGATGCCCTTCAAACTTTTAAGTTTGTTGGCTATGACAATTTGCACAACAATTGACCAAATGTTCATCTATAGAATTTGGAAGCTGTTCCAGACTGAGGATGTGATTCTATAATCAAACATATTCCTTTTTAGAATATTACACAAGTTATCTAATAATCTTTTAATTAGATATTAATATTGCCAAATCATCTTGTAATCAAGCATGATACAACAAAACATGATGTTCATGAAAAATATTTGAGTCATACTTAGATTTTATTCATGTTATTCATATCCATTTAGACTTTCTAAATGATACATCATGTTATATTAGATTCATTTACCGCACATGTTTCAACAATAAACATTCATTACAAGGTTATATGTTTTATTTTCTAAACTTTCCAAGTAAAGTTTTATTCCAAACTAAGACTTAACATTTTACTTATATGGAATATTACTTTTTTATATGTTTTCAACATATATGGTTTAGAAAATTAAACATAATACTCCCACTAGCTTTCAGGAATACTTAAAAATTATCTTATTTTAATTATAAATCAAAACATGGATTTAATAATTAAACATAAGAGTAATCTTCTAGATGCATGCATTTATCCATCCATGGATTATTGCACTTTGTACACTCTCAAAGATTTATTTGAATTCATAAACTACTTTTGATTACTTATCGTCCTCACTCAAGTAATCACTCAAGAAAGAGTTTTGATATTCCATTGTCAATTTCATAAATATGACAATCATAATCTTCATATATTTAATGTGTTTAGAAAAGAATATTCAATCACAATTAATTGCTTAAGTATGATTAATAATCTTGTCATAAGACATGCATTAAATACGTGCACAATATTGTCCATATGATTTCTATTCAAAGATTTAAACCACAATGGTTTCCTTATCTTTGAAGAAACTCATCTTCATTTTCTAGCCTAACTATTAAGATAAACCAAGTTTCAAAATTGATTATCTTTATGGACAACATCTTTATTATTCATAGCATATGTACTTTACCCAATTCCATATTTGGTAATGTAACATAATAATTATCAGGTTTACTATAATCCTGTAATTCATAGCGCTCAGCATATTAATCAAATATTTGAGATATTTTGCTATTCTATGAATGATAATTTCATCATCTGGAGGTTTAACAATTTAATGTCAAGCTTCATCATGATATTTACTAGTGTATTTTAGAAGATGATGTATCTTGTAATTTTATCTTTTAAAGATCAAAACTCCCACTTGCTTTTAGTAATTTAAAGACTATCTTTAAATACTTAGCAAATTAAGCAACAATACAATATTCTCTTTTGGGATATTACAAATACATATTGACAGTTCCTGACTTTACTTTGTTAATAACCTCTTCATAAGCAGTTAAACAAATTTAGAACTTCAATTTAAGACTTAATGTAATTTATCACATTCCATCGTGTCTTATTAATCTTCTAGGTTGGAGTTTTATTAAGTATGTCCAAGTCATACTCAATATTCTAACCTTGATAACTTTTGGAAGAAAAGAAGTCATAGTTATCTTTAATCAAACAATATAACTAGAGTTTGATTTTTCTAACTGAACATACCATAAACATTTGGCATTTCATTAAGATTAATATTGTAAGACAATCTAACAATATTTAAGATAACCATATTCCTTTTGGCTTGTCTATTTACCAACTAAGTCATTTTAATGGTATAATAATATTATTTAAGCCGATTACATGCTTTATAACACAAGTACTTTTTACAAAGTCACTTCATGTCCATGTCTCTTCAAGAAAACATAAATTGTTATAATCCCACTATACGTTATAAGTCATTTAACAAATTAATGTCTTCATTATATATCTTAAAAACATAACAAAATAACGTCTTACTTTATTATAATTCTTGTAACAATTAAAAGACTTTATGTTTATATCTTTACAATGAAACATAAACATGTTTAACTAAAGTAATTATGAACACCATGGTTTCAACAGTAATTTCAAGTTAATTTATTACTTCATAATAATGTAAATAACATTATTTCTTTATTTATTTATGTCATTCCAAGAACACATAAATATTTAGATTGAAGCAACATTAGATTACTTTATTAATTTATGTCATTCCATGAATTCATAAATACACAAATCAAAGTAGTCTTGTTATCATATTGACACATGTTCTAATATGTGTCTAATTTAGAAACTGCAAATTTTCATAGTTCAATTACATCAGTTGATCTGCTAGTAATGAGAATATGAAATTCACCTTGTTGTTGCAATCTAGCTAAGCTCTCACATAACATAAACTGTAATACCAAGTGTTTCTTGAATTAGATTAGTATAATTCATATTAGAATGTTTATTCTCTTGCCTTGCAGTCAAGAGAATCCATTAAATCATATCTTTATGAGTTGTTTCTTGCACACATTAAAGATAACATTTCTCCCACTTGTGCATGGAACAATCTCATATAGTTGATAAACAACACGCCATGCATTTGTTTATATGATCAATATGATTGTGTCGTAGATTTTAGCATAACAAATAGTTATAGAACAACAATGTCTAGTAAGGAAACGTACAAGACTATACTTAAAAGTATGAGTGTCTATACAAGGAAAGTAATTATCTTTAGCTACCAAGATGTGAAAGATTGTAACTCCCACTGAATTAAAGATCATTACAATAATTGCTTATTCAGTAATAAGTACACAATACTCCCACTGAAGTTGACAATATTGTAAATGTTTCATGTCCAGTGAAAGAAAATAGTGTGCTTTTAACTTTCCTACACCTTTGAATGTCCATACGTAACAATTACTTATGCACTAAAAGTGTATTCTACTACGTAAATGATGGACTATCCACCAAATGCTATTAACTTGAAAAATTGGGCATGCAATTTCTTCCTTAACAGGTCTACCATCCTACAATGTATGTAGTACCTTTTAAATAGCCAAAACAACTAGATGAATAAACTAGTTTGTCTTTTACCATTTTGCGGTAATTAGTCTAGCTTCTAATTATAATAACTCATAAAATGTCATACATAATTTTCGGTTAACCGAATATCATATTTGTTACTAAGAATTTAATCACCAAATGAGGATGATAAAATCCCTATAGAAAATATGCAATTATCTTAACTATTAAAAAAATTTCTATGAGTTATATTAGAATTTAGACATATCTAATATTCCTATTATCCTTTTTTCATTCATGAAAAGAAATATGATTGTATCTCACTCTTCTTTCATAGAAATGAGACTTCTTTTGTCTTTTAAGTAAATTATTCGTAATCAAACATTTGTTTGAAAACAGAACGAGATAAATTTACCAAAGCCCAAAGTGCGTTTACGGTTTGAACGTTGCATTAATACATTAAAACGAATTACAAAATTCAATTTTAGTATTCTCGATAATTAGATCTTCAAGAAAATAAAAAACCCATTGGTAAATATTTATATAAACCATAGTATTTTCTTAAAACTAGGATCCTAATTCACATAGTATCATTGCATCAGTTGATCTGCTAGTAATGATAGTATTCAACAAGGTAATTGTCGAACAATAATTGCAAATATCATATTGCAATTCCTAAATCATTATGGGATTCACATTCATAAAACCTTTTGCAATGTAAGCATGTTTCATCCCCATCTAATGCCTTGAGTCCAAGTTCTCACTTCCTACTCAATTTAAGTCATCTAACTTAAAAACTGCAAACCCATAATTACATTACATCTGCTAGCAATGAAATTATGAAATTTACCACTCCATTGCAATCAAGCCAAGTTCTCACATGACGTAAACTACAACTTCAAGTGTTTTTAATTAGATGGCATTCGACTTAATTTTATAAGGGTATTAATTTTTATGTGTAATCAAAATAATGTATGAAGAAGCATGCATACAACTTCATAACATTGGTTTTTACAAAACATTTTTATTACCAATTCACTAAGATCAAATTAACAACATTTTGATTGAGGTATTGTGTAACACCTCAAACCGTATAAGGGTCTAAAGTGTAACATTATGGTGTCTTTTCAGATCATAAAGCGCAAGCGGAAGACTTAGCTCAATAAATTACAAATGTTGAGACTAAAAGGACTAATAAAACAAATACCATCAAAATCAACCTATGAAATAATCAAACAAAAATCTAAATAAATCCATGAAAACTAAGGTAGGGTTGGTCCACTAAAAGCTCCTACTCTCATCACTCAATCCCAGCCTCCAACTTGATACCTGCCGCATGGAAAGGAAAATGCGGCTGAGCTAACACTCAGTGAACATATATAAACATATGAAAGATAACTGAACATAAACGAACAAACAAACAAGCCAATGAGAACCTGCTGAGATACAATATCATAAAGAATATGAAGGGTCATGGAAATCAAGAATAATCTAGAAATGGTAAAAGGGATAGTAACGGAAGTTGCTCAAGTACCAAAACAAACAAACAATCATTTCATTTAACCATTCATTATACCGTCAATTCCTTTATTGTACATGGAGCTGCAGACTCCAATGTACCAGATTGTGATGGGGTGTAGGGTCACACACCTACCAATCACCAGATATCATTACACATTACCTAGGATGCATCCATACGCTCCCCTGCAAAAGATATTAGCATATACACTAGCTCAAGGCTAGCATACATACTCAGATAATGGCCACAGATATAGATAAGGGAAACGCCGTGGATCAATCACACCTCCACAGAAAGTGTCATGCCATTGGTGCCTCAATGACATGGCCATGTTACCTCCATGGCTAGGGATAGTACCTTGAGCAATTGGTCAATTCAAATGGATCAAAACAAAGGGGTCATATTATATGGATAATAACAAAAGGATCATATCAATGGTTCAGATCAAGGGTTCATATCAAAGTAAACGAATCAAAGTCAATGACTACGAATAATGAGAAACAAGTAATCAAACAAATGAACCAACCAATAACGATGTAAATAGAAATGGGTATCCAGAATATCCGTACCAATACGAAATGCAAATGAAATAGTGTCTAAAAGTAAGACTGAATATCCGTACCAATACAAATGCAAATATAAGAATCTTTAAAAAGAAGACTGGATATCCGTACCTTAATGCAATGAACGGAAAGCAAACAAATCAATGGAAGCTACGTTTTCTTCAACGAATCTAAACGGATTAGGGTTCATACACATTTAGTAGGTTTCTACATTTAGTCAACATAGGGTTTAAAAAAACATATTAAAAGCCATTAGGTTTATTTATGACAATTTAGGTTTAGGGTTTCCATTATGGTCTTAATAAATATTACAATTTAGGATTTGTATGCTTAGTTTCAAAAGAGTCAAAATAGAACGATCCTACGTATTATTATGACCCAAAATGTATTATGGTGTACTTATTTGTTATGTTAGCTTAACATCTATATATATATATATATATATATATATATATATATATATATATATATATATATATATATATATATATATATATATATATATATATATATATATATTATGCTTATATACGTAAATATATATTGTCTTTAGTCATTTGTTTCAATACAAAAACTTTTGGTCTGTTTATATTTGATAGTACTAAACAGATAATGGATTTGTATTTGTAAATGAGTTGTACTAATGTCTCGTAGTATAATTAATAGGTTAACTATGAGTTAGGATCAAATAGAAAGAATAATTAAAATAGGAAGGATAAGAAGTAACCACAACCACACATTCTAGATGCACCTACAAAAATGGATGCATCTTCATTCAAATTTTCCCTCCCATATAAAAATATGTGGCTAGAATTACTTCTTACCCTTCTTATTTTAATTATTCTTCTTATTGGATCCCTACCCGGTTAACTATATATATATATATATATATATATATATATATATATATATATATAGTGTAGCGTTCAATGCAGAACCAATTTTTTGTACAGAACTTTACAGAACCACTTTAGACCAATCACAATTTAGTAAATTAGTTTCTATTTATTTTATTCATCTTTTAATGGAAGGATATTTTTGGTATTTTATATATGCTAGAGATAACTGAAAAATATCCTAAAATCATGGAGAGGCCGATTTAAATTATACGTATTTTCCTCACAAAATTTCTCACGTATATAATTTTTCAAACCCTAGTTCCAACCGCCTCCTAGTTCTCATAAAAATCATCTATTATAATTCCATATTCTCTCGTTTCACAAATATGGTACTCTGTTTCGGATGGATGCACTAACGAATCGACAGGTAAATCGCTTTATGTTTATAAAGTGTATGTTTGGTTTCCTTAATTTTATATTTTTCGGATGGATACACCAAAGAGAATCTTTTTTTGTTGTGTGTTTGGGGCCTTTGTTGGCAGTTTGTAATCTTTAATTCATAAACAATGGGTAAGGATCCAGTGAGAAGAAAACTTAAAATGAAAAGGATGAGAAATAATTATAACCACACATTTGAGATGCATTGACTTGATTTAGATGCATCTATATTCATTTAGATGCATCCCAATTAGTTTCGAAAGTGATTTTAAAGTGAAAACGATACAAAGTAGTACTAACAACAAATTTGACCCGCAGAGGACGAAAAATGTGTAGGATTCGTCTAACTTGATGAAATGCATCTAATATATGTATATGCATCTAATTTTTTGTTAGAAAATATATTATGGTGCATCTAAAAGACTAGGGATGCATCTAATTCAAGTCGATGCATCTCAAATATTTAGTTATAATTATTTCTCATCCTTCTCATTTTAAGTTTTCTTCTCATTTGATCATTAGTCCATAAACAATAACGAAGATACATTTTTTCATTTTTATATTTGAGCACATCCATGTTGGAGTTATTGTTGTGAACAATTGGTTTTTGCTATAAAATTGCACTATGAGGCTTATGAATAGGTTGATTGGTTATGAATTATACATGAACAAATTGAAACATGCTAGACTTGGTATTATGTGGACCATTTGCTGTACTAGAAAACTTAACAAAAGAATAAAAAAAAACATGCTTTAACACATATCTATTATGCATACCTTTGATTTTCATTTATATGTTTTTTTATCCTCGCTATAAGCATTTAACAAATTATCCATGCAGGTGGCGAGAAGCCATTGCTTCCATTGGACAAAAGAGACGAGCATGAAGAGAAAGAAAACAACAATCCCGTTTCATATGATTTATGTTGTAACAAATTTGACGAGAAAGCATATTTTTTATGAGAAAGCACAATGTGCACATATGTTCTTAAAAAGCGTGCACATATGTTCTTACAAATTTGATAGTATATCATTTAAAATTGTGAAGCGTGCACGTATATTTTTGAAAGGCGTGCACATATGTTCTAATGAACTTGACGAAAAAACGCATCATACACATATGTTCTGGAAGGGTACTCGTATGTTCTAACGAATTTGATGAGAAAGTGAAGCGTGCACGTATGTTTTTGAAAAAGTGCACACATGTTTTTTATTACGTGCGCATCTCTATTTAACCCGATACATTTGTATTGGAATTGTATTTCATTTAATATTGAATTTAGTGTATACTATTTATGTATTGGTTTCGTATAAATTTAGAGGTTACATGTATGTTTTTTGATTATAAATTTCAAAAATTACAGAATCTACACTTTGAAAGATATGTGCAATTATCATTTACGCCAAGCAAGTTTGATGTGTAAATAATTGTAAGCAAAAAACATGTAAAATTACAATATTAAAAAAAAGAAAAAAAAAAACAAAAAACATATGTACCATTTTTTTCTTTTCTGAAAACATTCATGCACGAAAAAAAAATAATTTCAAAAATTTAATGGCTTAAAAAACGTTTTTTAACTAAAATAATAAAAAAAAGGTGAAATTGTGATTTACTATTATGCCCTTTTGAATTAAATAAAAAAAATTTAACAATACTAAATTCTCATTGGTTTAGGGTGGTTCTGTAAGGTTCTGTACAAAAAAATGGTTCTGCATTGAACATGACCCTATATATATATATATATATATATATATATATATATATATATATATTAAGGAGGATAGAACTCAAAGTAGTATATTCTTCTTGCTTCAAAACGTTTTGTTATATTATTAACATATAAATTCTATTTGTAAAGATTTAGATATTTGAGGGGCCTTTAAAATCGTTAAGAAAACATGAAAGCCATGTTCATGCCACATTCCATTTGACGTAGTATAAGACACCATTTTTTTTTCATAACTCATATACTAACATACAAAAGTATTCATCTTGTTTTAATAGATCGATCTCGGCTACGGTTCATATCATTTTAATGTATAACAAATTAACAATAGCTTAGTGCATGCCTCATATTAAAGTGATAGTTTAATAGGTCTTGTTTTACCATGTTCCATGACAGGTTACTATTAATAGATTTAGATTACATCAAAAGATTAAGTTTAAAGTGTATATAAATTCATATTATCATCCACATGAGTGTCGCATATAAACAGCAATTATCAGGTCGAATATCTAAGTTTTAGTATGTTTATGATTTCATGTGACTAACAAAAATGTAATTCGATAATCATATTTATTAGCTATGATCGAAACAGTTTGGTGGTTTATTTATATTTTCTATATGTCGAAACAAGAACACATGAGTTAGTCTTATTACCTCTTGATGAATCGAATGAAAGAAGACAAGGACAAGACACAATCATGAACCCATGAATCAATACCCAACAGCAAACAACCTTCGAAGCTTGGTTTTGATAATAACAGTTTTTGTGTGTTTCGTACTTGTTTGCCTCGAATCAAGAAGGAAGGTGTAAGAATTTCGTGTTTGTTTTTGTGTACGTATCAATGAGGGTCACAAGATAGGCGTTCCCTTTTATCCGATGTTTTAGGAGCCGATTAAGGTAAGTAGTAAAAGTGTCTTTATTTAATTTTAATGTCCATCAATTGTGGTTAAGACTTTTCCAATGGGTACTGTTTCCTTTTGACCCATTAAGCATATAACATTTTTTTATACAACTAGAAAGGCGACGCGACGCCGCGTTGCGGGCGAGCCTGTATTTTGGATGAGTTTATGGCGTATAAATAAATAGGTATATTTAAGGTATTCGAAAGGTGGTTTTGAACACTAATTTTAGTATTTAGTTTGTGTATACATTTGGCTAAAATTTGTGCACTTGGTATCGGGCTTAATGCATGGTGTTATCTGGGCTTCTTTTTATTAGTTTTTTTTTTAGCATGTATATTAATTTGTTTTTTTTTTATCATATACGTATAAGAATACGCAAGAAGAAACGTGCCCTTTTAATAAAAGCAGGATGGGCCGGATACAAATTAAAACAATGGGCCGGAGGAGCCCATGCAACTTGAGGAGCCCATGCAACTTTGGCGGGAAACTGAGGCGCAAAACGGTGCCGTATTAAACGGGGTTTAATAATATATATAATTGTAAAGTAACAAATTTGAGTTTTACGTTCAAATAATTGGCGCAAGAACAGATGTAAATATGAAATTGTAAAAATAAAATACTCCTATCTTGCTCTAAGCTATTTATATAGATCTTAATAGTATATTGCTGTAAGGCTCAGGCCAAAGATTTAGATTCCTTTATATGTATACTAATGTTCTACAAATCAATTCAATAGGATATTGAAGAGGTGGTCGATTTGCCTTTTCCATAGATCCGAACTTCAAGGACAACAGCGTTGGGTAAAAAGATAACAAAAGATACATGAAGTTCATAAATCTCATTGTTTCTATTCATATAGTATTAGGCTTAATCATAACGAACCCTTTTTGCGATGCTTTTAAGGTCTTAGACTAGAGTTCTTGCCCGACTTATACAGTGGCTCTCACAAGAAAGCTGCAAAGGAAGAAAATGATAATGCTTCTTTGGTAGTACGCTTTTGATCATTAACTCAATCTTAATGACTGTGAACTTTACATCGTTGTAAAATGTAGGACTATTTACATGGTAAAATAGCATTTCCTTAATGAGATATTGGGATCTCTGATTCTTTCTTGCCAAACCCTTATTTTCCACAATACTTATTAATTTGCACATGTCTCATTATTGGCAATTTGATGCATTTATAATGCACCACTCTACCATTTTAATGCAATTTATTCTAAGTAAAACCCACAGGTAGCATTACATCAAGTGCATTATTAGGGGCAACTTTTGGGGGTTAATGTTTTTTTTTTTTTAAATCTTATGTCTTCTATGCAATTTAATTCGGACTAAATGAATTATAATGCCAAACTTTATTGCAATTTACAATCTTAATCTATTATCAAACAACATTGTACAATTTATTTTTTTCTTAAAAACAAATTATGAAAACTAGCCGCCCATCGGGCGGGCCTTGAAGCTAGTTTATTATATTCAAACTTTTTATTTAACAGTCATTACGAAAATGGTTAAAATGCATAGATATGTAGAGGATAGATTCAATGTTTACACATAGTACAAGTGACGACCGTTGCTTCAACCATGAGAAGCAATTGAAACCATATTCTTTACTACCCTTATCATTGCCAAATTTTTGTACATTCAATAAAATAAGACCACTCGTCACTGACAACCTTTAGTGACTTGTATAACATAAAAAGTCAGGTTTCATATTGTATTATTATTCATAGTAGTTGCGGAGAAGGTACACATCATATTGATGTTATTGTATTGTTATTTACTATATTCAAACTTTGAATAATTCAATAAAAGGGACGTTTCCAGTATGCTATACCCTCTTTATAATTTGTGTGAGTAGAATAACATTAGTACTTCAAAAAGACAATAGTGTTATGAAATATCAGTCATGTACACATAAATGCATGCCACATTTTCAAATATAGACCAATCATGTAGCTAGTTCTTGATTGTTTATTACCTCTGTGAAATAAATAGTGAATGTAGGTAGTATAAATACTACATGATATCTCTCAAACAAAGTGCACCAATTTCACCACTTTGTGGTGATCTTTCTTCTTATCTCCCTCTAATCTCTCTTTAAGTTTCTTGATTATATTGATAATGTTAGTTTATGGACATTATTTTAGTAGTCGTATGTTAGGATTGAACTCGAGATCACGGGATTCCACACTTTATGTATGAGACTTGATGTTTAAATAATTAATGTTAAATGTTATATTTAATTATTTAATTCACAATAAACGACTAAAGAGCGTTAGGTAATTTATGGAATTGACTAACGGTCGGTAAATGTCAACGGGATACGAAGAAAATAAAACAAGACAGGAGAAGGTTCTAGAAATCCTCTCTTGAGCTTGTTTATGGCCAAAACAATGGAATCCCACATCGAAAACCATTATAAACTTGATCTCAACCATAAGGGTATAAATACATCCCTATGTATTCATCCCTTGGTACACTTGATTTCAATAGAAGGCCAAACTTCTTCTTTTCTCCTCTCTTGTTCATAGGTCGACGACCGAAGCCCCAAGAAAAGGGATTTGCAAGTAACCTTGAACATTACAAAGTGTTTGGTAAATCTATTGTGATCAAGAACTAACATTCACATCGAATCGCTATTAGTACATGTGTACAAGAACGTGATATAACCACATTATTGGTTATATCTTGGATTGAATAACAAAAAGGTAAGGGGTTATTCTTATAATCCATATAAACCCTAATTAGGGTTCATAAGTTGAAGATTTGCTTTAATTGATTCTTGTTCGGGCTAGAATCACAAATGTGCGTTTACTATTTATTATTGATTAATTAATTATATGTTATATGATCTTGTTATAACGCTTTCGCATATGCTTACTTGATGTTATTGGTTTATTTATATGCATGTCATGATTATATAATTCCAACAGTGGTATCAGAGCCAGGTTATAATGTGTAATTAATTATCGAAACGCATAAAAATTGAATATTGATTTGTTTAGTTAAATGCTTAATCGATTCTAGGGTTTTGATTAACCAAACCCTTATTTTTTTGGGTCTATTTACCCATATTGATTTTTAGGGTTTTTGGTTTTGATTTTTAATATGATTAGAAACCCTAAGATTGTCATGTAATTGGTTATGCGTTTTAGAAAACGATCTTGGTGCAATATGTTAATTGTTAAGCATAATCCATGAAAAGTGCATGTTTGCATGGATTTAATTATGTGATGAATTTAAATTGTTTAAATTGGTTATATGAATTAAATTGTTAAGTTATATCGAAACATGTAAATTTATTAATAGATGTCGAATTGGGGAAGACTCCAATATTAAGTAATCAATTACGTGCTATGTGGTGTTTGTTTAGTTTTGGCTTACGCAATCGATTTGTCGATGTATATGGATCTTTTTCCTTTGAAAAAGAAAGCCCTAATTGAATAAATACGTCATACACCTAGTTTTGATTATTAATAGGATTATTGAATTAAATTTGCATGTGGCTACATGTTTTATACATATTTAATTGTTATGTTATGTGTATGTGTATTTAGTTGTGTTATTTTTTATTATGCATTACATATTTTTTGTTTATTATTGATGTGAGACATGTTTATAAACGAAAAAGGGTAATTTTTGAATAGAAAAATAATATGGACTAAATAAATGGAGAAATTTGTTTTGGTATTAAGAGTCAAATTTACAAGGTTTAGTTGATTGGTGTTTTTGTACAATAGTGTGTGAAAGGCGGACCGAAATCGCCATACAATGTGCTTGTCGAGAGGGGTTTTTAAAGATCATGCTCCTACCGGTTCTCTACAACCGCTTGTGTGCCGATCTAGACTTACCTATATCACTATTTTACGTACAATATCATCTTAAGGGTGAATTGACTACAATTCCACTATGATTACCCGAAACACTAAGCTTTAAGGCTTATCCAAAAGTACGGTATAGTGGATGATAATTGTTAGTAATTCTTTAATTGGTGAACCCAATATGTAAAACCCTCAAATTCGTAAACCTAAAAATACGTATAATTTTGAAATTTTTATTTAAACCTTATGATATTCTAAATTAAACCTTATACTTTATTTTATGTTATAATTAAACCGAAAATAGTAACCTAATCTTTACTAAATAAATTGGATTTGGTACAAATAATAAAAGAATCCTACACCTAGCCTTTATATGTGAATTAAAAGTTTCCTAAATAAAAGCCCCTAAATAAATTCACACGTTTTGGAAGACTTGTGAATTTCGAATGGCTGTTACTTACCCGTTATATTTCTCCAACTCACGCTCGATATTGCTCCCATATCCTCGCTTAATTGCTTATTTTAGCTAATACTGATATACCTGTTTACTAAAGAATATCCTCTCTTTCTTTTAATGTAACAAATATAGCTCTCCTACCAAGGTAAACACTATTCCTAAGAAGCACATTTGCAGAAAATAATCATCATGGCATGTTATTTACTTTAAAGTAGATTTTCTCAAAAACCGTTCAAAAAATCATCATGTAGCAGTTTTTTTGTAAAGACGCACCCGCAATTCTAGAGAATGGATGCAGTTTCTTTGACACAACAAACCAAAACTCTGAAAATGTGCACCCCTCAACCACGAAAAGGATGTGGGTCAATGATGATGTTCCACAAATGGTAACCACGCAATTGACCCACAGTGATGCCTGAAAGAAAATACGATCAGATAACAGTGGGTTAGACATGCTGAACATGTACCTAACCACCATAAGCAAAACCAATTATACAGAAGTTACTGTGTGAGTTTTTCGTGTATGACGGTCTAACATACAAAAGCATGAATCAGAGCGGCTGTTTCAGGCAACCTCATACAAACTCAGCCAGACTATTTGACACATGAAACTCATGAAACACTCGACATGGCTGCAATCACAGTTTAGGCGTGGTTCCCATATTATTTTCATGTAAAGTGCTCGGTAAAACAGATGTTTGCGTAGAAGCACCTAAAACGACAATGATAATCCAACTTTCCGTATATACTGATTTTGAAACCGGATAAATGTGATCCTAAATAGTTAATCAAATCACCTCGAGTGACCGAATGTACATACCTACTCTTTTCAGGCAACGCATTGGGACCACTTCCTGTTTGCGTGAACACATCCGCAATGACAGCAGCAATCAGAAAATTAGATGAATACTTATTTGATAAACATATCAATCTGCAAGTGTACCTTGCAGCCGACAATATCGAGCAAAGATGGGTATTCAAAAAGGCCAGCAGTAACTTTAACTCTTAGTATTCATTCGACAGTATCATCAATCCTCGACATTGGTACCTCTTCTGACTCTACCAAATATCCTAAATCTTCCAAAAACAACTGATATCTGAAGGAAACCATCACCTGAAAGTTTCAAATTCTTAATACCTAAGATATAAAATGCAAAATATTTGATTTGTGGAGGTATTACTGAGTTATACTCTACCATATCAATTCTGCATTAACTGCAAGTAATTGGCTGAAATGAAAGGAAAAGGAGGGCCGAATAAAGATACCATTTCACTCCAGGCGCTTAGCAGCCTCCTGAAATAAAATGATGGAATCATGCTCAAAATGAAACAAATCGAATCAAGCCTCCTTTAATTAAAAAGATTGAATAAGACACATACATGCTCATTTAAGCTGTGTTTGGGATTGCTTATATTCAACGAATGTGTGATCCTCTACCTGTTCAATAGATGCACGTTCTACACGCATAGACATTTGCAGATAACAATAATTATACTTGGGAGAGGAAAACATCAATGATGGTATTACACAAGTAATTACTTACGCTTCTTTCCATTGATATGGTCCAAGTAATTACTTACCTCAGTTAACACAAATCATTGAATAAAGCACCAAATAATAAGTAAAAAGTTATTTGTATATCCCGTTTACTTATAAATAGGTCGAGTTGGCTGTTTTATTTAAAATGGGTTAAAAGGGAGTAGAACAATAAATTTACCTGCAGCTCTTTATCTTCTATATAACATTTCATGCTTCATTTTGAAAAATCACTTGAAGATTGCAACATTATTTGAGACCTAGTGGTCAAGGTTTTAATCATGTGTGCAACATTCTTCTTGCTGTTGCTGAGGAGATCTAATTAGCACATTAGTTAATTATTAACGTACTTCAGAATGAAATGAAAAATTGTTCTTATTGGTCAATCATATTCGGTATGGCATGTTCCAACATGTACCGACAAATGACATATTTTTACCCGAACCCATTTTGACGTGCCACCTAATCTATTCCTCTTGGCTCGATACTTACGATGATGATAAAAAGAGGAGTCACAAGCTGAAATTTAATTTTTTTTATCTAAAAGGGGAATGGGCAGCAAATCACAATCGGTTTATATCTATAACACAATAGTATTTGGTTTGACCGTGTTATGCTAAAAGCTTAGACCTTACCAATTTAAAATACTAAAGTTAAAAAAATCATGATAATGGTGATAACACTATCCAAGTATTGACTCATTTTTTTGTTGAACTTTGAGTTAAAACAATTAAAAACATCTTAATCAATATATTAAATTGTTTATGAAGAACTACAATACTTACATGATGAAATATGTAGCATACGCATTCTTGAAGGAGTTGATATCAAGCCGGGTATACCCTCATTTCCTACAACCTTGAAACATAAATTTACATCAGCTGAAGCATAATAACTATTTTAATGTCATTTCATGATTCATAATTAACAGTTTTAATTGGATTATAGAATCTACATAACTCTAGCATAGTGTTGCATAGTTTTCCTGATAGACGTTTCATCAAACACGTAGAGAGCATTCAAACAATAGATACATAACAATGATTTCAAACCCAAATAAATTAATTTCCAACAGAGATGTTGTGTTCATAGACATAGCATCAAACACTAAACATGCATAAGATCCCATCAATAAAAATTGCATCCCTAAAATCAAGGGAAATTGTTAAAGATAATAATTATAGGGCGTTTTTATGAATCAATTTTAAAAATTTCACACTTTCCTGCATTATCCCTAATTATAAATTTCAAGCTTTCCTACATTATCCCAAATTGAAAATTAAAAAAAAAAAATTGATGATAATAAATTGGGCGTTTCATTTGAATCAAATGATAATCAATAATTTTTACACTAAAATAATGGGAATAACAAACAAATACAAAAAAAACGGACCTGGATAATTAAACTTGAAGACTGCAACATCTTCAAAATAACCTAAATCACACAGTTTAAGCAGCTGCTTCAAATCTGCAGACTCACGAACAGCATATTCACGACCTTGTTCCCAAACCATTACAGCATCATCTTTCCTTCCCAAAGCAGAATATGCACAGCCTAAATAGTAATAACCAGAACAACTTTTAATACAAAGATGCCTGAACTTGATGACAACTTCAAATGTAAATTGCAGATAAAACCAAAACACTAAAGTGATTAAACATATACAATGTTAAAATCATTAAGTTAAGTTTAATAAGGGGAAATATACTCATCAGGAAATGTCATTTTACATATTGTATTTAGTTGTCAAGTGCCTGTATCAAGAACTACGTGAACGCTAACCAAGAGAACATGAACAACCAATCCAATTACAGCTTACAACACATCAGGTTGCAGTATTCGAGATAAAAAAGCTTAGATAGTATATACTAATCAGGAAAATTGGATCAAGATTCATGATTTTTCCCCAAAAATTGTGATTAAATAATCATTGTGATTAATGTGATTGTGAATCTATTTATTTTGTTAGTTTTGACAAATGAGAAGCGTTTCTAGGAAGACGCCCTTTTCTTCCAAAGTCAATTGTTTGAAGACTAAAATGTTCCAGGCCGTTAGATTAAGATGATTTTCCACGTGTCAAGTTTTAAAGAATTTTGAAGAGAGATGATAATTTCAAAAGCCTGTTTTATTGTTATAGTAGATAACAAAAAAATAATGATGTGCACCTTCTCGGCAACTACTATGAACAATAATACAATATGAAACTTTAATTTTTATGTAGACATGTCATTAAGGGCTGCTAGTGACTAATGTTCTTATTTATTTGAATGTATAAGAATTTGCCAATGATAAGGGTTTCACCAATTGCATCTCCTGATCGAAGTGGTGGTCGTCACTTTTACTATGTGTAAACATATGTATAAATATGTTGAAAGGTTCATTTTGAGATCCAACTACATTTTATTTTTTTTATTTTTTTTGGCAAAGGGTGAAAATTTATATTAATATCAACACAAATTACATAAAAATGAAATTAACTACATGAAATGGACATGAATTACAGTGTTTATCAATTGACACGATGAATCAATGATAAATTATTGCATTAAATTATTGATATAACCTTTCAAAATATATCTCTCCATGAGTCTGTCGCGACTTTTAAACAAAGGCAAGCGTTGGATACCACATGGGTACAACTATTTAATGACTTGTTAAAAACACTATACAACTATACATAGTCCTAGTAATTACATAAATGGTCCCCGTGGTCGCGACTTTTAAACAAAGGCAAGCGTTGGATACCACATGGTACAACCAATGTTTTAAAACCCGGTTCGACCCGGCCGGTTGAACCAGGAACCGGAGTGATGACCGGTCCGTTGTATGCCGGGTTTTTGTTGAAATTCAAACCGGATTGAACTTTCGGGTTTTGATCGACTCGGGTTGAATCACCGAACCGGAAACCAGCCGGTTCAACCTCATTAAAGGAAAAGAAAAAAATTGATGTAATAAGTTGAAGATGTAATAGGAGATGTTGCTTGTGCAAATGGTGTAATCATGTTAAACTTTCTCATCTTGTTATAGATCGACTGATAGTGGTTTCGATTTCTTGTAAGTTGGCTTAGATTAACAAGATGTTGTGGACGGTGATAGTGAGTTAAAAAAAATGGTGAACACTATGTTGGTAGAGACAACCATAGGGACACTTGTTACAAATATGTGAGAGTTGCCCAAGAATTTAAAGGAGACAGTCGCCCATGAGGTATTTGAGGAAGTTGGATTTTTTTTGGGGCACATGGGGTACACCCATGTGTACAGCTCACAGCTAGCTCACTGCTACTTTTGCCGAACATAGCCTTTGTGATATTTGTTCTACTTTTTTGTTGTGAATGTCGGCTTATATAGCTGGATATAGCTGGGTTATAGTAGCTTATTTGGTTTTGGGCTTGTGTTTAATAAGTTTTTTTTTTTTTTTTGGCTTATTTTGAAACATTCTGGTTTATATGTATATTTATTAATATGTGATTATAAGCTTATATAAGCCAAAAAGTTGCAAAATAAGCCGCAAATAATGAGCTTATGAAACTTAAGCTCAAAACCAAATAAGTAATGAGCCGACTATATAAGCCAAAACAAACAACCCTATAAAGTTTGCTTTGATCATGGGTTTGGGGGTGATCGGGTAAGTTTGAATTTTTTTAATTTTAATTTTTATTTATTTATTTATTTATTTTATCATAATTAGTTGCTATTGACTAGTGGTCTTATTTAAGAGAGAACTTTTTTTCAGATCTTGTTTAAAGGAAAACTTTTTTCAAGAACACAACTTTAAGTAAACATTTTAGTCTAATTTTGTGAAAACTTTACCGTTGGTCCCTAAACTTTCCACGAAACATCACAGGGCACCTTAACTTTTTTTTTAGTCGTCAGGCGTCCAAAACTTGAGATTTTGAGTCTGAATGCGTCCCTCCACCACTATTTGTTGTTTTGTTTTGTTTTTAGTGAAGGGCATAACGGTTATTTTATATATTTGAATTATTACTCATATAATTCTCCTCCTCTACTCTTTTTCTTCCACTTTTAATGTTTTGTTTTGTAATGATCAGTTCCAAAGCATGTATTCCATATTGTCTGCAATATATCTGATGAATCAAGACACATACCCCTTTCATGCAATATATCTGCTGCTTTTAACAACCCATTATGAACATATCCTCCAACAACTTCCTCAAAGTCTCACTTTCTGCATCTAATATAACTCCTGCTGCTTTTAACAACCCATTATGAACATACCCTTCATCAAATTTCCTCCGACCCAACTTATTATCCAACAAAACCGCATAATCTTTATGGCTAGCCAAATTAAGGCCTCTAATAGCAAGTACTATATCAACATGAGCATGATCAAGATACAACAGATACGGTGGAGCCCGCCCATGAGTGTCTTATATATGTTCTTTTTAGAATTATACAATTTGGATCAATTCCATATCCACCAGGTGGTTCCCAAAGAGGGCATCTAAGATTATCTTCATATACTGCAAGAATATACCAACAAAGCCTAGGGACTGGTTCAAATTCCTCAGCTGTGGTAAGACCCCATGTCTCACTGTCGTGACCTGCAGTATGAAGGCATCGCTTCCAAGCCCATCAAGCACAAGCTATACAGTAAACACATTCAAGAATAGGGACACCACCACATATGATCGACATTGTGGCTGCAAAGACACAATAATGTCAGCAAGGAAGATGCATTTTCATGTAACTCGTGGAAATCAATTAATCATATACCAACACAATCTCAATTCATTTCTAACTCGTCACTCGATCTTGATAGGAAAACCTGTAAATGATGATGTCTTTATCAGTTCTTATAACGGTTTCTGAACTTAAATGGAATACATGCAATATAAAGTCAATCAAGACACATACCCCTTTCATGCAATATCTCAGGCTCAAACTCTAAGGACTTGGTCAAATTTGCGATCGCCTGTGCAACAACTATATTAGACACGGAGGCATGCATGAGATAAAAATAATTTGAAAGAGCCTTATTATAAGTTTATAACAATGCATGGAAACGTTGGTCTTTACAAAAGAAGCTTACTCACTTAGTTGTCAAAAATACTAATAGTTCTTATACAACAGTTACCATCTCAAATTACGAAATTACTCGGGTAATGAATGAGGCAAGATGCAATGTTAACTAACTTACAGTCCACATGGTCCTTGGTGTAGTTATACTTGGTACAAAATGGACACTCACAACTTCACTCAGTTTACGATTCAAGTTCCATAAAAATATGTATAGTTGGTGGACAGTAATTCATATGATGTAATCCCACTGAGCACAGTATCAAAATACATATGAAATACATGCTTTGAGGCTGAATGCGTCCCTCAACAATATGAAATACATATTGCAAAGTTCGAGAAGTTATCTGGTGTCACAATATTGAAGACATGGGATTCCAGGGTCACCCATGTCATTGCATCTATAGATGAGAATGGGGCATGTACGTAGAAGAACCCTCAAATATTTGATGGGTGTTATAGAGGGGAAGTGGATACTCAATATCGAATGTAAGCACATGTTTCTATATATTTAGCAAAACTATAATTTATGATCAGCTACTTGGAATTTCTCTAAAACTGTCTAACGCATGTTAAAAGGGATCAAGGCTTGCTTGGAGGTCAAGAAACCTGTTGATGAACAGCTCTATGAAATTAATCTCGACATTCATAGGGAGACGATACCGATAAATAATGAACAGTAGTTTCTAATTTACAATCTTGAGCTACCCAGTGGCGAAGCTTGGAATTTTTAAGTGGGGGGTCGGGATCTAAATTTTTTTTTTCCTAAGGCTATATTTCAGGTATACCGAAATTTTCGGGGGGTCGAAACCGAATATACCGAAATTTTTCTACACGAAAACTATATACCCCTACATCGCAAAAAAAAATTCGGGGGGTCGGGCGCCCCCCCCCCCCTTAAAAGCTGCGCCACTGGAGCTACCTGATAAGTTAAAAGCTAACAAGCAAAACCTGGTTTTGAGCCAAAGAAAGTCTGATGCAGAGGCACTTGCAAAATCATGTGGCGCTGTAGCTGTAAGCAACTCATGGATTTTGAACTCCATTGCTGCTTGTAAGCTGCAAAATCTTGACTAGAGATTACTTTTGTTCTTAAATTTGCTGAACTTCAGGCAGTTTTATTATCAGAAACATGTATAGAATATGGTCATGCATGAATTTATTCCACACTTTGGCGTAATATATAAACAATTATAAATTATGTAACTTATGTAAGTTTGTTTCTCTTTGTTTAAACTTGCTCTTGTGCTATTCGCTGGAATATAATATTTGAGTTTTTATGATACATTTTACAAGGAACAGTACACATGATACAACCTATCATTCCAATATATGTATATGCGAATAAAGTAGCTGGGGCCCATACTTAGCAATGTTTTGAACCAAATATATGAAATGACTGTTATGTCATTCACTAAAAACAAAACAAAACAGCAAATAGTGATGGAGGGACACATTCAGACTCAAAATCTCAAGTTTTGGACGCCTGGCGACTAAAAAAAAAAAAGTTAAGATACCATGTGATGTTTCATGGAAAGTTTAGGGACCAACGGTGTATTTTTGTCTTTTTTTTTATGAGAACACAACTTTAATTAAGAATTGTTGCAATTCAAAAAAGGTTAGATTGTTGTTGCTCGTTTGCCTTGCACCTCTATGTAAATCGAAATAATTAATGTAAATAATTGATTACTAATGCAAGAATCCTTAGACCATTAAAAAAAAAAAAAAATTGCAAGGTTTGAGATATTCATAGAGTTTACTTTGATCGTGGTTTAGGGGTGATTGGGTAAAGTTTGAATTTAGACTTTTTTTTTTTTTTTTTTTTTTTTCTGTCAGAATTAAGATTTATGGGGAAAAAAACTAGCTATTCAATTTAATAGTTTTATTACAATACAATAAACTATTAAATGTAAATACACTAAGCCAAATACAAATGTCGTATCGGAGGTATAAGGTATGCAATCGCACATAAGATCAATATATTGTTTGCTCAAAGGTTGCACATGAGATCAAAAAGGGTAGTCGTCCTGGGATTAGTCGGCTCGCAATGTCGAGTCGGAAATCCAGGTAAAAAAAAAAAAAAAAAGGCCTGCACATCAATAAACAAAATATTAAAATTGAACATCGTAAATCAATATTTACTTAAATTACTTTACCTAAAGTCTACACTAAAAACTAAAAAAAATAATAATTAAAATAAAATAAAATAAAAACGCCAACTTTGTTTCTAAATAACATTTTTTGTAGTCCTTGTAGATAAAATAATAATAATAATTGATTATTTTAATGTGTCATTTTAGGTTAATAGTGATTTAATTTTTTCCACATGCCTTCAAAAATTTGGAATCGGGCACACAGCTATGCAACACACCTCGTGAAGTGTTACTCGGTTGAATTGGTCGGCTTAAACTGAACCAATTATTTGATTGAATTTAGTATATTTTATGTTTAACAAAGTTAAAGGCTACCAACTTGAGCGGATCTCTATCCATTTGCTAACTTGCCTTTTTATTCATTGCGTGGGCCGGTGGCCCAACTAGATCCACCATCTAGCCATTCCTTTTATTTGACTGGGTTGCCATCTAAAGGCCTCTTTAATAGTTAAATGACACGTCATCCAATTTCGGGTTTCAAGTTTAAACCCAACGTCACACAAACTCAAACTAGATACATCCCTACTTTTCTTCGAGAAAGTTAGTGTAGCCACATCAACATTGTTCGCACCTATAGGAACTGAATTTAAGACATCTTCCTGCATTTACAAATTAGCTTAAAAAACACAAGGAATGCAAATCACATGCATGCATGACCTTTATAATACGTCAAAGACGGCGACAATGATAGCATGGAATGTAGCTGATTTGGTCTAGTAATGAGATTAGAGCTAACTAACTTCGTCAATTAAATACGACTGCAATTTACTTATTAAATACGACTGCAACAAATGGTGTGGTTTATGTTCCAACTTGGATGTTATTTGGGATCATAATTGTTAGAAAATAACCGAGGATATTATACGTTGAGGACTAATTATAAGATTGCTCATAATCACTCGGGGTCTCATTTGGCTTGGGAGACTGTTGATGCGGTATTGGCTCTAAAATCATTATCTAAAAACAATAAATAAATATAGACATATATAGGATTTCCTATTTTAATCTAAGAAGTAAAAACATTCACGTCATGTTAATTTGTTTGTATTTTAATTGATAATAATACATATTTAATTTTTCTTTTTAATTCGTGCTTGCACGGATATTATAACTAGTTTTTATTATAAAAGAAAACCCGAATTATTCCCCTTATTCTAAATGCATTTGGTGTAAAAAAAAAAAAAAAAAAAAAAAAAAAAAAAAAAGTTGTGTTTTTAGTACTTGTTTAGTTATTCCAAAAATAGGTGGTAAAAACATAAACACAACTATTTCATTGATATCGTAGTATCGTACTTTGTTGCTCATATTTTTCTTTGTACTAAGTGTATAAAAAGTGTACAACTTTCCGTATAGGCATCTAAATGTATGTAAACATCTAGAATTATTTACTTGATGTTTGTGGATATATGATTTGAATCGTTGATGTGAAATATTTAAGATGTCCACTTTAAAGTAAAAGTTCTACAAATGGATCATGACTTCATTTCTCATAACAAACACTCAAATGTAGATATGTCTTCGAGTTTTCGAAGGCCGTGAGCGAATGGAATAATTAGATAAGTATTTTTGAGAGCTACAAATGCTCGATCTTTAGTCTCATTTGATTTCCATTGTGTCATGGTGGCTTTTATGCTCAACCACAAACATTATTTAAATTTTTAGACAATCTGCAAATCGTGTGTTGAGATTGTCAATCAAGAAAGACTATATCCTATTTGATGAATCAAGAATCTGGATAGGTTTTTTGCCTTATAGGTGTCAATATCATAAAAATGATTTGTTGGACTAGTACAACTAGCTACATGAGAGAAAACCAACCAAGATTCACATCTTTTATCCCGAAATTACATATAAACTACATATAGCTTTTACACACCCAATAAGCAACATCAAGAAAAGGTTTTGGCTACTGCTAAGACTTTTCTACACTCTTTAGCACCCTCAAGTGTTTTGGTTTTATGGCTGATTAGCTTGCCATTATTCTTTCTCGCACAATCCGAAATCTCATCCCAATTGACGAGTAAATATGTGGCCCAGACTTCTTTCCTTTTCCCGAGAACCATCGGTGTACGATCAAGCATTTTTTCTGTCAATACGTCAATAAACCACTCGAAGCGAGCTGGTTCCGAAACCATGAGAGTTAACATGCCAAAACTCTCCCTACAGGAATCAAGATCTTCCACATTGGCAATAACACGCTTTGCCACCTCTTCAAATTTTTGATAGCTTAACACGATTCCTTCGAGTCCCTTTTTTTCGTCGCCTTCCGCCCTGACAAACAGTTCACAATATTTTTCCATGTCAGTCAACTTTGCACCCTTAAACCAACGAAGTCCGCCAATGAATTTCCCCAATTCGTATAACGTGGTCCCAACATATATACCGACATAATATACGTCGTATTTTCTGTAAATCCAACTAAAAGTATCATCATCCACATGGATATCGAGTCTCTATATCTATTTCTTTTTTGAGTAAAGGGTTAACCTAAAAATAAGATTGCAAAAACGCTGAAGCTTTCCTTCCAGCCATCAACATTGTCCGAAAAAAGGAAACTGTTGCATTTAAATAACTCATAACGCTAAATTAAGCTTATTATCTTCGATCAACCATCATAACATCGTCGACTTTCTTGATCAACCATCGTCTACTAGTTACTAACCATCGTCTATTGTTTTTTTATCAACCTTCATCTATTTTCTTAATAACAATGGTTATTAATGACGGTGTGTCTCTCCATAAAGACGGCCTGCCTCTCCATAAAGACAAAGATGAAAATTTTCGGGCCAGAGATTTAACTCGTATCTCCGATGAAAATGGAGTAGTTAAGATGAAGTACTATATGTTCAAAACCAGATGGAGAAGCTTCTTAACAAAGTTTGTTAGAGAAATATGTTGTAACCGGTACCGTGGCTTTATCGAATTACAAGTATTTGTCGCTGATACATACGAGTTAAGTTGGATTTACAGAAAGTACGACTTATATCTCGTAGGCATTAAAGTAGACAATACAGTTTACGAACTCGGTGACGGCTACAAAGGAGGATGTAGATGGTTAGAGGGGGCTACCCTATAAGGATACTCCAAAAGATATGAAGACTTGTTTTTACGGAAGCCCGAAGACAAAAGAACCAGATTAGATGGGATTACCATAAGCTAATTTGTTTGTATTTTAATTGATAACAATACACATTGATTTTTATTTTTTATTTTTATTTTTTTTAAATCCATGCTTGCACATGCATTATAACTTAAAACATCAGAAAAAAAACATAACCTACGCAACTTAAAGGACCAGCAGGTACAACTTAAAAGAATAACATGGTTAAATTTACTCAAATAAAAAATTCTCACAATCTATAAAGTTATTGTAACGAAAAAGATAAAATTAAAAGACATTAATCGCCACAAATTTTGTTACAGGGTACCCGCCACCGCATCGCGCGGGTACCCTGCTAGTTGAACAACAAAATAGATATACACCATTTGTAAGGCATGATAATTAAAAGGGAAATTGGCAAAAAAAAATGCACTATACTTCCCACTATTTGTCATTTTATATAGCGTCATTTTTTTTATTATATCACCAACTTTTCAAATCCGTGCCATTGTGTGGTCTGTGTGACCGCTTCTAAGCGTAGCCGGTTATATCTGTTTTTTTAATACTTTTTATATCTTTTTAACTTTTCCACGTGTGATAATAATAATCCACGTTGGATAATCGATTTAATAAAGTGGTCCACCGGTCCCCATTTACGTTATTCCAAAAATACACATTCCCCACACACAGACTTGTTTATTCCAATGGTCCCCAAACCAAACCCTAATTATTAAAATACAAATTGACAGTCGATCTTTAGTGATTTTGTGAGATTAATGTGGGCAAAAGGTACATCTGACCTTATTATGTATGTATTTTTGTGGAATTGTTTTTTAGTTATGTCTCCCATAATATACACATGATTTAGGGTTTATATTGATTACGTATTAATTCTTTTTTTTTTTTTGTTTTTTTTTTTTGTTTACAGTATGACTCCTGGTTTAGACGCGTTGTTATTTGATGTACACTTTGATGGTGTCTTCTATTTCGATACACTCAGGTATGAAAATGGTGTAGTTTACCATTTAAAGGTTTCTAAGGATAAGAAGTTTGATCATGAGGGTTTGGTTGAGTATCTGAAAGAGCAGTTAGAGACCAACATCTTTGCCATGTTTTTTACGTTACCAGGATGTGAGTTAGAGGTTGGGCTAAAAATAGTTGAGTCTAATGCAGAATTGGAATCAATGTATTCATTTTGTGAGTCTTATGGAAAGTTAGAAATGTTTTTAGCCCACATTCCCCAAAATTTGTATGATTATTATCATACAAATTTAGTATCTGATGAATCTGTTAATGAGGAGACTTCAAAACTTAGCATATTAGGGATTAAGAAGAAAGATGATGGGAACATGTCATATGATGAATTAGTCTTATGGGCTGAGGAAGAAGCGCATAGGCTAAAAACACCACCTAGGCCTAGAACTGTAAGCATTAAACATTGGGATAGTGTATCACCACGTAAGATCAGAAAGGCATTTAATATAGAGAATGAGGTTGTTGCATCATCTGATGTTGTGAATGATTACATTGGTCCATCAGAACCTGTTGATCATGACGATGGTCCATCAGAAAATTTTGATGATCACATTGGTCCTACAGAGAATGTTGATGACACTGGTCCTACAGAAAATGTTGTTGAGGATGTACCTAGGAAGTGTGTGGATAAAGGTAAGGCTCCAATGATTTATGAAGATAGACCAGTTCATGCTAGAAAGCCAATGGTTAGGAATAAGGGTATTGTTATTGAAGAAAATGTGATCCAAGTGTTATGGCTGATTATTCTAGTGATAGTGAGACTGAAATTCCTGACTACACAATGTTGTACGAAGATAGTGAAAGTGAAATGTCTGACAGATCTGTAGACTATTTATCAGAAGGTGAGGATGAGTTGATTGAACTTAGGAGGAGAAATTTTGAAGCGAAAAGGGCACCCAAGGTTAAAACACAAGCTAGTGAACCACAAGGTGGAGAGGGAAGTTCAAGACAAAAGAACTGGTATGGTATAGGTGATAAATGATATTGTCTTAGAGCATGAGGAATTCTTGGATCATTTACTGAGGAAGCTAACAATGATGTGGAGCTAACAGATCCATTCAAAATTGTGGAAACTAATGTGGATAGGTATCCTGTTTATGATGCAGATACACACTGGAAAATGCAAGAACCAACGGTAATTCTTTAGTACATTATAAATATTATTCATGCTAAAAAGGTAACAGTTAGTCCTTTCAATAACATGTACTTATTTTATATTGCAGGTTGGGAAAAAGTTTATCGATGATGGTCAGTTAAAAGAATGCCTCACATACTATGGATTAGCAAATGGATTTTCTTTATGATTTGAGAGAAGTGGCACAAGGAAACTGGTAGCTCGCTGTGGTTTACATCCTGAGAGCATCAAAGATCCAAAGAAGGGGAAACAAAGTAAGTACAACTGGTATCCAAGTAGTAGGGATGAAGGGTCTAAATGCCCATGGAGGTGTTACGGGAAGCAGATGGTTTCTGAAAACTCATTTCAGGTAATAGCACTTACCAATGAGCATACATGTGTGAGAGATTTTAAGTTTGGAACTTTGATTAATTACAAATGGATAGCTAAGCACTTTGGGCATAAGATTAAAATGAATCCATACATTAAGTTACATCAAATAGCTGATTTAGTCATGAAAAAATACAAATGTAATATAAGTCCCAGTGTATGTAGGAGGGCAATATATGAAGGGGATAACACAATGTCAGATCATTATGGTTACATTAGGTCATATGCTAAAGCTATTTTAGATACGAATGATGGTTCAACAGTTAGAGTGGGGGTTACAGTAAATCCCGATGATCAAACATACTTTGATAGATTCTACGTATGCTTTAATGGATTGAAAGAGGGTTGGAAGAAAGGCTGTAGAAGGGTTATAGCTTTGGATGGTTGTTTCCTGAAAAAACCAAATGTGGGTGAAATTTTTACAGCTATTTGTAGGGATGGTAACAACCACATCTTTCCGGTAGCTTGGGCAGTGGTGAATGTGGAGAACAAGGACAACTGGTCATGGTTTCTGGAATTGCTTGGACAAGATCTTGAATTGCCAACTGGAAAAGGTTTAACACTTATGTCAGACCAACACAAGCTACCTTTCATTACTATTTTGCAAATGTCTTTGCTTCATTGAACTTTATTTTGTAATGTCTTTGATGCATATTTATTTTTATGTTAATATAGGGTTTGCTAGAAGCTGTCAAGGATATAATGCCACATGCCGAACATAGACAATGTGCAAGGCACATCTATGAGAATTTTAGGAAGACATATAGTGGTTTAGAGTTTAGGCTTCTGTTTTGGGCGGCTTCAAAGGCTAGTCATCCAGGTAGGTTTAACAAGGTTATGGAGAAGATCAAAGTCGCTAACCCTGGTGCATACGACTATCTGCTTAAGAAAGATCCAAAGACCTGGTCTAGAGCTTATTTCCATATTGGTAACAACTGTGAAGCTGTGGAGAATGGATTCAGTGAGTGTTTCAATGCGGTTCTGCTACAAGTTAGAGATAAGCCACTGATTACACTACTAGAATCAATGAGGGTAATTGTTATGGAAAGAATGAACATAATGAGGAAGATGTTGGAGAAATGGACAGAGGACATTTGTCCAAACATTCAGAAAAGATTGGAACTCTTGAAAGATCAAATCAGGTAAGATTTTCAAAGCTTATGTGATGAATATAATGCTCAATAACACTTAAGTGTATACTAATGACTTATTTCTTCTTTTTTTATATGCAAGTTTTTGGCATGTGATACCAGCTGGAGGTGATATATTTGAAGTTAGAAATGGTTCAGAGGCTTTCGGCGTTGATGAAAAAAATAGGACTTGTAGTTGCAGGATGTGGCAGTTGTCAGGTTTGCCATGTACCCATGCCATAGCTGTCATTTTTAGGATAAACAGAATGGTAGAATCATATGTGCCAAACTATTTTAGAAAAAAAATGTTTCACGATGCATATCATCAATACCTAACACCAATAATTGGGATGAGTTTCTGGCCTGATACTAGTGAAATGGGTAAAGTCTTGCCTCCTGCGAAACATAAAATGCCTGGTAGGCCAAGGAAAAAAAGGATTAGAGCTAGTCATGAAATTAAGAATCCTAACAAAGTGCCTAGGACTGGTATTGAAATGACTTGTTCAAATTGTTTTCAAAAAGGTCATAATAAGAAGGGTTGTAAGAATGAGACTGTTGTGAAACCAACTAAACCACCTGCTAAGAAGTAGACCTAAATTACATACATCCTCAGGTTTAGTTGATGAAGATGAACCCTTAGTTCAACCATTTAGAACAACACCAGATGAAACACCTAGGTCTAGTGAATTTGATGGGGGTATTGATAGGCCAACTGTGAAAACTACCAACAAAACAAAAAAAACAAACAAAACAGTTGGTCAAAATGGTCAAGAGGGTGGTTCTAGTGCAACAGTTGTGGGTGGTTCTAGTGCAACTGCACCTAGGCAAACCAATAAAAGGGTAAGGTTTAGTGATGTGGGTGGTTCTAGTGCACCTAGGCAAACCAATCTCAGGGGAAGAGGTAGAGGTAGAGGAAGAGGAAGAGTGAGTACAGGTTTGGGCAGAATAGGAAGGTTGGGAAGATGGTTTGGAATTGATGAAAATGAAAGTTCTTCTACTAAAGAAGATGAGCATGCTGAAGAAATGCCAATTGACAGCCAAAATGCACCTCATGACTCAGAAAGTCAGGTGTCACAGAATGCAGCTACTAAGAATTCTCATACTCCAGCTATTCCTTTTGAAAACCAAGCTGTACCAGACATTAATGTAGCACAACCAAGAGTTAGAAGACATTTTGTTCAGCCAAGGCAAAGAGGAAGGAGTGAAAGAATCTTGCAGAAAAAATTGGCAAAGCAACAAGGAGGAATTAGGAGTTCAAGCTCTAATGCTCTCAATTTGGAATGAAAACAAGTCTTTCCTGTTGAAATTAACTTTTTATGTCAAATAACTCTTATGTTGTGTAACCTTAACTTACTAATGTGCACTTCTTTTGTTCATATATGTTGTGCACTTAGAAACATGTATTAGGTGGTTATGTCATGTAAGTTTACACTATTATGTGATGCTCAGTTTTGTTCATGAATGGGCAGTCACAAGTTATGACATGAACCTATGTCTATGTTAAATGTGCATGTGTATTATATGTGTATTCTAGAATAACAAAATAACCAAAAGAAAGCATTGCATTAAACATAAACCAACCCATGACATTGTCATTATACATTACTCCTAACATATTAACTAGGCTAATACATGACTTGCATAAACAAACAACATCACAATGACAAACAAACCAAAAAACACTACAACTTTGTCATGTGAATTGATTTTGGCCTTAATCAAACTCAAATATTCCTACAACTCAGCCTTCAACTCAACCATTTGCAAATATGTTGCTTCTTCAAAGTTGTAACTTTTGCCTTCAACATAGTTTGATCCACCAGCCTTGTCCATGTGCAACTCAGATTTTCCCCTAATCAACTCATCAACTCTCGACCTCAACAATTTAAGTTCTTCATGCTCTTTATAGAACAGCTCTTTGTAGTAGTCACTAGGTAGCTCATCATCCATAAACCCATAAAACTTGCACTGATTTTCCCTACCCTGTTATAGCGTGATATACAAATGAAAACCCACTTCAATCTAGTGTACCAAAAAGTTAAATTACATACGAATAATTATCTTACATATTTTGGACAACCCTTGAATCTTCGACCTGGGTTTGTGATGATCCATGCCACTTGAGGTGAGACTGGTAAATGACAATCACTCGGTGCGTGCAATTACTTCTTCTTTTGTGTAATAACGTCTGATTGACGTGGATCTTGATCGTGATGTTGATGAAGAAGAGGATCTCATGACTAGGGTTAGGGTTTTGTGTGGTGGGGATAAAAGTGTATGTGTGTGGATAAAAGGGAAAAGGGGATGGTGGGGATAAATAAATAAGGCTTTTAAAAGTATTGTAAAAGTATAAAATACTTGAAAAGGAAGAAAAAAAGTGGAAAAAATATATTATCAGCTTTTACCTACGCCATGTAGGACAGCCAGGAACAACCGGTCACACAGACCACACAATGGCACGGATTTGAAAAGTTGGTGATATAATCAAAAAAAAAAATGCTACATACAATGACAAATAGTGTCAAGTATAGTGCCTTTTTTTGCCAATTTCCATAATTAAAATTCAATTCCAACTTTCTCCAAAAATATGCAAAGAAATAAATAGATGTCAAAATTAAATTCGCATGGTACCCGTGCGTTGCGATGGTTGAAATCCTGTAACCACAATATTTGGCGAGTAATATTTTTCTTTCATTTTTTTCGTGATAATGATTCTACGTCGGGTACCATATAATCTAGATTCGTCTCTGAACCACTGATTTGCGCAGGTACCATGCTAATTACACATTATAGTTTCTTTATTTTTTGTTTGTGTACACTTTTTTTTTTTTTTTTTTTTTTTTTGAGACGGTGAGAGTACCTATTAAATGTAAATAAGCTAAATCAGACACTAGAGCCGTATAAGTCTTATACGTACAAGTGTGCAACTAGAGTCTCAAAAAATTTAAGAACCTCCAAATTTTGACTTAAAAAAACTAGCAGACGGCTCTGTGAATCACATCTCAAGTATGTTCGCCGTCTGTGAATCACATCTCAAGTATGTTGTCGATCGAATAGATTAGTTTCAGCTTAAAGTGAACTAGTCATTCGCTTAAATTCAGTAGATTTTATGTTAAGTGTTCAAAATATGTTACCAATCGTATTCTAACAAAAGCATACCACACTGATCTAAACACCGGTTTGGTTATGGAATATAGTTACTTATGTCATTCTCGACTTGAACGTGCATTATGAAGGCTCGTTAAGGTACCACATCAAGCACAAGCTTAGCCTAAGGACTCAACTCCGATGTCTTGCCTAATTCCACGTAAACTCGTTTGATTGAAGGGAGTAAAAGATAAGCACATCATCCATGATTCCATAATCTCTTCATATGATATATAAATATACATCAAGTAAGCAAAATGTATTAAGTGCTTTTTTCATCATTTCACAAGTTAAAACTGAGTGACACCATAAACCGTTGATGTTGATATTTTAAGACATGTACACTTCAACACCAATAGTTTTCACATTTTGGCAAACCGGACACACATTCACACCCCTATCACAATCTTTACACAAACTCAAGTGTCGACATGGCATCACCAGAACCGAGACCTCCCTCACATTGCATGTTCTGCATATCATACCATGGTTACGAGTCTTTGATGGAGCGTTAGTCAACCCAAGGTAATTGTTAGGGTCTATAGATGATACAGCGTCATTTTCTAGATCTGTATCACCGAATCCTTCTTTGACTTGATTGTCATTTCCTTGTGCTAGTGCTTGTTGCAGGTTCGTTTTCAACATATTCACTACTGACTCGTTGTATTTTGCTCTGTAGTGCCAGTTTTGGGCTTCGTTTGCCACTTGTTTTATTCTTTCCACGAGTTCCTTGTTTTTACGGTTTATTGTTTCTATCTCAAGATCTTTCTCGCGCAACTTCTGGTCGATCCCTTTACCTATAGAGGCTAGGATTGAAGCCACGTGTCTGTGTCTTATGTCCTTAACTCCTTTCAACATATTTTCTCCCTGTTAAGTAGAAGCATATATGCAAATTCGTCACAGAATTTAGAAAAGACTGTTGCCATCTTAACAACATAACTAACAGAATATTATATGAAAAGTATTAATTGCTATGCAACAAATTGGTCACAGAATTCAGAAAAAATACTAACCGGAACCAACTTTATTTTCAAGACAAACTGCAAGGAAATGCAAATATACTATTCAAGTTATTCCCACTATATGCAAAGTACTTCTAACCATTAAATGCACCATACTTATTCTATTCATGTACGCAAATTGTTGCATTGATAAGGGTATGATGTAAGATTGACGCAAATTTAAAAGAAAATCTTGAACGAACTAACAATAGGTTTAGGACAAACCACAGGAAAATGAAATATACATTTTTTCCCAATATATGCATCATATATTTAGACCATTTAATTCACAACATACTTATCATTTCTTATTAAACTATGCAATTTGCGTCAATAAATGGTATAAAAAATGGCAAGTTATATTAAATTGTTGCAAATTGAACGTCTCGGTAAGAAACGAAAACAACGTTGCGTTACATGGTTAGATATACGTAGGTTATGTATAACAGTAGAACGTAAGAAGTACACTGTATTTCCTTGCCGTGACCCAAAATTTATCATGGTCTTGATACTCTTGTTGATGCCTAAATATTGAATTATGAAAAATATCATTTTAAGAACAAAATGGAATTAATACCTGAAGCATAACGTATCTTTCAAGTTCTTCATTCTGTCGATCAAGTTCAGTTGTGACACTATCACCAAAAGAAGACATAATTGATGGTGCTGCTGTCATGCTTCCACTTGCTGAGGTAATTGAGGAGTTGCGTTCCTCGTCGTCATAAGACAGCTTTAAACCAGTAGATACAGCATGCGGATTTGGAATGCTTGATGGCCGGTCAGATTCTTCGTTATAATAGTTCTGGTTCAACGATATCTGAAGCTTCTTCTGCATTAAATTAGCCTCGACTTCCCTTGGTCGTTTATTTGACTGAAAGACAGGGCTATTTCGCTCTCTACCGGAATAATTTACTGGATCAACAGCTGGCACTGCCATGGCAACGCGAATACAGAGAATCAAAGATCAGATAAAAAGTAAATCATTAAAAAACGGATATTATTAAAAATCCATATCTAGTTCCACCGTAAATGTGGTTTAGGTCGTTAAAGTATATCCTTTAGTCCTCCAAGTTCAAAGACGTGATTTAGTCCCTTAAATTTAAAATAAAACAAATAATCTATTGTGACGTAATCCGTAATCAATATCAAAGTTTAGTGAATAATTATGTATCTTTGAGGACCGAACCAACCACGAAAATATTTCAGGGACTTAACGGCATGTTTTGGTGAAAGTGTGTAGAGCTTTATCAGCCATAACACATACAGTAATAGATAATGACCTCAAAAAGAATGGACTTTACAGAAGACACTGTGTCAACCAAAAGAATCTTAACCAGTTATCACCGAAAAAAGGTCTCACGTTCTAGAGGCTATGTACTAATTGGCAATGCCATTTAAATGGGAAAACATGCAACATTATAGCCTGAAGTGACTAAAGTAATGGGGAGACCCCAGCAGAACAGTACAATTAGCAAAAGAGAACTCATTACACACAGTAGAGCTGTCAAACCAGAAATTGAGAGATGCCTAAATCTAATAATTATATTTTATCGTGATGTGACTGTCAGAATAATTTAAGGTTGCTTTTGAGTAAATAGATGGAATTTCCTTTTGTGATCTTAGGGCATAACCTAACCAACCAAGCGCTAGCTTATGTCTCGTCTAATTACATCCAGCAATTCACAGACACGATTCAAGTTGAAACAAAAGATTCACATACTCAATGTGTGAGCAAACAAGTGGTAGTAAGAGTGGTCATGAAAACTTGTATGGAAAAGATCAACAATTATACAGTGTGCTGTGTGTATTAGACGGATATATCCACAAACGTTCACAAACCCCAACATTGTATTAAAAACTATGCATACTAATACGAAACGTTGTGATTTGCAATCTAGCATAGCAAACTTGCATCAATCATTAACACATAAACGACATAAGTAGTATCGTATCCCGTAACATTTCTACTAAAGTAAGTAAATCGAACCCCATGTGAGCAGATCAAAAAATACCCGCTGTAATTGTACAATTACATCAACATACGAAGCTATACACTGTAGGGCTAATGCTCTGATAATCAATATTCAATAGTCCAATATAAGTACAGGAAATTTTGGTATAAAGTGGTAGAAACTCACCATTTCCAAATAGCTGCAATTGGTTTGAAGGATATTGGAAGAGGTTCTCGTCAAGATAGACAGGAACTAAAGAATTGGTATTACTTCCTCCAAACATCTTTTGCTAATAGCTAACGAACTGCCTGCAATTTAACAATGATTGAAATCAGATAGATTAAAGTATGCCACGAGTTGCCAATACTAAAGTCTAAAACCAATGACTTCATTCCATAAAAAGTGTACAAAAACAGCAACTAAATAGAACGATAGAAGTGAGGCAATGTTGAAACTTAAAAGGACTGAAAAGTGTTTGTGCCGCAATTTTTCGATCCACGAACATATTATTTATTATTATACTAGAACGGTACCCGCACAATGCGGCGGCGGGTACCTGTGACTATATTTTGCGTTATTCGGCTATTCGGTTACACATTTAGTTGTTTTTATGCTTTATTAGTAGAGATGGTTAAGCCAAATAATTTTAGTTTGAACAACCAACCGCTTCCTAACAAACTTCCTAACCAACGTACTTCCTAACCAATTAATTTTGAAATACTTCCATAATTAGTAAGTAAAAGTCTGAATTTTAAGACTTTCTAATTATAAAATAGTCCCAAATGCATTATATAGTAGTATAGAATATAGATATAGATATAGATGATGTATTACACGCAGCAGCCTAACAAATGATATGTACAAAAACAGCAAAAAAGAAGCACAAAATATGTTGCTAACCGTAATACTAGTTAAGTAGTTATGAAACAACTAAAATCAAATCTTGGGGTGCATGAGTTCACAACAATCACAAAATATCAGGTTTAATGAACTTTTCTATGTTGTCGGGTTAACTATCGAAACAATATTTGCAAAACATAATCCTTATATCTAAGCATCACAAACAATTTCAAACCTTAAAAAACCAATAATAATAATAGTCAAATTCACACATAATAATAAAATCTATATCCAGAAATCACAAAGCAAAAAAACACATATACCATAAAAATCATCAAAATCATTAACAAAAACAACAAAATCATTAACACTAAAAAATTTATATAAAATACTTTAATCTTATACAAAATCAGGTCTGATCGTGCAAAAAAAACTATAAATCGTAACTTGAATCAAGAAAAGATTATAAGGTGTGTACCTTAAAAAGGTTTATTTATAAAAAGTGGTGTGTGAAAATGAAGTTGAAGAGAAAGAATGTGAAGGATGGTTTTTAAGAAAAGTGGGTGAATATGAAGAATGGGAGGAGTGGGGGGATGAATGGATGGGTTAGGGGAGAAATAATTGAAGGAAGGAGCGGTGCGGTGGTGGTTACGCAAACATGGAGAAACTGATGACTCTCATGATAGATTAGTTAGATAATACAACACAGGGAGGAGGTTGAGAATATCATATCATTACCCATTTTATATTTTTACTACTCCTTTGAAATTACACGAAATTTGTCTCCTGACAATAACTTTTTGGTGAAAAGAATATTATGTTGTTACTCCCTCCCTATCAAAATTATATTCCATATTTTTATTTTGGGAATTTTCCAACTTATTTTTTAAATAAAAACTAGATAATTTAAATGAAGAATATTATTTGAATGATTGAAAATTAAAATATCACGACTTTTATTAAACTATGTGATTTTTTCTGCTAACAATAATTTTGAGATTGAAAAAATATATTTTTTAAAACTTAAAAATATAACAATTTTTAACCTTTTACTCCGAGATAAAAATCACAAAGAAAATACGGACTATTAATTTTTAGACAACCTAAAAAGGAAATACGAACTATTAATTTGAGACAGAAGGAGTACTTTTTACATGGATAAGGCATCATCGGATATCGGCATCAACTCAGCACAATTTTTTTTATGACAAATTTAGTGTAATAGGACACTTATGATTACCATAAAAAATATATCCCACTAAAATACAAATATATTCAATTTTTTGAAACCCAAGTTGACCCGGTGGGGTAAATCGGTTGAACCGGTTCCAGCAGAAAAATGAGTCAAAAAAATCTCGGGTTTTAAAAAATGGTTAACCGGTTAGACCCGCCGGATTTTAAGTGACACGGGTCAACCCGGCTCTCGAAACCTAGCCGGGTTTAGTTTTTTTTTTTTTTTTTTTTTTTTTTTTTTAATAGAAAACCGGTTAACACGGTGGTCGAACCGGTTGACCTGGTTGAAAAAAATCTATTTTTTTAATAGAAAACCGGGTTGACCCGACGGTTGAACCCATAACCCGGTGACCCAGCAAAGGCGTGATGCTTGGTTGTGCCACCACGCCACGCCTTATGCCATGTCTTTTTGTAAACTCGATATATATGAAATAAGATATAAACATATGACTAAGGATCAAATGAGAAAAATCCTTAAAATAAGAAGAATGAGAAATAATTATAACAACATATTAAAGATACATCAATTTGAATTAGATGCATCTCTAATCTGTTAGATACATCATAATATATTTTTTAGCAAAAAATTAGATACATATACATATATTAGATGCATTTCATCAAATTATACGAATCATATGTATTTTTCATCCTCTGGATGTCAAATTTGTTGCTAGTACCACTTTGCATCGTTTTCACTTCAAAATCATTTTCAAAACTAATTGTGATTCATCTAAATGAATAAAGATGCATTTAATTCAAGTCGATGCATCTCAAATATGAGGTTATAGTTATTTATTATTTTTCTCATTTTAAGTTTATTCTCACTTGATCATATATAAATATTTTCATATTTTGTGTCGCCTTATGTCACGCCATATAAACGCAAAACCTTCGCCTTGGCCGCTAAGGCCTCATTTTCATATTTTGTGTCGCCTTATGTCACGCCATATAAATGCAAAAGCTTCGCCTTGGCCGCTAAGGCGTAAGGATTGGTCATGCCGCCACATGCCTCGCGCTATTTGTAACCTTATCTTTTTCTAGGCGCTAATCGGTCACCAATCTTTTCGATTAGTGTAAATCGGTCAAACATATTGGTCAACAACGGTAAAAGGTGGTCAAACTTGCCGAAAACCTGCAAATCTTGACAAAAATACATAAAACTCGTCGTAAACTTGTTTTAATCACTTATGGCCGTTGTTTATATATATTGCAAGTTGTTTTTAGGGACAATCTTGCCGAAAATGTTAATTCGATTAATCCCGCATAAATGATTACATGCTACAAGGGAATTAACCGACCGATTACCGATCTCGCGATTTTCGCAATCATGGTTTTAAACGATTGCCGATTTTTTCATATGGCTAGATTTTTGAAGAATGGTCGGCAGTTACTTAAAAAAAATGCATGAAACCGGGTTTTCGTGTTGGTTTAAACATTTTGAAAGACTTGTTTATCTAACAACCATGATTTATTTATTTATTTATTTATTTATTATTATTATTATTATTATTATTATTATTATTATTATTATTATTTTTTCATGGAACAACATTTCAAAAAAGTAGAATATAAGTATGGTGATAATAAGGGTTTGAAGGCGCGTCTTCGACCTTTATCCCACACATTGTCCTTGTTACATGTTATCCTTGTTACGGAGCCCTTACTAGGACCCATCCTCGACCCAAAAAGAAAGAGGAATCAGTCGTCTTCAAAAAGAGTCGTGTGAGGTTTGTATATCTGCTTGTGTATGTGATTTTGGTTTATGTATGGTATATTTATGTTTAAGTAAGACATATTTAGATGTTGAATTTTTTTTGTTTTATTACACTAAATTGATGACAAAATTGGTTGCGAAAATAAATAGTGACATAGCAAATTACCAAAAATTAATAGTTACTTGTCACCGCTAGTTTAACATGGGGTTATGTTATTAAAACCCCTCTTATGACATGATAATAAGGTGTTTTGATCAAAATCAGTGTTTTGAAACCTGGGTCGACCCGGCTGGGCTAACCGGGTCGACCGGTTCCGGCCAAAAAAGCGGGTCAAAAGAATCCGGGTTTCTAAAACCGGGTGAACCGGTTAGATCCGCCGGGTTTGAGTGACCCGGGTCAACCCGGTTCTCAAAACCCGACCAGGTTTCTTTTTTTCAAAAAAAAATAAAAACCCGGGTTGACCCAGTGGTCGAATCGGTTGACCCGACGGTCGAACCGGTTGATCCGGTCGAAAAAATAAAAAAATAATAAATTGAAAACCGGGTTGACTCGACGGTTGATCCGGTGCCCAGTGACTTGACCGGGTCAATTTCGATCCCAGTTTTCAAAACATTGATCAAAATGAACAAATCATGATGTATACTACACAAAATCGCAATGCACAAAACTCATTTATAAGTGTCCGTGTAAACTCCACGTTAACACGGTGTGAAAAGCTTTGAAAATAGCAACCTGTACAGAAAAAAGGAGAGGAAATACGTGGATAGTGGGACCCACAGAACACGCGACCCAGCAAACAAATTTCTGGAATCACGCTCCTCGATTCATTTTCTCAACTTGACTTTTATTATTTGAACGTGATATGTTTTCACAACTTTATGAAAATTTTATTTCTTGGAGGTGTAAGTGTGTAACCGATAACTATCCCCAACTTTTATATAGAGATTCCAATCTTCTAAAAATAATAATCGGTTGAACTTTTATCTATGAACAGAATCAATCTAAGGATAAAGATTATTAGGTTTTGAGTTTTCTTTATTTTTAGCTAGGATCATAAGCCGACTTAGTTTGATTCGATGTACGTGTTAAGGTTAGTTGTATTAAGATCATGGTTTTTACACCCGAATCGGACATCAAAACCCTTTTTTCTCATAACCTGGTTTTCTTCGGTTGAACTGGTTTTTTGTGAGTTTTTTCAGTTTAACTGATACAACCAGCCGGTTCAGTATGATTTTCGAAATCTTTGTTAAGATCAAATTGAATTGGGTCAACGTATATAACTTTTCTTATTATGGGTCGAATTAAGTGGATCCGCATAATCTATCATTTCACTAAGCTTACAAAAATGTAAATTGGGCGACATTGACTGATCCATATACACCGTTTCACTAACGATACGTGATAGACAATGTGAAACTAAGTTATAACGACAATATGTTACATGCTTCGCGCACTCAACTAACCGAATATATGTGTTTTCACATTAAGTTGATTAAATCTCCATATGTTTGCTATTCATTCAAAGTTATGTGGTTTATAATCTTTTATTTGCCAACTTCTTATATCCAAAGCTTTCAAACTTGTAATAATTTGTAGTAGTTTTTTCATAACAAATCTTTCACTACACTCCTTTATCACCTTTAGACATTGCAAGATCTAGAAAATGATATTGACATTGTCGACATATATCAATGGAAACATGTATAAAAGTCTACATTGTCTATAGGTATGGTACCTTTAGTGCATGTTTTATGGATCCATCCATCTCCATTAATTTTCACATCAATATAAATTTGGGCCACAATCACGTTATAATAAGCATTTTCATGTCACAACACCAACATATTCATGTCACAATACCAGCTAATAACTGTACAGCACTTATTGAAAGGCAAAAAGTTAATGCCTAATATAAAAGGATGTAGTTTAGTGATAAGGTTTAGTTGGCGTTTTGAATTCAACTTAATTAACTTAATATGAAAAAAATTGAATTCATATTAAAACTGTTTGTTTGTAACTTAATAAAAAAATATGACTGAAAATATTAAGGTGGTGTTTGAATTTGACTTAATATGAAAAAAACTGAATTCATTAAGTCATATGAAAACTGTATGTTTGTGACTTAATAGAGAAAGATGACTGAAAATATTAATTAATAAAACTGATGGTGGTTACATTAAGTCATCTCTTAATTAAACATAATTTAATAGAAAATTTTAACAAACAAGCCCTAAATAATAAAATAGATGGTGTCTGCATTAAGTCATCTCTTAATTAAACATGACTTAATAGAAAATTTTAACAAACAAGCTCTTAATGTGTTAAGGGAAAACTTTTGGATGTGTAGCTTAATTGATACTCTAAAAAGAAAGTTTGTAAGAAAATGATCATGTTCTTTTTCGAGAGAGCAATTGAGTTGATATAAAAATTGTGTGCCGCATGCTATTCTTGAAGGAAAACCTACAAAATTTTTACTATTGTTAGTTATTATGGCGTTGCATCATACTACATTTATGGTATAAACGAAAAATCATAAACGAGTGAGTGAATGAGGGTTTTTCATGTTCAAGTAATGTCAGTCTTTAACTCAGATGTATGCGGTCTAATCGAACTATTTTTGACACTTTTCCTTACCATCTCAAATGTGTGTATAACAAAGTTTAAACTCTAAAATTATTAAAAGCAGTAGATGTGGTAACGCAACCCACGGTGTTATGACGACGTGGCGTTAGCGTTGCCGGCGTTACCACACCCGTGATGGCAAGAAACCAACGGTGTTGGTTGGTGCGTTGGTACATCAACGCCCATTGATTTGTTTTTCTTTCTTCGATTTAAATTAGTATCTGTGTGTATTGCAGTTTATGTGATGCGGAGAGATTTATTATTATTATTATTATTATTATTATTATTATTATTATTATTATAGAGTGGGCTAAGGGTTGTTGGTAAAATAGGTGGGCTGTTGGTTCAATGTTAAGTTTATTTTATTTATTTATTTTGTAATTTTTTTAAATGTTATTTGTATTTTTATTTTATGTATGAAAATTTTAGTTTATTTAAAAAATAAATAAAGTAAAATGGTAGGTCTCAAAAGAGTGTTGTTATGGATATTATTAGTGAGGGTGTATTTTTTGGTGTTGGTATTAAAACTAGGAAATTGGGGATGTTGATGTGGCAATATTTTTCAGTGTAAACGGTGTTATTACACCTGATGCTCTAAGTGGGACGTTATGGTACTACTCGACCACACGTGAAAGCCATGACGGGGGTCTTGTTTAGTGCACGAAGGTGGAGGTGAAGGGGTGGTTCGGTGAAGGCCTTCACCTAACGAAAACAAGGAAAAGGGGAGGCGGTGTGGGGTATATTTTTGATGTTTGTGAGTAAGGGATATATTGTGGTAATGTTTGTATAAGATGGTGCATTTTTATGTGTTTGGTTATATAGTTACCACTCTGTTAATGATGGGTTAAGTAATGTGATGTAAAGATATGACATTAAGGGTGGGGGGAGTGCTCCACTCACTCCCCTTCCCTTCACTCACTCACAACCAATCTCATTCCGCCACATCATCTCCCACTTTTTCCTTCACTCACTCTTCACTCACTTCATTTTTGGGGGCGACACCTTCACTCACCCTTTCCTTCCCCAACGTCTCTTTTTCCTCACTTTTTCCTTCCCCGCATGCGTGAAAATCTCCAGCAAAAGCTCTCCCCGTGCAGGGTTCCCCTCGAGGCGGCGGTGTTCCCGTGCGGGGATCCACCCTCCCCGCAGTCTTCCCCGCTATCACTCCTTCTCCTCTAAGATGTAGGTAAAGTGAAGATGACCTTACACTCGGCTTTATTTCAAGTTTATTTTTGGGCAAAATATCTATTAATGTACTATATTTGTCACAAATGTTACTTTCATGTACTGAATAAATATTTATCCTTATATGGGTACTGAACTTCCATTTTTTGGCCTTTTTATGTACTTTGTGACATTTTTGCTCCTGAATTTTTAATAATTTGAGGGGCAAAAACGTCACAAAGTACATCAAAAATACCAAAAAATGAAAGTTCAGTACCCATATAAAAAAAGATATTTGTTCAATACACGAAAATAACATTTGTGATAAGTATGATTCATTTTTAGAGATTTTGCCCTTTATTTTTCCAATATGATAATAATATCATCAATCAATGTATAACAAAAGTAGAAATAAGCTTTAACCATACCAAACAAAATCATACTGGCCGGCTGAAGCTTATAAAATCATACTACTTATTGATACATGACTTGCATTGCATTTGTCAATGAAAGAAGGCCAGTGTGGTCACTCACGAGATGGCCACAAATGGAAGCAAAATGTTTGAATAGCAGGCAGCCTACTTCTAAATCTAATCTACTTGTGGGCCCCATACTTCTTTATTTTTGGCGGGTAATTATTTAGCCAACGACTATAGTATAATAGCTCCATGTACTATTGTTCGTCTTTTCAGCATACTTTTCCTTCTCTTTTTTCTCACTTGACAAGTCTTTGGTAACGTGTTCATATATGGTTGTTTGATTCATTGCAATAAGTGAATAAACTATAAAATGTTTAACTAATATTGGGCGTGATTCATTGCAATAAGTGAATAAACTATAAAATGTTTTACTAATATTGGGCGTGACAAAAGACCTCAAAATAACATTCATAATTGTCATTTCAGTATCACATCAGTATTTTTTATTTACAACTAACTTTACTATCAACTTAGAGCATTGGGTGCACCGACACGACATTTATAAAAGGAACTTGAACCATTTTGTTGGGGAGCCGAAACGTCCATGATCAATTTTTAAGAGGGTCAAACTACACTAAAACAAAAGCTTATCACTAATTAATTAAACAAAATACATTAAGGACAAAATTTTTGGAGGGGTCATGACCCTCCCTAGCCTTCAAAAAGATCCGTCAATGGTGGCACTCTCACAAAGCCGATGTGTACCTCGCCAAAACGCTCGCCAAGTTTTGGCTTGCGCCAAATGTGAGAGTTTGTTTTATTTTTAATCGGTTTTTGGTGTTTTAATTGGTATGGTGGGTCACAGAAGCAGAGGTTTCGGTTTGATTGACTGCGAGGGTGTTTTTGGGTGTGTGAGTGAGAGTGAAGTGAAATTGAAAAATTGTGATGTGACGTATTTGTGGGACTTTGTCTTGATCAACTCCACTTGATGCTTTTAGCATAATAAGATAGCCAACTTCACAACTAAAACATACATTACTTAAACACAAATATACCCACCAAAATATGCACACAAAAATACACATTACACGACTCGTTCTTGAGGACAACCGCGTCTTGCATTTCTCCTATCTAAGACGCATGCTTGGAGGGCTCCGTAACAATGAGACGCGTGTTGAATGTCCGAAGAGTCGGTCTCCATGGGCATATTACGCCCACTCTAAGTCATTCGGTCACAAATCTAATGTTGTGAGTTGTTCACCAACTAAGATATCACATGTTCAAGTCTCTAAAGAGACATTTTATGAGATACATTAAAAAATAGCTTATATAGTGTGTGAAAAACAAAGTTGTCATTAAAAAACAAAAGAAAGACAAAATGTTTGAAATAAATTATATAATGTCAATGATTTATGCTAAGTTGAGTTCGAGTTATTTATGCAGTCTTATTAGTCGTGTTTGTGTGTTAAGATATTCAATGTACGATACCCACGAGCCTAGTTGGTTTTTGTTATTTTGCATTTTACCATATGTGAATAACGTACATGGAATTACATGCACTATGCAACAATATCGAGTTAAACCTTAGCAGTGTAGAGCCATTAGCCATACAATGCTTTCGTTCGCTAAAGTATGCTTTCATTTAACTAATTTTGCATACGAATAGCTTAGGCGAGACGAGGTTGATCATTTCATCAAACTCGATAGCGAGCTTGATGTTAAAGACCATAGCAAAGTGTGGTTTAACGTTACACTCGTTTTGAAACATCTGTTTTAGATGAACTAAAACTTGTTGTGACTTTTCACTTGCATAACATAGTAGACCAACTGTCTAGTTGGCCAAAACTCACATTTTTATTCTAACAAATGGACTATCAGATTTGACTATTTCCAACAAACTGATCATGTTTTGAGTTGGTTTTGCATAAAAGAAATTACAAACATGTGTACATATAATGTCAAGAATACATGTGTGGATATGCTTAATACCGGGCGTAATGGTGAGCACACATGATCGCGGTTACCAATGCTACATCAGCGATCAACTCATCCAATTTTGTGTAATAAGACGACCGCGATCGTAAAAAAAACATATCTCACTTAAACATAAATATACTCACAAGAATCATTTAATAAAAACACCCACACAAACATACTCACACGACTCGGTAGTTCAGTCGACCGAGTCCTCTATTTTTAGCTTAGGAGACGTGTCCGTTTAGAGAGGCGTAATGAGGATAACGCGTCTATTGGTGAGATGACCCGGTCCATGACCAAGCAGATAGCCATTCATTACATATGGTCTAAGATCATGACCTGTTTATTTAGTTATCAATTTCTTACACTTACATGATTAATCAACATTTTTTTTAATTATAAGAATGATGTTGAGAGAGTAAATTGAGTTTAAAAAAAAACCAATAATTAGCAATACCAAACCCTACCATTAAAAATTACTTTGGATTTGATTCCTTGATAGTGTTTAAGGGAATGGCTGTGCTAATTTTGACGGTCTTGGGCCCCACCAGAAATTGAAATGGGCTGATATCAAAGAGTTGTCAACTTTAAGTTTTTTCATACGTTGCTACTAACCATTAACTTTGACCACACTCAAATTCACCATATTATGTGAACACTATCCATACACACATGCATACAAGTCTTAACAGAAATATCAAACTGATCGTGTCCCACTAAACTTTTATTGTGCGAGATTGTGAGAAACTTCCTAACGAAATAGTCGTGGGTTCAAGTTTTGCTTATAATGTGTGAGATAAACTTTTTGTATGTACTGTGCTACTAGTTGTCGTTAAGAAAAAATAGAAAATAGACACAGCCGTATAGGGTTGCTTAACAAGCTAACTTCATGTTTACTGTCAGGGTGAGCTCAAACTCGATTTGAATTTTCTTGATCCGTGTTCGAGATCTATTAGAGAGCTTGAGTCGTTGCACGAGCAAATAATTATTGTGTTTGATAATATTAGTATGATTAAACTTAGAACCATATACAACAAAATGTGATAATAAGCTAGTAGACTACAACGGTCCTCATTACACATTGCTTTAGAAATTAGGAAACCGTTATGAAGTTGAATAATTGTGAAACGAGTGACAAAAAGTCTATTTTTTCAATCCATGACCACGAAGAAATTTGTGTTTTACATTGATAAGAATGTATCGACACATCAAGTGGCTCTATCACTATATTTCCATTATTCTGGATATGAAATTTTAAATGAAACGATGTAAACGCTTGAGGACGTGTTTATAGCGTGTAAAGTCATTTTTGGTGTAAACTAAAATAATCAATCAAGTTGATGGTTAGTAAAATGCCATTTTGTTGCAAGATAAAGAGTAAATTAACATTAGACGTCAACATATTTACATTGGTGTCGGGTGTGCTATGGGCTATATTCGATTTTTGGTCACGAAACGTAATATTCTTTGAAAAGTGCCTTTTAGTGGTAAGCGTGCAACCTCTGACAAATTTTTTTTGCTACTTCCGTTTTTTACGGGCTAACTCAACAGTTCTTTTCTACACAAATTTTTTCGTGTGCAACACCTTCTCGAAAATCCCGAGTCCGTCCATGCTCTTATTAATATTTTCTTTTTATCACTATGTCCATAAGCTTATGAACAACACATCCATTACAATCTGTAAAGCAATTTAGTGATATAGCATAATGTGTCACTTAAATGTATATTTAACACGATATTCAAGATCCAGCTAAAGAATTAAATACTTTTCCACATATTTAGGTGCTTAAACATTATTAGAGATATAAATTGTCAATGAGAAAAAAACGTGCTATGACCACTATCATTTTGTCCGCACGTTATAAATTATATAGTGACATATGAAGCGTAATAATACAAGAGTTTTGCACACTAATTAATCATCCAAGTTTGAAAACTTAATTTGGTCAAATTGATCCATCCTCATTCATTCAGGAAAATTATTTTGATATAATTTTTACTTGCCGTAATTATATCGAAACCTATTAAACAAACTTTAATGGGACCATTAGGTTTTACATTTTCAATAATGGTTGAAATAAATAACTAGTGACGAGCATAATAGATCGCGGACCGGACCAAACAGATAAGCTGGCCCGTACCGTCCTATCAGACCAAACCATGCATATTTCGGTCCGGTCAACCCTTTTTATGATATCCGGTCTTCAGTCCGGTATTACACAAAATCGCCGACATGCTTTGTTGGAGCGGACCAGACCGACCGAGCCAGACTGAACACATTTTGATCCGGTGTTTTAGATCAAATCGGTTTTCGGTCCAATCCGATTCTTTAGTAAGTCTTTTTCTTTCCTTTTCACATTACTTTGCTACATTTTTTGACTTTAGTTATATACGTATTAAACCCCGTTGCAACACGCGATTCACACTTATTGTTAAAGACAAAAACCAAAAACTAGAAAACAAACCAATGTTTAAGAAATATGTGTTTGTATTAGTGTAATTGATTTAAGTAATCATAATGGAGTATGAGGTTAGCTTAGCCAAATGGATTGAGATGAACAATTAACCTAATCTATAGTTTACAAAAATAATTGAGATTACTTAGATGGTATACCATAAACGGTGGGAAGTGGGTCCTTAATTGGTGTGTAATGTACACCCACCCCACATACTTAAATTATGTTGAGTTTTGTTGTGATTTCCTGCCAATTTGCATTTGTCTAAATCAATATTCCCACTTTGCCTTTGCTTCAATCTAAATAACAAGTTCTTCTCTACCCATATAAATTAAATGTGTTGGGATTGGCAGGCGTTTAAGAGTGCTTTAAAGCAACTAACAATTAACAATCAACGTTTTGCACAAAATGCTTGTTTGGAAACAAGCAACTTGCATTCCTACTTTTTCTAAACGTTTCAAATCAAAATGTTACTTCTAGTAGCGTGTACGAGCAACTATAGCATTTCCACTTACTAATATGATTATACAACTACTTTACCAAAAGCTTTATCAAAACAAACAACTAACTCTTTCTGTCACTGCTTCTTGGTACCGCTATCTTCGCCAAAGTGTGCATATAAATAGTTGTAATTTACTCTAAAAACGTATGTATCAATTGTCGTTTGCAAAACTCTTTTTTCCGTATACTAAAAGTCTAAAGTTTACACGCTACAATTGCCAATCAAGCTAATGTATAAAAGTGTCGTTTTAGTTGTCACTTCATCTTTGTTCTTCATTAACTTAAATGTATATTCATCCTTATCTTCATAGTGAATTTTCTGATAACTTAAAATAATATTAGATCTAAATCCAAGATGTTGATTGAGCTCAAAGTAGAGTATCTTGAGATCTAAAATATAAATTTGGATGTGCACTTTGGATCTAAAAAATAAGGAATATTGTGATTCAAACCTAGGGTGGAAACGAGTTGAGCTGAGCCCGAGCCCGAGCTTGCCAGAGCTCGAGTTTGGCTTGTTTAAGTTTTATAAAAGCTTGAACCCGGCTCGTTTCAAGCCTTATTTTTTGAGCTCGAGCTCAGCTCGTGGTATGTTATACAAGCTCGGGCTCGGCTCGAGGTCGGTTCATTTATACGATTTGACAATGACAAATTAAAGCTTGAGCTCGTGAATAAGCTTGTTATTGAATCAAACCTAATATATCCCACTATGCCAGGATCGACATGGTTAAATCGCATCGAGCTTATGAAAAATAGTATACGCATATCGTCTACAAAATGTTATTTCGAGTTCATTAGATACGTGACTGTCTTATTCGAAAACGAAAACCAATATCGAGTTATTCAAGTTTTAGAAGTAAATTTTGTCACAAGAGTCACGCTAGGCCATCTTAAATGGGACACTCTACCCATAGATAATAAGTAAGATGATATTTTACCTCATCACGTAATGTGCCACCTTATAATTACTCAAAATTCGTGTCGTGTAAATGAAATCATCTTGGTCACTCAGTATAAGAAGTCACATCAAGTATGCCGCGTATATAACTTATTATAGGTTTATAGCGTCGTTGATATAGACAAACAACCGGAAAAATAAACATGGTTTAGGTCGAACTTGAGCTTTCAAAAAAAGTAGAAAAGAGCTTTACATTTGATTTGATGGAATTAGGATGAGCTCGAACTCAAAAGTCACAAGTTTTTTAGCCACAAGAAGCTTACATTTGAAAATGTTCATTACATATATGCTCGATAAAGTACGGAGTATCTAACAAACTACATCTAATAAGGCAAAGTCGACTGAACTCGACCAAAAAATGTTTACACGTACGAAGCAAGACTAGTAAGTACTCTTCTAATTGATTTTTGATTACTTCGTTCGGACATGTAAAAAAACCGAACCATAACTGAAAATTTCTGTTAAATTTATTTGATAACTTCGGTCATCTATAACTATAATTCTGGTTCAGTTTTTGGGCTTATGACAAATAGGCCCATTTATTAGTTAGTTTGCAAAAGCCCAATAAAAACAACCCACTAAGTTGTAAGTTCTATTGAAATCTTTACTTAATTACGTAGTATTATAAGGGTTAATATTATTCGGAAATTATTACGTATTTTTTGTGATTTTCTTTGGCATTGTACTATTAAAACATGTTAACTAAGTCATTAGTCATTGTATCATTTGCTATCTTTGGAATTGTACTATAAAAACTCGCGGTAACCTGAACAAGAAAATTTTCATCCGTTTATCACATACTATACTTCTATGACATCACTAAATACTTGGGTGCACGGATTATGGGGTTCGGGATGTTGGGATACTCATGGATATGTTGTTCTTGAAGTGACATATATTGTTAAAGTTTTTAATTTTTTGCAAATGCGTTATTCAAGTGACTAAAAACTGAATTTACCATGACTGCGTTATCAACAAACTTCAGCCATTTCCTATTAACCTACTATAAAGGCATCTAACTAATACTTAGGTTAATGCACATCCTATTACCATTTTCTATTAATAAAAAAATTATAAGCCTTAAAAGGCAAAATGAGACCATCTCCTACTAACTATGATTTTATCATAATGATCTTATTATAATTTTCGAGGAATACATAGTAACTATAAAAATACACACACACATCCAATAATCAATAATCCATAGAACATAATGAATAGAGAGCATAGCCACTATAAATCATTCAATATAATAAACAGTTGATCACCATAACATTAATATAAACATCAATAAACAACCAAAATTCAAAACAAGACATAACTATAATTCTTAACAAACAAAATATAAAACCTTGTAACACAAACGAAACCAAAACACAAATCGAAGGTACTTAGAATAAACTAACCAATACTACAAACACAATTTTTAATGATCGAATGCATTTAAGAAAATTCAACAAAAATCCTGAGACCCACCCTGATTCCGTCACAACCATCTAGCTCAAACCAAAATCAACAAACTTCCGCCACAGCCTCAACTTTCTGATAAGTTAATCCACACTTACCACAATGATACCGATCAAAATGACTCGCCATAAACGTCCCAGCCCCACACGTCTCATTCGGGCACTCTTTCCTCGTCTTCTCAACTTTCCCATCTTCACCAACTTTATACATGCTCAAAACACTAAGTTTCACATTCTCATACACATGCTTCTCTTTCTTAGGAGTCGTAAAAGTCTTTTTCTTCCTCTTTTTATCACCTCCACGTAAACGTAGGACGAGGTGAAGAGTCGACTCTTTTTGGATGTTGTAGTCTGCTAGGGTTTTGTCATCCTCGAGCTGTTTTCCTGTGAAGATTAAACATTGCTGAAAATATTTAATATATTGCATTTTTTGGTATTTTAGTCTAACAATATTACTCAACTTTTAAGTTTTACCTGCGAAGATTAAACGTTGTTGATCGGGTGGGATGCCTTCTTTGTCTTGGACTTTGGTTTTGAGGTTTGTGATTGTGTCGGATGGTTCGACTTCTAGGGTTATGGTTTTGCCTGTTAGGGTTTTTACGAAGATCTGCATGGTGAGTGATTAGGGTTTATGGAATATGGAGGTAACGAGCGGGGTAACCCGCGCTTTGCTACGGGAGTGTTTTATAGGACGTTAATTATATATACATTTTTTCATTTTATGTGTTTTTACACAAAATGCTAACACATATTCAAAACCTGTTTGATTCGGTATGCGTGACTTGGTTTTAATTGATGTGAATAACAGTAAACGTGCGCGTTGGTGCCGGAAATTTGTGTTTGATGTAAACCTGAAATGACATGTTGAGTCGTTTGTATAAACAAAATCTTTTCTTTAGTAAACCAGAAATGACATCAATTAGAACCAATTAATTAAAATCTTTTGTAAAAATCTTTTCTTGCCGCGAGTCGTTGAGTCGGTCAATCCACCGAGTTGACTCAGTGAGTCGTTGTGGTAATACTTTTGTGTTTCCTTATTTTTCTTTTATGTTTGTTGATGTTATTGGTGATTTGGAGTATTCTTTGGCCCGTTTGGTTTGTGTTACTCTCGACAGTAGATCATCCATTTCTTTTTTTTCCTCTTGATCTAATATTTTTGGCATTTTTTATTTGTAGTGCCGCAGTCGACCGGCAGTTGCACCACGGCGAAAATGGGATGCAAGTTGCTGCTGTCATCTCATTTATTTCAAGATTAATTTTGTATAAATTTGTTTGTAACTTGGGGGGGGGGGGGGGGGGGGGGGAATAACAGTGCCTTTTTTTTTTTTTTTTTTTTTTATCCACAGTGCTTGTAACAGTGGTTGAAGCATTATGTGCCACTAATTTCATCTACAGTGCGTGTAACAGTAAATGAAGCATTGTGCACCACAAATTTGCCCCTCTCATTCTTATGCGTTGCTGCGGGACAATTTATTTTTGTGTGGCGTTGTTTATGTATTATGTTTTCCCATATATTCGTTTGCAAGTTTTATGCCAAATAAATTAACTTCGAAAAAGTTATACGTATTTTTAGTTGTTTTTATTGGAAAAATTATTTCGTGAACAATGGCGAAGGTTTCGTAATTTTTTGAACCCGTTTGCTATGTCGAATGAGCCCCGGAGTGTTTTTGTGAAAAGAATTGCCAAAGTGGCAGAATTGGTCCCTCCGCCCCTAAGTTTCGTTTCACACCCCCACATTTCCAATTTTCACTTTGGTCCCTCCCTTATATAAACCATTTTTATTTATTTTATTTTATTAAAATTAAAAACACACACACACACAAACTCTTTTTTCTCTCTACATCCTCGCAGGAGTCTTCACATGTCCGGCAACAACAGCAGTTTCCGGCGGTCGCCGTCGCCGGAATATTTTCCGGCGTTTTTTTTTTCTTGCCGATTCGATAGATCGGTTAACTCTTATCATTTCTGGAAACTTTGAGCCCTCGGCTCCCACCACAACACCACCCACGCGCCACAACCGCCACTGTCACCACCACCGAGCCACCACCACCACCTCTTACCTTCATTCCTTCTCGATAAAACCCCTCACGCGCCTTCCTCGTCCCCCTTTTATGATTATTTTGCGAACCCTAATTTTTGTAACTTTTAATTAATCCGATTTTTATACAAAACCTTTTATAAAAACGTTTTAAAAACCTTTCAGGTTTGGATTTGGAGTTGTTTCGGGTTTGTTGAGGTCTCGGCTGTGGGACTCGATATGGAGCCGAGCCGTAACTCGTAGTGAGTCACGGCGAGGCTAGGTGTGAGGATGGGTTTAGGATTCGGTAGAGTTTATGTTTGTGGTGTTGTTAATTTTTTTTTTGTAATCTTATTTTTTGTTTGTATCATTTGTTGTTGGTTTTTTTTTTTTTTTTTTTTTTTTTTTTTTTTTTTTTTTTTTTATATCTAGCGTACTGTAAAAAAAAAAAAAAAAAAAAAGGAAATATGTGGAGGAGAGGGCATGAACAGTTGAAATAACAGTAACATACCCCCTCCTGGCCACACATTCGTGCACCTCCCATCCTGGGCTTTAGATATATAGGATAATGTGAGAACTGAGAAGTATATATAGAGTTATGTAAATGGGCCTCGTTTGGGCCTTTGCAAATAAATGTATCATTTGTCAAGCCCATATGCTTCGGTAAGACGAAAACAATTTAATAAGGAAATCTTATAATTAGTCAAGCACTCAAGAGTCAAGCCTTCTTGATTTTCATAGAATGTTACTTATTTTGGGCTAATTCACGATGGTAACAAGTTACGGAGTATGCTTTAGTATTTTTGGCCAGCCCATGCATAGCTAAGCGATTTTGGGGGGGGGGGGGTGAACTTTGCAAATAAATAAGTGTTGATTATTTTATCGACCTCCAACTTGAGTTTCATACTTAGCACTCAACCGAGCTCAAAAGTATGTCCAACAAGGTAGCTTAGTGGTAAGACGTTTCGATCAATGTTTTGAAAACCGGGTTTCAAATCGACCCGGTCGAGTCACCGGGCACCGGGTCGACCGGTTGGACCGCCGGGTCAACCCGGTTTTCAATTTATTATTTTTTATTTTTTTGACCTGGTCAACCGGTTCGACCGCCGGGTCCAACGGGTCAACCCCGGGTTTTTATTAAAATATTTTGAAAAAATGAAACCCGACCCGGGTCACTCAAAACCCGGCGGGTCAAACCGGTTAACCCGGTTTTAGAAACCCGGGTTGTTTTGACCCGTTTTTTCGACCGGAACCGGTCGAACCGGTTAACCCGGCCGGGTCGACCTGGGTTTCAAAACCTTGGTTTCGATCGTCTTGTTTACCAGAAAAAAGGGTTTTGAAACAGTAATTGGATACCAAAACTTGTCCGATCCGCGTAACCCAATAAGAAAAAACTTAAATGTTTGTTTTACTCAATCTTGCTCAAATCAAGTTCAAGCTCAAGGCTCTACCTTTGAGTCAAGTTTTAACTTTGACTTTGACATAATTTGGCTCGAATCGATTACATGAAACCTAATAAACGGTATGTTTGGCAAGAAGCTTTTATGAGCACTTAGGAGCATCTAGCGTTTGGCGTTTCACGTTTTAAATTGAAAGCTCATTTGCAATGAGCGTTTGGCGTTTACCTTTTTCTATAAAAGTTACTTGAATACTTTTTTAGTCTGAGCAATGCTACAACCACATAAGTTTTACAAAAGAATTTTCACATAATGATGTGTAACTAAATAATTTGTTAGAAAAGAAAGAGATGGTGGAAGAAAAGAAAGAATAATGGTCGAAGTGTCATGCCAACTCATTGTGTGAAAATTCTTTTGTAAAATTTATGTAATTGTAGCATTATTATACAAAGTGAAACAAAAAATGTTGTGTCATCAATTATCACTTAAAGAGTGAAAAAAAAAAAAAAAAAAAAAAAAAAAAACTAGAAAAAGGTGATTCAGTTAATTTTGAACTAAAACTGTTTACTTCCTGTTTGTTTACTTTTCCTTACTAAAAAAAACTTAAGAGCGTGTTTGGTTCACCGTATTTTGGGGGTTGTGGTGGTTTTGAATTTAAATTCAAGATTTAATTGTGTTTGGTTCACGTTTTTTAAGGTTTTAAAATTTTGGAAAGGCCTCAATTGATGGGGCTAAAAAAACTTAAGGGGGAGGGGTTGAATTTGAAACATGAGAGTTAAAAGGTTAAAGTTGGACCTACTTACCTGTATCACTTTTTTTTTTTTTTTTTTTTTTTTTTTTTTTTTTTTTTTTTTTAATTTTTATGTACTTCACTTATATAAGTTTTATGTTGTTTCTCATATTTCATCAAAGCAAACACATTATTGTATTTCAAAGGTCAAGTTTCTAAACACTTTTATTTAAAACCTCACAAAATTAACAACAACAACAACATACCCAATCCCGCGAAGGTGATGTATGGGGAGGTAGAAATGTAGACAGGTCCTACCCCTACCCCAGGTAAAACCTGGGAGTAGAGAGACTGCTTCCAGAGAGACCTCCGGCACGTGCACCAGTGCGAGTGATAGAGAAACTAAAAAGAAGCAAGTAGCAAAAGAGCAACAAGTAAAAGCAAATAGAAGCAAGCAACCAACCAGCAAGGGGCCTAGAACAAAAGACAAACATATAAAACATGCAAACAAACAGAGCACCAAAACAACAAACAAACAACAAACAATGGGCAAGACAAACAAAGCAAGTAGGGCAAAAGATAGAAAGCAAAAGAAAAGCCAAAAACAAACACATCAAAGCAAGGACGCACAAGCAAGCGGGCAAAAGGCAAGAAGAGCAACACAAAAACAAAGCAAGGCAACGCAGGGGGCTAAAGCTAAGGCAAAGCAAAGGGAAAAGAGGCACCACTAGCCTACTACAAACCTAAAAGGGAAGAGCAAAGGGGCCACTAAACCTAAAGTGCAAAGGGCAAACTAAACCTAAAAGGCAAAGGGGCAGGGCAACAAAAGGGAAGAGAAAAGACCCAGACGCAAAGGCAAGCACCTACTACCCTTCCGACACTACCCGCAAGTCCTAATCCTAGCTCTCCACACATTCCTATCTGAGATCATGTCCTCGGACAAGAGAAGCTCCTTCATGTCTAGCCTAAGTCGATCCTCCCACCTGAGCTTAGGTCTTCCCCTCCTCCTCAAACCGCCGACCATCAACGCTTCGACTCTCCTAACTGGTGTTGTTTGTGGCCTCCTCCTGACATGACCGAACCACCTCAACCTTCCTTCTCGCATCTTCGAGATTATAGTTTCAACTTCAAGTTCCGCTCTGAAAACTCCGTTCGGGATCATGTCAAGCATCATCTTACCACAAATCCACCTTAGCATCCTCAGTTCTGCCACTTCCACTCTGTTAGCTTGAGCTTTTGTGATAGGCCAACATTCTGACCCGTACAAGATAGCTGGTCTGATTGCCACCTTATAAAATTTTCCCTTAAGCTTAAAGGGGACTTTCTTATCACAGAGTACTCCTGACGACGCCCTCCATTTCGCCCAACCTGCTCTAATACGGTGGGTAACGTCCTCGTCTATCCTTCCTGATTTGTGTATCACCGAACCCAAATACCTAAAAGACTCCTTAGGTTGAAGAATCTGGCTTTTAAGAAACTATTTAAAATTTTTGAACCAAACGTACCCTAAGAGAACCGAGTTAAAAACACACCCAGTATTACAAGGTTTTACAAAAGTGAGCAATATTCTAAGTTTTTACATCTCGAGGGGCCCCAAGTGAAAAGGTCCCTCATTTCTTCCCCAACAAACAAACAAACAAACAAACTGCAAAAATTTCAAACTAACTAATTCTAACAAACTCTTCATCCCCAATCTTTAAATACAACTCTCACCACTAATCACAAAACAACAACAATGAAGCATCAACCAATCTTCATTAACTAAAGGTATCTCATCAACCAATCCATACGCTCAATTTCAACAATAGATATTACTACACGTTGACTTTATTAACCTAGAGTTGACCTAAGTAATTTATTTATCATTATTATTACAAGCCCTAGATATGTATATGTTAAAATTTATATGTATATATGTGTAGTTTGTTGCTGTTATTGATGTATTTGTGGTTAATTTTGTGTTTTTGAAACTGTAATTTGACTTTGATGACGTCATATTCTTGTCATCGTAAAACGCGCGTATCCTTTACCATAACTAGCACTATCAGTAGCAGCATTTATCGATATTAGTTAGCAATAACTGTTTATTTTATAAAATTAGTATCCGTGAGTAGTGTAGCAGTATCAGTTAGCGGTAACCGTTTATTTTATAAAATTAGTGATTTTGAAAATTTTTGTGTTTTTGAAACTATAATTATGAGTTTGATGATGTCATAATGTTGTCAGTCTTTATTACACGAAAATGCATATAGATGTGTAATTAGGAAGCAATTTTGTGGCGTAGTATGAAATTAGTTGAGTTTGATTGTGTTATAATGTTATTAGTTAAATTTTTGCAGTGCTATTGCTATATGGCGTGTATACGTGGTGTTATGATGCTATCATTCAGTATCACACTCATATACATATAGATATGTAACTAGGAAGCAATTTTGTGGCGTAATGTGAAATGTGTCTCTATTTTAAAATTTAAATTGTAAGTTGAGTTTGATTGGGATATGATATTATCGGTCAATAGCACCGATACAGATTACAGAATGATAGACGTATACGCAGATACGCAGTGTTGCAGCAGTTTTGTTTGCGATAGGGCGTGTTAAGTGTTAGCGTGAATTATGAAGTGGTGTTTGTTGAGATATACTTATTTTTGGTATTTGTTGTTGTAGTTGTAAAGTTTGACTTAATTGTTTGACATACTGGCATGACTGGATAGGAGCGTGAAAATTAATTACAAAAGGATGACTATTTTTTTGTTGACTCCATTGATGTACACTTTAAAGTGTCGTAGACTCGTAATTTTTGCAGTGATTTTTATGACGTAATGGCTTGTAGGTGTGTATACGTGTTTTTTAAGTTGGTGTTAGTCGAGATATACTTATTTAGTATGTTGTTGTTAAGGTGAATGATTTTTGACCTGACTCGAAATCAAGGAGTGTCAAGTAGAAGTTTAGAAGGATTAGTATTTGTCATAGGATGAGACTGGTTTGGCACTTACTGGATGTACGTACACAAAGAGAAGAGTCTTCTTCTTAGCTGTGGACGTAGGTCGATCAAGCTGATGGGATCAACCATGTGAATGATTGTGTTACTCTGTGTGATTTTCTTCTGTCCGTATGTGTTTTGCCTGAAAGTTTTAATACTGATCGTGGCCATGAAGGTTTATTTTGACTTTTGGTGTCAAAAGCGAAGCGTTTAAATTCAACATTGATATGGTTTTTGCATTTTGCTAGAAGCTGAATACGTTTCGGGCTGAACACCTTGCGGTGGATTTAGTGTTTAACAAGGAAAACTAAAGTATATTATAAGATTAATTAACGAGAATGGCTGCAATGTATATGTTAAGTGAGAGGGAGTTTTGTTGCAGTAAATAGTTTTTCATACGGAAGTTGATTTTGACTGTTGGTTGATTTTACAAAGTCGGACATAGTGTATGAAGTATGAATGTTGCATCTGTAACTAGTAATGTACTTAGTCTGTTGAGCTAAAATGTGTAATCATGGACCTTTTTAAACAGGCACATCAAATTGTTGTGATCACTGATGGATGATACGACAGCCTTGAGTTACTGGTTAAATTGGAGGTTCTTCCTTTGTGCATTATGGGTCCTCATTGCAATTATAGCAGCCGGGACCTTAATAACCAAATACGAAGTGATCAACAAAAAGAGCAGCCGAAAACAAGATGATGAGTTGGACGTTGAACCCATTGGGATTTTGTACGAGGATGAAACATGGAGGTCCTCTTTTAAAGCATTGCATCCTGCTTGGCTGCTTGCTTACAGATTAGTTGCTTTTGGTGTGCTATTGTCAATTCTCGTCTCTGATGTGGCGTTAATTGGAGTTGGAGCGCTTTTCTACTACACGCAGTAAGTTTACAGTTTGCTTTTCAAATTTCATATGCCTCGTTATTTATTCAAGAGAGATATTTGGTGTGAAATGCGTGTACAGTATTGAATTTCTACCATTATCTCAATGAGTATATATAACGTATTGCAATATGTTTAATTGGCAACAAATCGACTACTTTCTAGCATGCTGCTAACTGAGTGCAAAATGGTAACATACGATGGGCCTGGGAGCCAATATATTGGTACTTGCATAACTAAGGAACCCATATAACAAACCGTGACACAAAGCATCACGTCATTGTCTGTTTCGTGTTCATCTTACAACCAGCTTTGCTAGTGACCCGGCTAGGATATTGTAGGAATACCACAGCCACTAGACTTATCTACTACCATAATGGACAATTGATGATGTTTCTTTATTGACTTAAAAGATATGACAGTGTGGCCCTTGTTCTAAGCGAATTTATATGCTTGCTGGGAACTATTTTCCTAATGGTGGACCACATGGAAAAGGGCAGGTAGAAGGACCACCTTAGCAATCTAATGTAGCAAAATGATCCTCTACCTAATTTATTAATTATTACTGTTATGAGCCCTGATTATGTAAATTCATACTTAGTTTTTAACTTTTAATTGGTTTCTTTGAGCTCTTTGTTTGCATAATGCCACTGTTAGTGAGGCGGTCTAAATCAGTCAGGCTTCATGGATAGAATTGCATGTTATAATTTTTGTTATGTTCTTTCTTCATCAAGTTCATTTTCTAACTCAAAGGCCTTACTACTATATAACTACGCTATGCTAAAAAGTAGTAAAATAATGTGGTCATATATATGTATCGAGTAAACGGCTTTACACATGCCAATCTCGTTAACATCTTTTATTCTTTCGATGATTGACAGGTGGACATTTGCTTTGTTGACTTTCTATTTTGCGGTATGCAATGTTGCTAATCTTGTCTCTGAGTTTTATAAACTGCATAGCTCTAACATGCACATTTTATTTCACGACTACTATTTGTAGCTTGCGTCCTCGCTCTCCATTTACGGCTGTTACCAATATTGGAATGAAGTTGGAGCCGATAATATCAATCATGTAGATTTAGACACAGAACAAGGCATGTTAGAGGATCCTTTAATAGAAGCTGGCCTAGCTTCTCAACGTATGCCAATGAAGCCGAGGAACCATGGAAAAGTTCATGTTCGAAAGACTGCTGGCCCATGGGGCTATTTCTGTCAAATAGTCTTCCAGGCATGTTTTTTAATGGCTACTTATCTTAATTGATAACCAGCTCTATTAACATTCTACACCTAACAACTTACTTTCTATTTGTCAAGAAAAAATAGTTAAAAAAGTTTTAAATTTTGAATTAAAGGTAATCTGCTAACTTAATCAGTTTTCAGATGCCGCTACACCGCCACGTTTCTTGGTCAAAGCTTTTGACAGACCAACCGAAAAGTCAAACTTGGTCGAAGTTTCTGAATGGATTACCTTAAACTGAAATTTGGATAGTTTGAGGGTCTTTATCAAGTTTTTAAGAATTTTAATGGTTTTATTCTTGGCAAAAAGAGTAGGTTATCGAGAATTGATTTAAACAAAAGTTGGTAACTTTTTGTGTGCCCCTTCTGTGTGTTTATATCCATGTTGCAGTCGTCATTGAATTTATTTTTCATTCTCTCTCAATAAGCAGATATGTGCTGGTTCGGTGGGGCTGACCGATACTGTCTTTTGGTTCATAATCTATCCATTTCTTACTCCTCCAACTTACCAACTAACTTTTGTAAGTTGTTAATACTTATTCACTTTTTGCCATTAAGCTACATATTGGTTATATACATCCATTTTGTATAAGCCTATAGATAAATTATACATTTCTTTTTTATACTTTTTTGAGGGATAACTCGACCTTCTTTGTTACAGTTACATGTTAGCATGCATTCAGTCAACGCTGTTTTCCTCCTCATTGAAGTGTTTCTTAATCGCCTAGTAAGCTATATTTCTTTCGTGGACAACTTTCATTCAGTTTCGGCATTTACACATCTAACCCCTTAAGCACTTGTATTGCATTCGGTACTATCAACTAATAAAAGTTAGAATCTGCAAGAAGTAAGACTTTTAAATTATGAAAATATGAACTGAAAAAAATGCAACTTAATAAATACAATTCATTTAGCGTAAATTCAAATGAGCCAAGAGTTTAATTTGTACCTCAGTACATCACAACTCACAAGCATATCCAAAATTTATCATCGAAACCTGTAAGCGGTAAAACTACTAAGGGGCAAGGGCAGTTCTGTTTTTATACAGATTATAGATCATATTATGTGTGTATCTTTTTATCTATCTTGTAAGGTTGATGTTACTGATATAGCTATCATATATTCATTATCAGCGGTTTCCCTTCTTCCGCTTAGCATACTTTGGTCTATGGACATGTACATTCGTCATCTTCCAGTGGATCCTCCATGCTTGTGTATCAATGCGGTAAGTTGACTTTCATTCATGTATATAAATGATCCTATGTTTTGAATATATTGTCTATCTGGAGGCCTATACGTATTGGTTCAATCAATTTCATCATCCAAGTAATTTTGGATATTACTACCGAAACAGTATGTGTGAGTTAGCAATGAAACATACACGCACGACTAGAATAATCAGTGGTATGATCTTTATACAAAAAGTAGAACAAGGATAAAATATTTAGGAAACCAGTACAGAAGGGACCATATGTCATGTCAGGTGATTAGGTCAATCTGTTGTGTGATAATCCCAAGTTCTCTCTTTTGGTGATTTATTAAATATCATCTTAGAATGTTAATATTAATTTGTACCGACCCTCTCTAATGTAACTGTCAGTTGTGAAAGTGGTGACATAGGTACCTCGGGTTGGTTAGGCAATTGGTCAAAATGGGTTCGTATTGGAATGTGCTATTATAGTACAGGTCGGGTTTGGTTGGCCACAAACACTTTTTTGTCCATTTTTATAAAAAAGAAATGTTGAAATTTGTGAGTACAGAAACGATACTAGAAAAAATAGACCGCCTACTTTCAACCCATTCGACCCATTTGATCCCGCTCCCCTTTTATCTAACGCATTCTGCTCATTGATCCAAGTAATTAACATATACCTGGTTTGTTATTGCAGGTGGCCATATGTCTTCCTCGACTTATCATCTCCATATGCTCCCATCTGGTATGATTCTTTGGATTTATTCTTTTTTTTGAACATTGTTAAAAGATTATTGCGTTAACGCTCCTAAAATAAAGCTAGCATGTAATCAGATGTTGTAACTCAGGAAATCAATTACTTGTTTCAGGTATCTCGGAGTGGGATTAATTAACCTTCCTGCATACGGTATCTTTGCACTCATAGTCAAGTGGAAGCAGTTACTTCTGTCGAGATTTTCATAAAATCTTGCAGCATGGAGAAAATTACGTCTCCTAGCAGCAAGAAACTATTTTACTAACTGAATAGAGTTCCTTACATTCATTGAAATGATCCAACAGCGTCATGTTATGGGTCATATATAGTCATATACTTAACGAGAAGAAAATATCTTCAAATTTCATATCGTAATCACTTGATGTCAAGAAGTTAAACGAGTAGGTCGAATGGGTAATTGTTAGTACATTACGAAGCTGGTTCGGTTTATACCTGTTTTAACTCGACCTCTGTAAAATAATTCATATAATGTACTACGTTTACCACCTCTATTATTGACAGATAACTTAAAAAGATTCCCTGGAAGCAGTCTCCTTACTTTCGGGTTTATCCTGAGGGTAGGGGTAGGATCTGTCTACATTATACATCCTCTCACCCCGCCTGGCAGGATTTGGGTATTGTTGTTGTATAACTTATAAAAATTGTTAAGAAAACTTATATGTTAATATCTTTTTTTATAAAAGAGTATGTAACTACACTTGAGTTGCTTGATAATTGGTTGAAAATACACCACGTATGAAATATGCGTATATTCTAAACGAAATCTTGAACCTTCAATGTAGTCCAACTAAGCTAACCATAAACTATAAATATCTTTTCAGATCACAAATAGATAAATATAAGTTGTTGCAGAATAACATTTGGGTCCACAATAATAAACTAATATAGCGTAGGACATGAACATGCAATGCAAGATTCAACTTCCTTGTTTGTATCGTTTTGAATTGCAATCTAACTTTGCTAGCAAATGTAACCTACACCACCTAAAGATTATCATTAAAATATAACCATGTTTTAGGTTTGTCATATCAGAAGTCAAAAATAGTCCAACATTTTATAGTATTTATACTCTCAAGTCCAAAACTACTGACTAGTGACCATGGAGTCATCTATTCATGAATTTGTCAAAAGTTATATGCTACCTCGTATGAAATATATGGAAAATAACCATCACCAAAATGAAAAGTAATTTAGTTCTGGTTATAAGCTTGAGCTATGTTGTCAAACATATCAAAAAGTAGCCGTTCAAAAAAAAAAAAAAAAAAAAAAAAAACATTACGCTTTTACTTCTATACACGAGAGACTCTAGTAAATTCAAGCTCGATCTTGTTACGAGTTACAACTAGTTTTACCAAACTTTATACAATGGGTAATGGACGGAAGTTACCCAAAAAAGCCGTACACGGTTTAAACGGGATATCCTCATAACCTTTTTCAGATCATTTCCTGACCACCTTTTAGATGTATATCTAATAAGGTTTTTAGGTTTGAATATGATTTTTTTTAAACTAGCTAAACCGTAAATTATTTGTCTCTCTCATTTTTACCACCTTTCGATTTTAAATTATTGGCTATACAAAAGTTGGAATAATTTGAGGTTGCCAAAGATGATAGGTATATCAGGGATGAAATAAGAGTTTAAAAAGTGATCGGATGCATAATCTTTTTAACTGTAGTATAAGAAAAAGTGTAACAAAATTGTATGATTTTTTATGTTAAAATGATTAAGTGTAGTGAAAATAAGTTAACTTTTCACCTATTCATGAACTAACTAAGATAGATACACAATGCATTGAGACCGGGTGCATTTTAGAAAATTCAGCATTGTTTACAAAAGTTATCACTACTAAGCAAAAGTTTGTTTATCAAAGTCTCATGACACCGTGGGACCCCCTTCTCGAGACCCCCTCCTCGGGTGTATCTATCTTATTGAATGCTTTACTTCAAATTTTCTAAAACGGGCATCTCCTTTCTCTATATAGAACAACAAATAACGACAACATCAAATAAATTATACTCGTACTAAATTTATATTCAAGTTTTTGGTTGTACATGATTAAACTTCTTTATCAACTAAAGTTTCAAATGAAGGTGATATCGATCCTGTTTCAAATATACTATAATGTTTACTCTTATAATATCCACAATGGACCATATTAAAAAATTTGATAACACTTATTAAAAGTTTAATTGCACATGTTCAAGCTTCATTATGAGCTAAAGCTTCAAAGCAAAGCAAACTTGATCATGTTTCATACATTTTATAAACCTTGGGTTATATATTCAACATTAACTTTATACTCCTTAAATGTCATTAAATTGTTGGTCCCTTAAAGATGTCATTTTCGCGTTTTGGATGGGGGTTGGTACTTGGTACCATACTTTGTCCATGCTCCGATACTATAGAGGTAAAACATGAAAACAAAACGAAGAATATTATGATCAAAGTAACCGGATCTATTTTACAAATAATAAAACACTAACAATAGATCTTGATTGTTACTTATAAAATACTCGTCCGAATCACACCTAATCTTGTTCCCGCCTCAAGGAAAAAACAAAACCACGGAAATAAAAAACATAAAAAACAACTCCTCAAAATAACAATTTTAAAAATATACGTAGTAATAAAGAGTCACCCACAGAGACACACAGTCACCCACCAAAAAAAAAATATTTATAAACTCTATCAAAAAAAAAAAAAAAAAAAAAAAAAAAAAAAAAAAATCAACTATAAATCTAATATTTTTTTCCTATCCGCATCTGAAACAAACACACACAGAGACACACAGTCACCCACCAATCTCCCAACCAACTGTAAGTAAGTCAGTCAGTCCCCCACCCCTACCCAACCCAACCCAATTGCTAACTACTTTTTAACTAACTAACCCCTCATTCTTTATATACAATTTCATCAAACCAAATCTAAATTAATCAATTCTATTATTCAAGTTACGATCTTTTTTTTTTTTTTTTTTTGGCTTGTATTCATTCAATTTGTTATGGCTAATTGCGCGGAAATGTTTCTAACTTGTCACTTTTTATAGTTCTGTGTAGCCATTTTTTTGTTTAGATCTATTTAGCATATTTTTTAATTCGGTGTTTCTGATGTATCGTGTGATCAGTTTTGTGTATTATTTGACCAATTTACCCTTATAAATTAAGGGTAAAATCGTCAAATGATACGCAGATCACACGGTATGTTACATAGATCAAGAAAAAAATAATTGGCTATGCAAAACTGTAAAAAGTGACAAGTTAGATACATTTCCGTGCGTTAGCCCATTTTTGTTAGATATTTTTTTTTATATAATAAGTAGTGTTAGTGACTTGAGTTATGATCTGATTAGATTGTTTTTTTTTTTTTTTTTTATTTTATAAATTAGGTTTGATATAAAAGTAGAATGGCAAGGAAGAAGATTAGAGAGTATGATTCCAAGAGATTGGTGAAGGAGCATTATAAGAGAATTAGCGGCAATGAACTAGTTATTAAATCCGCTCAGGTATACTTATTTTTATATAATTTGATGTGTTTATGATTAGATCTGTGGGTTTAGGTGGTGTTTGGATGTCTGTTTTAGGACCCTCATTTTATCCGCCACTTCAGCTTTCTCTCTCCAGTAACCTTTATGCGATTAGGTGCGCCAGTAAAGCGGCCTGCACTACAAAAAACATACCCCACCAAAATACCTTTTTATATTTAATTTCTACATACACACACAAAAAGAGGACACAATCGATCTAGATCGCATATGCGACCTTGATCTCTCCACAACACCACTCGATCAATTACCCACAGTAAGGGATCGGCATGTGATTCGGTCGAGTTGCATTACTGTAAGCAGCCTTATTGGATCTGTTGTGTTTTAGGGGTTGGTAAGAGTGATGGCATTCGGGTTTTCGAGATAATGTATAATTACTAAGGGGGTTGTTTGTTTCAGCTTATTTCCGGGCTTATGAGCTTATTTTGTTCGGAGTATTTATCAGCCCATTTTTCGGATTATTTTTCTTGTTAATTATGAGCTTATTTTTCAGATCATAAGTCGTAACAAAGCTAAAACAAACACCCCCTATCTTAAATGAGCTGTTTATCTTATTTAGATTATAATTCCTCAGATCGCAATAAATACTTCGAAAATGCACACAAAACATCCCCTCGGTAGGTAGAGAACAATGTGTCTGTGTTTGTGAGCGCGCACGTGTGTTTATTTATGGGGATATAACGAGAACTGAGAAGCTTTCGTAATGACTGTAATTTTGGCCGACTGCTTTTACATACAATGCCATGTGAATGGAGTAGCTATTTAGTTCGATGTGATGTAAACAGTACTAATCCGTTAATGGTCCTAGTTATCCCTTATTAGCCACACAAGAAAATCAAGGTTATAAATTCCTGATATTATTATTTACATTTAGTTAAAATGGTATTATTCTGTTGTATTTTCGCCTCTCAGATCACGTGGTGTAGATTTTGCAACCTTGGTGTTTGTAATTTTGGTTGCTGTTTCACGTATTTTGTAACCATCAAGTGGTGTTTGATGTTTACATGGTTAACTCTTGATGAATGTTGATTATGAGGTGAAATTGTTGATTGGTGCATTTATGTTTGGTATAGGTTACAGAGTCAACCGATTTGAATGAGCTGATAGAGAGGGAACCTTGGCTATCTTCGTCGAAGTTGGTTGTGAAGCCCGATATGTTGTTTGGGAAGCGTGGAAAGAGTGGGCTTGTTGCTCTAAACCTTGATTTGGCCCAAGTTGCTGAGTTTGTTAAGGCACGACTTGGCAAAGAGGTAACTACCGCTGATATAATTCTCATATTTGTTACAACGCTTGTGTATTTGGTTGGTGTATGCTATAATATGTTATTTTACTGAAAGAAAAAGTACAATTTTCACCTAGTGAGAGTCAAATACGCCACTTTCACACTTCAACATTGACGTGACACTTTTTTTACCCGAAAAAGTAGTAATTTAAGTAATGTTGTCAAATGTTCATCTTTACTACTTGGTTTTAAAAAGTCTTTTTGAAAAATGTTGGGCAAAGTGTTCCGGGTAGACAACACTGTGTCATACATTCATATACACAGTCAAACATGTATCTATCGACATTCTTGTTTTCCCATGCCCTCTTATTTGTACTACTAATTTGCTTGTTATACATCCGGTAAGTATTTACTGTGCTTGATAAAATGTTGACGTTGACTTCATAGGTTGAGATGGGAGGATGCAAAGGACCCATAACAACATTCATCGTTGAACCATTTGTTCCACATAATGAAGAGTTCTATATCAACATTGTTTCTGAGCGATTAGGGTGTAGCATAAGCTTTTCTGAATGCGGAGGAATTGACATTGAAGAGAATTGGGACAAGGTACCACTTGTGAATTTTATTTTCTGCGTGTTTATATTGTCGTTTGATTTTCAGTTACTATTACTTTTTCTTCATCACTTCACATTGTTTTTTCTGGTTTACAGGTCAAGACAATCTTTTTGCCAACTGGGGTCTCTTTGAATCAAGAGATAGTTGCTCCACTTGTTGCAACTCTTCCATTGGAGGTGAGCTTTGAAGATAAACCTTTAAGTTTATTTAGAGTTGGCAATTAAAGATAAACCCTTCCATTAGAGATAGTCAACCCAACATGACCCGGGCCGTGCAAAATTTACCCGTTTTGATCTGTTACCCAACCTCTCCGTTTAGCCACCTCTAGCCAAATTCTTGCACCATTATGGTTTTATTTTGCAAGTTGAAGCATAATTGCACTCTTGATCATTTGTGCATTCTAAATTTCTAATACTGATATATAAAATGATGCAGATCAAGCCTGTGATTGAGGAGTTCATCAAATCCATATATGCGCTATTCGTAGGTAAAATTATATATTCTCCGAAAATCTCTGCTATTACTAGTTACCTGCATAAAAACCTTATAAATTTAAGTCGAAGCTGATGATCGATCTTTCATTTTTTGTCTGTTTCAGACCTTGACTTCACTTTCCTAGAAATGAACCCGTTCACCCTTGTTGATGGAAAGCCATATCCTCTTGATATGAGAGGAGAGCTTGATGACACTGCCGCTTTCAAAAACTTCAAGAAGTAAGATTATTTATTTATTTATTTATTTTTATTTTTTATTTTTTTCTCATAAAATAAACTAGAGGCGGCGACTTCTATCAATGGTTTATAGTAGTATTTGGTTACGCTATATCCCTAATGAGTCAAATGAGTGGGTTAAATCGGTCTAATGGGTCGTAAGTTATCCAAACATTATTCAAAGAAGAATTTGCAGGTCAAGCACCCGTTTTGACCTGCCCTATTTTCCACCTCTAGAATCAACATATAGCAGTCTTCCTGTGTCATCTTACATCGTTTCCAATTCTACAGGTGGGGCAACATTGAGTTCCCATTGCCTTTCGGAAGAGTCATGAGTGCCACTGAAAGCTTTATTCATGGACTAGATGAAAAGGTACATGTTATTACTTATGCACCCCTTAATATAACCTAACTGGAGACACTTCCACACTCGTTTCACGAAACTATATTTTCACAAAGGTGATCTTTTTTGTCATTTTATTTATTACTTATTTGTAAAATTTTCATAATTTGCCGAAGACTGCAACATCTGATCATCCGGTCAACTTTAAATTACATACGCTTTGTCCAAACACTATCTTCTTGAACCCATAATGGCGAATTGATATATGTCTATAAATATTAATATTTTAATATACAGCTGACACGTAGAACTTGATTATGTTGCAGACTAGTGCATCTTTGAAGTTTACAGTTCTTAATCCAAAGGGAAGGATTTGGACCATGGTTGCCGGTGGAGGTGCCAGTGTCATATATGCTGACACAGTATGTTTCCTGTTCTTATATTTTGACCCGTCCATTTTGCCATCTCTCTCTCTCTTTTACTTATAAAATCATGGTGTAAATCAGGTTGGAGATCTTGGTTTTGCTTCTGAGCTTGGAAACTATGCAGAATACAGCGGTGCACCAAACGAAGATGAGGTTTTGCAGTATGCTCGAGTTGTTATTGATGTAAGCTTCTATCTTTCTTTCAACGTTTCCATAATGTTACAAGTTAATGTATTACTAGTATCTTCATTAAGACATTGTAGGATCTTCTTTATATTTTTATATAGATACAATTCTTACAAGAAATACTTTGTGCAGTGTGCAACTGCTGACCCAGATGGTCAGAAACGAGCACTTGTAGTAGGAGGTGGAATTGCTAACTTCACTGATGTTGCAGCCACATTCAATGGCATCATTCGTGCCATGAAGGAGAAGGTTAATCTTCCCTCATTTGCATTGAATTAATCTCAAATGTTCATTTTTAGAAAATATATTGATGGACTTGTTACAGGAAGCTAAGTTGAAGGCTGCTAACATGCACATCTACGTAAGGAGAGGAGGTCCAAATTACCAAAAAGGACTTGCAAGGATGCGTGCCCTCGGGGATGAAATTGGCATCCCGATTGAGGTAAAGAGTTTGTCAATATACTTTTGGAAATGGAATTTGTCAAAATACTAGTAAAAAGGAAAACGCAGTAGAAATAAGTTTGTTGATCATTTCAGTTGGAATTTTTATTCCATGTTCAAACCCATAGTTTTTTTTTTTTTTTTTTTTAGTCAATGGTTTTAGCCAAAACAAACTTAACGGCCCCTCTACCATATCTGTACAAATAGAAAAGCTTTGCTGATGCTTATTTGGAACAAATAAGCAAATGTGTGTGAAAACGTCAGTTGTTCCGATAAAAGTGAGATGAATAGGTAAAAACAACGGAAATCCAGTACATTGGTCAAATTAATGATTTTAGTAAAATCGGCGCCAAAATTTATTGCACAAACACTTTATGTGTGAGTGTGTAAGAATCCATTCCATATCAGTGAAGAGTTTAATGTATGAGACTCTTATACTCCGCAAAGTCGTAATTATAGGCTACTAATAACTTTTGGTATATTTATAATCTTTTGAAGGTTAATGAGTTTTGTTTATAAAACTTTTGCAGGTTTATGGGCCTGAGGCAACAATGACTGGAATATGCAAACAAGCGATCGAGTGCATCAGTGCCTCTGCCTAGTCTAACCTTCATGGTTTACATCTTATGTTTCGTATCATTCAAATTGAAGCGTCGTGTTTTGTTTCAGTGTGTCTTTCTTTTTGAGTATTTGTAGAAAACCCAAGAAAATTGACATAATTGCAGCTCGGTTAATTCCAAAACATGGGTATACGTGTAGACAACTCTTATTCTTGCAGATTGTAATTTTGTTGAACAATTATAAATCATAAGCCTATTTCCTTTTATATAGTTTAAAAACTTTTATCATGCAGAAGCTTGTTCTTGAAAGTTGTTGAATAGTCACAAATTAGATTTTTTTGTATAGTTTCTAACTTTCAATGTGTATAGATTAAAAGAACAATGTACCAAATGTGTTATTACATTGCTGGCATTCTCAGGCTCGGTCCTCTAACGTCTTATCGTTGTGGCATCCAAAGAACAGGAAAAAAGGCACACAATTTTGATTATCTCGATACAATAGACATAATGACGTAGGGTTGAGCACGGTCCGAAAACCATACCGGACCAACCAGAACCGGAGGACCGAAAACCGATTTGGCCCAAAACACCGCCGGACCAAGGACCGGACCGCAATGTTCAGTCCATGTCCGGGTCGGTCCGATCATGTCACATAATGTCTCATTGTGCAAAAGACTGGACCGGACCGAAGACTGAAAATGATGAAAAGGGTGGACTCAGGACAAGAACGAAATGCACTCGGTTCGGTCAAGTCGGGGCGATTTCTTGAGTTCGGGCCGGTCCCCATGATTACCAACACAATTGTAAAACGCCTCATTCACAGTAAGTCAACAGAAATGCATCAAGTATGAATATGAAATTAAGTTTGTTAGGCTAAGTCAACGACACACATCAAGTCATCAATTATAAATATGAACAAATGCCAATGTAATGTCTTGCTACAATAATGTGGTATCTAATCTAATGACACGAGTACTTGTAAATGTCAAGAATGAGATGTTTACAAGTTGTTATGTATTGGTGAACCACTTTGACCCTCTCTTTGTACCAATCAAATAAAAAATCCCCAACTTTTTCTTAGAAAAGGAAAAGAGAAAAGATGGGTGGAAACTAGCCGTCCGAGTCAGCCGAGCTTGAGCTCGGCTCGTGGTATTATACAGGCTCGAGCTCGGTTTGGGCTCGATTTTTTTTCATGATGTGCCAATGAAATATTAAAGCTTGGTTCAAGCTAGGATCATAGTATGTCAATTTTGAGTTCGTTCACCTAACATATTATATATATTTAATATCTAAAATATTTTAGTGCCGTTTACGTTCATTTAGGTCTGCGAGTCTAATGGAGCTTTGTATATAAAGCTCGTGCCCGAGCTCGATTAGTAAATGAGCCACAATTTAAGCTCGAGCTTTTTTAGGCTCGGCTCATTCGACCTTTTTACTTATCTAATCCCGAGCTTTTCATGAGCGACTTGGCTCATTTCCACACTTGATATTACCCGACAGTTAAAATCTAGCATCTAATAAATTTCGGAATGGGTTCCTTTTTAGAAGAATCTCCGACCACCGTTATCACCATTGCCTCTAATTAAGCCGCAACAAGTTCGACTATGTTTACCGTGTTGTTAAGCTTTGGTTATTTATTTTCAGGCAAAACACGCACACGTTGATCTTACATATTAAGTCTATATAATACACATTATGAATATGTTAAAAAAAGATGTACACGTTATGAACATCCAGCTTTTCTATGTTCTAAACGACTTGTATGTAACTATGAGAGTACAGATATTATCGCTACGCTACAATCTTGTTGGTTTTCCTTTAATTACTTGCATCAAACGTCCCTAAAAAATCGTTTCTTTTGTGGTTTGGATTGTAATTTTGGCTGGCATACTTGACATCCTCTAAGGTTACTTGTTCCAATCTTTGCATTTTGTGTTTTTAGGTTTCACACATACTTTGCATGTTTGCATGGCCGTCTTTAGGGTAGTGCAAGTGGTTTTATTGCACAGAGTCACCTTTTGACGAGTGTCACAAAATTTCATGCACTTCTAGTACAAAATATGATGCCTGAATTTAATTAGTACATGCACTATAGATACATGTGTATTTTGTGTGTGTTTGAAGGACATTTTTTGATGATGGCACGATGCTACCGAAATTCATGAAGACGGCCCTGTGTCCCCCTTAACCATAACTAGATTGGGTACGTATATAGCATCGCATCAATACGTAGATCTGAAGACTAAATGCGCAACCCGCCCAAACCTTTACCTTATATGGGTTATGTTATCAAAAGTCTCACAGTCAATGGTTAAACTATAAACCAAACCCTTATATGGGTTATGTTATCAAAAGTCTCACGGTCAATGGTTAAACTATAAACCAAACAGATATAGACCAATTTAACGATCAAACGTCTCAAACCAGACAATTGTCTTACGAAATCCAATAAACTTATGACCAAATTATACCTTTTTGACCAACTTAACAAACCCAATAAAAAAATTCTTAAAACGTAACCTCTCACTGGTTTTAATATTTTATATACCTATTAAAATATGAGTTAGATAAATGATTACACTTTTGTGTGCAGAATATTATGGTTTCCCAATGCGACAAAAATACCTTTGTGATTTCAAGGTTTGAGCACATTTATGCAAATACTACTAATTATTGTAATAATCTACTCATCATTAACATGTCTTAATACAAGTATAAGTTATGGAGTAGTAGTTAAATTTAGGTCAAAATTTTGAATTTGAGCATTCACATGCTAAAAAGTACGAAGTAAACCAACTACATTTTGAATTTGACCATTAACATGCAAATACTAATGAAGTAGTGATGTCTTTTTCTCGATTAAAATCGAGAAAGATGAGTCTTTTGCTTAAATATACACGACACAATTGGGGTACTGTTATATTAGACAAAGTGGGTATTTAACTTAAATGTATGATGTTTTAATCAAGGTATCCTAATTACCGTTTCTAAATATTTTTCCTGACCATCCTCAACAAGTATGTAAAAAGAATTGAACTTGAAATCTCTTGTGAAGAATTGAGGATGACTTACACCGAGATCACATTGGCGCTGATTATTGAGACATCATTAGCATTTCAATAAAATCTGGTTGATAGACTTTTACTGTGTAACTTTCAAATAAATAAATGTTCACGTTCATATTACACAAAATTCTAAAAATTCTTATTAGCCGTACTATCACTACAAGAAAAGTGCTTTTAGTGACGAATTTTTTTGTCACCACTCATGATTTGGTCTCTATTATCATGGTTTAGTCACCAATATATTTGTCGTCACTGCATTTCCGTCATTGCCATAGAATTAGTGACCGTTACAAAATGTGGTCACTAAGTTGTCACAAATGACAAGTATTAGTGACGACAAATAATGGCCACATAGTCCCTAAACCATGAATATAATATTTTCAATTAAATATTAAGTTGCCGGGTTAGACTAGAGACCAAAAGTGTTGGTCAGTGCCCAAAAAAAGCATACTAAGTTTAAAGACCAAGTATTAGTGGTCACTAGTTTATCAAATTAGAGACCAAGGTTGGTGATCACTGATTTACAAAATATTGAGACAAAAAGAGTGGTCACATAAACCGTAACCCCTAAACTTTAAAGACCAAATATTAGTGGTCACTAGTTTTTAAAATTAGAGACCAAGGTTGGTGGTCACTGATTTACAAAATATTGAGACAAAGAGAGTGGCCATATAAACCCTAACCCCTAAATTAAAACCCTAACCCCTAAATTTAAAGACCAAATATTAGTGGTCACTAGTTTTTCAAATTAGAGACTAAGGTTGGTGGTCACTGATTTACAAAATATTGAGACAAAAAGAGTGGTCACATAAACCGTAACCCCTAAACTTTAAAGACCAGATATTATTGGTCACTAGTTTTTAAAATTAGAGACCAAGGTTGGTGGTCACTGATTTACAAAATATTGAGACAAAGAGAGTGGTCATATAAACCGTAACCCCTAAATTTTAAAGACCAAACAGTAGTGGTCACTAGTTTTTCAAATTAGAGACCAAGTTTGGTGGTCACTGATTTACAAAAAATTGAGACAAAGAGAATGGTCATATAAACCCTAACCCCTAAATTAAAACCCTAACCCCTAAATTTTAAAGACCAAATAGTAGTGGTCACTAGTTTTTCAAATTAGAGATCAAGTTTGGTGGTCACTGATTTACAAAATATTGAGACAAAAGAGTGGTCGCATAAACCGTAACCCCTAAGCTAAAACCCTAAATATATATTAGAAACTAAAATTAGTGTTCATTAAATTATTAAATTTACGCAACATCACAAGTCGATCAGATCGAGATTTTTTAAAATATCTGCAAGGTGAATAACTAAAATGACAATGCATCAGTAATAAAAAAAACAGTAAGGTGATACGCTAACAATTTAAGGTATACTCATTACTCGTAAGATTTTATTATATTATATATTTTTTATTTTATCTAAATAACTTTGATTAAATTTACACTTAAATATTTACATTTAATTTAAACAAACAAATACTTAAATTTACAAATGACCACAACTCACCACATCTTAATAACTTTGCATAAATTTATAATATTCATTCAAACAAACAAACCATGCGCTTCTCACCACATCTCACCACATAAACGATTTCTAATCCTTCTATAAACGATTTCCCTCACCACATCTAACCATGCGCTTCTCTAAACGATTTCCCTGAATCAGTATTAGCACCTCTCACCACCGTCTCTCACCACCTGAACCACCGTTTAAATCAGTATTAGCGCCTCTCACCGCCGTCGCTCACCACTATCAATTGGATTTAAGGTAATTTTAGCTATCAAATTCAAGTTCAATTTCTGTTTATCATGTAGTTTGGTAATTTTTTGTTTATCATGTAGTTTGGTAAAATATTGAGACAAAAAGAGTGGTCACCACCTGAACAACCGATATCCATTGGATTTGAGGTAATTTTAGCTATCAAATTCAAAATTTTAGTAATTTTTTGTTTGTGCTAAATAACTGTTTGACGAAATGCCTGACTTAGTTGTGTGTATTTTTTTGCTAAAAGTATTGTGGATTGGATGTGCAGATCAAGTGTTTGACAAAATGCCTAACTTAGTTGTGTGTGTTTTTTAGTAATTTATTGTTTGTGTATTATGCGTATTGTGTAGTTATGAACTAGTTCGTGCGTTGCCTTAAGCTGCTAACTAGTACTTTAGATTGGTGATTTTGTTTAAGTCTCCCGTTTTATAGAAGCGGTCGTGAAATAACTTGAATACTATCTATATACAAGTAGTCGTGAAATAGTTTGAGTTTGATGTGTATAATTGTGTGAAATGATTCGAAATAAAGTCATGTTTTGTTTGTTAATTGACTTAAACGATAGCAAATATGAATAGATTTACAAATGTGATTTTCTACATGAATAGATTTTATTGTACGAGTGAATATGGACAAGTCATGGATGAACATAGCTCATAGGACAAGTGACCCAAGATATGAGTTAGGTGTAAATGAGTTTCTTGATTTTGCATACCGTAACAAACAAGTGTCATCAAAAGTGCCTTGCCCTTGTAAAGACTGCAACAATTATCGCAAACATAGTAGAGCTACAATATTGGACCATTTAATGAAAAGAGGAATTACTGTTGGTTATGAGAATTGGGTTCATCATGGCGAGCCATATGATGATTTAGATGATAGTGATGATGATATGGCAATTAGTGAAGGTAGTGATGGTGATAATGATATGGATGATGATGATGATGATGACCTTGGCGAGATGTTAAATAACATAGGTGAAAGTAGAGAAGGTGTTAATTGGCAAAGTGATGGTGAATCTTCAAGTTCCTTTAATAAAGATGTTGAAACCCTTCGACTATTATTAGCTGAATCACACCAAGAACTTTATACGGGATGTCAAACTTTTTCAAAATTTTCGTTTATTGTTACCATATTGCATTTAAAGACAAAAAGTGGTTGGACTATCAAATCATTTGATTTAATGCTCGATGTCTTTAGAAAATCCTTGCCAGCTCCATCATTAGTTCCGAAAAACTTCTATGAAGCCAAAAAATATGTACGTGATTTAGGGTTTTATGGAGAAAAAATATTAACATTACCAAATAGTTAGTCTAAAGAAATGCATGATCTTTCACGACTGACTATCTACTTTTCTAGACGTGACAAACACTCTCATTATCTGTTTGGCTAACTTTTTTTGAACGAATCTGTTTGGCTAACTAATTATTAATTCAAGGTGACTTCGTACTACCCGGGTTTCTGTCATTTTCTTCTATAGAATGATCATATGAAAGTTTTTAGGCTTGCAATTTTACTTTTATTAATCCCTGAACCACCAGTTAATTGTGTATCTTTATGCCTAGTATTCTGTGTAACTAGACACAACGATAACACACCTTAAAATCTGCCTCGGATACAAGTCCTTTTATATCCTTAGCGTATTTTGAACATATTTATGGATATTTGATATAAATGAAAACAAATACAAAGAGGATGTTTGGTTTACCTTATTTACAAAGTTTATTACTAGCTTTTAAGGTATAAAAACAGTATAATAGTGAACTGTTACTGATTTCACCAGGTATAAAAACAGAGCATGATAATCAACCAGGTATAAAACGATGACCATCTAACTGTTCTTTTGTTTACAGCTAAGAAGTCCATCTGTAGCTTACATACTCAGTGATGCCCGAGTAATAGATATCAATTTTTACCTAAGCATTTGTATACTACAATTATAGCCTTTAAATTAACATTTGTATCATGTACATCCCCACTTATAGATTCTGATCATGGTATATTCTTTGTCATCAGTTTTCAGAATGAATGCCAAACAAGTTCTTGAACAGAAGCAAAGTTCTTCTAACATACAAGTTAAAACTAATGCTCTTTCCAAGCCTTCTGGTCATAATCGCAACGTTTATCAGGTACCTTTCTTGTGTTAGTTTATTACATATCTTGCTGGTAAGGCTGAGCATCGGGCGAAAACCGGACCGGACCGACCAAGACCGGACCGGACCGAGGACCGAGAACCGGAAAAACCATAGACCGAGACCGGACCGAATGTGGTCGGTCCGGTCTTGGTCCGGTCCGGTCCGGTCGGTCTTCGATCGGTCCGGTCCAATTAGGCAAGTTTTTTCGGGTTTTTGGTCGGTCCGGACCGGACCGACCGGACCGAGGACCGAATTTTCCAAAAAGGTTAGACCGAGGACCGGACCGAATGTGGTCGGTCCGGTCCGGTCGGTCTCGGTCCGGTCGGTTTTGTCGGTCGGTCCGGTCCATCCGGTCCGTTTGCTCAGCCCTACTTGCTGGTACAATTCTTGTTTTTATTTTTTATTTTTTGATGCTAATTAAACACGTAGATGGCTGGTCCCGGAAAAGGAGTCTCAAAAAGGGTTGGTTTTAAGAATTCAAGCAGTAGCCAAGAACCCGGAAAAGGAGTCTCAAAAAGGGTTGGTTTTCAGAGTTCAAGCAGTAGCCAAGAAGTTTCAAAAGCCTATAACTCAAGTAAAAGTCGAATTGTACCACAACCATACAAGTTAAGTAGCAGTCGTGAAGTTTCAAAGCCTTATAAGTTGAGTAAGAGTCAAGATGTGTCACTCCCTCACAAACCTGATGTACCACGAAAGAGACTATCTTATACTAGATTGGAAGATGAAGAGGTGCAAGAAGAGGTGCAAACTCAGCCTAATATACCACGAAAAAGACTATCTTATACTAGATTGGAAGATGAAGAGGTGCAAGAAGACATGCAAAGTCAGCCTAATATACCACGAAAGAGACAAGCTTATATGAGATTGGAAGATGAAGAAGTGCAAGAAGAGGTGCAAACTCAGACTAATATAGGTGCAAGAAGACATGCAAAGTCAGCCTAATATACCACGAAAGAGACAAGCTTATATGAGATTGGAAGATGAAGAAGTGCAAGAAGAGGTGCAAACTCAGACTAATATACCACAAAAGAGACAAGATTATATGAGATTGGAAGATGAAGATGTGCAAGAAGAGGTGCAAACTGAGTCGGGAGATCACGAAGATTATTCGGAGGATGGTCGTGAAGTTAATTCTGTTCAAACCGAGACCGATATTGGTTCAACTTCACATGGTAGAAATGTTGTTTTTGCATGCGCATATTGTTGTCTTTTTAATTGTATTAATAATCTATTATTGTGTTGATTACATAATGTTAGGCACATCAGTTACTCGAAAAGAATCGAGAGCCTTGAATGAAGCAAAGAAAAGACGATTGGACAAGGGGAAGCTGGTCTTCGAAATGGATGAATGTGCAGGCCGGATAATTGGCAAGGATAGCCAACGTTTTATCACCAAGGGCGGGTGTTTAGTGCGTGAATATGCAATATTTGATGGCACCACATGGAAAAAACAACCAGATTTTTTAAAGATGGATATTATCTCCAAATGCGTGGTAAATTGTTGAATGTAGATTATACTAATGTTTCTGTTTTGTTTTTTCATGAGTAATATAATAGGTCAACCCAACCCATAACTCGTCTGACATATTATTCCAAATGACCCATAGTTTAGAGTCACAGTTAGGGAATTATATTGCTTTTCAATTTGATGGAGGTTTTTTCCTTTCATTATATATCAGGAAAACTCAACCTTCAATCGGAAATGTGAGAGGTCAGTTCGTGCTATACATTCACAGTTAGGGAATCAACACAAAAATCGGCAGTATAAGTTGCACGTTAAATACAAGGAGTTTCCTACACATGAGGAGGCAATGGAGGATCCCCCAAGCGGCATTGAACTTTCTGACTAGGTTAAGCTTTGTCAAAAGTTTGCGAGTGAGGAGTTTCAGGTATAAAGTTCATTTTTCTACAATTTGTAGTATTTTGTTTATGAAAATACTTTTAAACTGTAATCCTTTAAATTTTGCAGAAGTTAAGCGCCCAAAATAAGAAGAACAGGTCGTTCAATTTGATTCCACCCGCTGTCGGTACAAAATCCGCTGCAAGAATAATTGATACGGTGAGTAGGTTCTATAAAATTTTGTTATTCATTATTCATGTGTGTGTGTATATCTGAATTGTGGTTTCTATATGAAACAGAGAAGGAGAGAAGGGAAAGAAGTGACTGCAATCGATGGCTTTCAAATTGCACATTATTGTGAGAAGAAAAAAAATGGTTAATGAGGAAGCTGAGGCGGTTTTGGTATGCTCTGCTACTATGTTTAAATTTTTTATAAACTACTGTAATATGTTTGAAAGTGCTGAAGCATGTTCCTAGACATCTAAGAGGACGTTCAGCTCCAAAGAAAGAGATTCTGGCAGTGGAAAATTTAAGGACAACTGTTGAATTAGAAAAGAAGAAATCAGCAGCTTTAGAGGAAGAGGTACGAGTACTCAAAGAGGAGCAAGTCAAAT